>CM065593.1:101707982-102307982 GCA_033119425.1 Bufotes viridis
CAGTGGTGGAGCACTGGCAGTGGGCACACTACAGTCAGTGGAAGAGGGCCTGACACACACTGGCAGCAGGCAAGCATCTGAATTTAGACTACTGTCTAAAAATTAAATGCCTTATTTATCGGCAAGCTACTGTGCCACCCGGTATCAGTGGTTGGCACTGGCAGTGGGCACATTACAGTCAGTAGAAGTGGGCCTGACACACACTGGCAGCAGGCAAGCAACTGAATTTGACTACTATCTAAAAATTAAATGCCTTATTTATCGGCAACCTACTGTGCCACACGGTATCAGTGGTTGGCAGTGGCAGTGGGCACACTACAGTCTGTGGAAGTGGGCCTGACACACACTGGCAGCAGGCAAGCAACTGAGATTAGACTAATGTGTAAAAATTAAATGCCTTATTTATCGGCAAGCTACTGTGCCACCCGGTATCAGTGGTTGGCACTGGCAGTGGGCACACTACAGTCAGTGGAAGTGGGCCTGACACACACTGGCAGCAGGCAAGCAACTGAATTTAGACTACTGTCTAAAAATTAAATGCTTTATTTATCGGCAAGCTACTGTGCCACCCGGTATCAGTGGTTGGCACTGGCAGTGGGCACACTACAGTCAGTGGAAGTCGGCCTGACACACACTAGCAGCAGGCAAGTAACTGAAATTACACTAAAGTGTAAAACTTAAATGCCTTTTTTTAATGCAAAGTCCTGTGCCACACGGGATGACAGTGGTGGGCACTGGCAGTGGGCACACTACAGTCAGTGGAAGTCAGCCTGACACACACTAGCAGCAGGCAAGCAGCTGAAATTACACTAAAGTGTAAAAATTAAATGCCTTTTTTGATGCAAAGTCATGTGCCACACGGGATGACAGGGGTGGGCACTGGCAGTGGGCACACTACAGTCAGTGGAAGTCGGCCTGACACACACTGGCAGCAGGCAAGCAACTGAAAATACACTAAAGTGTAAAAATTAAATGCCTTTTTGATGCAAAGTCCTGTGCCACACGGGATGACAGGGGTGGAGCACTGGCAGTGGGCACACTACAGTCAGTGGAAGTCGGCCTGACACACACTAGCAGCAGGCAAGCAGCTGAAATTACACTAAAGTGTAAAAATTAAATGCCTTTTTTATGCAAAGTCCTGTGCCACATGGGATGACAGGGGTGGGCATTGGCAGTGGGCACACTACAGTCAGTGGAAGTCGGCCTGACACACACTGGCAGCAGGCAAGCAACTGAAATTACACTAAAGTGGAAAAATTAAATGCCTTTTTTTGATGCAAAGTCCTGTGCCACACGGGATGACAGGGATGGGCATTGGCAGTGGGCACACTACAGTCAGTGGAAGTGGCCTGACACACACTGGCAGCAGGCAAGCAACTGAAATTACACTAAAGTGTAAAAATTAAATGCCTTTTTTTGATGCAAAGTCCTGTGCCACACGGGGTGACAGGGGTGGGCACTGGCAGTGGAAGTCGGCCTGACACACACTAGCAGCAGGCAAGCAGCTGAAATTACACTAAAGTGTAAAAATTAAATGCCTTTTTTTAATGCAAAGTCCTGTGCCACACGGGATGACAGGGGTGGGCATTGGCAGTGTGCACACTACAGTCAGTGGGAGTCGGCCTGACACACACTGGCAGCAGGCAAGCAACTGAAATTACACTAAAGTGTAAAAATAAAATGCCTTTTTTTGATGCAAAGTCCTGTGCCACACGGGATGACAGGGGTGGGCACTGGCAGTGGGCACACTACAGTCAGTGGAAGTCGGCCTGACACACACTAGCAGCAGGCAAGCAACTGAAATTACACTAAAGTGTAAAAATTAAATGCCTTTGTTATGCAAAGTCCTGTGCCAGCCGGTATGAGTGGTGGGCACTGGCATTGGGCACACTAAAGTCATTGGAAGTCAGCCTGACACACAGTGGCAGGCAACTAACCTTAGATTAAAGTGTAAAAATTAAATGCCTTTTTTTGATGCAGTCCTGTGCCACATGGGATGACAGGGGTGGGCAATGGCAGTGGGCACACTACAGTCTGTGGGCCTGCAGCTCCTCACACACAGGCAGGCCAGGCAACTGCAATATGTATATGGAGAAAAAAAAAAGCAGACTAATGTTGCAGCCCTAAAAAGGGCTTTTTGGGGTGCTGTCAGGACGCTGTCCTTACAGCAGAGATCAGATGAGTCTTTCAGGACTGGAGTGGACACTGAATTGACTAGCCTAGCTATCGATTTCCATATTAAATCAGCAGCAACTACACTCTCCCTCCTCTCACTAAGACTGCAAATTCCGAATGAATCTAAAATGGATGCTGTTCAAGAGATCTGGGAGGGAGGGTATGCTGCTGATTGGCTGGAATGTGTCTGCTGACTGTGAGGTACAGGGTCAAAGTTTGCTCAATGATGATGTATAGGGGGCGGACCGAACATCGCATGTGTTCGCCCGCTGCGGCGAACGCGAACAAGCTATGTTCGCCGGGAACTGTTCGCCGGCGGATAGTTTGGGCCATCTCTATGTCACGACCGCTATCCCAGCAGCGGTCGTGTTGCACCAGACGGAGGGGAAGGGGGACCCTTATCTACGGATGGGAAATAGAACGGCCATCCCTTACAAACCCTAAGCTGGCACCTGTCTGCCCTGATACCCTAAACGGGGTGTGAACCCGTGCGGCGAGCAGGATGCCTAAACCCTGAGTCACCCTTAGAAGACTAGACTGGGGAAAGGCAGATGGGAGCACTAGTCACCATCACTCATGTCTAGGAGAACAACAGGGGAAGACAGCAGCAAACAAACAATCTCCAGCAGAGATAGACTTATCCAGTCACGAGCAGAGAAGATGATCCCAATAACGACAGTCCACGCCAGACAAGAGCTCCACAGCAATACCGTCAAACGATCTCCTTCAAAGGTCAGAATAGCACTGGAAGTAAGGACTATATCTGGCAATGACTGCAAGTGAAACTGAAACTAATATAGTAGCTGGGAGTGGCAGACAGCACTCACCTGAGAAGAATGCCTACAAACTCCCAGTCAGGACAAAAAGGTTCACAAGGCAAAACCCGGATGACATACCCTGAACCACGGAGCAAACTCACAAGCTATCGCGAGTAGCAAGTCGCTGCGACCTTCTCTTCCCAGACCTATCTGGATCAGTCACAGTCGTGACAGTACCCCCTTTCTACGAGGGGCCACCGGACCCTCAAGACCAGGCCTCTCCGGGTGGGACCTATGAAAAGCTCCGAATGAGTCTGTCCGCCTTTATCTCTGATGCTGGCACCCACATTCTCTCTTCGGAACCATAACCTTTCCAGTGCACCAGGTACTGAAGAGAGCGCGAACATATCGTGAATCAACAATCTTTTCTACCTGAAACTCAAGACTGCCATCAACAACCACCGGTGGAGGCGGTAGTGGCAATGGTTCAGGAGGTTCTACATATCTCTTAAGCAGAGATCTGTGGAAGACATTATGGATCCTTAGAGTCTGAGGTAGCTCCAGACGAAAAGCCACCGGGTTAATGATCTTAATTACCCTATAAGGACCAATAAATCTCGGACCTAATTTCCATGAGGGAACCTTCAACTTGATATTTCTGGTAGACAACCACACCAAGTCATTCACCCTAAGGTCCGGACCTTCAGAGCGCTTCTTATCAGCCACACGTTTGTATCTACCACCAATTCTCTTCAAACTTTCTTGCACACTCTGCCACACTGATGAAAGTGAAGACGCAAATCGTTCCTCCTCGGGAATCCCAGACGGCCCCCTCACTAAACGTACAAAACTGAGGATGGAAACCATACGCACCAAAAAATGGTGACTTATCGGTGGATTCTTGACGACGATTATTAATGGCAAACTCGGCTAACGGTAAATAAGATGACCATTGCTCCTGATTTTCGGAAACAAAGCATCTCAAATATGTCTCTAGGTTTTGATTGGTACGTTCAGTCTGACCGTTGGACTGTGGATGGAAAGATGAAGAAAACGACAGATGAACCCCTAAACGAGAACAAAAAGCTTTTCAAAATTTAGAAACAAATTGGGTACCACGATCCGAAACAATATCGGAAGGGACACCGTGAAGCTTCACAATGTGGTCAATAAAAACCTGAGCCAGTGTGTTAGCATTAGGCAATGCGGTCAGAGCAATAAAGTGCACCATTTTACTGAATCTGTCAACAACAACAAGAATAACAGTCTTCCCGCTGATACTGGTAGATCAGTAATGAAATCCATTGATAGGTGCGCCCAAGGCCTGTTGGGGATGGCCAGAGGTAAAAGACGCCCTGCCGGACGAGTATGATCCACCTTAGAACGAGCACAGGTAGGACATGCAGACACAAAATTCAACACCTCCTGGCGCCACTTAGGCCACCAGAACCGACGAGACACTAATTCAGAGGTTGCCTTACTACCTGGGTGTCCTGCCAGTGCGGAGTTATGGTGTTCCTTTAGTATCTCCAGGCGTAAATTTTCTGGCACAAACAGTTTACCCGAGGGGCAGGAGGCCGGGCGTCCCCTGAGCTTCCAACACCCTCCCCTCTAAACCTGAGTGTAATGCAGAGACCACCACCCCCTTTGCAAAATAGGCTCTGGAACATCATCATCACCCCCTCCAGGAAAACTTCGAGACAATGCATCCGCCTTAGTATTTTTTGCCCCGGGCGATAGGTTATTACAAAATTAAACCTAGTAAAAATAACGACCACCGAGCCTGTCTAGGGGTGAGACGTTTAGCAGACTCCAGATATACTAAGTTTTTGTGATCAGTAATCACTGTGACGGGATGAACCGCCCCTCCAAAAAATGACGCCACTCCTCTAAGGCCAACTTAATAGCCAAAAGTTCCCTGTTGCCAATGTCATAGTTCCTTTCTGCAGTAGACAATTTCTTCGAAAAGAAAGCACACGGACGCCATTCACCAGGGGACGGGCCCTGAGATAGTACCGCTCCCACCCCCACCTCTGATGCGTCAACCTCTACAATAAAAGGAAGCGAGACATCTGGCTGTACGAGAATAGGAGCCGAGGTGAATCTTTCCTTCAGAGATGTAAAGGCAGTTTTGGCTGCATGTGACCATTTGGAAAATCGGATCCCTTTCGGGTCATGTCCGTCAGTGGTTTGACCACCAAGGAATAGTTCTTTATAAACTTTCTATAAAAATTGGCAAACCCCAGGAAGCGTTGCAATGCCTTCAGGTTCTCAGGCAGATCCCAGTCCATAATTGCCCGGACTTTCTCTGGATCCATGCGGAAACCTGAATCTGACAACACATACCCCAGAAATGGCAGTTCTTTTACGGCGAACACACATTTCTCTAATTTGGCAAACAATTTGTTGGCCCTTAATATCTGCAGCACTTGTCTCACATGGATCTTATGTGTATCCAGATCCGGAGAATAGACCAGGATGTCATCAAGATATATCACAACAAATCTCCCGATAAGGTGACTAAAAATATCGTTGACAAAATGTTGGAACACCGCAGGCGCATTAGTAAGACCAAATGGCATGACCAGATTTTCATAATGCCCTTCCGGAGTATTAAAAGCCGTCTTCCACTCATCCCCTCTTTGATGCGAACCAGGTTATAGGCTCCTCTGAGATCCATTTTGGAGAACCATTTAGCACCAGCAACCTGATTAAAGAGGTCGGGAATGAGAGGAAGAGGATAGGTGTCTCGGATAGTTATCCGGTTTAATTCCCGGAAATCGAGGCAAGGATGCAGGCCCCCATCTTTCTTTTTAACGAAAAATAACCCTGCAGCCACGGGTGAAGAAGAGGGTCTGATGTGTCCCTTAGCCAAACTCTCCGAAATATAATCTTTCATAGCCTTCCTCTCCGGGCCGGAAAGATTGTATAACCGGGTTTTAGGTAGTTTTGCCCCAGGTAACAGATTAATTGGGCAATCATATGGGCGATGAGGTGGTAACCCCTGACAACCCTTCTCAGAGAACACATCCATAAAATCTGACAGAAAGGAAGGTAGAGATGTTACAGAAAGTGTTGAGCACCTACTACTCAAGCAGTTGTCCTTACAATGTTCACTCCACTCCACAATCTCCCCGGCCTGCCAATCCACCACTGGATTGTGAGTCACCAGCCAGGGAAGCCCCAATACCATAGGAGCCGGAAGACGGTCCAGGACATAACAAGAGATATGCTCTTTATGGAGGTCCCCTACCTGCAGATGGATATTATGGATGACCTGAGTTAACTCTCTCTGAGTAAGAGGGAGGAGTCGATGGCAAAAACAGGAATAGTTCTGCGTACCGGTTCCGGAGTAAAACCCAGAGCCTGAGCAAACCGTGAATCCACCAAGTTGACCCCCGCCCCACTGTCCAAAAAGACGGAACAGATCTCAGTCTTATTGCCCGCCACAACGGTAGCGGACAACAAAAACTGAGACATGCGTATGGAGGAAACGAATACGCCCAGACTGTTATCCTCCGCACAGTCTGGGGACTCTAGTTTTCCGGCGGCTCCTTTGTTTGTGATCTCTTGGGTTCTGAGGGACATACCTTCACAAAATGACCCCTCCCCACAACGAAAACAAACCTCTGACCTATGGCGGACCTTAGGAGGATTCACCCGTCTAGTGGCGCCCCTATTTGCATTGGTTCGACTGGATCACAACAAACCGATCCCTGCCCTATAGAGGCCTCTGTAGAATTTAATAGTCTCTCCCTGAGTCGTCTGTCGATTCTTATGGACAGAGACATAGCAGCCTCAAGAGACCCAGGGACCTCGTATACCGCCAGCGCGTCTTTTAATTTTTCAGACAACCCCTGGCAGAACTGACTCCTAAGGGCCGAGTCGTTCCATAATGTATTAGTAGCCCACCTACGGAATTCGAACAATATAGTTCAGCTGACCGGTTCTCTTGCCGAAGTCTACGTAGCTTAGATTCAGCCAGTGAGACCCTGTCCGGGTCATCATATACGAGACCCAAGGCTTCAAAAACTCCTCCACAGATCGTAAGGCCGGAGAGTCTGATGGTAAGGAGAAAGCCCAAGCTCTGCGGATCTCCTTGCAGGAGAGAAATTACAATGCCCACCAGTTGTTCCTCACCGCCGGAGGATCTAGGGCGTAACCTGAAGAACAATTTACAAGCTTCTCTGAAGGTTACAAATTGGTCTCTCCCTCCCGAGAACCTGTCAGGAAAAGCCACTTTTGGCTCAGGAGTACCTTGGTTTCCCGTAGCAACGGTGGAACCCAAGGATTGCTGCTGCTGCTGCAGCACTGTTGCTTTTAATCCTGCCACTTCAAGGGATAATCCATGTAATTGTTTCGCCAAAACCATAACCGGATCCATAGTGGAACAGAAGAATACAAAGCAAAACAGCAAGCAAAAAAAAAAAAAAAGGAAATGTCACTCTTTTTTCTTTTTTTTTTTAAAAGGCCAGTAGCGGTCATGTCGCACCAGACGGAGGGGAAGGGGGACCCTTATCTACGGATGGGAAATAGAACGGCCACCCCTTACAAACCCTAAGCTGGCACCTGTCTGCCCTGATACCCTAAACGGGGTGTGAACCCGTGCGGCGAGCAGGATGCCTAAACCCTGAGTCACCCTTAGAAGACTAGACTGGGGAAAGGCAGATGGGAGCACTAGTCACCATCACTCATGTCTAGGAGAACAACAGGGGAAGACAGCAACAAACAAACAATCTCCAGCAGAGATAGACTTATCCAGTCACGAGCAGAGAAGATGATCCCAATAACGACAGTCCACGCCAGACAAGAGCTCCACATCAATACCGTCAAACGATCTCCTTCAAAGGTCAGAATAGCACTGGAAGTAAGGACTATATCTGGCAATGACTGCAAGTGAAACTGAAACTAATATAGTAGCTGGGAGTGGCAGACAGCACTCACCTGAGAAGAATGCCTACAAACTCCCAGTCAGGACAAAAAGGTTCACAAGGCAAAACCCGGATGACATACCCTGAACCACGGAGCAAACTCACAAGCTATCGCGAGTAGCAAGTCGCTGCGACCTTCTCTTCCCAGACCTATCTGGATCAGTCACAGTCGTGACACTCTAGTTCTGTATGGCTGCTGCTGCCTGAATCATACCACTTATGCCACTTTCCAACCATCACATTCTGTATAGCTGCTGCGGCCTGCATCATGCCACTAATACCATTTGCCAACTGTCACATTCTGTACAGCTTTTGCATCCGCCTCCATTATGCTACTGCGACCATCATGCCACTGCTGCGACCTGTCTTCCATCATCTTTTGTAAGGCTGCTGCTTCTGCTTTCATCATGCTGTTGCATATGCTACCACTATCACTACTACTACTACCACTTTTGCCACTACTACCCATAGACAGCCTTGTATGTTTCATGCTATACTGCTCCTGCTGCTGTCACTCTTGTGGCCACATGCCACTATATCCATACCATTCCCTTCCCACATCCAATCTGCACTGTTGTTTTTAGGCTCTTTCACAATGGGTCACTTTTTCTTCGGATAATCAACACTTGTGCTTGTAATTCGGACAGAAACTCCAACCCTGTCAAGGCCTAATTTTTGGACGTTTGGTCCCTCCCAAGCACTTTTTTTAACTCATAACACTGCTTTGGAATGTGAAAAAGCATAAGACATGTGTCGGCACAATGTGTTTTTAAACACTCTGCATGTTAATGCCGTCAAATATGCATTTACTATAGCTATGTATGTCAGTGTCACTCAGACATCATTTACTATTGCTGTCATTACATGTCAGAGCTTGAAGAGGGAGATAACAAGTTTGTGTAAAAATTAGGAGTCCTAGGAGGCTAGAGGGAGTTAAATACCAACTTTCAAGGGAATTGGAGCAACTTTGGTTCAGCTTGAATTGATTCAGATCTAAACCAAACTTTTTCAAAAAGTCGGCAAAGCAGACCCAAAATGAATCTCGAGTGGTTCACTCATCTCTAGATTCTCTACCACCAGGCAGGGGAATATCTTAATTTTAAAATGCACTGATTGAACATTTTGAGACTACCACCAAAACTTAGTGGATACAACATATAAGAGCATTGATCTATGCAGCAAAAGGAGGTACAGTACATATAAATATACTGTGCATACTAGAGAAGAGTAAATCAGTGATTTTTAATATTAATATTTTCTCCTAGTGGTAGCTTCAACCTGTTCAATCAATGTTTTTCCATATCAAGATTTTATATCTATTGCTGGGCTTGTATCCCAACATAATCCTTCTCTTGAAAGTAGACATGCAAGCTAGTCTTGTTTCCAAAAAGAAAAGGAAACTGAGTGTCTTATACAAGGAACCCAGCTCTTTCTGGATAACGACTCTTTACCCCCAGCCAACCTGTGTGGGCTAGGTGCTAGCAAAGGTACCATGTAATAATTGCGACAGACACCTGTCATACTGATGCACCGCATACCTATCCCACAAGTCAGTCGATTTCTAGCATTCCTACACCTAGGGTTGGATCACACATTTCCTTATTGTTTTAATAAGTTTGTATAATAAAGTTTTTTGTTTTTATTTTAAGTCGTTGTTTCCACAGTTAGCCAAATTCAATTATGTATGGCAAACTTTAGATACCTACCCCTTCAGTAAGCGATAACGACTCTTCAGCAGAGCTGAGCAAAGAAAACTTGTTTGGCTGCCTAAGAGGCCTTGGTTGGGTTTCTATTTTTCCTTATGGTAGGTGCCAAGTATACATAATGAGTATTATCATAAGCCAGTCAACATTCATCTGGGTTTCTGGGAAAATATATGAAACCTAGCATATCTTACATCTGCTAGCATAAAATAGGCTTAGAAAAGCTAATTTGAATATATTTCCCAGAAACCCAGAGGGGTGTTGCCTGGTCTACAATTATCCACACATGTACTACACATACTAGGTGCTCTTCGTAATGAGGAAGAGTATCCAGCAGGCAATGCATATATATTGGCCAGTAACCCAGAGTAGCATACTAGGCTCTCTCTCTCCCTCTTTCTCTCTCTCATCTTTCCAGAAAAAATATCCTAAAAAGTCCTAAGTGACTAGAGAGTTTTATGTAACAGGTTTCAGAGCAATTGGTTTCTATCTGAATTCAGCAAAGTGAACCCGAAACAAATTTCAACAAGTTCACTCATCTCATGTGGGCAAATCATTTATGCTGATTTTCTTCAATGTGTCAGTTATACTTATTTTGCGTTGTTATGTTTCATTCATGATGCTGAATATAACCATATCTATATTAAGTGAGTAATTTTTTTTGCACATTACAAGTCACTTTCAACAGAGCTCATCAGTTTCCTTTTAATTGGTATATTGACTTTTTCTAAACAGTGTACATAACTAAATTGTTTCTGTACAGAAGCTATCTCTTTACAGATTGTGGGGGAAATGTTATATTTTAGTCATATTTTTTTCTAGTGATCTTTGTTGATATAATGATCCATCTAGTGACCAAACAGCTGCACAAAATATTCATTAATGCTTTTGGTAAATAATTGATGAGTTCTTCATGGTGTACTTTGTCTTCATAGAAAAATCTCAGTGTAAGAAGGACATGCTTAATATTCAATACATTATGCACATTTCAAACAGAATAACATTTCATAGACAAGCATAGCTTTAAGCACTTTCTCCTCTATGTTGCTGTAGTCCAGCGTTTGAAGGTGAGGTGAACACAAAAATGTTACCTTTTGTTTTTCTTTTGATCGTTATATGTACCACGAGATTCCACGGCTCACGCTTTGAAGCTCACACTATCTGCTTTGCTTCTGTCTCTTGTTTTCGCCTGGTAATCCCACTTGTCTTTTTTTCCTTCAGCCTTTTTTCTCTTAAAGCCTTAACTTTGCAATTCCTTCGAGCATCATTCAGAAAATACATGACTTGACTGCAACTATTTCAATGTCACAAAAAAAACTTTGCTCACTTTGTTTTTGTAATACTAACGGAAGCAACTGATACAATTGAAGAAAATTAATTTTTAAAAATGTTATCGAAACATAAATCACATTTTTACTTTGTTCTACAACAGGTAATTTTCCTTATTGATATATTGTTTGTATTTAGATTTTTTAGCTGAGGGGGATTTATGAATGTATTTATGCCAGTTGTCTGATGTAAACCTATTGAGCGATATGGTGTTCAGAATGAGCAATATATTTATAACTTCCACTTTTCTGCCATAAAAGTCTGCTAAATTGAGTGAGGTTCTTTTTTTTTTTTTTATAAGATGGATTGTCCTGAAAATATTTAAAATGGCTGCAAGCAACTTTTCCTAGAATGTGAGTAGGACTGGTTGCCTCTACTTGCAGAGCTGCCTAAGGATGTGAAGGCTTTTGGCTTCACTACAAACTACACTGCTCTACAATAGATGGTAATGACGCAATCCTGCCTAGGATATGCCATGAGCAGCCTGACAGCAGCAGATGAAACACCACTGGATCAAGTGCACCAGTTTTACTTGGGGTCAAACCCTAAGGATGTTGTCTAAGTGAACCCCGTTCTTTACAATACCCCTGATGGTGGGGATATCCTTTTCCAAAGGTTCCCCAGGTCACTACCTCTTGGGATGGCCCCAGTGTACTTGGCCGACATCTGCAAGGTAAATGCCACTGGTAAGAGCACAAGTGGTCCAAGTACATACAAAACAGGGAACCAGGCAAACTAACAGGAACAAGATTACAGAAATATAGTGGCCAATATGGGGGAACTGCACAGACCGCAAACACTGTAGCGTGTTTCTCATTGGGGGAGCAGTCCCACCGCATGTGGACCACAGCAAATGACCATCCCCAGCAAGAAATGCATACAATGGAGGATGCCAGCATGGACCACATGCACCACAAAGGCATCCTACACAAAAAGGGCATTGTGTGGATGAAAATATATAAATATATAAATCACAGAAAAAAAAATGCACCAAACGGATATGCCACTGACTATACTAGCTAGTCATACAAAGATATTAAAAGCTGAGACTTTTGCCAATATATTCCTGTCAGGAACACATCGGAGCCCCTCATTCACCACCTCACGGTCTCTCAGCATGGCAAGGGGTCCTACCACTACGCTAACTATGGTGTGAACACAGTCTGAAGGTAATGGAATCCTGCTCACAGTCAAGCTTCCACACAACGGCATAGCAGGACAACTAATGCAATGTGAATAAAGCAAGACTGTAATCCACACCCATATCAGACCGTGTGATGGAGGCTACCAGATGCAAAAGAATGTTAAATGCCAGGTGAAGGCACATTAAATACATATGGAACAAGATCACAGAAATATAGTGGCCAATATGGGGGAACTGCTCAGACCCCAAACACTGTAGCGTGTTTCTCATTGGGGAGCAGTCCCACCGCATGTGGACCGCAGCAAACGACCATCCCCAGCAAAAAATGCGTACAATGGAGGATGCCGGCGCGGACCACATGCACCACAAACTAACAGGAACCCAGATAAAACCAGAAATACAGGACACTGTTTAGACACAAGACATATGCTGGAACACAGACGAGATCACAGACATGGAACAGGCAGATGCCTGGACCCCATGCGAAACATATGAATGCTGATCATAGACAGAGCTGCTCAGACATGAGACAGGCAGATAAACACCGAAAAAAGTTTCTACTACCAGTGTTCAATAAAGAGTTCACAAAATATCATGTAAAATACATATCTCAACATTTATTATACCAAATATATAAGATATAGGACATAACCACTTGGGAGCCCGGTGTAACACGGGCGACCACCGGAGACTAGTGCCGGATGAAAAACACCATCATCATGGACAGAATAATAAGATCAAATATGTGAAAGTAACACTATGCACAAATATAGATTGTCACCATAGACACAGAACCACAGAAAAAGTACCCAAATAGTACCAATCGGAATGCAAGTGCATTAATACAATATTGACCACAAAAATGGCGTGAACCATTGGGTCAAAAGGAGCACATTAGGCAATAAAACTGTTCAGATAGCCATGCTGCATGTGACAATCCCTAGTAGAATATGCATAGTGAATAATATCACAGAGCTCCGTGATATTATTCCCTTGTATAGATTTTTTGTGTCCCTTTACTTGTTCTTCCGCTGGTCATATGGGCTGTTCCTGTGATCGAGGAGCATCGCATACATGCCCTGGAGGTTGACGTTGCGGCATGCTCCTTAGCCGGTTCCCATGGTGATGGACGCCTATTCAGCGGTTACGCACAATCTGGGCGCTATGACGTCCTGTTTGTGGGACCGGCGTTCACCATGTGGGGATGGGCAGCGTGCGGCTGTGTCATTCTTCCTCTAATCATGGTGCGGATGGGCTCATGGATTTAACACAGGTGAGACTCATATCCTCTCTATATACGTCTGGTAGATTGCCACATTGATTAGCCTCCTGATGAAGCCATTCAGGCGAAACACTCGTTGAGGTGTGTTTGTAGTGCCTGGAGACACGCTCATCATGGGTAACATTGCCATATATTATCTTTACTAAATATATGTTTCACTCTGCATATTCTACTAGGGATTGTCACATGCAGCATGGCAATCTGAACAGTTTTATTGCCTAATGTGCTTCTATTGACCAAATGGTTCACGCCATTTTTGTGGTCAGTATTGTATTAATGCACTTGCATTCGGATTGGAACTATTTGGGAACGTTTTCTGTGGAGCAATTTGGGGCTATTTTCACCTCTGTATGGTAGCTATTAGTGTTGAGTGAACAGTTCGAGCATAGTTCAGGTTCGTACCGAATTTTGGGGTGTTCAGGACCCGGATTCGGACCAGAACATTTTCAAAAAAGTTCAGGTTCGGGTCCGTTGTTCGGCGATTTCTTCCTGCTTTCTGAAGGGATGCACTGCAGCCAATCAGCTAGCGTTTTATTTCTTGCCCTAAGAAGATATCACAGCCATGCCTACTAATGGCATGGCTGTGATTGGCCAAGTGCAGCATGTGACCCAGCCTCTATTTAAGCTGGAGTCAAGTAGCGCTGCAAGTCACACTGCTCTGATTAGTGGAGGGGGAAGACACAGCTTCTGTGAGGGCGAGATTAGGAAGGGAAAAGTCAGCAACAGCACCTAATGAACTGATCGATCTACAGCTGTGAATGATTCAACTTCTGCTAGTTAATTGCTCACTGGTATTTAGGCTGCACAGAGCGTTTTTCTGTCACTTTTTTCTAGGGTGATGAGCGGCCATTTTGTGACTTGTGGTGCACCAGAACAAGCTGCCACCAAGTCCATCAATCCATCAATACTAGGATTTTTTTTGCTATATCCTACATCAGGGGATTGGCTGTGCTTATTGTCACCCCTAGAAACTCAGGATAGCAATTTCTATATTTTAATGAGGGGTTAAATACAATTGCCAAAATACCAATCCCCTAAATCTGGTGTTCCAGCTTTGGCTAGCCAAGTGTAATACTGTCTGATGTCTGGCAAAGGATAGATTATTTTCTGTGGTGAAATTCAATAGCCAAAATAGCAATACCCTGAAGCTGGTGTCCCAGCACTGGCTGGCAAAGTATAATAGTGTCCGCCAAAACATATATTATGTTCTGGGGTGAAATTCAATTGCCAAAATAGCAATACCCTGAATCTGGTGTTCCGGCAGTTGCAGGCCTAGTTTAAATCTGTCCTTGACAGGGTATATTTTGTTGTGGGGCGAAATTCAATTGCCAAAATAGCAATACCCTGAATCTGGTGTCCCAGCACTGGCTGGCAAAGTATAATAGTGTCCGGCAAAACATATATTTTGTTCTGGGGTGAAATTCAATAGCCAAAATAGCAATACCCTGAATCTGGTGTCCCAGCACTGACTGGCAAAGTATAATAGTGTCCGCCAAAACATATATTTTGTTCTGTGGTGAAATTCAATTGCCAAAATAGCAATACCCTGAATCTGGTGTCCCAGCAGTTGCAGGCCTAGTTTAAATCTGTCTGTAACAGGGTATATTTTGTTCTTGGGTGAAATTCAATTGCCAAAATAGCAATACCCTGAATCTGGTGTCCTAGAACTGGCTGGCAAAGTATAATAGTGTCCGCCAAAACATATATTTTGTTCTAGGGTAAAATTCACTTGCCAAAATAGCAATACCCTGAATCTGATGTCCCAGCACTGGCTGGAAAAGTATAATAGTGTCCACCAAAACATATATTTTGTTCTGGGGTGAAATTCCATTGCCAAAATAGCAATATCCTGAATCTGGTGTCCCAGCACTGGCTGGCAAAGTATAATAGTGTCCACCAAAACATATATTTTGTTCTGGGGTGAAATTCCATTGCCAAAATAGCAATATCCTGAATCTGGTGTCCCAGCACTGGCTGGCAAAGTATAATAGTGTCCGCCAAAACATATATTTTGTTCTGGGGTGAAATTCACTTGCCAAAATAGCAATACCCTGAATCTGATGTCCCAGCACTGGCTGGAAAAGTATAATAGTGTCCGCCAAAACATATATTTTGTTCTGGGGTGAAATTCAATTGCCAAAATAGCAATACCCTGAATCTGGTGACCCAGCACAGGCTGGCAAAGTATAATACAGGTAGTGTCCGCTAAAACATATTTTTTGTTCTGGGGTGAAATTCACTGGCCAATATAGCAATACCCTGAATTTGGTGTTCCAGCTGTTGCAGGCCAAGTGTTAATTTGTCCGTAAAAGGGTATATTACACTCAAGGTGTATACACAAGTGCTGAGAGGGTCATCCTCAATAACTTCACACGCTACTGTGCATCTCCCATTTTATTTCTGTCCGTTAAAGGGTATATTACACACAGTGTTAAAATACAATTGCTGAAGGCATAATCCTACAAATTTTTTCGCACGCTACTGTGCATCTCCAAGTGTAAATCTGTCCATAAAAGGATACCTTTCATCCAGGGCCTAAATACTAGCCCTACAATAGATATTCCCCTAAATCAGTGGTTATTGCTGTGCCTGGATTAGTGTAATATGCTACATAAATAAATAGGAAGATAGTGTTGGGTGCCTGTAAAAAAAGGCCTAAATTTGAAATCAATACTTTGGGCCAAATATCTTTTTTTCTTATTGTGGTGCTTGGTGAACGGTAACAATGAGAAAAACATCTAGTAAGGGACACGGACGTGGTGGTCTTAGTGTACCCTCTGGAGCTGGGAGAGGACGTGGCCATTCTGCCACAGCCACACGTCCTAGTGAACCAACTACCTCAGGTTCCAACTACCTGCCAGAATTTACAGCGATATTTGGTGGGGCCCAATGCCATTCTAAGGATGGTAAGGTCTGAGCAGGTACAGGCGCTAGTCAATTGGGTGGCTGACAGTGGATCCAGCACGTTCACAACATTATATCCCACCCAGTCTTCTTCAGAAAGCACAAAGGTGGCGCCTGAAAACCAAGCCCATCAGTCTGTCACATCACCCCCATGCATATCAGGGAAACTGTCAGAGCCTCAAGTTATGCAGCAGTCTCTTATGCTGTTTGAAGACTCTGCTGGCAGGATTTCCCAAGGGAATCCACCTAGCCCTTCCCCAGTGGTGGAAGACATAGAATGCACTGATGCACAACCACTGATGTTTCCTGATGATGAGGACATAGGAATATCACCTCATTGGAGTCTGCACGTCTCTGATGATGACGATTTACCTACATTTTGCTGCCTTTTGCAGCACTCTAGCTCTTTCCTGGACTATTTTAAAGCCTTTGTAGTGCCCAAAAGTTCGGGTCCCAGTTGACTTCAATGGGTTTCGGGTTTGGGATAAAGTTCGGGTCGAGTTCGAATCCCGAACCCGAACATTTTCTGGAAGTTCGGCCGAACTTCTCAAACCCGAACATTCAGGTGTTCGCTCAATTCTAGTCACTGTGCGTGCGCCTTGCAATGTACTGTGACACCTGATATGAGTGGTGGGCAGTAGGCACAGTACAGTCTGTGGGCCTGACACACACTGGCAGGCAATTGCAATTATATTAAAGGGTAAAAATTAAATGATCTTATCTGCATGGTACTGTGCCACCCGATATGAGTGGTGGGCACTGGCAGTGGGCACAGTACAGTCTGTGGGCCTGACACTCACTGGCAGGCAACTGCAATTATATTAAAGGGCACAAATTAAATGACCTTATCTGCAAGGTACTGTGCCACCCTATATGAGTGGTGGGCAGTGGGCACAGTACAGTCTGTGGGCCTGACACTCACTGGCAGGCAACTGCAATTATATTAAAGGGTACAAATTAAATGACTTTTTTATCTGCAAGGTACTGTGCCACCCTATATGAGTGGTGTGCACAGTACAGTCTGTGGGCCTGCAGCCTCTGACACACGGGCATGCAACTGCAATATATATATATATATATATATATATATATATATATATAATGTGGGGGGTTAGCTCTGGTCTTGAGGATCGTTCACACACAGATTGTCGTCCACCGCAGCTTTAGGGGCCAAACATCGCTTTATTGTCCCAGCATCAACATAAATAAACCAAAACAAACACCTGCCCGGCTGGGCTCTAACTCAACACAGTGTATCCCTGACTCACCTAAGTCACTGTTCACACACACGGCACCCATGCGGCTTTCCCAGCCCAATGTCCATCAGCCTCCTGGCTGTTACCTCACCGGTGTCTTTTGGGGGGGGTTGTGGTCCAGTCCTCCGCCCGACGCTAACCATGCGACCCTTATCCCTAGGCGTCGCGGGACCCCCCAAACTTCAGGCTACTCCCAGCCTCGTGGTCTCTCAGCGCTCCCAGCTCAGACCACACACAGAACCACTCCAGGCTTCTGTACCACACAAGACACACCCATCTCACTGTGAGGACAGCTTTATGCTCTGTTGATTGTGGCACCTGTTGCTGCCTCAGGCCTGCCCACTGATGGGAAAGAGATGGATAATCCTGCCATTCCTCTCTTCTATCAGCCATGAGGCCTGTCACTGCCTCACAATATATATATATATATATATATATAAAATAAATAAAAGCACACTGATGTACCAGCCCTAAAAAGGGCTTTTTGAGGTGCTGTCAGGCCTCTGTCCTTACAATAGATGGCCCCTTTCACACGAACGAGTTTTCCTCACGGGTGCAATGCATGACGTGAACGCATAGCATCCGCACTGAATCCTGACCCATTCATTTCAATGGGTCTGTGTACATGAGCGTTTTTTTCACGCATCACTTGTGCGTTGCGTGAAAATCGCAGCATGTTCTATATTCTGCGTTTTTCACACAGCCCTAGCCCCATAGAAGTGAATAGGGCTGCTTGAAAAACGCATTGCATCCGCAAGCAAGTGCGGGTGCGTTGCATTTTTCACTGATGGTTGCTAGAAGATGTTGTTTGTAAAGCTTCAGTTTTTATCACGCGCGTGAAAAACACATCAAAATGCATTGCAGCCGCGGAAAAAAACTGAACAACTGAACGCAATTGCAGGCAAAACTGAATGGCTTAGCCTGTGGAATCGCACAGTTTTCACTGAATGCATCTGTAACGTATCCGGACCTAAGGCCCCATTCACACATCAGCAATTTTTGTCCACATCCATTCCGCAATTCTGCGGAATCGATGCGGACCCATTCATTGTGATTGGGGCCGGACGTGATGTGGAGAGCACACTATATGTGGCTCCGCAAAAGATAGAGCATGTCCTATTCTTGTCTGCAGCCTGCGGACAAGAATAGGCATCTCTATGGGGAGTGCCGGCATGGTGTGTTGCGGATTCCCAACACACTACGGACGTGCGAATGGGGCGTAATCCAGACACGTTCATTTGAAAGAGGCCAATGAGTCTTTGAGAACTGGAGTGGACACAGAACACTGGCCTAGCTAACGCTTTCCCTATTAATTCAGCAGCAGCAGCACTCTCCCTTCTCTAACTAACACTGCAGCTTCAGAATTAATCTAAGATGGATGCTGTCCTTGCTTTTTGATAGGAGGTGGGAGGGTCTGGGAGGGAGAGTATGCTGATTGGCTGGAATGTGTCTGCTGACTGTGAGGTACAGGGTCAAAGTTTGCTCAATGATAAAGTATAGGAGGCGAATCGAACATCGCATATGTTCGCCCGCCATGGCGAAAGCGAACATGCGATGTTCGCCGGGAACTGTTCGCTGGCGAATAGATCGGGACATCTCTACCTCCTGCCTGCCGGAAAGTTAGTATCGTAAGTACAGGCTGCATAAAAGGCTACTGTTACCTTAATCAGCATACAGCATTGCCTGCAGTTAGGTTACCTACAGTGAGCAGGCCCAGTGTAGCAGAATACAGTGACTGCACTGGGCCCGCTGTAATTACAGAGCTGGATGCTGGCCCCTCCTTCTTCCTATCTGCCTGCAAATACCCCCTTTTGGGGGAAAAAAGTGTGTCTTATATGGCGAAAAATACGGTACTTACCTGCACCTTTATTTGCTGCTTAAAACCCACGAAACATGGGGGGCGGAGACTCGAGCATTGCGCTCAAGCACATGCAGTACTCGGTCGAATACCGCCATGTGCCAAGCATAGCGATGCTCGAGCTGAACAGATATTCAGCCGAGCATGCTCGCTCATCACTAATGGCAGCAACGGCAGCATGATAACACAGATTGGCAAGGTGACATAGTATGGAGATGGCAGCATGAGTAGGCCACAAAGTTGCAAGGTAACATAGTGTGGAGATGGCTGCAACAGCAGCAGCATGATAACACAGATTGGCAAGGTGACATAGTGTGGAGGTGGGTGGCAATACTAGTACTTGCTGAAGATGGTGGGTGAAAGAAGGAGAACTTGGCATCCGATGTTTGGTATCAGGCTGGCAATAGCATCAGAATAGTAGCTGAGGCAGGTAGCCAGAAGAAAACGGTCTCTTTTGTCAAAATGTTGGTGTGGCACCATGAATGATCTAGTCTGATGCAACAGGCATTGGTGTGTGGAAATCCTGGCTGATCCACGCCTGAATCATCTTGATGTAGAGTCCAAATATGTGCATTATGTGGCCACTTTAAACTCTTGCTAAATGTCATATCAAATGTATTGTGGTATCATGCTGTAGTTTCCTTTACCAGGCTGGCAGTGTCATTTACCTTTATTTGCACCTAGGTGGTGCGGGCACCACTTATATATATATATATATATATATATATATATATATATAGCTGGGGGAAGGGGTGAAGTTAGCGTGTCCAATGTTAATGAAGAGATGAGGACGTTAATGGAGGAGGTGGAATTTTTTTTGTTATTATACACCGTAATTCAATCTATACCACAAAAAGTACTTTTCCACATATAACTGTAGTGCTCAACGCTGAATATATCTTGATTTTGGTACAGAAATACGTCACTAAAGACTTTACCGCATATATAACTGCAACAGCGAACGCTGAATATTGTTTTCATTTATCTAACGATATACATGAATAAAGTTTTTCCAAGATATAAATGCAGCAGCGATTGGCTAATGTATATATATATTTTTCTAATGATATACGTCAATAAAGGTTTTTCTACATATTTTCTACATGTACATATCTACAGCGAATGGCAAATGTATATTTCGTTAAAAATTGCAATACACCAGTAAAGGCTTTACCAGATATAGCTGCAACAGTGAACTGAGAAAATATTTTTCTAGTAGTTCTGAAATAAGGCCAATATACTCTTTCGGCAGAAATGACTGCAACACTGCAGTGTATATATATTACGCTTTTTTTTAAAGAAACAGGGCCAATATGTCCTTTCACCAGAAATTACAGCAACTGAGCAGTGGGTATATATTACGTTTTTTTAAGTGAAACAAGCCCAATATGCACTTTCACCAGAAATTACTGCAACAGAGCAGTGTGTATATATTACGCATTTTTAGTGAAACCAGGCCACTGTGCGATTTCAACAGAAATTACTGCAGCAGAGCAGTATTTATATATTAAGCTTATTTTAACGGCCAAAATGCGCTTTCAGCAGAAATCACTGCGACAGATCAGTGGGTATATAGTACGCTTTTTTTTTGTGAAACAAGGCCACTATGTGCTTTCAACAGAAATTACTGCAGCATAGCAGTGTGCATATATTACGCTCATTTTAAATAAACCAGGCCAAAATGCACTTTCAACAGAAATTACTGCGACAGAGCAGTCGGTATATATTATCCTGCGAAAGAGCAGTGTATTTTTACGCTTTTTAGTGAAACAAGGCCACTATGCGCTTTCACCAGAATTTACTTCAACAGAGCAGTGTGAATATACTATGCTTTTTTTAGTGAAACAAGGCCACTATGCAATTTCACCAGAAAGTACTGCAACTATGCAGTGGGTATATTTTACTCTTTTTTAAGTAAAAAAAGCCCAATATGCGCTTTCACCAGAAATTACTTCAACAGAGCAGAGTGTATATATTACGCTTATTTTAACCCCTTATGGACCTGGCTTATTTTCACCCTAAGGACCAGGCCATTTTTTGCAAATCTGACCAGTGTCACTTTATGTGTGAAAAACTTTAAAATGCTTTTGCAGGCCATTCTGATAACGTTTTTTTTTTTGTCACATTGTACTTCATGTCACTGCTAAAATGGATTAAAAAAAATTCATTTTTATTTGTAAAATAATACCACATTTACCAAACATTTGGAAAAATTTGCAATTTTCCAAGTTTCAATTTGTCTACTTCTATAATACATAGTAATGCCGCCAAAAAAGTTATTATTTACATTCCCCATATGTCTACTTCATGTTTGGATCATATTGGGAGTGCCATTTTATTTTTTGGGGACGTTACAAGGCTTAGAAGTTTAGAAGAAAATCTTGAAATTCTTCACAAATTTTCCAAAACCTACTTTTTAAGGACCAGTTCAGGTCTGAAGTCACTTTGTGAGGTTTACATAATAGAAAACAGCCAAAAATGACCCCATTCTAGAAACTACACCCCTCAAGGTATTCAAAACTGATTTTACAAACGTCATTACCCTTTAGGTGTTTCACAAGAGTTATTGTAAAATGGAGATGAAATTTCAGAATTGCAATTTTTTGGCACATTTTCCATTTTAATCTATTTTTTCCAGTAACTAGGCAAGGGTTAACAGCCAAACAAAACTCAATATTTATTGCCCTTATTCTGTAGTTTGCAGAAACACCCCATACGTGCTCGTAAACTGCTGTATGGCCAAACGGCAGTGAATAGAACAAAAGGATTGCCGCATGGCTTTTGGAAGGCAGATTTTGCTGGACTGGTTTATCTACACCATACTATTGGTACTATTTTAGGGTTAATCTGATTTTTTTGTTGCTCTATATTACACTTTTTTTTTTTTTAGGCAAGATAACAAAAAAATAGAAATTCTGAAATTTAATCTCCATTTGCCAATAACTCTTGTGGAACACCTAAAGGGTTTACAAAGTTCTGAATACCTTGAGGGGTGTACTTTCTTAGATGGAGTCACTTTTTTGGAGTTTCTACTGTAGGCGTGCATCTAGGGGGCTTCAAATAGGACATAGTGCCAAAAAACCAGTCCAGCAAAATTTGCATTCCAAAAACCATATGGCATTCCTTATCCTTCTGCACCCTGCTGTTTGGCCATACAGCAGTTTACGTCCACATATGGGGTGTTTCTGAAAACTACAGAATCAGCGGAATAAATATTGAGTTTTGTTTGGCTGTTAACCCTTGCTTTGTTACTGGAAAAATGGATTAAAATTGACAATTTGCAAAAAAATAGCTGTTTTGGGACAGTTTTTATTTTTGTTATTTACAGCATTGATCTGACAGGTTAGATCATGTGCTATTTATGTAGAGCAGGTAGTTATAGATGCGAAAATACTAAATATGACTACTTTTTGGGGATTTTTGTTTCAGTTTTACATGAAAAAAAAGATTTTTTAGTGTCTCCACATTCTGAAAGCCATATTTTTTTTTTGGGGCGACTGTCTTATGTAGGGGCTTATTTTTTGCGGGATGAGATGTCAGTATGATTGGCACTATTTTGGGGTGCATATGACATTTTGGTCGCTTGCTATTACACTTTTTGTGATGTAAAGTGACAAAAATGGCTTTTGACAACGTATTTATATTAATTTTTTGCTGTGTTCATCTGAGGGGTCATGTGTTATCTATATATAATATATTAAAAGGAAATATACATACGTCCCATTAGCAGTTTTGCGGTGAATGGTCATTATTTTATTTTTTTATTTTATTTTTTTGGGGGAGGGGGGTTCATTAATCAGAACAAAAAAAACTATATATGTCTTAATTGACATTCAGCAGTGAAGTTACATTGCACTACAGCCTTTTTTGGGGGTTATTATTTTAATTTTAATTTAATATTATTTTATTATACAATATGTCAGACAGATTTCTGTCTCAGGCAGCAGAAGAAGGGGTGGGGTGGCAGCAGGAGTCGCAGCTAGAGGCTTGAACTCCCGGTGACATCTAGAGGTCATGTCCTGACCAGCAACCCAGTCATGCTTCAATGGTTGACTCATTCTTCGACTTCGTCACAAGTGACATCAGAAACCCCCAGCCAAGAGTCAGTGGGTTCCTCTGACATGATGTTTAGTTGGCATGGCCCAAGAGCAGGCCCTGTGCCCCCACCTGCCCTGAATCTTCATCTGTCATTTTCAGTTCCCTCAATGCGAGAAGTATTATATGCCGTAGAAACGGCTCCACTTTTCAGCGAGGGCGAGCTACTAGAGGACAGTCAGCAGCTTCTGCCCAGCCAAGATCTGGAGGAGACATCTGCCGCTTACTCCAGTAGGCGGGCAAGTAGTGATGATGAGAGTCACGTGGAAGCAGGCTCCTGACCCTGAGAACATTGAGGAGGATATCAGTGATGTGCAGACAGGAGCGGACGATGATGATGATGATGATGTAGCCGATCGCACTTGGGTGCCTGCTCTGCGTCAAGGGCTAAGGGCTGAGCCATGCGCCCTGCATGGCACATGTGTTCAATCTGGTTGTCAAGCGGTACCTGAAGCGGTTCTCTTCTCCCCATCTGCAAGACTTCCTAAAAATGGCCAGGAAACTTTGCATGCACTTCAGCCACTCGTACACCGCAAAGCACACCCTCTTTGAGGTGCTGCAGCAGCAAGATGGCATCCCCCAACATAGTCTGATATGCGACGTTTCCACCCGTTGAAATTCCGCCCTCCTACTGTTGGACCGAATACACGAACTGAGAAAGGACATAAACGATTTCTTGATTATACAGGTGGACAGAGGTACTACCCTGTGTAACTTTGATGTTAGCCAGTGGCAGCTCATGCGTGGCACCTGCCATTTGCTTGGGCCTTTTAAGAAAGCCACTTTATTTGTCAGTTGTAAGGACTACGGGATGAACAACGTCATTCCACTGATTCATGTCCTGAAAAAGATGCTGCTAAATCTGGCTGGCCCGGGAACAGGAGACATGGCAACTTCATCGGGGGCTGAACTAGAGAAGGAGAAGGAGGACAATCAAGCACAAGCAATGTGTAGAGAAATGGGTGGTTTTTCTACACAGGTGATAGGATAGGAGGAGCAGCCGGAGGACCTACATGGCGATGAGGAAGATGTGGAAGATGACCCAGACAAACTGTGGCAATATGCAGTGGAGATAGAGGCAGGGAGTCCCTCTGAGTCACTTGCACAAATGGCCCGGTGCATGTTCACTTGCTTGCGTAGTGAGTAGTGACAGCTGAATTATCTCCATTCAGCAGAGGGTTGACTACTGGCTCTCCACATGTTAGATCCCTGCTACCGGTCCAAAATGGGGGCCTTTTTACACCAGCTGATAAGGAGGGCAAACTGAACTACTATAGAGACATACTATGTAGTCAGTTTGCTGCTGCCAATGTGCTCCATCGCCCATCCTCATGCAGGTCTGACGGGGGGGCCCTCTGCACTCATGTTCCTGACCCTGAGAACATTGAGGGGGATATCAGTGATGTGCAGACAGGAGCGGACGATGATGATGATGATGATGTAGCCGATCGCACTTGGGAGCCGGGTAAAGAAGGGTCTTCATCATCATCATCAGGAGAAAAGTGTGGCAGCTTGCGTGTGAGGCAGCATCTGAGCCAGCAGGGTGGTAGCATGGCTGTGAGTCAGCAGGGTGGCAGCAGTGGGAGGTCGGGAGCCAAACGTGCCTGGGGTGACCACCTGCTTCACAGGAGCCTACCGGCCCAGAATCTAGCTGTGCAGGGGTTCACGCAGGCTGTGGAAGATGACAGTCAGTGCATAGTGCTGGGGGGAAAATGCCATACTCAGCGGTGTGACAATTTTTTGATAGGCCGTCAGAGGAGATGAACATGGCCATTTGAAGAATTTGTGGGCAGAAGGTGAAGCATGGCCAGGGCACCACGGGCCTGCTTCAACACATGCAGCGTCACCATAAAGTGGCCTGGGAGAACCGTGGCTCCGATGTGGTGGTCCAGCCTGCCGCAGCAACCGCTGCGTCACCCAGTTGCTCGCACCCAATTTCATGCAGTCAAGGCTCCACCACCTCAGCTGAAGGGAGCTGTCTGTCATTCCCATCATCTGCTGGTCCTTATGCTCCTGCGGGTCCTCACCCTCTTACTCCTCATCAGTCATTCCGTCAGCAATCGATCAACAAAGCGATTGCCAAGAGACAACATTATGCATGCACTCATCCAATGGCGCAGAAGCTGAACGATGTCTGCCAAAGCGCATGGCAGTGTCGACGTGTGGAGCTATAACTACGGTCAAGGACAATATATGTCCTTTGCGTCCCACTGGGTAAATGTGGTTCCTGCCCAGCCACACCAGCAACTTAGCCAGGTGACGCCGCTTCCGTCTCCACGTTCTGACGCCGTTGGTCCTGCGACAATATCCGCCTCTGCCGACTCATCCTCCACTGTGTCCTCATCCTCCACTGCAGGAAAATTCACAGTGCTCCTCCAGCATACTACATGTGCAGGGTACGGCAGTGTCACGCTGTTCTGCACCTAGTTTGCCTGGGCGAACAGAGTCACACAGGGGAGGAACTGCTCCATGTCCTTTATCAAGAAATAGAATTCTGGCTTTCTCCTTGACAACTCAAAATCAGAACTATGGTGACCGACAACAGGAAGAACATGGTGCCTGCTCTGCGTCAAGGGCTAAGGGCTGAGCCATGCGCCCTGCATGGCACATGTGTTCAATCTGGTTGTCAAGCGGTTCCTGAAGTCTTCACCCCATCTGCAAGACTTCCTAAAAATGGCCAGGAAACTTTGCATGCACTTCAGCCACTCGTACACCGCAAAGCACACCCTCTTTGAGGTGCTGCAGCAGCAAGATGGCATCCCAAAAACATAGGCTGATATGCGACGTTTCCACCCGTTGAAATTCCGCCCTCCTAATGTTGGACCGAATACACGAACTGAGAAAGGACATAAACGATTTCTTGATTATACAGGTGGACAGAGGTACTACCCTGTGTAACTTTGATGTTAGCCAGTGGCAGCTTATGCGTGGCACCTGCCATTTGCTTGGGCCTTTTAAGAAAGCCACTTTATTTGTCAGTTGTAAGGACTACGGGATGAACAACGTCATTCCACTGATTCATGTCCTGAAAAAGATGCTGCTAAATCTGGCTGGCCCGGGAACAGGAGACATGGCAACTTCATCGGGGGCTGAACTAGAGAAGGAGAAGGAGGACAATCAAGCACAAGCAATGTGTAGAGAAATGGGTGGTTTTTCTACACAGGTGATAGGATAGGAGGAGCAGCCGGAGGACCTACATGGCGATGAGGAAGATGTGGAAGATGACCCAGACAAACTGTGGCAGTATGCAGTGGAGATAGAGGCAGGGAGTCCCTCTGTGTCACTTGCACAAATGGCCCGGTGCATGTTCACTTGCTTGCGTAGTGAGTAGTGACAGCTGAATTATCTCCATTCAGCAGAGGGTTGACTACTGGCTCTCCACATGTTAGATCCCTGCTACCGGTCCAAAATGGGGGTCTTTTTTACACCAGCTGATAATGAGGGCAAACTGAACTACTATAGAGACATACTATGTAGTCAGTTTGCTGCTGCCAATGTGCTCCATCGCCCATCCTCACGCAGGTCTGACGGGGGGGCCCTCTGCACTCATGTTCCACTGCCATGGCTGCTGGGGGGAGGAGTTGGGGGGGGACAGGAGCAGTACCAGCTCTATCAGCAGCAACTTAAGTCTAGAGTCGCTGATGAGCAGTTTTTTCACCCACCTACTGATCTTATCACCAGCAGCAGCAGCTAGACATAGAGAAGAACCTAAACCAGCAGGTTGTGGCATAGTTGGAGTGCACCCTGCCACCCCACATCGAAGATCCCTTGTACAACTGGCCGAGTGTGCACTGGACAAGCTTGCCTGCCCGGCCAACAGTGTGGAATCAGAGCGGATGTTTAGTGCGGCAGGTTCCATAGTTACCCCAAGGAGACCTCGCCTGTCCACCCAAAATGTGAAGAAACTGACCTTTGTGCAGATGAATCAGGCATGGATCAGCCAGGATTTTCAAACGCCAGTGCTTGATGCATCAGACTAGATCATCCATGGTGCCACACCAACACTTTGACATAAGAGACCTGTTTCTTCTGGCTACCTGCTTCGGTTACTATTCTGGTGCTGCCACCTCTCTGATGACACACTTGCTGCCAGGTGCTCCTACAGCCACCCACCATCTTAAGCTGGTGCTGGTATTGCCCCCCACTATGTCACTAGGCCACTCTATGGTCTCTTAATGCTACTGCCACCTCACCACTAGTGTTGCGCTTGAATATTCGAATCGCTAATTTTAATCGCGAATATCGCCACTTCGAGAATTCATGAAGATTTAGAATATAGTGCTATATATTCATATTCGCGAATATTATAGAATATTTTTTTCCTCTGAACCCATGATCCCTCCCTGCTTCTTGCTTGTGGGCCAATAAGAAGGCTGCAATGTCTTTGCCCGAGCTTAGCAACATCCCTAGCAACCAATAGGAAAGTTGCCTACCCCTTACTACATAAGAACTCCCCAGCAGCCATTTTCTGCGTTTTTTTTTTGAGGTTCTGAGAGAGACAGAAGTGTCATTGCTGTGCTCTGTGCTTTGCTGTGTCACATTACATTAGATAGTTAGTTAGCTTATATATATTACAGATAGTTAGTGGGAAATAGTCAGTGTAGGTTAGATTGTGATATAGTGTAGCTGATAGGTTCCAGTACAGGGTGTTATGTAGTGTTATAGGTTCTGCTGTCCATACATACATGCTACAAACATAGTGCTGTGATATCAAAAGTTCACAACAATACTAATTACACCAATCACTAATATGTAGTCAGACCTGCTAAAATGTGAAGTTGCAGGTATTGCGCAAAAATATGTGCATCATTAATTGCCGATTTGCGCAATTGCGAATATATATCGGAGCACTCTATCTGCATATACAGCTATTGTAATGTTCTGCCGTGCCAACCATTTTCTCCAGTCTCAGGAAACTTCTAGCTGCTTGAAAAATGTAGCAATAGTGACCCACGCCTAGTTTGGCACTCAAGAAAATAATAGCAAATTCCTGACAAATATTCACCCAAATATTCGCGAAATATTGCAAATTCGAATATTGTCCCTACCGCTCATCACACACTCAAGTTAGTTGATCAGGTTTCGCCATGTAATGAACTAAATAAGTGAAGTGTAAAGTGATTCTAAGAGCGACGCCTGACCTCTACGTGTCATACTGACTCACAGTATTGTTTCACTACCACAGCAGACTCCCTATGCGTATTACTGCAAGACACAGTGTTCTACAACACTTTACAGGCTCTCTGCAGCCAGGAAAGACCTGTTTTTTAACGTGTTTTGCCTCAAATAAATTCGGATCAAATTGAATCTTTTCGGAAAATTCAACCGAATCGAACTTTCGAGAAATTCACTCATCTCTAATTGCATCATCTTAAAATCCATTAGCTGACTGGAGATCAAAGCGGTCCACGCGTTTTGACATAAACTCTTAATCCTAAATATTGGTCCAGATTAAGACTTTATGTCGAAACGTGTAGAGAGCTTTGCTCTCCGGTCGGCTAATGGATTTTAAGATGATGCAATAAATCCTGAAATTTTAACAGTGGCCTGATTGCTGGAATTTTTGAACTTTGGCCTGATTGTTCCCTGATCCAGGGTTTCCGTGCATGGCCATGGCATGTAAGGATGAGCTGAAATTATTTATGTGTTTGATCCCATCTATTAACATACATATAGCTGTGGATATTTTTTGTTTCAAAACAAAATATTAATGAATTATTCAAGTTAAGGTTTCTTTTTAGAGACTTGTCAATTCTTTCCATACTTTTAATATTCCAAATCCTCTAGTTAAAAGTAGAAACATTGTAGATTGTGGGTTTTAAAGGGCATTTGTCTGCAGATTTGCACCTATGACACTGGCTGACCTGTTGCATGTGCGCTTAGTAGCTGAAGGCATCTGTGTTGGTCCCATGAACATTTGTGCCCGCATTGCTGAGAAAAATGATCTTTTAATATTTTGAAATGAGCTGATTGACAGGACTTTGATTGACAGGACGAGGTTTCATGATGTTTTCATAGGTACAAATCTGCTTACAGGTGCCCTTTAACCCTTTCACTTACATGTACGTCATCGGGCGTGTGTTTAAAGATGGCGCCCGCTTCTGTCTGCTGTGGGTGCCATAGCTGCGGGTTGCCGCCTGTTTCTTATAGCTAATGTGGCTAATGTCCACAACTGGCAGTAATAACGATCGCGGACATTTAACCCCTCAGGTGCCATGGTCAATCCTGACCATGGCATCTGAGCGCACTAAAAATCAAAAGCTTTTGGTTGTTCTCCGGCTTCCTGTGTGGCGATCGGAGGAGCCCCTGTTTTTATGAATTGCATAAGGTAGGTTCACGGCACACTGTTTTGTATGCAAGTAATCACATTTTATTTGTATTTTTCAGTGTTCAATATAACATTGTTGTATACATCCAGGCTATATGATAAGTATAAGGCCACAATAATAATTAGTACGGTCCCCGGACGTTTCGGTCTTATAAAGACCTTCCTCAGCGGGATGTGTAATGGCGCACTTGTGATGGGGCCATGGATGCAGCATGCATCCAGTAACAAAGCAAAGGTTAACAGCCAAACAAAACTTAATATTTATTGCCCTGATTCTGTAGTTTGCAGAAACACCCCATTTGTGGTCGTAAAATGCTGTATTGCCACACGGCAGGGGGCAGAAAGAATGGAATGCCATATGGTTTTTGGAAGGCAGATTTTGCTGGACTGGTTTTTTGACATCATGTCCCATTTGAAGCCCCCCTGATGCACCCCTAGAGTAGAAACTCCAAAAAAGTGACTCCGTCTAAGAAACTACACCCCTCAAATTCCAAACATGAAGTAGACATATGGGGAATTTAAATTAAAAACTATTTTTGGAGTTATTACTATGTACTATAGAAGTAGAGAAATTAAAACTTTTAAAATTTTTGACAAATTTGGTATTTTTTTATAAATAAAAATTAATTTTTTTGACTACATTTTACCAGTGTCATGAAGTACAATATGTGATGAAAAAACAATCTCAGAATAGCCTGGATAAGTAAAAGCTTTTTAAAGTTATTCGCACATTAATTGATACTGGTCAGATTTGCAAAAAATGGCCTAGTCCTTAAGGTGAAATATGGCTGTGTCCTTAAGGGGTAAATTTTGAAGTCTTATTAATATCTATGTAATGTGAAATGCCTCTTTCCCAAGTGAAAAACCTTGAAGTACAATTATAGTTTTTATTATTTCAAATATATTCCAAAGGAAAATAAGAATTTTGCCATAAATTGGTATAGAAAGTTTGACCTTTATTAAAGGATCTTTAATATTCAGTTTTATATAAATTTAGTGCTAAATTATACTTTCTGTATAACTTGATGATTTCTTTTAGCGTAATGAGATTACATAAAATAATGAATTGTTATATTATTAAACCTTGGGGAATTGCTCAATTATAAATTCTAATTGGAAACCTCTATAACAATTTTCTGTTGCAAAATAACATAATAAATTTATTTCTAACTGTGTAATTATATTATATTGTATTAAAATTCTTTTAATGTTACAGTATTTTGCTGAATAATAAAAGCTTGCAATGTAAGATTCAGCAATAATCAAGGCAAAATCATTTTATTACTGAAATATATTGTGATTCTGTGTTATTAAGTTGGCCTTTCATTGTTTTCATAGTTATTGTCTTTTATCTTAGTATTTATATCTTTAGTATTTATCTTACAGTAGTATTTTGCTTTTTGGCTACAAATGGTATTTGCTCTACATCTCAATGTAGTATATGTGTTCTAATATTGATGACATAAGTAGTGTTGAGCGCGAATATTTGAATTGCGAATTTTTATCGCGAATATCGGCACTTTGAGAATTCACAAATATTTTTTTAATCTGAACCCATTACCTAGTATACCTACCTGCTTCTTACTATTCTTCATTATTTAATTTATTTTCTCTTATGCGAAAAATCGGCAATGTAAAATTTGCGTAATGAAAATATTCTAAAACAAGAATATATAGCACTATAGAATATAGTGCTATATATTAGTTTTTTAGAATATTCATAATTTTTTCCAATTTAATGTGAACAGTCATTGGCCCAAAAGAAACTTAGGCAGGGAGGAATCATGACTTCAGATGGAAAAGAATTACGAATATTCTAAAAAACGAATATAAAACACTATATTTAATATAGTGCAATATATTGGTTTTTTAGAATATTCGTCATTTTTTCCAATTTAATGTGAAAAATCATTGGCCCAAAAGCAACTTAAGCAGGGAGGAATCATGAATAGTGCTATATATTCATTTTTTAGAATATTCGTCATTTTTTTCCATCTGAATTCATGATTCCTCCCTGCTTAAGTTGCTATTGGGCCAATGACTGTTCACATTTAGGGTCCTTTCACACTGGCGTTTTTGTTTTCCGGCATAGAGATCCGTTGTCGGGTCTCTATGCCGGAAGAATCCTGATCAGGATCATCCCCATGCATTCTGAATGGAGAGAAATCCGTTCAGGATGCTTTAGGATGTCTTCAGTTCAGGACCAGAACGTTTTTTGGACGCAGCAAATACCGCAGCATGCTGCGCTTTTTGTTCCGTCCAAAAATCCGGAACACTTGCCGCAAGGCCGGATCCGGAATTAATGCCCATTGAAAGGCATTAATCCAGATCCGGCCTTAAGCTAAACGTCGTTTCGGCGCATCGCCGGATCCGACGTTTAGCTTTTTTCAATAGTTACCATGGCAGCCAGGACGCTAAAGTCCTGGTTGCCATGGTAAATGTAGTGGGAGCGGGGAGCAGTATACTTACCATCCGTGCGGCTCCTGGGGCGCTCAGAGTGACGCCAGGGCGCCCTACACGCATGGATCACGTGATCGCATGGATCACGTGATCCATGCGCATGAGGCGCTCTGACGTCATTTTGGAGGGCCCGGAGCCGCACGGACTGTAAGTATACCGCTCCCCCGATCCCCACTACTACTATGGCAACCAGGACTTTAATAGCGTCCTGGCTGCCATAGTAACCTGAAAGCATTTCGAAGACTGATCAGGATCCTGATCAGTCTTCTAATGCTTCAGGCAACTTGCGTTCTGACGGATCCGGCGGGACGGAAGTGCCTGCCGGATCCTCAGAACGCAAGTGTGAAAGGACCCTAAATGGGAAAAAATTACGACTATACTAAAAAACTAATATATAGCACTATATTCTACATTCTTTTTTTAGAATATTCGCATTAAGCGAATATTACATTGCTGATTTTTCTCAATCAATAGAATAATCTCGTATATGAATATTCGCGAAATATCTAACAAATATTTGCAAAATATCGCAAATTCGAATATTGCCCCTGCCGCTCATCACTAGACAGGTTTTGTTCATAAAAGAATACATGCAGTATGTTACCATTAAAAAGTAAAATACACTGGAAAGTCATAGATATTTAGTATCAGTTTTATTTCCTAACCTATTATCTTATTAAAAAGGTTGTCCTGTCAAAGCAACCTCTGTCCATATGCCCCATCCATATGGACGTCATAAAGCTTGGTCATCCTCTTGGGACCGCTCTTTATGTACCAGAACTCTGGCAAACCTAGCACATCTATACATTACATAGATAGACATTATAGGGGTTATCACATGATCAATGTAAAAATTTAAAATCAGACATACAGTATATTACATCAAAATCTCTTTTTAACAGTTAGAAACAGCCCTGCACTTCACATAGATCCAAGGCTCTCCCCATTCATTTTTCCATTTGCGCTGCTATATTTAAATTAAGCAGGCAGTTCAGGGGACATGTCTTTTTAGCTGCAGTTTTCTCCCTATACCAACTCAGGAGGCAGATAAAAGATGCAACTAAGCATGTGCATCCCCTTCAGCAAGGTGGATAGAAAAAAGAAAGAAACAGCAGATGGTGCTATACAGTAATAGGCCTAGTGCCTGTAGCCTATTAGAGGCCGGTGCAGGCGGCGCGATGACGCCATCGCGCCGCCTGAGCCGTACAGCGCGGGACACAGGCCGGAAGAGGCCTGCATCGCATCGCTGACAGCATCATAAGGTAAGTATGTGAGTTTTTTGTTTTTATTATTTAGAGTATACTGTGGCAAGAAGGGGGTGTGGGCCCTATATACTGGCACAATATGGGAGGGTTGGCACTATGGAGAAGAGGGGAAGCACTATGGAGCCTTATATACTGGCACAATATGGGGGGGGCACTATGGGGTCTTATATACTGGCACAATATGTGGGAGCACTATGGGGTCCTATATACTGGCACAATACCGGGGTACTATGGAGAAGAGGGGAAGCTCTATGGGGGCCCTATATACTGGCACAACATTGGGGGGCACTATGGAGAAGAGGGGAAGCACTATGGTGGCCCTATATACTGGCACAACATGGGGGGGACTATGGAGAAGAGGGGAAGCACTATGGGGGCCCTATATACTGGCACATTATGGGGGACCTATATACTGTCACATTATGGGGGCCACTATGGAGAAGAGGGGAAGGAGCACTATGGGAGCATCTACTGGGGGCCCTATATACTGGCACGCATTATAGGGGGCACTATGAGGGCATTATAAAGGGGCATTTAATACTGGCAACCATTTGGTGCCACTATGGGGAAGGGAGGAAAAGAGCAATATGGGGGCATCTATGTGGGGCAGTCTATAGGGGCATTTTATAGTGCCACATTATGAAGGGCACTATGGAGAAAGGGAAGGAGCACTATGGGGCATCTTCTGTGGGCACTATATAGGAGTATTTTATACTGGCACAAATTATAAGGTCACTATGGGCACCTACGCTCAATTGGTGGCACTAAGTGTTTTTTGTAGTGGTACAGAGTACGGGTCATTGGAACACATTGGCTCTACTGAGGGCACTAAGTGGAGGTATTTCTTTTTTTACTGCCACACAACGGGGCGTTTTTTGTACTGGTGCACATTATAAGGGGGGTCTACTGTCACACATTATAAAGAGAATTATTACTATCGGGGCATTATGGTGGGCTTTATTACAACTGAAGAACTATGGGAGCATTATTACTTGTGGGACACAATTACTGTTGGGGGCACTGTAGGATTACTATTACTACTAAATGCACTCTGGCAAATAAATAATTACTATTGTTGGGACTTTGGGAGCACCATTACTCTGGGGACACCCTGGCACGGCATCAGTTTAGCACACTTCTTTTTGCAGTATAGTTTTGGGGAGCACAGTTTCTCAATATTGGGGGTGCATGATGGGATGTTAATTGGAGGATGATGGAACAGTAGGAAACTAAGATGTCTGTCAAACTCTGCAAAGAAGTGAGATGGCTGAAAGAAATTATCACGGTGGTCTGGTTTGAATGGAGAAGATTAAGAAAGGGAACATCTACTGTACATCAAAGGAGACATCACTGGATTTAAGAGGTATGTGGCGCTGTATGAGGCTACTTTGACATCTGCGTTAGTGATCCTGGCAGGCTGTTCCAGCAGAGAATTCACTGGATCCGGCACTGCTGGATGCAGACAGAATGTCCACCAGCCCCATTAACTCTAATGGGGTACGGCAGAGATCCGGCAACAATCTGGCAAAAACGCAGAGAATCAGCGGGACATAAACCGCTGCATGCTGTGGTTTGTGTCCAGTCGATTTCTTGCATTTTCTGCCGGATTTAGTGGCCGGATCGTACTGCCACAGGTGTGAAAATAGCCTTACCCTGTATGTTTTGTATTGCTGTATGTAATGTTAGAATAAAATAGGTTAGGTTGAGAATTTGGCATGGGGTTGGGGACCCAGGCACATTTTTTGCAAAGGGGCCCTCTGCTGTCTGTGTCCGCACATGGCACTATAGATGACTACAGTATACAGTATAATCCCTGCCCCATGCGGTACAATATAAGGAATAATCCATACACCAAGCCATACAATATAATCTATATACCATGCCGTACAATATACATTATAATACATACACCATGCCGTACAATATACAGTATAACACCTACACTGTGGGGTTGTTGTGTATATTGTACGGCATGGTGTATGGATTTTATAAGGCATTCTGTACTGCATGGTGTAGGGGTAAGGGTTCATTTACACGTCCGCAATTCTGTTCCGCATTTTGCAGAACGGAATTGCGGACCCATTCATTTCTATGGGGACACACTATGTCCTGCCTGCATGTGCAATTGCGGATCCGCACTTCCGCGTTTGCAATTGCATTCCTGAAAATATAGAACATGTCCTATTCTTGTCCGCAATTGCGGACAAGAAAAGGCATTTTTTATATTGTGTCAGCGATGTGCGGTCCGCAAAATGCGGAGCGCAAATTGCCGGTGTCCGTGTTTTGTGGATCCGTGGATCTGCAAAGCACACATGGGAGATCCGGGAGGGGGGGGGGCCCATAACATTTTTTTGCTATGGGGCCCAGTCATTTCTAGCTATGCCCCTGGTGAAGATAGAATATTCTAATTCACTACAGACTATGATATTTCAGCCTTCTCACATTGGCCCACAAGCAAGAAGCAGGCAGGTAATGGGTTCAGATGAAAAAAAAAAAGACGGATATTCGTTTTAACGAATATATATTACTATATTCGAAATATTCTCAAATTCTCGAAGTGCCGATATTCGCAATAAAAATTTGCTATTCGAATATTGGCGCTCAACACTACTGGTGACAGAGTGGGACTGTGGGTGGCAATACCAGTACCCGCTGACGAAGGTGGGAAAAAGATGGAGCACTTGGCATCAGATGTGTGGCATCAGGCGGGTGGCAGCATCAGAGTAGTAGCTGAGGGAGGTAGCCAGAAGAAACCAGTCTCTTTTTTCAAGGTTTGGGTGAGGCGGCATGGATGATTTAATCAGATGAATCAGGAACTGGTGGGTGGAAATCCTGGCTGATACATGCCTGATTCATCTTGACAAAGGTAAGTCTCTCCACATTTTGGATGGACAGACGAGTTCTCCTTGGGGTCACTATGGCTCTGCCGCACCAGCTCTGATGCACCACTACTGGCCGGGCAGGACAGCTTTTTCAGGGCAAACCCCGCCAGTTGCGGCCACAAAGCAAGTTTGGCTGCCCAGTAGTTCAGTAGATCTTCAATATAAGGGGGCAGGGTGCTGTCCAAGTATGCCACCACCTGCTGGTTCAGGTCCTGCTTCAGGTCTACCTGTTGCTGCTGCTGGTGAGTAGTTTCTTCACTATGCGGGTAAAGAAAGCTGCTCATCAGCGACTGTAGACTCAGGCTGCTGCTGATGGAGCTGGTACTGCTGCTGCCACCCCACCACCCCTCCCCATCTGCCATGGCAGTGGAACGTGAGTGCAGAGGGCTCACCCAGTCATACCTGCGAGAGGAGGGATTATTATGCAGATAGGCAGCGGCCAACTGACTACATAGGATGTCTCTGTAGTAATTAAGTTTGTCCTCCCTCTCAGTTTGTGTAAAAAAGGGCCCCTTTTGGACCAGTAGTGAGGGTCCTACAAAGTGGAAAGCCAGAAGACATCCTATTGCCGAATGGTGAAACTTCAGCTGTCACTACGCAAGTGAGCATGCAACAGGCCATTTGTGCCAGTGACTCGGAGGGACTCCCTACCTCCATCTTTACTGCATACTGCCACGGTGTGTCTGGGTCCTCTGTCTCGTCTATCTCATCAGCCTGTAGATCCTCTGGCTCCTGCTCCTCCTCTCCTGGCACCTGAGTTGAAAAACCACCCACTTCGCTACACATTTCGTGTGCTCCAATGTCCTTCTCCCCCTCCTCCTCCTCTTCCGGTTCAGCCCCCACAAGGCTCATGTGGCCGTGAGATCTAGGCGCCATGTCTCCTGTCCCGACCAGCCATTGTTACCACCATCTGTTTCAAGAAATGAAGTAATGGAATGACGTTTATCATCCTGTACTCCTGGCGACTAGTGATGAGCAGGAGGTGCCATATTCGATTTTGCGATATTTCATTGCGAGATTCATTATTCTATATATTGCGAATGTTACGCGTATTTATATTTGCATCACGAATTAAACTTAGAGCTGAGTTCCTAATAGTTGTAACTTGTAATGCTAGAATTGACGAAGATAACGAATATCACGAATATAGCACTATATTCTCAATCTTTGTTATATTCTAGCAAAATAACCAATAGGATTAATACAGGTTATATTAATCGCATTGCGATTACAACTTAGATCTGAGTTCCTAATGGTTGTATTGCTATAATATAACGAAGATGACGAATATCACGAATTCCCGAATATAGCACTATATTCTCAATCTTCGTTATATTCTAGCAACAACCATTACCATTAGCAACTCAGCTCTAAGTTTCATTCGCGAAGTGAACATATACTCGCATTGCGAATTGATCTTAGAGCTAAGTTCCTAATGGTTGTATTGCTGGAATATAACAAAGATGACGAATATCACGAATTCACGAATATAGCACTATATTCACAATCTTCGTTATATTCTAGCAATAACCATTAGCAACTCAGCTCTGTTTCATTCGTGAAGCGAACATGTACTTGCATTGCGAATTGATCTTAGAGCTAAGTTCCTAATGGTTGTATTGCTAGAATATAACGAAGATGACGAATATCACGAATTCACGAATATAGCACTATATTCTCAATCTTCGTTATATTCTAGCAATACAGCCATTAGGAACTCGGCTCTAAGTTGATTTCATAATGCGAGTATATGTTCGCATTGCGAATTCAACTTAAAGCTGGGTTCCTAATGGTTGTATTGCTAGAATATAACGAATATCGCAATGCGAATAATTCAGGTTATATTAATTGCATTGCGATTACAACTTAGTCAAATTTGTGAGATAGTGATTCTCATATCCGACAGTACATTTTAGCATGGAGGCGTTCCCATGCACACAGGAAATCGCAGAAACAGCAACAGGCATTAACTGGAGCGGGCAGGGAGCCAGGAATCCTCCGGACAGGTAAGAACAGCTTTTGAGAAGTGGGAAGACAACCAGAGAGCAACAAAGATTAACAACTAAAAAAAAAAAAAAACGAACGTTCAAAAATTCGAATATATAGCGATATATTCGCGAATTAAGTTGCAATTTTCGCGATAAAAAATCGCTATTCGAATATTCACGCTCAACGCTACTGGCGACTGACAAATAGCGTGGGGTCCTCAAAGGGCCTGAGCAAACGGCAGGTGTCACTCAATACTGCCACTGGATGACATTGAAGTTACACAAGAGAGTACTCCTATCAGTTTGGATCATTAATAAATCGTTTATGGCCTTTATCTGTTCATATTGTCGTTCCGACATATGGAGGGTGGAATTCCAACGGGTGGAAACGTAGCATATCAGCCTATGTTGGGGGATGCCGTTCTGCTGCTGCAGTTCAAGGAGTGTGTGCTTTGCAGTGTATGAGTGGCTGAAGTGCATGCAAAGTTTCCTGGCCATTTTTAGGATGTCTTGCAGATGGGTGGAAGACGTCAGAAACCACTTGACAACTAAAATGAACACATGTGCCATGCAGTGCGCATGGCTCCGCCTTCCTTGATGCAGTGCCGACACCATGTTCTTCCCGTTGTCGGTCACCATGGTTCCGATTTTGAGTTGCTGCTGAGAAAGCCAGGATTCGATTTCTTGATGAATCACATGGAGCAGTTCCTCCCGTGTGTGACTTCGTTCACCAAGGCAAATGAAGTGCAGAACAGCGGGACACCGCCGTGCCCTGCACATGTGGTATGCTGGAGGGGCACTGTGATTTGAGGCTAAGGAAATGGTGCAGGATGAGGAGGCAGAGGCAGAAATTATCGTAGGACCAACGTCATGACAACTTGGAGGCGGAAGCGGCATGACCTGGCCAAGTTGCTGGTTTGGCTGTGCAGGAACCATATTCACGCAGTGGGCCGTAAAGGACATGTATTGTCCCTGCCCATAGTTACTGCTCCACATGTCGGCGCTGCCATGCACTTTGGCAGACAGCAACAGGATCAAGGACGGGCCCACCTTCTGTTCTACATATTTGAGTAGGGCTGGTACTACCTTTTTGAAAAGAAATGATAGCTCGGGACTCTCCACCTCGACTCAGCACAAGCTATCAGTTCTCTGAATGGTTCAGAGTCCACCACTTGGAAAGTGAGGAACTGCAGCACCAGCAACTTAGCCAGGAGCACATTCAGCTTCTGCTCCGTTGGATGAGTGCTCGCATACTCTTGGCAGTCTCTTGGCAATCGCTTCGGTGATTGATTGCTGATGGAATGACTAACGAGGAGGAGGAGGACCAAGAGCATCGGGACCAGCAGATGATAGGAATAACAGACAGCTCCCTTCGGCTGATGTGGTGGAGCACTGACTGCCTGAAACCGGGCGCGTGCCACTGGTTGATGCAGCAGTTGTTGCGGCAGGCTGGACCACCAAATCTAAGCCACGGTTCTTCCGGGCCACTGTATGGCGACGCTGCATATGTTGACGCAGGGCCGTAATGCCAACATTGGCACCCTGGCCACGCTTCAGCTTCTTCCCACAGATTCTACATATGGCCACGCTTACCTCCACCGACGGATTAACAAAAACTGCCACACCACCGAAAAGGTGATTTCCCCCTCAACAATCTGCACTAACTTACTGCTACCGCCGCCCCCTATGTGAACCCCTGCACCACTACTTCACGGGCAGGTAGGCTGCTGAGAAATAGGTGGTCTACCCCAGGCACGTTTGGCTTCCGACCTCCCACTGCTGACACCCTGCTGACTCCCAGCCATGCTACCACCTTGCTGGCTCAGCCGCTGCCTTACAGGCAAGCTGCCACCCTCTTCTCCTGATGATGATGAAGCCCCTTCTGCACCCAGCTCCCAAGTGAGATCAGCTACATCATCAATGAGTAGTGTCTGCACATCACTGATGTCCTCCTTAACGGTCTCTGGGTAAGGAGCCTGACCGCTCGCAACACCATCTCCCACGCCACTCTCCTCATCACTACTGCGCCACCTAGTGGAGGAAGTGGCGGAACCTCTGCCTGCGCCAGAAACATTTAGACCTCTGCCACTCCTCTGTGCATGGCCTGGCACTTCTCTGTCTGACTTACTTTTAGCTGAACTAAATAAATTACAAGCAAGTTAAAACACCCCTAAAAGCAACAAAAATCTTTTTCTTTTTGTACTGAAATAGTCCCCTAATCCTTTACCACAAATTACTGCAACAGTGAAGTGCATATATATTTTTCTTTTTGTACTGAAGTAGGCCAAAAAACGCTTTCACCACAAATAAATGCAACAGTGAAGTGCGTATATATTTCGTCTTTTTGTAATAAAATAGGCTACTAAACGCTTTCGCCACAAATAACTGCAGAAGTGAAATGTGTATATATTTTTCTTTATGTACTGAAATGGGGCACTAAACGCTTTTACCACATATAACTGCAAAAGGGAATTGAGTATATATTTTTCTTTCTGTACTGAAATAGGCCACTAAATGCTTTTGCCACAAATAACTGCAACAGTAAAGTGCGTATATATTTTTCTTTTTGTTCTAAAATAGGCCACTAAATGCTTTAGCCACAAATAACTGCAACAGTGAAGTGCGTAGATTTTTTTTCTTTGTGTACTGAAATAGGCAACTAAAAGCTTTAGTCGCAAATAACTGCAACAGTGAAGTGCGTATATATTTTTCTTTTTGTACTGAAATAGGCCACTAAATGCTTTCACCACATATTGTATAACTGCAGAAGTGAACTGAGAATATATTTTTCTTTTTGTACTGAAATAGTCCGTTAAATGCTTTCAATACATATAACTGCAGAAGTGAGCTAAGAATATATTTTTCTTTTTGTGCTGAAATAGGCCACTAAACGCTTTTACCACATATAACTGCAGAAGTGAACTGAGAATATATTTTTCATTTTGTACTGAAATAGGCCACTTAAAGGATAACTATCACATTTAGACCCAAATTTCAGTTTTCATATATGTAGTTACTAATATGATAATATTCCTGAATCAATAACTATTAGACTTACTTACCCCTTATTTAATAAGATTCAGCCCTTAGCAACCAGTCTGCATAAAACTGCAATTTCACTATTCTGTTAAGATGGCCGCCCTCAGCCCTGAGGCTAATCCATAGGACACCTGCAGTGAAGTTAGTGAAGACCAGCTCTGTATAGGGGGGTCTTGCAGTGAAGTTCCCAGGTCTGGCTGAAGCCTGTAGTCCTTCTACAAGCTCTCCTCTTATCAGATAAGGCTGTCATTTATACACTGAGCAGCCACATTGTCCTGCACTGCTAAGGGAGTGTCTGCCAAGCACAGGCATGTGGAGAAGTTCACACACACAGCCCAGCACTGTTATCTCCTGTCAGGAAGAACCTGGCTTTTTATACATTCCCTTACAATGCTGACTCACTATCAGTTCCCAGTGCACGCAGCGTGCTCCGTCCTCTCATCTGGTAGACGGAAGGAGCATAGCAACCTGATTTTATCTCAGGTAACAATAGCCAATACTGGGGACTTTTAGGTGGATTTTAGGGGTTATTTATTAAATAATCAGAAATTAAAACAGGGCCAACAAGGTGATATTAATCACCAAAATCCAATAGTAAAAAAAAAAAAATTTGACAGTTATACTTTAACGCTTTTACTGGAAATCACTGCAACAGTGAACTGCATATATATTTTTCGTTCAGTACTGAAATAGGCCACTAAATGCTTTAGCTACAAATAACTGCAACAGTGAACTGTGTATATATTTTTCTTTTTTTACTTAAATAGGCCACTAAACACTTTTTCTTTATATAACTGCAGAAGTGAACTGAGAATATGTTTTTCTTTTTGTACTGAAATAGGACACTAAACGCTTTTACCACATATAACTGCAGAAGTGAACTGAGAATATATTTTTAGTTTTGTACTGAAATAGGCCACTAAACGCTTTTACCACATATAAAGTGAACTGCATATATATTTTTCTTTTAGTTTTGAAATACGTCACTAAACGCTTTTACCACAAAAAACTGCAACAGTGAACTGCGTATAAATTTTACTTTTTGTACTGAAATATGCCAGTAAACGCTTTCACCACATATAACTGCAGAAGAGAACTGTGTATACATTTTTCTTTTTGTAATGAAATGCATCACTAAATGCTTTTACCACAAATAACTGCAACAGTGAACTGCGTAGATATTTTTCTTTTTGTACTGAAATACGCCACTAAACGCTTTCACCACATATAGCTACAGAAGTGAACTGTGTATATATTTTTTATTTTTCCACAGATATAAAAGCCACTGAAGGCTTTTCAACATAGCACTTGCACCCCAAGAACAAATTGCTGGAATGACAGGGCTTTCAAAAGGCTATTTAGATCCCCAAATAATCTTTCCTTGCACATGTAAATCGCTTTTTTTTTCACTATGAGGTTTTTCCTATTACTGCCTCTAGCGCCTTCTGACGTCTCTCCCTGCACTAAGATGCTGTGAAATGATTCCTCCCTATCCTTTCCCTGCACTTATAAATGTTTTTTTCAGGTTTTTTTTTTTCACAATGAGGTTTTTCCTATTGCTGTCCCTAGCATCTTCTCACGTCTGTCCCTGCACTCAGAAAGCTGGAAAATGTCTGAATCCAAGATGGCCACTGTATTTATAAGGCTGTGACATCACAGTACTGGCTGGCTGCTGATTAGCTGCATGTATGGATTATGGGTCATTCCACCTTCCCAGAGTTCCTTGCCCCATGTCCTCACACATGTAGCCGCCATTTTAGCTGCCATTTTAGGAAAAAGTGTGATTTGTTACCATGAAGTGCAAGGAAATTAGTATTCGTTGCAAATCAAATTTTTTCCTGAAATTCGTAATGAATTCCACTTCATCAGCTTACATTCACTCATCTCTATTGGTAATGAATTGTATTTTTTCCTAAAATGTCAGCCATCTTAAATTCTGTTATTTACCAGTGTACTAAGTGCAGGGAGAGACGTCTGCAGGCGCTAGGGACAGTGATAGGAAAGACTTGATTGTGATGAAAAAAACTATTTTTAAGTGCAAGGAAAGGATAGGGAGGAATCGTTCCACAGCATTTATGCAGAACACGGTTCAGTAGGGGAGGTTACAGACTGGGTAATATGAACAATCCTATTACACCTTGGTGCACTGACTGGGGATCCAAATTGGCATTATATATCTCTGTCATTCTAGCAAACGGTTCTTGTTATTGGGGTGCAAGTGCTGTTTGATACAGCCATTAACAGGGTTTATTACAAGAAAATATTTCCACAGTATGTCTTATTTGCCCTTGTGCGGTGCAGTGATATATTATAAAGCCCCGTTTGCCGTGTATTAGTGGCGAAACACAAATATATCCGCCATTCTGCGTTACACTTATTTGTTGAAAAGCCTTTGGTGTTGTGAAAAAGTAGAAAAAAATTAGGACCTAATTGCCATTCAGCAGTGCATTGATATATTCTAAAGCACTGTTTGCCGTGTATTAGTGGTGAAATAAAAATATATTCGTCGTTCAGCGTTGCACTTATCTGTTGAAAAGCTTTTTGTGTTGTGTAAAAGTTGAAAATAATTAGGGCCAAATTGTTGTTCTGCGGTGCAGTGATATATTCTAAAGCCCTGTTTGCCGTGGATTAGTGGCAAAACAAAAATATATTTGCCGTTCAGCGTTGCACTTATCTGTTGAAAAGCCTTTTGTGTAAGGTTGAGCGAACACCTGGAACTTCGGGTTCGCCGGGTTTGGCTGAAGTTCACCGCAAAGTTCGAGTTCGGGACCAGAACTTGACCCCGAACCCAAAACCTATTGAAGTCAATGGGGACCCGAACTTTGGGGCACTAAAATGGCTCTAAAAAAGAAATGGAAAGTTCTAGAGGGCAGCAAAAGGAAGCAAAATGGGGAAAAGAGCTGCACAATTGCTATACAAACAAATGTGGATAGGGAAATTACTTAAAATAACATAAAATGCATAAAAATTAAAAATAATAATCTTGAACTAGGAGGAGGAGGTCCATATGGAGTAGGAGGTTGAGGAGGCGGTGGACGTGGCGGTGTAGGTGGAAGCAGTTGTGGAGAAGAAGGAGGTAGCCAAAACAGTTTTCTTTGTTTTTTTTTTTATGTGGGTAGACCCCAAAACATTGGGAAATATAGAAAAGAAAACAAAGAGAAAGTGCGCTGGAGTATAACAAAGGCTGGGTGAGGCCGGTTTACATGTTTATTCGGCACAAGGTACGGACAAGTCCTGTGAGATCCATGCCTGGTTCATTTTGATGAACTTGAGCTTGTCCACATTGGCTGTAGACAGGCGGCTGTGCTTGACAGAGATAACGCCCTTTGCCTAAACACACAATCAGACAATACACTGACTGCAAGGCAGGCCAGCACCTCCAAGGCGTAAAGGGCAAGCTCAGGCCATGTGCCCAATTTGGAGACCCAGAAGTTGAATGGGGGCAGATCAATCAGTCAGTACGGGTGTTCACACATACTGTTCCACCATGTTGCTGAAATGCTGACTCCTGCTAGGATATTCCATATCAGCTGGTGGAGCTTGTTCTTGTGGCGTGCTGACAAAGCTTTTCCACATTTTGGCCATGCTAACCCTGCCTTCGGAGGTGCTGGCAGGGCCCCAGCTGCTTTGGCCACTTCTTCCTCCTCCTCTGCCTTTGCCTTGTGCTTCCACTGAGGCCCTGGTGTCAGGTGGGAATGCTATCAGCAGTGCGTCTACCAGCGTGTGCTTGTAGTCACACATCTTACGATCATGCTACAGTGAGGGAATTAAGGATTGCAAGAGTCTGGTTTTCTAGAAACTACACATGATTGCTGGTTGTGGGGATGGCCCTGTGGACCATAACCAGCAGACATTGTTATATCGGTATCCACCCCTTTTATATCGGCAGAAATAGGCATCGTTTCCTTATCGATGCAGCCATCCTCCCGATCATGTGATTGTTGTTTGGACACGTGACTCCGACACGTGACCGTAAGAGAAGAGCGTCTAAAATGAAATGGTTGCGATGACGTCTCCGGTCACGTGAGTAGTATTTGGACACGTAACCCATACACATGACTGGAAGTAGGGCGGGATATAGCGGGAGCAGTAACTATAAAAGGAGACGCTGCACCTCACTCTCTTGCTGCCATACGCATAGAGAATGGGGAACCACCTGCCAGCCCAGCGCCTGGAAGACCAACTCCTTTGATGAGTATATTAAAGTTTCTTTTCAGAGCACTGGCACCTGCCACTGTAGCAATGACATCGATCCTCACCAAGGCTGCAAACTTATTGTCATCACTGCAGGGCAGCTTTTGAGCACTTTTTTGCTTTACTGGTTATGTATGCCCTGTCATAACTCATACTTTATCTGCAAGTGTTTTTTCTACGGCACCAGCTGTTAGACACAGTGACGCCGTAAGTCCCCTACAATTAGTATTAGCTCTTAGTCCCCTGATGAGTCGGGTAATTACCGATGAAACGTGTTGGGACACTACAAGGGACAGAGTTACCATGTAATTGGGCAATTTATATGCCCTGATTGTAACCAGCAACTTGCCGTGTTACACTACACACGTTGCACACTTGCTTACCACATTGTAGCTTCGACTGCCGTTCTGCCTCTACATTGGCATACGGGATTAACCAGGAGGGTCCCTGTATTTCCACTCACTTTTAGGACGAAGCTGGGCAGTCGGATAGGAGGGAGGGCCAGACAGGGCTTCCCATAGGGCCACATCTCTTTCAGATAGGGAATCTTAGGGCAAGAAGACCCAACACTGTATCTTTCGGCCTGCATATTTTCTCTATCTCCCCTCTTTGGAGCTATCCCTTGGGGGCCCTACAACCTTTATTTAGGATCAATTGAGCTGACAGCTCTATTTTACACAGATGATACTTTTTGGGCCTTTTATCTTTTCTTCATTAAAAGTTATATTTTAGCTACCCTTTCCTAGTTTACATGTTACAAATTTTCAGGGTACCAGTTTATCTATAGGGTTGACCTCCCAGATTAGGTCGTGTTAATTAAGATTTTCTAGAAACTACCCAAACCTAAGAGCATGGGCGAACCTTGTGAATAAAGTAAAAAGATATGAAAATATCCTATATAGACAATGAAATACTTTGGAAAAATGGAAAAGAATTTGGCAAGAATGGAGGTTTTAGAATTCAGAAGAAGTCTATTTGGATTATATTCCTTGTTGTATAACCCCCCGCCACCTCGTCCTTGCCTCAGAGACACATCGCAATGGATGGGATGGGAGGCATAGGTTGGGCGCAAGGGGTTTAATTTTTTTTTTTTAAAGGACAGCACATTATCCTTGTAACTGGGATCCAGCAGAGTGGACAACCAGTAATCAAAACTGGTTAGAATGAGGGCAGCTCGGCGGTCAGTGGGCAGGTACTGCAGCATGTAGTTGCTCATGTGTGCCAGGCTGTCCAGAGGCAACGACAAGCTGTCCTCTGTGGGAGGTGTATTGTCTTTGTCCTCCGTATTCCCCCAGCCACGCTGCAGTGATGGCCCTGAGCTGCTTTGGGTGCCACCCTGCTGTGAACACGGTTACTCCTCATCCTTCCCCTCCTTCTCCTCCTCTTCCTCCAGAACTGTGCCCTGGCTGGACAATTGTGTACCTGGCCTATGTTCGTGCAGGAACCCACCCTCCAAGCCACTTGTGAATGACTGGCCTGATAACCATGGAAATTATCCCTATTACTCTTCCTCCTGTTCCACATTCTCTTGCATCATCGCCCGAAGTGTTTTTTCAAAGAGACATAGACGTGGGATAGTAACGCTGATCACGGCATTATCGGCATTGGCCATGTTGGTAGGGTACTCAAAACAGCGCAACATGGCACACAGATCTCGTATGGAGGCCCACTCATTGGTGGTGAAGTGGTGCTGTTCCGCAGAGTGACTCACAAGTGTGCGCTGCAGCTGAAATTCCACTATCACCTGCTTCTGATTGCACAGACTTTGCAGCATGTGCAAGGTGAAATTCTATCTTGTGGGCGCGTCGCATATGAGGCGGTGAGCGAGAAGGCCAAAGTTATGCTACAGCGCAGACAGGCGAGCAGCAGCAGGGTGAGAACACCAAAAGCGCGTACAGACGGCCCACACTTTCATGCAGCAGCTCTGACATATCGGGGTAGTTTTTCAGGAATTTCTGCACCACCAAATTCAGCACAATCGCCAGGCAAGGGATGTGCGTCAAACCAGCTAGCCCCAGAGCTGCTACGAGATTTTGCCCATTATTGCACCCCACCAGGCCGGGCTTGAGGCTCAGTGGCACCAACCACTCATCGGTCTGTTGTTCCATGCCTGTCCACAGCTCCTGCACGGTGTGGGTTTTTTCCCCCAAACAGATGAGTTTCAAAACAGCCTGCTGTCATTTTCCCCTGGCTGTGATGAAGTTGGTGGTGAAGGTGTTAAGCTGAGCGGATGAGGAGGTGGTAGAAGAGGAAGCAGAGTAGGAGGAGGAGGAGGCAACAGGAGGCAAAGAGAAATGCCCTGCAATCCTCGGTGGTGAAAGGACATGCGGCAAACTGCTATCCGCCTCAGGCCCAGCCGCCACTGCATTTACCCAGTGTGCTGTTAGGGGGATATGACGTCCCTGCCTGTGCTTACTGGTCCACGTATCGGTGGTTATGTGGACCTTGCCACAGATGGCATTGCGCAGTGCATACCTGATTTTGTCTGCCACTTGCAGTTGCGGCTGGGAATCATGTACTGTGGGACAGCCACTACCATAAGGATTTTAAAAGTGTCTGTCTCCACTAGATGGAATGACAGCATTTCAAAGGCCAGGAATTTTGAAATGCTGGCATACAGGGCCAGGGATCGTGGGTGTGTAGAGTGTACTTCCTTTTTGTCTCCAGTGTTTGGGATGCTGCCACATCCTCTGTTTGCTGGGTGGCAGGTGCCACTGTCACTCCAGAGGGGGAGGAAGAAGCCGAGACTGCAGCAGAAGAGGGAGCATGAGGAGCCTGAGACCTTTCTTTGTTTTTGAGCTGTTTACTCCACTGCAGCTCGTGCTTTACATTTAGATGCCTGGTCAGGCAGGTTGTGCTCAGGTTTGGAACGTTTATGCCTCGCTTCAGGCTCCGATTGCACAGCGTGCAAACCACTCGTGTCTTGTAATCAGCACATTGTTTGAAGAACTGCCATGCCAGGGAACTCCTTGGAGCTGGCTTTGGTGTGCTCGGTCCCTGGGTTCGGTGGGCAGTAGCAGGCGTACTGTCTAGTGGATGGCCACTCTGCTTTTGCACCCTGCTCCCTCTTTTGCTGTGCTGGTGGCTCTGTGCGACCACCACCTCTTCCTCCGAACTGCACACGTCAGTCGCATGACCTTGATTCCATGTGGGGTCAAGGACCTCGTCATCCTCCACATCGTCTTCCACCCACTCTTCACCCCTGCCCTGCTTGGCTGATTTCCAACGGGGTGAGGTGAAAGACAGATGCCCATGGGCTGCAGGTGCCAACTCTGAGCTTTCAGCCATGGGACCAGGTGGGAGACAATGTAAATGAACTGGAGGCACTGTCAGCCACCGGATATACTGTATCACCTGTACTTGTTCTGGCCTCACCATTCGTAGAGCGGCATTCGGGCTAACAAAATAACGCTGAACGTTCTGTCGCCTACTCACACCTGAGGAAGGTGTTTCATTTGGGCATGTAGCTGGCACAGATCGACCATGTCCTCAAACTGCAACAGGAGCTCCAAAACCACCAGCAGCACCACCAAAAGGGTCACGTCCCTTATTTGACGCTCTCCTCAGTCTTTACGTTCACCCACCAAACTAACAGATGGATTCACAAAATTAATTTCCCAGTCAGGTATGCAGTGCAGGGGTTGTTTGAAAAGAAAAAAAGGGTACAGATCACCCAGCAATCTAAACTCCGCCGAATTTACTAAATATATTTCCCAGTCAGGTATGCAGTGCAGGTGCAGTTTGAAAGAAAAAAGGGGTACAGATCAGCCAGCCAGCAATCTAAATGCCGCCGAATTTACTGAATATATTTCCCAGTCAGGTATGCAGTGCAGGGGTAGTTTGAAAGAAAAAAGGGCACAGATCACCCAGTCAGCAATTTAAACGCCGCCGAATTACCAGAATATATTTCCCAGTCAGGTATGTAGTGCAGGGGTAGTTTGAAAGAAAAAAGGGGTACAGATCACTCAGCCAGAAATCTAAATGCTGTCGAATTTACAGAATATATTTCCAAGTCAGGTATGCAGTGCAGGGGTAGTTTGAAAGAAAAAAGGGGTACAGATCACCCAACAATCTAAACGCAGCCGAATTTACAGAATATATTTCCCAGTCAGGTATGCAGTGCAGGGTAGTTTGAAAGAAAAAGGGGGTACAGATCACCCAACAATCTAAACGCAGCCAAATTTACAGAATATATTTTCCAGTCAGGTATGCAGTGCAGGGGTAGTTTAAAAGAAAAAAGGGGTACAGATCACCCAGCCAGCAATCTAAACTCTGCCTAATTTATAGAATATTTTTCCCAGTCAGGTATGCAGTGCAGCAGGAACACACCAAGCTTTATGAATGACTGGCCTGATAACTGTGAAAATGTCCACCCACAATCTAAGAACTGGATTTACTAATCATATTTCACTTTCAGAATTGGAGTGCAGACCGCAAATGTACTTTATGGCAAAAAAAGTGATTTTTTTTTTCACCCACAATGTCACAGTTGTGTAATTACTGATTATATTTCACTCTCAGAAATGGAGGTACTTTATGGTAAAAAATAGTGATTTTTTTAACCCACAATGTACCAGTTGTATTTACTGATTAGATTTCACTCTCAGAAATGTAGTGCAGGCCGCAAAGGTACTTTATGGCAAAAAAGAAGTGATTTATTTTCACCCACAATGTCCCAGTTGTATTTACTGATTATATTTCACTCTCAGAAATGTAGTGCAGGCAGCAAAGGTACTTTAGGTACTAAGGAGCTTTATGGCATAAAAAAATTAATTTGTCCCCCCAGAATCTAACAGATGGATTTACTGAATTGATTACACTGTCACATATGCAGCACAGGGGTACTTTACAGAAAAAAATGTGAATATGTCACCCCCTGGGTCCCTGAACTCACAGATGGATTACCTATATTTTTTTCTCTTCCCTTGGCACATATGAAGTGTGCACTTCAAAAAATGGGTATATGTCGCCCACTAAACTACAAAAACAGGATTAAATTATTGTTCCTGGCACATATGCAGGTGGTCCCTGGCACTTGCACAAACTGACCGCTGACACCCACCTAACTAACAGATGGATTAAAAAGATTTTTCTGTGTCACTTTGCTCAGGTCAGGGTACATAAATGTTGCTTTGCACCCGCAAAAAAAAAAATGGCTGTTGATGTTGATCGCAGACTTAACACCAAACTCTGATATCAGATTCTTTCCCAAACTCTCCCTCACAGCAGCAGCATCCTATCTCTACGCTATTAAGAGCTGATGTGACATGCGCCGCTACGTGATTCCAGCTTATAGGGGCATGGCTGTGATGGATTCTGAGGGCACGCATCTTAAACGCTTTTCTGCAAAAGTTCGGTTTCAAGTACAAAAAACTCTAAAGTCCGGTACAGACCCGAACTTTACAGTTCAGGTTTGCTCAACACTACTTTTGTGTTTCTGTAAAAGTAGAAAAGAATTAGGGCCTAATTGCCGTTCAATGGTGCAGTGATATATTCTAAAGCCCTGTTTGCCATGTATTAGTGGTGAAAGAAAAAATATTTGATATAACATTTGATTATTTGATCTCAAGGGACATCAGACAACAGCAGCATGAGTCGGTGGGTTCCTCTGACACAACACTTAGTTGGCATGGCCTGAGAGCAGGCCCTGTGCCCCCACCTGTCCTGAACTTTCCTCTGTCATTTTCTGTTCCCTCAGCCAGAGAAGTATTCTATGCTGTAGGCTCAGCAACACTATACAGTGAGGACAAGCTACTAGAAGACAGTCAGTAGCTACTGGCAAGCCATGACGTGGAGGAGACATCTGCCGCTTCCTCCACAAGGCAGGCAAGTAGTGATGAGGAGAGTGGCATGGGAGCCGGTGTTGTGAGCGGTCAGGCTCCTGACCCAGAGATGGTTGAGGAGGACATCAGTGACGTGCAGACAGTTCTCGATGATGATGATGTAGCTGATCGCACTTGGGAGCCGGGTGACGAAGGGGTTTCATCATCATTGGGAGAAGCGGGTTGACTCTTGCCCATGAGCCAGCAGTGGCAGCAGGGGGAGATCAGGAGCCAAACGTGCCCAGGGTAGACCACTCACTTCGCAGAAGCCTGCCTTCCCGGGAAGTAGCGGTGCACCGGTTCACGTAGGCAGCGGCGGTAGCAGTTAGTGCGGACTTTTGTGAAGTTTTTTGTGAAGCCGCCGGAGGAGGTGAACATGGCCATATGTAGAATATGTGGGCAGAAGGTGAAGCATGGCCAGGGTGGCAATTTTGGCACCACAACCCTGTGTCAACATGCAGCGTCACCATAAAGTGGCCTGAGAGAACTGTGGCTCCGATCTGGTGGTCCAGCCTGCCGCAGCAACTGCTGCATCACCCAGTGGCAGGCACCTGGTTTCAGGCAGTCAAGGCTCCACCACCTCAGCCAGAGAGCTGTCTGTACTTCACATCATCTGCTGGTCCTGATGCTCCTGCTCCTCCTACTCCTTGTCATTCATTCCGTCAGCAATCGATCACCGAAACGATTGCCAAGAGACAACAGTATGCGTGCACTCATTATACGGCGCAGAAGTTGAATGTGCGCCTGTCCAAGTTGCTGGTGCTGAAGTCCCTCCCTTTCCAGTGGTGAACTCTGCCCTTTTCAGAGAACTGAAAGCTTGTGCCGAGCCAAGGTGGAGAGTCCCAAGCCATAATTTCTTTACCAAAAAGGCAGTACCAGCCCTACACACATGTAGAACAGAAGGTGGGCCAGTCCTTTAGCCTGTCTGTGTCTGTCAAAGTGCATGGCAGCGCTGATGTGTGGAGCTGTAACTACGGTCAGGGACAATACATGTCCTTTACAGCCCACTGGGTAAATGTGGTTCCGTTTCCGCCTCCACATTCTCACGCTTTTGGTTCTGTGGCAATGACCGCCTCTGCCTCCTCATCCTCCACCGTGTCCTCAGCCTCAACTGCAGGGACAATTCACAGTGCCACTCCAGCATGCTACAGTTGCAAGGCACTGTGGTGTCACTCTGTTCTACACCTCATTTGCCTAGGCGAATCACACAGGGGAGGAACTGCTTCATGTCCTTCATCAAGAAATCGATTCCTGTCTTTCTCTGCGAAAATTTTAAATCGGAACCATGGTGACCGACAACGGGAAGAACACAATGTCGGAGCTGCGTCAAGGAGGGCTGAGCCATGCGCCCTGCATGACACACGTGTTCAATCTGGTTGTCAAGTGGTTCCTGAAGTCTTCCACCCATCTGCAAGGCATCCTAAAAATGGCCAGGAAACTTTGCATGCACTTTAGCATCTCCTACACTGCAAATCACACCCTCCTTGAGCTGCAGAGGCAGAAAGGCAGCCCCCAACATAGGCTGATATGCGAAGTTTCCACCCATTGGAATTCCACCCTTTATTTGTTGGACTGACTATACGAACAGACAAAGGCCATAAAGGATTTCTTGATGATCCAAATGGACAGGAAAATTTCCTTATGTAACCTCGATGTCAGCCAGTGGCAGCTCATGCATGACACCTGCCGTTTGCTCAGGCCCTTTGAGGAGGCCACATTATTTGTCAGTCACCAGGACTACAGGATGAGCAACATTGTTCCACTGCTTCATGTCCTGGAATTGATGCTGGTAAATCTGGCTGGTCAGGGGACTGGAGACGTGGTGCCTAAATTTCATGGCCACATGAGCCCTGTGAGGGCTGAACTGGAGGAGAAGGAGGACTTTGGAGCACAAGCAATGTGTAAAGAAAAGGGTGGTTTTTCTACACAGGGGACAAGAGAGGAGGAGCAGGAGCAGCCAGAGGAGCTACAGGGCGATCAGGAAAAGAAGGCAAAGGACCCAGACACACCGTGGGAGTATGCAGTAGAGATGGAGATAGGGAGTACCACCGAGTCACATGCACAAATGGCCTGATGCATGCTCATTTGCTTGTGTAGTGACAGCCGAGTTGTCACCATTCGGCAGAGGGATGAATTCTGGCTCTCCATCTTGTTGGACCCTCGCTACCGGTCCAACTGTAAATGCAGTCCTTATTAGTAATGAGCGAGCATGCTCAGCCGAATAACTGTTCAGCTTGAGCATTGCTGTGCTTGGCACATGGCTGTACTTGGCCGAATACCACATGTGCTGGATCGACATGCTTGAGTCTCCGCCCCGCACGTTTCACGGGTTGTAAGCAGACAATGAAGGTGCAGGTAAGTACTGCCCTCACTGTAATGCTAGTAGTCATGTTGGCTGCTGGCATTACAGTGATTGGCTGGAAGTAACGCGTTATCGGGTGCTATATAGCAGGTGGGCCAGTCCTTGAGCCATGTCACGCATGTTCGGCTCAGACGTACACAGGGAGAGCAGAGCGTAGGAAGGGAAAGACAGAGTAGGGAGCAAAACTTTACAGATTTTATAAGAAAAAAGATTTGCAAAGACCCAAATGTCCTTTTAAGGACAACAGTGTGTGTGTGGTGTGTGTTTTACAGTAGCAATCAATTTAACTCCTGTAGTCTCGGGGACAATGCTTCTGAAGGGACAGATAGTGCAGGGAGAAAAATTTGCTGTTTTTACTACCAAAAGCTTTTCAAAGACCCCACCAGTGGCGTAACTACAGGGGAAGCAGGGGAAGCGGCTGCTTCGGGGCCCGGGCTGACAAGGGGCCCGGCGCCTGGCAGCATAGCACCAAGGAGTTAATAATTAATAAAGTTTCTCAGGCCAGCCCGGGCCCCTTGCAGTGCCGACCTGTCCATCATCGGAGCCTTACTTAGCCCCGCCCCCCGAGTCAGTCCAACTGCTGACCTGAGACACAGGCAAGAGATAAGCAGCAGAGCAGCACCCGCACATCAGTCACTGTGCCGAGCTTCAGGTATGTGAAGAATGTGATGATGTGTGTGTGCTCTCTGCGCTGCCTGTGTGCCCCCTGTCAGCTCGTGCTGCCGCTGCTCTATTCACCTCTCCTGACTCTCACACAGTCAGTTGAGAGTTCAGAGATGATTTGATTTTCTAACAAAGTTTGCCTGGCCAGAAACGCCCCCCATGGACCCACCCACCAGCTAGCTCTGCTCATGGCCCCTATCTGCACCCCCCTGGCCCTTATCTGTGCTCCCCCGTGGCCCTTATCTGTGCCTCTGTGGCCCCTGTCTGCACTCCCCTGGTCCTTTCTGTGCCCCCAGCATTTGTCTGTGTCCCTGTCTGCAACCCTCTGGCCCTTATCTGTGCCCCCCCAGCCTTTGTCTGTGCCCCTGGCTGCGCCTCCCTGGCCTTTGTCTCTGCTCCCTTTGGCCCCTGCGTTTGCCCCCCTGCCCCTTATCTGTGCCCACCCCTGGCTGCGCCTCCCTGGCACTTGTCTCTGCCCCCTTGGCCCCTGCGTGTGCCCCTCTGGCCCTTATCTGGGCCCACCCCTGGCTGTGCCTCCCTGGTCCTTGTCTCTGCCCCCTTGGTCCTTGTGTGCGCCAACATGGCTTTTTCTGTGCCCCTCTGGCCTCTGCTTCTCCCCTGCCCCTGTCTGCACCTCTGGGCCCTGGCCCTTATCTGGGCTCACCCTGGCGCCTGTTTGTGCCTCCCTGGCCCTTGTCTCTGCCCCCTTGGCCCCAGTGTGCGCCACCCTGGACCTTTCTGTGCCCCCCTGGCCCCTGTCTGCACCTCTCTGGCTCCTGTCTGCACCCTGGGCCCTGGCCCTTATCTGTTCCCCCACTGGCTGCGAACCGCGGGGGGCCCCATACAAAAATTTGCTGTGGGGCCCAGTCACTTATAGTTACGCCCCTGGACCCCACAATGCCTTTTAATGACTACTGGGTGTGTTTCACAGCAGCAAGATATTTTTATTTTGTATCTATTAGTGACATATAATGTACATCATCCGCAGACTGTGTCTTTAATAATCTGGCTCCTATCTAGTGACCATAGTGTGTGGCTTTGTGTAAAAAATTCAGTACTACATCAGTAAACAGTGGCTGTAGCGCAAATTCCATTAATCTGGGTCTAATAGTGTCCATATTCTGTGGATTTATGTGACATACACTGTCCGGCATTGCCAAACAGTTTCTGTATTTCAAATTACATTAATCTGGGAATAATATAGTATCTATTCTGTGAGTTTATGTGACATATACCATCTGGCATATGAAAAAAGTGTCTGTATTTCAAATTGCAATAATCTGGGTCTAATATAGTGACCATATTCTGTGGTTTTATGGGACATATACTGTCCATCATCCGAAAAGAGTGTCTGATTCGCAAATCTAAACAATCTGGGCCTAATTTAGTGGCCACAGCGTGTGCCTCTCTGTGTCAAATACTGTACCACATGTGAAAACAGTGCATTTTGGGGAAATGTAAATTATTTGTGCAACATTTGGTGTCCATAGCGTGTGCCTCTCTGTGTCAAATACTGTACCACAGGTGAAAACTGTGTATTTTGGGGAAATGTTCATTATTTGTGCAACATTTAGTGTCCACAGCGTGTGCCTCTCAGTATCAAATACTGTACCACAGGTGAAAACTGTGTATTTTAGGGAAATGTACATTATTTGTGCAACATTTAGTGTCCACATTGTGTGCCTCTCTGTGTCAAATACTGTACCACAGGTGAAAACTGTGTATTTTGGGGAAATGCACATTATTTGTGCAACATTTAGTGTCCACAGTGTGTGCCTCTCAGTATCAAATACTGTACCACAGGTGAAAACTGTGTATTTTAGGGAGATGTACATTATTTGTGCAACATTTAGTGTCCACATTGGGTGCCTCTCTGTGTCAAATACTGTACCACAGGTGAAAACATTGTATTTTGGGGAAAAATACATTATTTGTGCAACATTTAGTGTGTTTGGATTTCATACATAATCACTAGGGGCGGACTGGGCCGGGGGGCAGGGAGGCAATTTCCCCCCAGGCCGCTTTACGTAATGTAAAAAAAAATGGCCACTTTGCCGAGTGCTGTAGCTTTAAGGGAAAAAAATGTTCTTCTTCAGCAGACGCACCACGCTCGACACGTCTGCTGAGCCCATCCCCTGACATCCAGCCTCCTGTCTCTCTTACTTACTGCCCGTCTGCGATGCCTCGTCCTTGGCCCCGCCTCCTCACAGAGTTCGGGAAGAGAGTGCTGGGGAGCACTGAGAGACTTGCAGAAGGACGGCTGGGCTGGGTCCCAGGAAAATGACCCGATCATTGCCTCCTGCAGTCCTCCTCCTGACAAGTGAGTTCTTCTGTGACACTCAGTGTCGCTCCTGCTGTCCTCCCCTCCCCCCTGCAGAATTGGTCTTCAAACTAGTAAGGTGCTTTTTTTTTTTTTCTCTCTTCAGTTGTTTAAAGTTTAACCCCTTCAGGCTCAGACATGTGACTCACAGTGACTGAGCTTCTTCAATTAGCCAAGTAGTGAGTCTCAGCCAGCACCACTATGATGACCCATATACTTATTATTAGGACACTCTGTATGATTTAGCATGGAGAAGTCATACTCATCTATTCTAAATCCTTAGAGCGTGTCCTTAGTAGGTGGTGTCAGTAGCTACTGTCACTCAGCGCTTCTGTCACCACCAAGTGTCACTGATGACCCACCTTGCGCACGAACTAAGGCCTCTTGCGCACGAACGTGTGTTGCTCGTGCCTGTATTGTGGCCCGCAAATGGCGCTTCCACAATACACCGGCAGCAGCCCGTGTGCACTCTGCATCAGAGATGCAAACCCATTCACTTGAATGGGTCCGCAATCACGGAGATGCAGAATGGAAGCACAAATCGGAACTCCACATAAGTAGAGATGAGCGAACTTTAAAAAATCGTTGGCGTTTGGGTTGTGGTAATCGCCGCATCCCGTTATGGATTACACTACCGCAAACTATCCCGGCATATGGAATCCATAAGGGGCGTCTTCCACGAACCCGAACTGTTGAAAAGCCGAAGGACCTGGGGTGACGTCACCATCATGTGATCAGTGCAGGGGGCGTGGCTCAGCACTAGATTTGATCCCGTGCTGAGCCTCGCCCCCTGCACTGATCACATGACGCAATGCAGTGCAATGAAACTTAGTAAAAGAAAGTAGCTGATTGCCTACAGGTGCGCTAACCCTCTAAAACAGTGATGTTGATGGCGAAACTTTTAGAGACTGAGTGACGAAACTGCAACCCAAAACACACTTAATAATCGCAAAGTGCCCACATGGTCATTTTCCCTGAATACTACAGTCCAAGATAGTATATCTTCCATGTTCCTTATCATTTAGCTATAGCTGTAGAGTGCCAGTTCGTGCTATGTGTTCTGTTTGGACACCCAGTAGTTGTAAGGCACAGAGAGATCACTGAGGATGCTGACACAGTCTGCTATGTACTCTTTCACCATCTTTCATGTTTTTTCCATTCTTGTGACACTAGGCCATGCATCAAGGTGAGGGTGCTGGCGGGGTGTCATGAAACTGTCCCAGGCCTTGGAGAGTGTTGTCCTGCCTCTGTTGGAACTGGTGTGTGTTCCCCTCATCTTTCCTCCTAGGTTGCCCAAGGAATTACGTACTCTGCCGCCAGCGTTGTCAGATGGAAATTTATTGAGCGATTTTTAAAGAAAGAACTTCTGGTATTTCACCATTTTGCTAGTCATCTCCACCACAAGAATTAGAGATGAGAAGTTCTCTTTGTTGCGGGGGTCGAGAAGGGTGAACTGAACAACTAGTAATCGCTGTTGTGCAAAATGCATAGAATGCGAGGATCACTGGAAAGGCAGCATAACATAAAGTCAGCCATGTGTGTCAGAATCCCAACAGACATAACATTGCTGTCCTCATTAGGAAGATGACTCTCAAGCTCCTTATCCTCTTCCTCCTCTCCTGCCCATCTATGCTGAACAGATGGAATAAACCTGCTATGGTTACTACCCTCTGTAGTGGAGGCAACCGTCTCTTGCTCCTCCTCCTCCTCATCATCATCAAATTCACACTGACAAGACGAACTGAGGGTGGTCTGGCTATTATCCTATGTAATGTCTTCCCCTTAGTTTCACCTCTTCCACATGTAAAGCGTCCACCTTCATTGTTAGCAGCCAGCATTTCAGTAGACACAGAAGTGGGATGGTTAGGCTGATAATAGCGGCATCGCCACTCACTTTCTGAGTTTATCCTTCAAAGTTGCGTAAAACCTCACATAGATCAGACATACTAGACCATGTTTCAGCTGGTATTCCACTACTGCCTTCTGCTGCTCACAAAGCATGGCCAACATGTGTAATGTGGAATTCCAGAGCGTGCTCACGTCCCACAACAGTCGGTTAGCTGGCAAATACAAGCGCTGCAGCAGCGTTGCCAGACCGTTGGCAGCTGTAGATGACTTTCTGAAATGGGCACACACACGGCACACTAGTAGCTCAGATAAATTAGGGTAGGTTTGAAAAAAGTTGAGAACACGTGGGCTAGGCATGGTATGGCTGGATCCCCGACATTAAGGAGGGATCCACATGGCCATATCAGCATTTGTCCCATTTAAAAGTTTGCCTTCTTCACTGGGCAGAGGTTGTTTTCTGCCCAGTGATAAAGATTCTATTATTAGGACAGGTTTTTGAGGGACAATTTCCCGACATTTTGCTGTGGTCACAGGGCAGAGTTGTCATTCTGCCCGGTGAGGGCCATGCTTGCCTGAGGGCTGGCACTGTTATATTCCAGCGATTGAGTTGTTATTGTTATGGTTTGAGTTTGAGTTTATGACTACGCTGTAAAGTTATGGTTGTATGTTATGGTTACTTGGTTATTTATGAGTTTTTAAACAGGCCATGCCATTAGTTTATCTCCACTCTCGTGTTTTATGTTTTTATATATATTAATGTATAATTTTTGGATGTTTGTTGTGCATGGTACATATATGCTGTATGATTGCCATGTGTGTGAGCTTGCTGAGCTACAAAGCTGCCAACAAGTTATGGCCATTATCAGACACAACCAATCTTGTCCCGTATACCCTGCCACAGCTCTGCTTGTCACCCAAGCAAATGAGTTTCAGCAAGGCTTGTTGCTGCTTCCCCACTGCCGTGCTACACTGCTTCCAGCTACTGACTGACGGTTGACTGCTGCTACAAGATGAGAATTCTGAGTTTCCAGTGGAGGAGAAGGTGGAGGAGGAGGAGAGGGGTGTGGTGGGGGGGCGGGGGTTGCAGCCACTAATGTAGGTGGTGGCAGAAATCCTGATGGAAGTAGGGCCCGCTATCCTTGGCATCGGAAGCACCTGTGCCATCCCAGGGTACGACTCGCTACTGGCCTCCACAAGGTCCACCCAGAGTGCCACCATGGAAATATATCGTCCCTTGCCAAAAGCACTTGTTTATGTGTCTGTCGTTAAGTGGACCTTCACAATAACTGCGTTAACCAAGGCACGGGTGTTGCTACGTGAAACAATTGCCTGGGTAATGCGGGGACGGCACACAGAGAAAAATAGTGGCGGCTGGGGACTGAGTAACGAAGGACGGCCGCCGCCATGAGGCTGAGGAAAGCCTCAGTGTCCACAGGCCTAAATGGCAACATTTCCAGGGCCAGAAATTTTGAAAAGTGCGCATTTAGTGCTATGGCCTGTGGGTGGGTGGCTGGGTATTTGCACTTACGTTCAAAGGCCTGGGGTAAGGACATCTGTATGCTGTGCTTGGACACAGAAGTGGGTGTGTTAGCTGATGGTGCTTGCAAAGGCCCAGCTCCATGGCGGGAGTCATCCAGGCCTTTGTCTAGGACAGAGGATTGGCCAGCACGTAACACAGGCGAAGAAGAGAAGGCAGTGGTGTGACCTAGTGTTGAGCGCGAATATTCGAATAGTGAATTTTTTTAGCGAATATCGTCACCTCGCTAATTCGCGAATATTTCGAATATAGCGCTATAAATTTGCTATTTCAAATATTCGTTTTTTTGTAATATTTTTTTCTTTCCCACTTCCCAAAAGAAGTTCTTACCTGTCCTGAGGATTCCTGGCTTCCTGGCTGCTCCAGTCAGTGCCCGTTGCTGCTTCTGCCGACTTCCGTGCTCATGGAGCGTCCCCATCACCATGGGAAGGTCTCCATATACTAAAGTGTACTGTCGGATTTGAGAATTACGTTGAAATCACAATGCGATTAATTCAAGTTAAATTAATCACATTGCGATTACAACTTAGCAGTGCACTGCTATCTTAAATATTAGGCTAGAATTAACGAATATGGAATATAGCAGCAGTGCTAAGTAGAAATCGCAATGAGATTACTCCAAGTTATATTAATCGCATTGCGATTTCAATTAGCACTGCTATATTCCATATTCGTTAACTTCGTTAATTTTAGCAAGCTGACCCATTATAAACCCAAATCGCAATGCGATTAATATAACTTGAAGTAATCGCATTGAGATTTCTACTTAGCACTGCTGCTATATTCCATATTCGTCAATTCTAGCCTAATATGTAAGATAGCAGTGCTAAGTTGTAATCGCAATGCGATTAATATAACTTGAATTAATCGCATTGCGATTTCAACAGACATGGTTTACTATGGTTGCTAAAACGAAGATGGGGAATACTTCGTTATCTTTGTTTTGAGGAATATGACGAATACATTCGTCATATTCGCTAATTCTACCAAGCCAACCATAGTAAACCAGGTCTAAGTAGAAATCTAGTGTGACCCACTGACACTGATTGTGGACCCAGGGGTTCGGGCCACATATTAGGATGCTTTGATGCCATGTGGCGGATCATACCGGTGGTGGTGAGGTTGCTAGTGTTCACAACCCCTACTCATTTTGCCTCCAGTTTACTGTCTTCCCCAATTATGTTCCCGGGTTTGAGTTGTTATTGTTATGGTTTGAGTTAGAGTTATTGAATAGGATCTAAGATATGTTATGGTTATTTGTTTATTTATTATGAGTTCTTATTTTGGTATAGCACAGTTACAGTTAGCAAATTACAATTATTTTATCGTCCCCACTTTCCTCAAAAAAGCACCAGATTGTGGAATACCTACCCCTTGGCAATGGAGATTTCCACAAGGGGGAACAGTTGCGGGCCTATTTGGTGTGGCCCGCCTTCTCCCTCTTGCCACCCCACAGCCTCTTCCAGCCTTTTGCGGTGCTATGGATCCCTCCCCCTCTGTCCTACTTTCCAGGTTGAGTCAGTGATATCATCTTCCCCCATCTCCTCTTCCACTTCCTAACTCTGGTTATCCTCCTGACTTGTGTTGACCTAACAAGACCCTCACTCATTGACAACTTTGTGTCATCCGCATCATCCACCTCGTGAAACACTAATTGCCATTCCCTACCGTCATCTTCTTCTGAATGTGGATGCTGAAGAGTTTGGGGATCAGTACACAAGATCTCTTCATGTCCCTCTTCAGGGAGGGTCAGCTCACCTGTAGGCCCTCACATACAATCTTTTACAGGGCAGTCAAAAAATATTGTTTCAATAAAATATTTTCACAGCCGGTGCTGACCGCCATTCCATGCTCTAACTCTGCAATGTAACATTACCGCAATCAAAAAATATAGTTAAATTTCTATAATATTTTATCGTGGCCAGTGTTTTTGATAATAGCTCTACAATGTCCTTGCACTGGCAGCCGGGGGTGACGTAACTCCTTAGCACAGAGGAATCTCGTTGGTTATTGGAATGAACCACACAAATCATCTCGATCCACCCGCTCACAACGGCCATGCTACAACACCCACAGAATTGAGAAAGAGGTATCAATCTGTCACCTTCAATCTTTTACAGGGCAATCAAAAAATATTCTTTAATTTCAATTAAAAAAATGTAGTTGTCGGTGCTGACCTCCATTCCCTGCGCTAACTCTGCAATGTAACATTACCGCAAGCAAAAATTATTTTAAAAATGTAATACAATTTTATCATGGCTAGTGTTTTTGATAATATTTATGCAATGTCCTTGCACTGGCAGCCGGGGGTGACGTAACTCGTTAGCACGGAGGAATCTCGTTAGTTTTCAGAATGAACCAGACAAATCGCTCCAGCCACTCACAATGGCCATGCACCACCACCCACAGAATCGAGAAAGGGGTACCAATCTGTCAATCCTTTCAGTGTCCGGGCCGGGTGAGGTTTCCCATGTGGAATCAAATTAAGCCACAGGCTCCACTCCTGGTGGTGTGCTTCCGTCAATTAGTTTAAGTTTCAGCTTTGCAACCATACCCCTCAGAACAAGTGATGAGCGAGCATGCTCGGCCGAGTACCGGTTCAGATAGCGTTTTGCTAGAAATTTACAGATTTACCTCCAAAAAAACTATTGAAAGACCAAACAGTCCTCTTAAGGACTACAGTGTGTGTTTGACAGCAGTACAGCACCATTTTTTTTTTTTTACCAGGGGTTAAATTCAGCAGTATCAGGGACAGGCGTCTTTAGGAAGGGACAGATAGTGCAGCGCTGTAAAATTGCTTTTTTAAGTACCCAAGAGCTTTTAAAATACTGAAAGATTTTATTTTAGTGAGATCTACAGTACGCAATCAGAAAGCAGTGTGTTTAGCGGACATTATAAAAAGGGGCTTATTCACTATAGTGTGTCTGCAAGTGAAATCTACCGTACGCCATCAGAACGCAGTGTGTTTAGCAGACATTATAAAAAGGGGCTTATTCACTAGACTGTGTCTGCAAGTGAGATCTACAGTAAGCCATCAGAAAACAGTGTGTTTAGCAGACATTATAAAAAGGGGTTTATTCCCTAGTGTGTGTCTGATAGTGAGATATACACCCCGCCATGAGAGAAAAAAAAAATTCTGGGGAAAATAACCTAATTTGTGCCACAGCTGTGTGTGCGTTCAGTACGCAACCATTATATTACTTACTCCAGCAGAGAATTATTTATATTTTGGGCAAATTTAACTACTTTTGGGCACATCTGTGTGTGCGTTTAGGCTACAACCGTATATACAGTATTCCCGCAGAGAATACATTTTATTTGGGACAAATTTAACTAGTTTTAGGCACATCTGTGTGTGCATTTAGGCCACAACCATATATACAGTATTCCAGCATATAATTATTTGTATTTGGGATGAATTTAACTAGTTTGGGGCACATCTGTGTGTGCCTTCAATCCGGAACCATTATATTCATTACTACAGCAGAGAATTATTTATATTTTGGGAAAATTTAACTCGTTTTGGGCACATCGGTTTGTGCGTTTCGGCCGTAACCGTATATATAGTATTCCAGCAGAAAATAAATTTATATTTGGGACAAATATAAATTTAAAATAACGCTGCAGGTTCTGTCGCCTACTCGCACCTGAGGAAGGTGTTTCACTTGGACCTGTAGCTGGCGCAAAACGGCCACGTCCTCTCCCAGCAACAGGAGCTCCACCAACACAACCACGACCATGTCCACGTCCCTTATTTGATGTTCTCCTCATTATTTGTGTTCACCCATCAAACTAACAGATGGTTTATCTCAGGTGTCAATTTACCTGAAAAAAGTCAACAATTAAGTTCACTAACAGTAAGGCAGTGTCCGTGTCATAAACAGAATAAATGTAAATGCGGAGTTCCAAAGTTTACTTAAAATGACTGAAATACAGGGTAGGCCTCAGATCTGCTATGTAGCACAAAACCAGTGTTTATTGCAACAAACTACAGAAATGCAGTATATCACCCCAAAAATTAGAAAACATTTTTTTTTAGCGTTGTATGCAAACGTGCTCTGTGGTACGACAGTACGGGTTTAATAACCCAACTACAGAAATGCGGTATGTCACCACAAAATTTTAAAATAGGTTTTTCAGCGGTGTATGCAAACGTGATCTGTGGTACCACAGTACAGGTTTATTCCACCAACTACAGAAATGCACTATGTCACCGCAAAATTTTAAAATAGGTTTTTTAGCAGTGTATGCAAACGTGCTCTGTGGTACGACAAAACAGGTTTATTCCCCCAACTACAGAAATGCACTATGTCACCCCAAAATTATAAAATAGGTAATGTAGGGGGACTTAACCTGCCAGAAAAAAATGAATTTTTCCTCCACTGAGCTACCAAAAAATAATTAGACTGATGTCCCTGGCAGGCTGGCACACATGGAGGTCACATGCAGTTCCAAGAACACTGCAGTTGCTAAAATTGCCGCCGACCCCACCTCAGTAACAAATGGATTAAAAATGATTTTGCAGTATAACTGGGCTCAGGGCTGGGTACAAATATGTAGTATAGCACCCTCAATAGTTGCTGTAGTTTGAAGAGTTAACACCACCAAATTCAACAGATTTCTTCCCTACTCTCTCCCTGAGAGCACCAGCAGCAGCCTGTCCCTACACTAAGAGCAGCAGAGCGACGTGCGGCACTACGTGACTCCAGCTTAAATAGAGCTTGGGTCACATGCTAAACTTAGCCAATCACAGCCATGCCAATAGTAGGCATGGCTGTGATAACTTCTTAGGGAAAATTAGTGAAACGCTTATTGATTGGCTGCCCCGCAGCCTTTCAAAAAGTGGGAAGAAATCGCCAAACAATTTTAACGTTCGGGTTCGCTCAACCCTACATGTAAAGTGTCCACAATCTGTGGGTTTTTGTATGCCATACTGAACTGAATCTAAAAACACTGTGTATATTACAACTTCCATTAATCTGGTCCTAGTAAAGTGTCCAAAATCTGTGGGTTTTTGTACCTTAATACTGAACTGAATCTGAAAACACTGTGTATATTACAACTTCCATTAATCTAGGCCTAGTGTAGTGTCCAAACTGTGCGGTGTTCTGTAACCAATACTGTCCTGCATCAGAAAACTTTGTCTTTAGCAGCCAGTAAAACAATCTGAGCAACATCTAGAGACAAAACCATTAATATGAAGAAGGCGAGCACAAAGGGAGGGGGAAGTGGGCGTGATGCTGCAAGCAGAGGCCTTGGCCCTGGGCGCAATGAAACTGTGCCTGCTGCCAGTGCACCAGAAAAAATAAAAAAAAATCACCTTACCCAGCTTCATGTCCAACTTAGCTGTGAGGTGCAGGACAACACTGTCCAAGTCGGACTAGTGCGAACAGGTGGTCGGCTGGATTGCTGAAGATAATGCTTTCAGTCGGTTAAGCACCACCCTGTCTTCCACTAAGTTTAGTCTCTGTAGCCAAGAGTCTGGTCAACAGAATCCTCACTCTGATCCTCCTTCCTCCCACCATGTCACATCTGGCCAAACAAGTCATTCAATACTCGGATATTCACATGACCTCTTTTTATTGCCAGTACTTCGTTTGGCTCTCTCGCCAAGCACACTTGAAGAGGTACCTGAGATATTGCGCCCTGATTCCCAACCTCTTGAGCCTTCACAGTCTCAAGAAGATGATGGTGGTGAACGGCAATCATTCGTTCATGAGGTGGATGATGATGAGACACAGTTGTCAATCACTGAGGTTGTGGTTAGGTCAAGTCAGGAGGATGAGCAGAGTGAGGAAGTGGAAGAGGAGGGGGTGGACGATTAAGTCACTGACCCAACATGGTAAGGTGAAAAGCAAAGTGAGGACAGCAGTACAGAGGGGGAGGGATATGCAGCACCGCAACAGTCTGGAAGAGGCAGTGGGGTTGCAAAAGGGAGACTTCGGCCAACACCAAAAAGGCATGCAACCGTTACACTGAGCACCCCCATACGTAAATCTACCTTGCCAAGTGGTAGGTGTTCCGCAGTATGGTGCTTTTTTGAGGAAAGCGCAGACAACAAAAGAGTGGTAGTTTGCAACATGTGCCATACCAAAATTAGCCAGGGCATGAATACTAGTAACCTCACCACCACCACCAGCATGATCCGCCACATGGCATCGCAGCACCCTAATAAGTGGCCCGAACGCCTGGGTCCACAATATGGGTCTGTAGGTCACACCACTGCCTCCTCTCCCCTGTGTTACGCACTGCCGGCCAATCCCCTGTTAAACGCGCAGGCCCAGATGCCCCTTGCCCTGCACCTGGACCTTCACATGAACAGCCTGCACTATTTTTCATGGTGTGCCATGCACACCTTACACCAGCATATGTACCAGAACATCACCTGTGCCCTGACCAACTTACTTACTGGGAAGGTCCACCTCACCACGGAAACATGGACAAGTGCTGGTGGCCAGGGATGCTACATTTCCCTGACCGCACACCGGGTGAACGTTGTGGAGGCTGGGAGTGAGTCATATCCTGGGATGGCACAGGTGCTACCCACACCCAGAATTGCGGGCACAACGTCCATCAGGGTCTCCGACAGCAGCTATGTTACTGGCTCCAACTTCCACTTCTCCTCCTCCGCTGCCTCCTCCTCCACTTCCACCTCCAACAGCAGTCAGCCATCAGTCTCTGGCTGGAAGCAGTGTAGCACTGCTGTGGTTAAGCGTCAACAGGCCATGCTGAAGCTAATCTGCTTAGGAGACAAACAGCACACCACCACAGAGCTGTGGAAGGGTATAATAGACCAGACCGAGCTGTGGCTCTCGCCACTCAACCTACAACCAGGCATGGTTTTGTCTGACAATGGCCGTAACTTGGTGGCGGCTTTGGAGCTCAGCAAGCTCACACACATCCCATGCCTAGCCCACGTCTTTAACTTAGTGGTTCAGCGGTTTATAAAAACCTACCACAATTTGGCAGAGCTACTAGTGTGTGCTCATTTCTGTAAGTCGACCACAGCTTCAGCTGTTCTGTAGACGCTGCAGCAGAGCTTGCGGCTTCCAGGTCACCGACTGGTGTGTGACGTGAGCACACGCTGGAATTCTACTTTCTACGTGTTGGCCAGGCTTTGTGAGAAGCAGAGGGCAGTTGTGGAATACCAGCTGCAACATGGTCGTCACCTTTCGACTCAACTGACAATATTCACAATAGGTACCACGAGCCGCACAAGAAAGGCAGCGGGAGATTAGGGAGGTTAACAAGTGGCTCAAGAACTGGTGTAGGAAGGAGGGGTTCGGGTTCTTGGAAAACTGGGCCGACTTCTCTTCCGGCTACAGGCTCTATCATAGGGACGGGCTGCACCTCAAAGGGGAAGGGGCAGCTGTGTTGGGGAGAAAGATGGCTAGAAGGTTGGATGAGTGTTTAAACTAGGGACTGGGGGGAGGGTAATTACATTATAGGAGGGGAAGATAGTGCAGATAGAGACCCGGGGCGAGGTAGTGTGACTGGATGAGGAATGGAAGGGGGGACTGCAACAGCTCAGAATGAAAGATGTAGGGTAAAAAATACAAATAAACCTCTCAAATGTATGTATACTAATGCAAGAAGCCTGACTAACAAGACTAGTGAACTGGAATTAGTGATGTGTGAGGAGGACTATGACATAGTGGGAATAACTGAGACATGGCTGGATAATAGCTATGACTGGGCAGTTAATATAAAAGGTTACAATCTGTTTAGAAAGAATCATCGAAACCGGAGAGGTGGAGGGGTCTGCCTCTATGTGAAGTCCTGTCTAAATGCTGTAATTCGAGAATACATCTGTGAGGGACATGAACATTTGGAGTCACTGTGGGTAGAAATACATGGAGCAAAAAACTATAATAAATTACTAATAGGAGTGTATTATAAACCACCTAATATACCAGAGTCCGCAGAAAATCTATTGCTAAACGAGATAGACGAGGCAGCAAATCATAATGAAGTCGTTATTATGGGGGACTTCAACTACCCAGAGATAGACTGGGAAACTGAAAGCTGTACAGTACATCCCAAAATAGAAACAGGTTCTTGGCAATAGCCAAAGACAATTACCTTTCCCAACTGGTTCAGGACCCCACTAGAGGGAAGGCCATACTGGACTTAGTATTAACCAATAGACCTGATAGAACAACAGATGTGCAGGTTGGGGGACACCTAGGAAATAGTGACCATAAAGTAATAACCTTCCAATTATCCTTGAAACAAGAGTTTCTAAAGGGAGGAACAAAAATACTAAACTTCAAAAAAGCTAAATTTAGCCAACTAAGCGAGGCCATAGGCCTAACTAACTGAGACAAAGTCCTCAAAAATAAAAATACAACCACAAAATGGAAGATTTTTAAAAGCATTGTAACATCTAATTGTGAGAGGTACATGCCTTATAGGAATAAAAGGCTAAGAAACAATAAGAAACCAATGTGGATAAATAGAACCGTAAAGATAGAAATAAATGAAAAAAAGAAAGTATATAAATCACTAAAACAGGAGAGGAGCCAGGAAGCACTGATAAACTATAAGGAAAACAATAGAATATGTAAAAAACTAATAAAAATTGCCAAACTAGAGACCGAGAGATTAATTGCCAAAGAGAGTAAAACTAACCCTAAAATGTTCTTCAATTATACAAATAGTAAAAAATATAAATCTGAAGGAGTCGGCCCTCTACATAGCAATGAGGGGGGTGTTGCAGAGAGCGAAGAGGAGAAAGCAAAACTTTTAAATATTTTTTTCTCCACTATATTCACTGAGAAAAATAAACTGTCAGATGAAATGCAGAATGTAAAAGTAAATTCCCCATTAAAAGTGACCCAGGAAGAAGTACAACAGCGACTTAACAAGATTAAAATAGACAAATCGCCAGGACCAGATGGCATAAACCCCAGTATCCTAAGGGAATTAAGTGATGTCATAGTCAGACCTTTATTTGTGATATTTATGGACTCTATACTGACAGGGAATGTTCCACAGGATTGGCGCATAGCAAATGTGGTGCCAATATTCAAAAAGGGTCCAAAAACAGAGCCTGGAAATTATAGGCTGGTTATTTTAACATCTCTTGTTGTTAAACTGTTTGAAGGGTTTCTAAGAGATGCTATTTTGGAGTATCTCAATGAAAATAAGCAAATAACGCCATATCAGCATCGCTTCATGAAGGATCAGTCATGCCAAACGAATTTAATCAGCTTCTATGAGGCGGTAAGTTCTAGACTTGACAGGGGCGAATTAATGGATGTCGTATATCTGGACTTCTCCAAAGCATTTGACACTGTACCTCATAAAAGGTTAGTATATAAAATGAGGATGGTCGGACTGGGAGAAAATGTCTGTATGTGGGTAAGTAATTGGCTGAGTGACAGAAAACAGAGGGTGGTTATTAACGGTAGATACTCAGATTGGGTCACTGTCACTAGTGGGGTACCTAAGAGGTCAGTATTGGGCCCTATTCTCCTTAATATATTTATTAATGATCTTGTAGAAGGCTTGCACAGTAAAATATATATTTTTGCAGGTGACACTAAACTGTGTAAAGTAATTAACACTGAAGAGGACAGTTTTCTGCTACGGAGGAATCTGGATAAATTGGAGGCTTTGGCAGAGAAATGGCAGATGAGGTTTAACACTGACAAATGTAAAGTTATGCACATGGGAAGGAATAATGCAAGTCACCCGTACATATTAAATGGTAAAACACTCGATAACACTGACATGAAAAAGGATCTAGGAATTTTAATAAACAGCAAATTAAGCTGCAAAAACCAGTGTCAGGCAGCTACTGCCAAGGCTAATAAGATAATCGGTTGCATCAAAAGGAGAATAGATGCCCGCTATGAGAACATATTTCTACCACTTTACAAATCACTAGTCAGACCACACATGGAGTACTGTGTACGGTTCTGGGCTCCTGTGAACAAGGCAGACATAGCAGAGCTGGAGAGGGTTCAGAGGAGGGCAGCTAAAGTAATAACTGGAATGGGGCTACTACAGTACCCTGAAAGGTTATCAAAATTAGGGTTATTCACTTTAGAAAAAAGACAACTGAGGGGAGATCTAATAACTATGTATAAATATATCAGGGGTCAGTACAGAGATCTCTCCCATCATCTATTTATCCCCAGGACTGTGACTTGTGACGAGGGGACCTCCTCTGCGTCTGAAGGAAAGAAGGTTTGTACACAAACATAGAAAAGGATTCTTCATGGTAAGAGCAGTGAGACTATGGAATTCTGTGCCTGAGGAGGTGGTGATGGTGAGTACAATAAAGGAATTCAAGAGGGGACTGGATGTATTTCTGGAGTGTAATAATATTACAGGCTATAGCTACTCAAGAGGGATCGTTGATCCAGGGAGTTATTCTGATTGCCTGATTGGAGTCAGGAAGGAATATTTTTCCCCTTAAGTGGGGAAAATTGGCTTCTGCCTCACAGGTTTTTTTTTGCCTTCCTCTGGATCAACTTGTAGGAAACAGGCTGAATTGGTTGGACAAATGTCTTTTTTCGGTCTTATATACTATGTTACTTAGATGGTTAGTGGCGATAATGCTATTATCAGCATAACCATCCCACTTCTGTGTCTACTCAAACGATCACTGCTCACACTTAAGAAGGACACTCTGAATGTGGCAGACGAGGAAATGGGGGAGAACATTACACAGGGTGAAAGCCAGACCACCTACAGTTCGTCTTCTCAGCGCAAATTGGGACATGAAGAGGAGGAGGAGGAGCTGGAGACAGTTGAGTCTGCTACAGAGGGTAGTACCCATGGAAATTTAATTCCATCTGTTCAGCGTGGATGGGCAGAAGAGGAGGAGGAGGATGAGGGGATGGAGAGTCATCCTGATGTTGACATTGACGTCTTGCTTGTTGGTACTCTGGCACACATGGCTTTCCCGTGACCATCTTGTTATATGCATTTAAGATAACACAGATTACTGGATGTTCACCCTTCTCGACCCCCGCTACAAAGAGAACTTCTCATCTCTCATTCCTGTGGTGGAGAGGACAAGTAAACGGTGCAATACCAGAAGGTAATTGTTCAGAGATTGCTCCAAAATTTTCCATCTGAAAATGAGTCCGTACTTCCTTAAGTAACAGAGGAAGGGAGACAAGGGGAACACACAGCAGTTCCAACAGAGGCAGGGCAACACTCTCCAAGGCATGGGACACTTTCATGACACCCCGCCAGCAACCTCACCATAAAGCGCGCCCTCATGCTACAAGGAGGAAAAAGTTTTGGAAGATGGTGAAGGAATACATCGCAGACTGTGTCAGCGTCCTAAATGATTCCTCAGTGCCTTACAACTACTGGGTTTCCAAGCTGGACACGTGGCATGAACTGGCGCTCTATGCCTTGGAGGTGCTGGCCTGCCCTGCTGCCAGCGTTTTTTCTGATCGTGTATTTAGTACTGCTGGTGCCATTATAACTGATAAGCCTATTCCCTTGTCCACTAACAATGCTGACAGGTTGACTCAGATAAAAATGAACAAGGCCTGTATTGCCCCTGACTTCTCAACTCCACCAGAGGAGAGCTGAGATGATTGATGATGAACATAAAGGCAATTTTAATGTATTGTTTATAATGAACTCAGTCTACCGTGCACCTTTTCCACCACAAAAAAGTGTATATGGTGGAATCTTGTTTTCCACTCCTCCTCCTCATCCTCCTGTTCATTCAGATTGTATACATTCCCTCCACTTCAATTTTTGTAATTTTTGGCATCCCTTTCACTTAGTGCATAGGATTTATGGAGTCCCATTACCTGAACAATTGTAACACAATGTGAACGGGGCCCTCCTCTTGCTTGTAATTTTTTGCAGCACTTGCACTTTATATACAATTAAATATACAGGAAAGAATGTTTCCTAACAATTTTTCCTGTGAAATTGTTTTTGTTTTTTTTTTTTGTTTTTTTTTTGGGGGGTGTGTAGTTTTGTCAGTCTGTAAAAGTGGCGTGCAACTCGGAAAACTTGGTTCCCAGCAGCGACCTGGGAGTCCAAGATGCATCCCTACATCGTCCCCATGCTGTTCCCCATCCATTTCGGTGTTGTTTCTGTCACTTTCTGACCTTTTCAAATAGACGAGGCACCAGGGAGTGCCTGGTTGTTTCCCATTGACTTCCATTATACTCAGGTGCTCGGCCAGGCACACAAACATAGCAATGTGTTCGGCCCAAACATCCGAACACCCGAATACTTTGGTGCTCGCTCATCACTAGTCCTCATATTCACTGACAATCAGTCAATTATAGGGTATGTCTGATTCTTTCCCAATAAATTGCTTGACACAATAGCCCTTGTAAAACGACCCTAAGAGTTCAAAACCAAGGCACCATCATGAATTAGGAGCTGACATGTCCACCATGAAAGCTCAAGGCATTCTGGGAACAAACATAATACTGTAAGTGACTAAAGGGCTGATTATCAGAAACAAATTTGTACAAATGCTTGTTTCTTTGTCAATAAGCTACTAATGAGCGAGCAAACACTTGCTCATCAGTTAAAAGCATCATTGATGCTGCACCAATCATTGTCTCTCTGCAGAGAGTCATTCCCTGTAAACATGAGTCTGCTGATCGAAAACAATGCATCTGTATGGGGACGAGCAATTGCAGTAGCGATTGCTTGTCCGGTACAGAGGTGACTGCTGTACATAAATGAAGCTCTCATCTCCTCTGATTAACAGGCAATTATTGGAAATGAATGGTTCGTCAGTCAGTCCATGGATTTGTCACCTGGTGTGAACAATTAAGTGTATGTTTTAGGTCTAAGTGCTCAATATTTGCCTATTTATTTTAGGGCCTCTTTCACACGAGCGTGACGGATTAGGTCCAGATGCGTTCAGGGTGCATTCAGGGAAACTCGCACCATTTTACAAGCAAGTTCAGTCAGTTTTGTCTGCAATTGCGTTCAGTTGTTTAGTTTTTTCCGCGTGAATGCAATGCGTTTTGCTGCGTTTTTATACGTGTAATATAAAACGGAAGATTTACAAACAACATCTCTTAGCAACAATCGGTGAAAAAAGGATCGCATCCGCACTTGCTTGCGGATGCGTTGCATTTTTCACGTAGCCCCATTCGCAGAATATAGAACATGCTGCGATTTTTACGCAACACAGAAGTGATGCATGAAAAACAACGCTAATGTACACAGCCCCATTGAAATAAATAGGTCAGGATTTAGTGCGGGTGCTATGCGTTTACGTCACGCATTGCACCCACGCAGAAAACTCGCTCGTGTGAAAAGGGCCTAACTCTTGTTTGAGATTTTATGAATGTTGGCATTTGAACTATGATGTTTTTCTTTTTGAGGCTCATTATTATTATTATTGTTTTGTTTTGTCGGTAGGTTTCCATTCCGTAATTGAGCAGTAATCCATAATGCACTGCATACATTATCTGCATAGCACAGAGATTATAACAAGGATGAAGAACATACCTGCATAAATTACACACAAAACTCAACTGGTACTGATAACATTTTGCTTGCTAATATGATTACATTTTGAAATGGTCTGCTCTTTGGGAACAGTAACTCTGCCTAATAAATTGTAACAGATGTTTGTACTGCCTGCATTGTCATTTTCTTTAGCCCTATTTTTTAAAAATTCACTATAACTTCCAACACAGTTCAGCATTAAGGAGAGATTTTCATTTTCATGTTTTGAATTTATTATTAAAAGAAAAGAAAAAACTCAGCGGTTAATTGATGGTAGGCAGCCAAAATGAACATCCATTATGTAAATGTGTATGTTTAATTGAGATGCAATGCCCAAACTTTTATAATAACACTGCCAGATGCAATGTGTTCTGGGAGGCTCGTGAAAAATTAGTTTGTCTCGTATTAATGATTACTTTAAAAAAAAAGGTTAACAATTAATTCAGGTATTTGCTCTGAAAAAGTCTCTGTTATAGCTAAAACTTAATGATCTGTTAGATATTTGATAATTAGGTAAAGTAACTAAATTAGTGTTTCTAATCGTACTGTAATAGAAATCTCCTGACATCTTAGTTACTATTTTTATAGTGTGTAAAAATATTACAATTATAATAATATCTGGCAAACAAGAACATAGATATTCTGTGCTTTATTAAATAATGTATAATAAAAATGTTTATCTTTGAATTATTCAGTTAGTAAAGGTTAGTGCAAGAAGACTTTATAACATTGTAAAGCAATATTTTATTATAATATTAGAAAGTAGGAGTTTTTTCTTAAGTAAATATAAAGGAAATTTCGAATTTTTGCTGCTAAAAAAACTGAAATGTTATCTAATAGAAGTTAACTCTATTTTTTTATATTGTGTATCAATTGTTTTCATTTGGCCATCTTCTTTATGAAATAGCTTAGGCAGGCAGACTGGGAGTAATTTGGGCCCTGGGATATTAAAGGTCTTGGAACCTTTAAAAATAATATGGCTGTGATGAACTAGTTTGAGGTTAATAAATTGCATTGGTTTTTTGCAGACCTTACACATGACCATTAAAGGTGTTATTTGACTTTTTAAAACTGATGACCTATCCTCTGAATAGGTCATCACTCATCAGCATCTGTTCGGTGGTGACCGACAACAGGGACCCCCATCGATCAGTTTTGTGAGCACAGGGGCCTTCTGGCTGCTTACCCTAGGCCAGTGATATCATAATCATTGGCCATGCAGCTCTCATGTGTCCAACCCCCTTACAGTTGCTGAAGACCTATTAATAGGATAGATAATCAGTTACTAAAAGTCAGATAACCCCTTTAACCACTTCAGCCCCCCTAGCTTAAACACCCTTAATGACCAGGCCACTTTTTACAATTCTGCACTACACTACTTTCACCGTTTATTGCTCTGTCATACAACTTACCACCCAAATGAATTTTACCTCCTTTTCTTCTCACTAATAGAGCTTTCCTTTGGTGGTATTTCATTGTTGCTGACATTTTTACTTTTTTTGCTATTAATCAAAAATGACCGAAATTTTTGCAAAACAATTACATTTTTCACTTTTTGTTGTTAATTTAAAAAAAAAACTACATTTCTATATACATTTTTCTGTAAATGTATTGTTCTACACGTCTTTGATAAAAAAAAAATGCAATAAGTGTATATTTATTGGTTTGGGTAAAAGTTATAGCGTTTACAAACTATGGTGCAAAAAAGTGAATTTCCGCATTTTGAAGCAACTCTGACTTTCTGAGCACCTGTTATGTTTCTTCAGGTGCTAGAATGCCAGGATAGTATAAATACCCCCCAAATGACACCATTTTAGAAAGAAGACACCCGAAAGTATTTGCGGAGGGGCATGGTGAATTCATTTTTTTTCACAAGTTAGCGGAAAATGACACTTTCTGAGGAAAAAAACAATAATAATGTTTTCATTTCTGCTAACTTCTGGCAAAAAATGTTAAAATCACGGACTCACTATGCCCCTCAGTGAATAAACTGGGGTGTCTACTTTCCGAAATAGGGTCATTTGTGGGGTGTATTTACTGTTCTGGCATTTTGGGCGGGGCTAAATTGTGAGCATCCCTGTAAAACCTAAAGGTACTTGTTGGAATTTGGGCCCCTTTGCGCACCCAGGCTGCAAAAAAGTGTCACTCATGTGGTATCGCTGTACTCAGGAGAAGTAGGGCAATGTGTTTTGGGGTGTATTTTTACATATACCCATACTGTGTGTGAGAAATATCTCTGTAAATGACAACTTTTAAAAAAAATTTATACAAAGTTGTCAATTTACAGAGATATTTCCCTCACCCAGCATGGGTATATGTAAAAATACACCCCAAAACACATTACCCTTCTTATCCTGAGTACGGCGATACCACATGTGTGACACTTTTTTGCAGCCAAGATGCGCAAAGGGGTCCAAATTCCAATGAGTACCTTTTAGGAGGGCATTTTTACGCATTTTTCTTCTCACGCTTTAGGGCCCCTAAAATGCCAGGGCAGTATAAATACCCCACATGTGACCACATTTTGGAAAGAAGACACCCCAAGGTATTTCATGAGGGGCATGGCGAGTTCATAGAAGATTTTTTTTTTTTTGCACAAGTTAGCGGAAATTGATTTTTTATTGTTTCTTCTCAAAAAAGTCTCCCTTTCCACTAACTTGTGACAAAAAATTCAATTTTTCATGGACTCACTATGCCCCTCAGCGAATACTTTGGGGTGTCTTCTTTCCAAAATGGGGTCATTTGTGGGGTGTTTGTACTGTTCTGGCATTTTGGGTGGGGCTAAATTGTGAGCAGCCCTGTAAAACCTAAAGGTACTCGTTGAAATTTGGGCCCCTTTGCGCACCCAGGCTGCAAAAAAGTGTCGCTCATGTGGTATCGCCGTACTCAGGAGAAGTAGGGCAATGTGTTTTGGGGTGTATTTTTACATATACCAATGTTGGGTGAGAGAAATATATTTCTGTAAATTGACAACTTTTTATAAAAAAATTTAAAAAGTTGTCGTTTACAGCGATATTTCTCACACAAAGTATGGGTATATATATAAAAATACCACCCAAAACACATTGCCCTACTTCTCATCAGTACGGCGATACCACATGAGTGACACTTTTTTGCAGCCAAGATGCGCAAAGGGGCCCAAATTCCAATGAGTACCTTTAGGATTTTACAGGGCATTTTTACAGATTTGGATTCTCACGCTTTAGGACCCCTAAAATGCCAGGGCAGTATAAATACCCCACATGTGACCCCATTTTGGAAAGAAGACACCCCAAGGTATTCCGTGAGGGGCATGGTGAGTTAACAGAAAAAAAAAAAAATTGCACAAGTTAGCGGAAATTGATTATTATTGTTTTTTGTTATATTCCACTAACTTGTGACAAAAAATAGAATTTTACATGAACTCACCATACCCGTCACGGAATACTTTGGGGTGTCTTCTTTCTAAAATGGGGTCACATGTGAGGTGTTTGTACTGCCCTGGCATTTGAGGGTCTCCGCAATCATTACACGTATGGCCAGGATTAGGAGTTTCTGCTATTCTCCTTATATTTTTTTCCGTTCAGCCTCTGGGTTGAAAAAAAAAAAATGAACGGCACAGATTTTTTCATTCGCATCGATCAATGTGGATGAAAAAATCTCTGCCAAAATCAGTGACTGCGGTGCGGTGGGCTGGGCGCTAACTACCTAACAAGTAGCTAACTAACTGTCGGTGATAAGGGACCCTTATGCCCCATTCACACGTCTGCAATTCTGTTTGTGGAACGGAAATGCGGACCCATTCATTTCTATGGGGACAGACTTTGTCCCGCTCGGATCCGGAATTGCGGATCCGCACTTCCGTTGCGCAAAAATATAGAACATGTCCTATTCTTGTCCGCAATTGCGGACAAGAAACGGCATTTTCTATATAGTTCTGGCAATGTGCGGATCTGCAAAATGCGGAAAGCACATTGCCGGTGTCCGTGTTTTGCAGATCCGTGGATTCGTGGATCCGCAAAACACATATGGACATGTGAATGGAGCCTTACAGGGGGGTGATCAGTGACAGGGGGGTGATCAGGGAGTCTATATGGGGTGATCAGGGGTTAACAAGGGGTTAATAAGTGACAGGGGGGGGGGTAGTGCGGTGCTTGGTGCTACTTTACATAGCTACCTTGTCCTCTGGTGGTCGATCCCAGCAAATGGGACCACCAGAGGACCAGGTAGCAAGTACATCAGATGCTGTTAACAAAACAGCGTCTGATATACCTCTTTGATGCTTTTTATTTTACATCTACAGCCTGCCAGCGATTGATCATCGCTGGCAGGCTGCAGTATAACTGCCGAGCCGCGAGCTGCTGTGAACGCCAGGAGGAACAAACCTGCCGCCGCCTGGACGCAGCCCTGCGTTAGGCGGTTGGCAGGCGGTTATGGAGTCAATGACAGTCATTATCAGCCCATTGTCCCTCATGCATTTACCTTAATTCCCAGATGGCCTTTATACCCTGGCTAGTAAAATAAGTAAAATAAACGTAGGCACTCCTTGAGATTCGTTTGAAGTACCGGGCTTATTTTTTATTTGGTTTGCATATAAAAACGAAATTAAAAAAAATAAGCACAGTACTTCAAACATATCTCAAGGAGTGCCTAAAGTTTATTTTTGTTATTGATCTCTATGGGGTAGGGACCCCACAACTAGAGCACCCAAACAACAGTACACGAGTGCCACATTCTGCCAATAGTAAAATAAATGATTTATTGAGTTTAAAATGGATTCAACTGAATATCTATACTAATAAAATCCCCGTGTCACTGACGTCCGTGCGTGTGTGCCGAATTCTAAAGTGCGCATGTGCGGCACACAGAGGATTCGCCACACACTGCATGGACTTTACAGGGCACAGGAGGCATATGGGATGCGGCCACAGGACAGAGACGTGCAGGAGGTAAGCGGCTGCATCCATAGTGAGCTAACAGGGCCGCCTAAGATGGAGGAGCATGGAGCCTCCACCGACTGCACAGGGCACATGGGACGCGGCCCCAGCACAGTGAGGTGCAGGAGGCAAGCGGCCGCATCCACAGTGAGGTGAAAGGACCGCCAATGGAGGAGCATAAAACCGCCGCGGGAGAAGCAGCTCACTCATTTGCATATCCTCAGCTCTGCGTCTCCCGCGACGGTAATGAAAAAAGAGCGGCTGTCCAATGTGTAGGTCACTTAGTGATGCCCTTGCCCCGACCACTTCATGAATGAAGCAGGCAGCCCAGGCGCATGACATAGTGACTTGCGCTACCAGTGCCTGGCTGCCTGCCTCTCCATGTAGAAGATCATTATTACATAAGATGCGATGTGTCATCCCCCATAACAGTGTCAGCCACAGACTTCCCCCCATAACAGTGTCAGCCACAGACCACCCCCATAACAGTGTCATACACAGACCCCCCTAATAACAGTGTCAGCCACAGACCCCTCCCAATAACAGTGCCAGGCACAGCGCCCCCATAACAGTGTCAGCACAGCACCCCTGTAACAGTGTCAGCCACAGCACCCCGTAACAGTGTCAGCCACAGTGCCCCCATAACAGTGTCAGCCCCCCCCCCCCCTATAACAGTGCCAGCTCTAATGTTCTAGCGCCCGTTATTGTAACGGGCCTAATGTCTAGTACTAGTAGTTACCATATTTGCCTTATTACTGCATAGAAAGTTAATTTACAACTACTGTATTGTTAGTTTAGTTACATGTTTATTACTGTCACATAATATATTTTAATTTAAAAAGTCTAAAACCATATTCTTAATACAAAGATACCAACTTTTTATTAGGTGCTCAAAGCATATGTCAAATATACAGCTACAATCTTTAGTTTAATGAAATATGTTGATTTTCATGTTGAACACTGTGAAAAGCTAAAGAAATTCAGCACTTAAATACTTCTATATGAAAGAAGCTATCAGAAATCTTGTTGGAAGCTTTGTGTTAGCTTTACTAAGGTAAGCATATTAGAAAGTTTATTATATTGCTATTTTCTGCATACAGAATCTTGTTTTTATATCTTTGAAAACCCCAGTAATCTAATAAGAACTTACATGAAAGGTACAGTAGATAATGTTCAGTATTAGCATAGTATTTTTTTAAATAAAAGTAGACAATGATAAGATATTCTACAAAGCCTGTCATTGTTCACATCAGGATTTACCCTAGTCAGACTGGGTTCATATATACGCTATGAACTCCGGCAGACTGTTCCATTGGAGGAAGAGACTGCACGGAGTTCATCGTGCACCACCAGATCCTTATTCACTGTAATAGAATCTGGCGGTAATCCGGACGCTTTCCGGAATATATGCCGACTTTTGGCTGGACAAAAAAAAGTTGCATGTAGCGTGTATGCTGGATATAGTGAGCAGATTAAAGTGCTGGAGTACACAATGCAGATGTTAACCTGGTCTTAGGCTCTCAATTTAATTTCCCCCTACTCATATACCCACACTGAAATTTATAACCTATCAATATGTGTTTTTGAGTCTGAGAGCAACCTACAGTCAGAAAGAGAATCACACAAAAAAATGAAAACATACATACTCCATGCAGATATACTCTCTAACCACTTTCCTACCGCCGCACCTGACGTTACAGAACGAAGTGGTGGCGCTAGCTGGTGGCGAAACTTATTGTGGCCACGCTGTAAGCATACAGCAGTGGCCTCAGTGAGAATCCCAGGAACCAATGAAAGTGCTTTTCGTCCCTCTGACGAAAGTTTGTAAAAGTCAGCAGGGTCCCCAGCAGTGTCATTTTGGTGTTCAGAGGGAGAGAGAGACCCTGCTGACTTATAAAGTTACCTCAGGACACAGCTGATACACTGTTCCTGCTGTAACATCCATTTAACCCCTTTCTGCCCTTACTGTTAAAAACCCACATTCCCCCTTTTTTTCTTTTATTGAAAATAAATAAATATATATATATATATATATATATATATATACATATATAGATACACTCACCTAAATAATTATTAGGAACACCATACTAATACGGTGTTGGACCCCCTTTTGCCTTCAGAACTGCCTTAATTCTGCGTGCCATTGATTCAGCAAGGTGCTGATAGCATTCTTTAGAAATGTTGGCCCATATTGATAGGATAGCATCTTGCAGTTGATGGAAATTTGAGGGATGCACATCCAGGGCACGAAGCTCCCGTTCCACCACATCCCAAAAGATGCTTTATTGGGTTGAGATCTGGTGACTGTGGGGGCTATTGTAGTACAGTGAACTCATTGTCATGTTCAAGAAACCAATTTGAAATTATTCGAGCTTTGTGACATGGTGCATTATCCTGCTGGAAGTAGCCATCAGAGGATGGGTGCATGGTGGTCATGAAGGGACGGACATGGTCAGAAACAATGCTCAGGTAGCCCATGGCATTTAAACGATGCCCAATTGGCACTAAGGGGCCTAAAGTGTGCCCAGAAAACATCCCCCACACCATTACACCACCAACACCAGCCTGCACAGTGGTAACAAGGCATGATGGATACATGTTCTCATTCTGTTTACGCCAGATTCGGACTCTACCATTTGAATGTCTTAACAGGAATCGAGACTCATCAGACTAGGCAACATTTTTCCAGTCTTCAACAGTGCAATTTTGGTGAGCTTGTGCAAATTGTAGCCTCTTTTTCCTATTTGTAGTGAAGATAAGTGGTACCCGGTGGGGTCTTCTGCTGTTGTAGCTCATCCGCCTCAAGGTTGTGCGTGTTGTGGCTTCACAAATGCTTTGCTGCATACCTCGGTTGTAACGAGTGGTTATTTCAGTCAACGTTGCTCTTCTATCAGCTTAAATCAGTCTGCCCATTTTCCTCTGACCTCTAGCATCAACAAGGCATTTTCGCCCACAGGACTGCCGCATACTGGATGTTTTTCCCTTTTCACACCATTCTTTGTAAACCCTAGAAATGGTTGTGCGTGAAAATCCCAGTAACTGAGCAGATTGTGAAATACTCAGACCGGTCCGTCTGGCACCAACAACCATGCCACGCTCAAAATTGCTTAAATCACCTTTCTTTCCCATTCTGACATTCAGTTTGGAGTTCAGGAGATTGTCTTGACCAGGACCACACCCCTAAATGCATTGAAGCAACTGCCATGTGATTGGTTTACTAGATAATTGCATTAATGAGAAATAGAGCCGGTGTTCCTAATAATTCTTTAGGTAAGTGTATATATATATATATATATATATATATATATATATATATATACACAATATATATATATATATATATATATATATATATACACATATATATATATATATTCATTTTAGCTATAGTTAGTGTAGGCATTCTTTTGTGTCCGTGCGTAAAATAGACAAACGCACTGGCATTTTTTTTATAACACATAGTTACGAGTAGAGTTAAACAAATCGAAGCTGACAAAATGGAATTCCATCCGAATTTCAGGAAAAATTTTATTTGCACCAATGCCGAATTTCCTTGCGATTCGTGGTAACGAATCACATTTTTTCCTAAAGTGGCTGCTACATGTGTAAGGACATGGGGCAAGGAACTCTGGGCAGGCGGGATTACCCATACTGACATGCATGCAGCCAATCAGCAGCCAGCGCTGTGATGCCACAACTCTATAAATACAGCGGCCATCTTAGATTCTGCCATTCACCAGCGTGTTTAGTGCAGGGGGATACGTGTCTGCAGGCACTAGGGACAGTAATAGGAAAGACTTGATTGTCATGAAAAAAAAAAAGATTAACAAGAGAAAGATTACTCTAGGGCAGCGTTTTTTCAAATAGTGAGGCTCCGTAAAGGGGGGCTCCAGGTGACAGGAGATGAACGCTTCCACTGTGGAAGCGTTCATCTCCATAGTGATCTGTATCGCCGTCCTCTGGACAGCGATACAGATCGCTGTGCTGTGCAGCAGGGGAGGGAGAGGCGTCTCCCTCCCCTGCTCCTTTGATAGGTTGCGGGCTTTGTGCCCGCACCTGTGGGGAAATTGGTGTACTTATAACAATTTTATAGACAAATGATACTATTTACAGTCGCGCGGGGGGGTACGAAATGTTTTCTTCTTCCTAGGGGGGGCATGACAGAAAATAATTGAGAAGCACTGCTCTAGGGAAAGAATAGGGAGGAATCATCCAGCATTTGTGTTGAACAGGGTTCAGCCGTGGAGGTGACAACCTGGGTAATAGGAACAATGCGATTACACCTTGCTGCACTGACTAGGGATCCAAATTGCCATTATACAGCTCTGTAATTCCAGCAAACCTGTCTTATTAGGGTGCAAGTGCTGTTTGATATAGGCATTAACAGGGTTTATTACAAGGAAATATTTGTATGTCTTATTTGCCCTTGTGCGGCGCAGTTATATGTTCTAAAGCATTTTTTGGCTTGTATTAGTGGGAAAAAAAGGGCTCATTAGCCGTTGTGTAGTGAAGGGCAAAAATGACTGCCCTTTTTGTCATGTATTAGTGGCAAAAGTTATATATATTTGCCGCTCAGCGGTGCAGTTAACTGTTTTAACCCCTTCCCGACATATGGCGTACTATTATGTCATGGAAACCACTGCGTTCTCGCAATTTGACATAATAGTACGTCATGGTGATCGGACGGGCACTGGAGCGGTGTGCGGCCGATCACTGCAGGAGTCCGGCAGTCCGTGGTAGCCGGGACTCTGCTGTATCCACCGACATCGCTGTTTACAGTGATTCCGCTGAATTAACCCCTTCTATGCAGTGGTCTGCACTGACCGCGACATAGAAGGGGTTTGTGTCGGGTGCGGGAGCATATAGAGTCCCTGCGCTGCTGTGGTGGGGACTCGATGTCAAATAAGACAGCCCGATGCAGTGCAGAGGCTGCCCAATGCCTTGCATGGCATCGGGATCTGCCTTCTACGGGTGCCCAGGAGATCCAGCCTCCAGCCTACTCACTGTAGTACACGAACAGGCAATGCATTATAATACAGATGTATTGTAATGCATTGCAGAGGGGATCAGACCCCCAAAAGTAAATGTCTGAAATAAAGAAAAAAAAGAAAAAAGTGTCTTTAATAAAATTAATAAAGTTTTTAAGTAAACAAAGAAAAAAAATGCCCCTTTTCCCTTATTTTATAATAAAAACAGAAAAATTAAAACCACACATATTAGGTATCGCCGCATACGCAATGACTGGCTCTATAAATATATCACATGATCCACCCTGTCCGATAAACACCATAAAAAAATTAAAATAAAAAAAGTGTAAAAAAAAAAGCCATTTTTGTCACCTTACAGCAAATTGAGGGTAATAAATATTGAGTTTTGTTTGTCTGTTAACCCTTGCTTTTTTACTGGAAAAAAATGGATTAAAATATAAAATCTCCCAAAAAAAGAAATTTTTCATTAATTCTTGTGGAACACCTAAAGGGTTAACAAAGTTTGTAAAATCAGTTTTGAATACCTTAAGTGGTGTAGTTTTTAAAATGGGGTAATTTTTGGGTGGTTTATATTATGTAAGCCCCACAAAGTGACTTCAGACCTGAACTGGCCCTAAAAAGTGGGTTTTGGAAATGGTCTTAAAAATTTCAAAATTTGCTTCTAAACCTCTAAGCCTTCTAACGGCCCCAAAAAATAAAATGTCATATTCAAAATGATCCAAACATGAAGTAGACATATGGTAAATGTAAAGTAATAACTATTATATGAGGTATCACTATCTATTATAAAAGTAGAGAAATTGAAATTTGAAAATTTGGGAATTTTTTAAATTTTTGGGTAAATTTGGGATTTTTTCACAAATAAAGGTGAAATATATTGATTTAAATTTATGACTATCATGAATTACAATGTGTCACGAGAAAACAATCTCAGAAAGGCTTGGATAAATAAAATTGTTCCAAAGCTATTATCACATAAAGTGACATATGTCAGATTTGCAAAAAATGGCCTGGGCAGGAAGGTGAAAACTGGCCAGGGGTAGAAGGGGTTAAAGCCTTTTTTTCTGTGTATTAGTGGAAAAAGAAAAAAAAAATTATTTGCCTCTCTGTGGTGCAGTTATCTATTTTTAAAGCCCTTTTTTCATGTATTAGTGGAAAAATGAAAAATATATTTGCCGCTCTGTGGTGCAGTTATCTGTTTTACGTACCTTTTTTCCATGTATTTGAGGAAAAAGAGAAAAAATATTTGCCGCTCAGTGAGGCAGTTATGTGTTTTAAAGCCCTTTTTTGCGTGTATTAGTGGAAAAAGAAACAAAATATTTAGCGCTCAGCAGTGCAGTTAGTTGTTCTAAAGCCCTCTTTTCCGTTTATTAGTGGAAAAAGAAAAAATATCTTTGCCAGTCAGCGGTGCAGTGATATATTTGGAAGCCCTGTATGCCGTGTATTAGTGGCAAAAAAATATATATTCGCTGTCCAGCATTTCAGTTGTCTTTTGAATAGCTTGTTGTGTAAAAGTAGAAAAAAATTAGGGCCTAGTTGCCATTCTGCAGTGCAGTGAAATATTCTAAAGCCCTGTTTGCAGTGTATTGGTGGCGAAATAAAAAATATATTCGCTGGAAAATGTTGGCACCCTGGCCCTGCGTCAACATGTGCAGCGTCACGATAAAGTGGCCTGGGAGAACCGTGGCTCCAATGTAGGACCAGCCTGCCGCAGCAACCGCTGAATCACTCAGTGGCACACACCTGGTTTCAGGCAGTCAAGGCTCCACACATTGTTGCAGTATGCAGTGGAGATAGAGGCATGGAGTCTGTCCGAGGTACTTTCACAAATGGCCCAATGCATGCCCATTTGCTTGCGTAGTGACACCTGAATTGTCACCATTCGGCAGAGGGATGACTTCTGTCTCTCCACCTTGTTGGACCCTTGCTACCGGTCCAAAATTGGGGCCTTTTTTACACACGCTGAGAGGGAGGACAAAATGAACTACTATAGAGACATCCTATCTGCGTCACTGTCCATCCTCTCGAAGGTCTAAAAAATATATTCGCTGTCCAGCATTGCATGTATCTGTTGAAAAGCCTGTTATGTAAAAGTGGAAAAAAAATTGGGCCTAATTGACGTTCTGCGGTGCAGTGATATATTCTGATTCCCTGTTTGCAGTGTATTGGTGGCGAAATAAAAATATATTTGCCGTCCAGCGTTGTACTTCTCTGTTGAAAAGCCTGTTGTGTAAAAGTAGAACAAAATTTGGGCCTTACGCAGTGATATATTCTGAAGCCCTGTTTGCCGTGTATTAGGGGCAAACAAAAAATATATTCGCCGTCCAGCATTGTACTTCTATGTTGAAAAGCCTGTTGTGTAAAAGTAGAACAAAATTTGGGCCTAATTGATGTTCTGCGGTGCTGTAATATATCTTGAAGCCCTGTTTGCTGTGTATTAGTGGAGAAAAAAAAATATTCGCCGTTCAGCGTTGCATATATCTGTTGAAAAGGCTCTTGTGTAAAGTAGAAAAAAATGTGGGCCAAATTGACGTTCTGCGGTGCAGTGATATATTCTGAAGCCCTGTTTGCAGTGTATTAGTGGCGAAATAAAAATATATTTGCCGTCCAGCATTGTACTTCTCTGTTGAAAATCCTGTGGTGTAAAATTAGAACAAAATTTTGGCCTCATTGACGTTCTGCGTTGCAGTGATATATTCTGAAGCCCTGCTTGCCGTGTATTAGTGGTAAAATAAAAATATATTCGCCGTCCAGCGTTGCGTAAATCTGTCGAAAAGCCTGTGGTGTAAAAGTCGAACAAAATTTGGGCCTACTTGACGTTCTGCGGTGCAGTGATATATTCTGAAGCCCTGTGTGCAGTATATTAGTGGCGAAATAAAAATATATTCGCTGTCCAGCATTGTACTTCTCTGTTGAAAAGCCAGTGGTGTAAAAGTGGAACAAAATTTGGGCCTAATTGATGTTCTGCGGTGCTGGGATGTATTGTGAAGCCCTGCTTGCTGTGTATTAGTGGTGAAATAAAAATATATTCGCCGTCCAACCTTGTACTTCTCTGTTGAGAACCCTGTGGTGTAAAATTAGAACAAAATTTGGGCCTCAGTGACGTTCTGCGGTGCAGTGATATATTCTGAAGCCCTGTTTGCCCTGTATTAGTGGCGGAAAAAAAAATATATTCGACGTCCAGCATTGCATATATCTGTTGAAAAGCCAATTGTGTAAAAATAGAATTGTCATTCTGCAGTGCAGTGATATATTTTGAAGCCCTTTTTGCAGTGTATTAGTGGCAAAATAAAAAATATTTAAGCCAATATTGGATTATTTGATCTAACAGTATGTCATACAGAGAAATGCCAGGCCCTGTGTCTTGACCAGCAACACAGCGGTTCTTGAATGGTTGACTTTGTTATCCACTTCTCCCAAATGACATCAGACACTCCCAGCCAAGAGTCGGTGAGTTCCTCTGACAAGACGCTGAGTTGGCATGGCCCGTGAGCATGGCCCTGTGACTTCACCTGTCCTCAACTTGCCTCTGTCCTTTTCTGTTCTCTCAGCCAGAGAAGTATTTTATGCTGTGGGCTCGGCTACACTTTTTACCGAGGACGAGCTACTAGAGGACAGCCAGCAGCTACTGCCCAGCCAAGATCTAGAGGAGACATCCGCTGCTTCCGCCACTAGCGGGAAAGTACTGATGAGGAGAGTGGCGTGCCAGCTGTTGTTGCGAGCGGTCAGGCTCCTGACCCAGAGATGGTTGAAGAGGACATCAGTGACGTGCAGACAGTACTCGATGATGATGATGTAGCTGATCGCACTTGGGAGCTGGGTGATGAAGGGGCTTCATCACCATCGGGAGAAGAGGGTGGCAGCTTGCCCGTGAGCCAGCGGCGGAGCCAGCTAGTCACTAGCGTGGTCGGAAGTCAGCAGGGTGGCAGTATTGGGAGTTCGGGAGTGAAATGTGCCCTGTGTAGACCACCCAATTCGCAGGAGTCTCCCTGCCCGGGAAGTAGCGGTGCATGGGTTCATGGAGGCAGTGGCGGAAGAAAGCAGTCAGTGCGGACTGTTGGGGGGGGAAATAACCTACTCGGAAGTGTAGCAGTTTTTTGTTAAGCCGCCGGAGGAGGTGAACATGACCATATTTAGAATATGTGGACAGAAAGTGAAGCGAACGTGGCCAGGGTGCCAATGTTGGCACCCTGGCCCTGCGTCAACATGTGCAGCGTCACGATAAAGTGGCCTGGGAGAACCGTGGCTCCAATGTAGGACCAGCCTGCCGCAGCAACCGCTGAATCACTCAGTGGCACACACCTGGTTTCAGGCAGTCAAGGCTCCACCACCTCAGCTGAAGGGAGCTGTTTGTCATTCCCATCTTTTGCTGGTCCTGGTGCTCCTGCTCCTCCTCGTCAGTCATTCCATCAGCTATCAATCACCGAAGCGATTGCCAAAAGACAACAATATGTCTGCACTCATCCAACGGCACAGAAGCTTAACGTGCTCCTGTTCAAGTTGCTGGTGCTGCAGTCCCTCCCTTTCCAAGAGGTGGACTCTGCACCTTTCAGAGAACTGAAGGCTTGTGCAGAGCTGAGGTGGAGAGTCCCAAGTGGTCAGTTCTTTGCCAAAAAGGCAGTACCAGCCCTGCACAACTATGTAGAACAGAAGGTGGGCCAGTCCTTGACACTGTCGGTGTCTTCCAAAGTGCATGGCAGTGGCGACGTGTGGAGCTGTAACTATGCTTAGGGACAATACATGTCTTTTATGGCCTACTGGGTGAATGTGGTTCCTGCACAGCCACACCAGCAACTTGGTCCAATCACGCCGCTTCTGCCTCCACGTTGTCACGCCGTTGGTCCTGCGACAATGTCGGCCTCTGCCTCCTCATCCTCCACCATGTCCTCAGCCTCCACTGCAGGCACAAGTCACAGTGCCCCTGCAGCATACCACCTGTGCAGGGCATGGCGGTGTCACACTGTTCTGCACCTGGTTTGCCTTGGCCAACGGAGTCACACAGGGGAGGAACTTCTCTGTGTGATTCATCAAGAAATCGAATCCTGGCTTTCTCCGCGACAAATGAAAATCAGAACCATGGTGACCAACAACGGAAAGAACATGGTGTTGACACTGCGTTAAAGAAGGCTGAGCCCTGCATGGCACACGAGTTCAATCTGGTTATCCAGCGCTTCCTGAATTCTTCCACCCATCTACAAGACTTCCTAAAAATTGTCAGGAAACTTTGCAAGCACTTCCGCCACTCGTACACCGCAAAGCACACCATCCTTGAACTGCAGCAGCAGAACGGCACCCCCCAACAAAGGCTGATATGTGACGTTTCCACCCGTTGGAATTCCACCCTCCATATGTTAGACCGACTTTACAAACAGAGAAAGGCATTCAACGATTTCTTGATGATCCAAGTGGATAGGAGTACTCGCGTGTAACTTCGATGTCAGCCAGTGGCAGCTCATGCGTGACACCTGCCATTTGCTCAGGCACTTTGAGGTTATTTGTCAGTCGCCAGGAGTACGGGATGAATGATGTCATTCCACTGCTTCACGTCCTGGAACAGATGATGGTAACAATAGCTGGTAAGGGGACAGGAGACATGGCGCCTAGATCTCACAGCCACATGAGCCCTGTGGGGGCTGAACTGGAAGAGGAGGAGGAGCAGCCATAGGAGCTACAGGGCGATGAAACAGAGGACCCAGACACATTGTTGCAGTATGCAGTGGAGATAGAGGCATGGAGTCTGTCCGAGGTACTTTCACAAATGGCCCAATGCATGCTCATTTGCTTGCGTAGTGACACCTGAATTGTCACCATTCGGCAGAGGGATGACTTCTGTCTCTCCACCTTGTTGGACCCTTGCTACCGGTCCAAAATTGGGGCCTTTTTTACACACGCTGAGAGGGAGGACAAAATGAACTACTATAGAGACATCCTATCTGCGTCACTGTCCATCCTCTCGAAGGTCTGACCGGGGGGACCCTCTGCGCTCACGTTCCACTGCCATGGCTGCTGGGAGGGGTGGGGTGGCAGGAGCAGTACCAGGTCCATCAGCAGCAGCTTGAATCTACAGTCGCTGATGAGCAGCTTTCTTTGCCTTCATAGTGAAGAAACTACTCACCAGCAGCAGCAGGTAGAACTGGAGTAGGACTTGAAGAATCACTGGACTACTGGGCAGCCAAACTTGATTTGTGGCCGCAACTGGCCGAATTTGCCCTGGAAAAACTGTCCTGCCCGACCAGTAATGCGGCATGAGAGCGGGTGTTTAGTGTGGCAGGGGCCATAATTACCCTCGAAAGAACTCACCTGTCCACCCAAAATGTGAAAAGACTGGCCTTTGTCAAGTTGAATCAGGCCTGGATCAGCCAGGATTTCCACCCACCAATGCCTGATGCATCTGATTAGATCATCCATGCCGCCTCACCCAAACTTTAACAAAAGAGACCAGTTTCTTCTGGCTACCTGCCTCAGCTACTAGTCTTATGCTGCCACCTGCCTGATGCCACATATCTGATGCTCCTTCTTTCACCCACCTTCATCAGTGGGTACTGGTATCGCCATCCACCTCCCCACTCTGTCACCTTGTCACTCTGTGGTCTCCTCCTGATGCTGCTGCCGCCACCTCCAGACTCTGTCATTGTGCCACTCGGTGGCCCTCTCCCTATGCTGCTACTGCTGCTGCCGCCACTTCCAGGCTCTGTCATTGTACCACTCTGTGGTCTCCTCATGCTGCTTCCACCTCACCACTATGTCATAGGACTACTCTGTACACTTCTCATGCTGTTCCCACCCTCCCAGCTTCTGGGACACTGCTGCTATTGCTGCTAAGCCAGAGATGACTGGGCCACTATTTTGCCCAGATCCTGTCTGCGAAGCATACGCCTTCACTCGGTCAGCATTTGCTTAGTAATCCATCTGTATTGGCAATGCCCAAAAAAACGGTTTGCCGAATTTTTGGAAAAAAATAGTTTTGATCCAAATTTATTTGTGGTGAATCATATTAAAAAAATTCTATTTCCTGGCTGCAGAGAGCCTTTATAGTGGTGTAGAACACTGTGCCTTGCAGTAACACTTATAGGGAGTCTGCTGTGGTAGTGAAAAATTACTGTGAATCAGTATGACATGCAGATGACAGGCGTCGCTCTTAGAATCACTGCACACTTCACCTATTTGGGCAGTCACGGGGCCAAAACTGACTAAATAACTGAAGTACTAACTCAGCCTTACAGGTCGATGTTAGCATAAAGAAGAAGAGCACTCCTTTTACACCCTCTTCAGCTTACACATAGATGTCTACAGAACTAGTGATGAGTGGCAGGAGCAATATTCAAATTTGCAGTATTGTTTTTAACTTGTTACATCACAGCACTATGTCTGTAGCATGTATGTATGGACAGCAGAACCTATCAGCTACACTATATCACAGTCTAACCTACACTGAATATCTCCCAGTAACTATCTGTAAGATATATATATTATATATATATATATATATATATATATATATATATTGTGGGGGTTTGCTCTGGTAGGCAGATGATAGTGGTGGCAGTATAGAGGCTCAGGAGACAGGCTTTGTGTCCACACCGCTCTTTTATTCACGCCAGTGCATCACATCAAAACTGTGCAATTCACACAACAGCAAAATTCATAAACCCCACCTCCCACAACGAAGCCCCAAACGCTGCAGGTGCCTATTCACACAGTCTCTCACATCCGTGATCAGTACTACACCTTGTTGTGGGGCGGGTTTGTCCAAGTTCGTGCAAGTTAGTCAGGCCACATGTCGGCCTGGACAAGAGATTGGCTCCGGCCACAGGATCCCTTCTTTTCGCCCTTCCCTGAGCCTGCAGCAACTAGGCAGTCTTTGTTAGACAAGCGGACTACAGAGCTCAGCCCGACCATGCGATCAGCCTCCCATACAGCCTCCTGCAGTGAGACAGGAGACCACACTTCATCAGCCCCACAGTCAGTGAGCATCAAACCCTGCTCTTTGCCTGTTCCCAGTAAGAGCAGGCTCGGACCGCTGTGTGACTGCTGACAAGACACAAAAGACCTGGCTCTTACTCCACCGGGGCCACGACCCCCGGTGGCACGTATCTTCCATCCATTACCACTCCAGACACTCTCTTACATAATATATATATATATATATATATATATATATATAAGCTAACTAACTAGCTAACTATCTAATGTAATGTGACATAGCAAAGCACAGAGCACAGCAACGACACTGCTATCTCTCTCGGAACTGCAAAAAACTGCAAAAAATGGCTGCTGGGGAGGTTCTTATTAAGTAAGGGGTAGGCAATTTTTCTATTGGTTGCTATGAATGTTGCTAACCTCAGACAAAGACATTGCAGCCATCTCATTGGCCCACAAGCAAGAAGCAGGGAGGGATCATGGGTTCAGATGAAAAAAAAAAAAATCTAGAATATTCGTGAATACGTATATATACAACTATATTCAAAATCTTCGCAAATTCTCAAAGTGGTGAAGTGCACGATTAAAATTCGCGATTCGAATATTCCAGGCCAACACTATACAGAACCAGTTCTATTAAATGCTTATACAAGTAGAGCACCCCGACAGAGTGCAGCATTAAGTTTGTGTTGACGTCACAGATTAATTTGCCCTTGCTCTGATCCATTAAAACAATAACCCACAAAAAACGGATCCTGTCTGTGGAGCATCCGCCTTCACTCGGTCAGCATTTGCTCAATAATCCATCAGTATTGCTAATGCCACATAAAACAAAAGTGGATTAAAACAGAGATGACACGGGAATGGAATATTTGCATGTCTTCTGTGTTTTGTACCCACTCCTGCTTTTGGCTACCAAATCATAAGCCAATTCTAATGGAACCATACAGGCCTTACAGCTGCTACACAGACATAATCCGTTGTGCATCTCATTTTTACTTCCTTTTGACAGATCAAAAGAAGGGTCAAATAAATGATGATGTCAGCCAGGCCGAAAGGCAAAATAGTGGCCCAGTCATGAAGTTGGGAGGGTGGGTACAGCATGAGAAGTACACAGAGTAGTCCTATGACATAGTGGTGAGGTGGAAGCAGCATGAGGGGACCACAGAGTGGCACAATGACAAAGCCTGGAAGTGGCGGCAGCAGCAGTAGCAGCATAGGGAGAAGGCCACCGAGCGGCACAATGACAGAGTCTGGAGGTGGCGGCAGCAGCAGTAGCAGCATCAGGAGAAGGCCACCGAGTGGCACAATAACAGAGTCTGGAGTTGGTGGCAGTATGAGGAGGCCACCGAGTGCCGCAATGACAGAGTCTGGAGGTGGCGGCAGCAGCAATAGCAGCATCTGGAGAAGGCCACTGAGTGGCACAATGACAGAGTCTGAAGTTGGCGGCAGCAGCAGTAGCAGCATCAGGAGAGGGCAATCGGCTGACGTGGGTGTAAAAGAAGTACGCTTCTTCTTGACACTAACATGGACCTGTACGGCTGAGTTCATACTTTTTTGTGGGTTATTGTTCTGACGGATCAGAGGAAGGGCAAAATAGTCAGTGATGTCAACACAAACTTACTGCTTACACCCTCTCCACTCTGTCAGAGTGTGCATCTTCTTGGCGCTAATATCGACCTGTAAGGCTTAGTTCATTTATCCAGTTTTTCTAATTCATTTGATAGTGTGGTGAATCTATCGGTGGGTTGTGCACCTCCCCTGGGTGTTACACTACTCTAGTGCGACATATAACGTACAATTATTTAAGGCTTAGTTCATACTTGAGTTATTTGGTCAGTTTTGGCCCCGTGACTGCCCAAATAAGTGAAGTGTGCAGTGATTCTAAGAGTGACGCCTGTCATCTGCATGTCATATGGATTCACAGTATTATTTCACTACCAAAGCAGACTCCCTATGCGTGTTACTGCAAGGCACAGTGTTCTACACCACTATAAAGGCTCTCAGCAGCTAGGAAATAACCGTTTTTTATCGTACGCGTAATTCGCCGTGAATATATTCGGGTCCAACCAAATTTTTCCCAAAAAATTCGGCAAACCAGTGAATCGAATTTTTTAAAAATTCGTTCATCTCTAGTTGTCATAATTATGTATGCTTTTCATCTATTTAATTATTTATGGGATAAACCTTTTAAGGATACTGGAAATGTTTTCAACTTTGTCTCACCATGTCCTGACAGTCTTACCAATTTTACTTTTTCAGAAATGCATCAATTTGAGATATCGTTTTTTTGCAGAATGAGTTTTATTTTAAGACTAACAGAAGGATTCGACTTTGCACGGGTATATTTCATTTAATGTTTGTGTATCGTTAAAAGATATTGACAGTATCCACTATAACAGTGACATCTACAGTACCCGCCCCTTTAACAGTGACCTCTACAGCGGCCGCTTCTTTATTAGTGACCTCCACAGTACCACGTCTCGTTAACAGTGATTTCTATAATATTCTGCCCTCTTAACAGTGACCTCCACAAAGCTCCATTCCCTTAAAATGTGACCTCCACAACACCCTGCCCCTTAACAGTGACCTCTACAGCACCCCACCCCTTAACACTGACCTCCATAGCAGACCGTCCCCTTAACTGTGACCTCCAGCGTTCCCTGCCCCCTTAACAGAGACCTCCACAGTGCTCGCCCCTTTAACAGTTACCTCCACAGCATTGTGCCCCCTTAACAGTGACCTCCACAGCAGCCTGCCCCTTTAACAGTTGCCTCTAACAGCATCATGCCCCTTAACAGTGACTCTCACAGCAGCCGCCCCTTTATCAGTGACCTCCATAGTTAGATATCTCATTAACAGTGATTTTCACAACACCCTGTCCCCTAAACAGTGGCCTTTTCAGCAATCTGCCCCTTAACACTGACCTCCATAGCGGACGCTCTTAACTGTGAACTCCACAGCAGCCTGCCCCTAGGGTGGCCAGAGGTTCGGTTTAAGGCCGGACAGTCCGGCTTTCAGACTCCCTGTCCTCAGTTAGGCGCAGGGCCTGGCTGGACACAGGGATGTCCTTTTGAATAGCTTACACTCAGACAGTAGCACTGTGCTGTCTGAGTATGAGCTGCAGGGAGAAAGTCACCCTCCCTCCCACCCCTGCAGCTGACAGAAGTTAATTTTTACCTCAATTCTTTCAATTCCCGTGGCCTAACCGGGTCAGGCCTGGCTTAGCAGGACCTGGAGGCGGGCTTTTAAATCTGTCTTTTGAGGGTGGCCTGAATGGCCACCCTACCTGCCCCCTGAACTGTGAACTCCACAGCACTCCGCTCCCTTAACAGTTTCATCCACAGAGCCCTGCCCCTTTAAAGCTGACCTACAGCAGTGAAGAAAATGGCTGGGTTGTTATGAAAACCTGGTGTAAAACTGTGTGTATGTGGAGACTAAGGGCCTGCGAGCTTCTATTGGCTGATAAGGGTCATGTGACCAGGCCTCTAATGGGTAATGCATTTTTTGTGAATATCTCAGGAACGGTACGTCCTAGAGAGCTGAGACCAGGTCTAAAACCTCCCCGGACACCTGATGTACCTGTGTGCCAAATTTCGTGATTTTAAATGAGATGGTGCAGATTTCTTTAGCGGACACACATACACACATACATACACTCAGCTTTATATATTATATGGCACCTTTTGGAATTTTTTGACTAATATACAAGAGCTATTAATCACATTTATAGTTTTAATTTAAAGATACTCCTGTCCTACAACTAATAGTCCTGTACTACTGGTTATAGTAAGCTATGTGTCCCAACACAGTGTAGATGCTGTTTGACTGCATCTGATTGCATGACAGTTTAATTTTATCAATGAAATTAACAGTCTTTGCCTATTGGCCACTTGAAGCTATGGGTTTCTGACAGCTGTACTGTACATGTACAGTAGATTAGTTGCTTCCGATGCAATATATTAAGACTGTATACAGATCATATGGTGCACTATTAGTTCACTGTAGCTATACACATATGCATAGTTTTTTTTTTCCTTTTTTGGGGAATTTTTCAATGAGAATAACAATATGTTGCATTGTCACAGTATTTATTACAACTGACTGCATATGAAGAATTTTTTTTTCAATTCCTTTACTAGTTCTACGGTTAGTTAGGATTTTCTCTTTTCATGCGGATATTTTAAATATATTTTTTCATAGAGATTTTTAACCTTAATATTTGTGATGGTGTTTGTTAGGATATAAAAGACCTTCTGTGCCTATTGTGTCTTTGCTCAGGATAAGCCAATACTGAGGCAAAACTTATTGGCTATTGTGAAGAACCCATGTGATTTTAATGTTGAATATTCAACCATATGACACTTATTTGTGAGCATAAATAAAAGCACCTTTGTGAACTTTATAGTTTAAAGCTTTACTGTACTATGTTCAGACTTTTTTTTTTAAACTGTGGAGAAAGGCTCTAATGCTGAGCTGAAACATTGTAACCATTTTGGGTTAAAAAAAATTACTTTTTTTTACTATTTTGAAGGGTGCTTGGAAAGTCATTCTTTCATTATATATTTATATTATTATAGTCTTTATCATATAATTATTTTATGTATATTTACACACACATGGCAAAGTGTGGTGGCATTAGGCTGTGGTAATATGTTTGGAACATTGGCTTTTTGGCTTTCTGAACATTTTGTTTTCCTCTTCCCTTTCATTGGGGGCCATTCCTAGTTTTCATGAGAGGAAACATATCAAAAGCTTTTCTAGAGCCTGTTGTATTTTTTTCATAAACAAGCTTTATTGCTAGTGATGGCATCTATTTAGCAATGCATGGTGGTATTATCTGGATATCTGGATACAATATGCTGGTTTTACTTTAGCAACTGATACCATATCTGGGTATTTTTTTTATTATGTTATTAATATTATTTGAACAATATTAGATGGTATTATTTAAGTTGAATTAGTTTGTTATCGATGAAGGGGTGAGTCGCCTATCTCATTTAGAACTTCCATTAGTGGGAAGGCATTGAATGGAGTGGGCCTATGCTAAACTGTATCACCAGGGTTCATGAGCCTTTATCTGCATCTCTAATGTCAATACATCGAATAAATAAATGGATATAGAAAAACCGACTCTCATGAACTTCTAAAAGCAAAATAAGGTATAATCTAAAAATGTAATAAGAAATCCTATCCTTCAGCTTTTTCGAATGACACTCTGATTTCGTTGGAATATTTGTCACAATTGTTAAGATGAAAGTCCCTTTAACTGCTTATCTTTCTTGAAAACTGATCTTAAACGTTCTTTTCTATGAAAGGCTGGTGTGTTTTTACAATTCCAATACTTCTGGCATGTTTTGCTGTAAATTGAGCCAGAAAGTAGTTTATCTATTAAATACTTCCTTTTAGATAAATCCTTCAGTTGCTCTTGCCAATCCTTCACACATAATGTTTTATTGATTGTGTCAAAAGAAGGTCTTTTTTAAGAACGATATACTGTCATTTGATTTCCACTTACTGAATTTTGAGACATAAATAGAAAAAAACACTTGAAGTAATGAAAAAATCGATAACACATTTCAACAATAAATGACATAATGTGGCTACTATTTACCCATTTTATATATTCCTGAAATCTACATGGAATTTATATAAAAAGGAGAGAGAAGAGAGAGAATTTTCCAGACAATCAGAGCATTTAATTCAGGTTCAGGTTTATTAGGAAACGGCTGGCCTTTTTAACATAATTAGATGTATCAAATAAAATAAAATCAAAACACTCATTTCTAAAATGCACACCTTGATCTCAAAAATATGCTGCCTTCTGTTACCTACAAAAAAAACTAATGGGGTAATTTATCAAACTGGTGTAAAGTAGAACTGGCAAAGTTGATCATAGCAACCAATCAGATTCCACCTTTGATTTTTTACAGCTCTTTTGTAAAATGAAGGGTAGAATCTGATTGGTTTCTATGGATAACTAAGCCAGTTCTACTGTATAACAGTTTGATAAATTACCACATAAATCTAGTCAGCCATACATGTAGCACTAAGCCAACAATTATTTGAGTTCATAAGTCCCGAACTCCCTTCTCCCTTTCAGATTTTCTGCTATCTAATGATTTTGTCACAACCCTTCCCTTACCATTAAGGTATCATTTATAATACATGGGTCTTACAGTTTATTCTACTTTCCATATTGAAGTAATGTTCACAATGGAGTAGAGCAAAATAGTTAACAGGTGAAGTGTATTTCAAATGCATAGCGACTAGCACAGAGACATGGATGATTAAACCTCTACTCAGGGTTCGGATTGTTTGATATCTTAACCTCTTTAGGAAGCAGGGTGTACATGTACACCCTGCGAATATCCGATCACCACTGCGCACGTGGCGGTGATCGGAACCCGATGCCTGCTAAAATCATTTAGCAGGCACTTTGGCACTATCCCCAGGGGGGTCCTGTGACCCCCCCCATGTCAGCGATCGCAGCAAACCGCAGGTCAATTCAGACCTGCGGTTTGCTGCGCTTTCTGTAGTCTCTGATCAGTGACTAAAAAATGCCCCAAACTTATAAATTGCGGGTGGTGCTGCGGGCGGGCGCTGCGGACGGGTGGCGCGGGAGGGTGCATCGGGGGGCTTCAAATGGGACATGGTGTCAAAAATCTAGTCCAGCATAAATCTGCCTTCCAAAAACCATATGGCGTTCCTTTCCTTCTACGCCCTGCTGTTTGGCCATACAGCAGTTTACGACCACATATGGGATGTTTCTGCAAACTACAGAATTGGGGCAATAAATATTGATTTTGTTTGGCTGTTAACCGTTGCTTTGTTACTGGAAAATATGGATTAAAATGTAAAATTTTCCAAAAAATTGAAATTCTGAAATTTTATCTCCATTTGCCATTAACTCTTGTGGAAAACCTAAAGGGTTAATGACATTTGTGAAATCAGTTTTGAATACCTTGAGGGGTGTAGTTTCTAGAATGTGGTCATTTTTGGGTGGTTTCTATTATGTAAGCCTCACAAAGTGACTTCAGACCTGAACTGGTCCCTAAAAAGTGGGTTTTTGAAAACTTCAGAAAAATTTCAAGATTTGCTTCTAAACTTCTTAGCTTTGTAACGTCCCCAAAAAATAAAATGGCATTCCCAAAATGATCGATACATGAAGTAGACATATGGGGAATGTAATTCAATAACTTTTTTGGGCGGTATTACTATGTATTATAGAAGTAGAGAAATTGAAACTTGGAAAATTGCTATTTTTTCAAAATTTTGGGTAAATTTGGTATTTTTTTATAAATAAAAATGAAATGTTTTACCACTGTCACATACAATATGTGACAAAACAACAGTCTCAGAATGGCCTGGATAAGAAAAAGCGTTTTAAAGTTATAACCACATAAAGTGACACTGGTCAGATTTTCAAAAAATGGCCAGGTCCTTAAGGTAAAAAGGAAAATCTGCAGCACTCCTCAAATTCCTTATCATCCAAAGGTTTATTCACAGGCAGCAAGTACAGGCGACGTTTCGACCCGTAAGTCTTTATCAAGCCATAACACATACAACAATGACACCCTTTAAATATCCCCCAGTGCAATTTGATTGGTGTAGACATACATAATTAAAAGCAATCGCCAATTGAATACGTGTACCTGGTTCCACATGTTTCTCCGGTCAGGTGTGGGCTTGGTCGTGGCGTACCGGAAGTGACACTGCGCAGGTGTCACTATATTTTAAGATAGGTGACGCCCCAAGGGCCGTCCCATCCAATCAGAAGGAGAGCATGTCCGTAGCGTCATCAGTTGCTATAATGGTGGAAAGACTGATACCCTCCAATGGAAAAAAACCAACTAGTGACGTCACTGGTTGCCAGGTAAAAAGGGGGGTATAATCATCCTAGCCATCCGGCTGGATTCCCACAGTTTTACGCTAAACATACCTATATTACCTTACTCCAGAATCAGTCGGGATTCAACTCAGATCCTTCTCAGTATTTATCAAGTGTATCGCAAAATTAGAGTGCGATCATGTGACATAGTCACATGACCTATCACCAGGCAACCGGACTGTTTATACATGCGTCACAGAGGTCCTAGACCAAAAGAGGGGAAAAGAATACACCACCAAAATAGTTCTCCCAATATTTCCAATTGTATTTTATTCATATTAATTAATAAATCGCCACGGTAGACAAAGAAGTTGTTCATTCTTGCATACTTTCTGTCTAGGTATCGCGACATAATACCCACACTTGAACACCGGATCCACATAGGACACGCACGATCTCTACAATTCAAGAGAAACAAAACAAAAATTAGCGAATGCAGATAAAACCAAATCACAACACAATAAATGTTGGGCACATTTCTTATATGAAGTTATACAACGGATGAAGAAAGATCGCAATATGTAGCTCAAAGAAAAATATGTAATCCAAAGTCCCTATTTAATCCCCTAGGCTCTAAAGTGTCCAGCCTGCGGATCCATTTCATTTCCAGTTTTTTGAGCATAGTCGCACGGTCACCACCCCTACAGGGTTGTGGTACCCCATCAATGATGCGAAATTTCAACTGTGACACACTATGTCTAAACTTAAAGAAGTGCTCAGGAACAGGGAGTTCAAGGGTCTCGCAGCGTATTTTAGATTTATGTTGAGTAAGCCTCCTTTTGACCTCCTGGCAACCAGTGACGTCACTAGTTGGTTTTTTTCCATTGGAGGGTATCAGTCTTTCCACCATTATAGCAACTGATGACGCTACGGACATGCTCTCCTTCTGATTGGACGGCACGGCCCTTGGGGCGTCACCTATCTTAAAATATAGTGACACCTGCGCAGTGTCACTTCCGGTACGCCACGACCAAGCCCACACCTGACCAGAGAAACATGTGGAACCAGGTACACGTATTCAATTGGCGATTGCTTTTAATTATGTATGTCTACACCAATCAAATTGCACTGGGGGATATTTAAAGGGTGTCATTGTTGTATCTGTTATGGCTTGATAAAGACTTACGGGTCGAAACGTCGCCTGTACTTGCTGCCTGTGAATAAACCTTTGGATGATAAGGAATTTGAGGAGTGCTGCAGATTTTCCTTTTTACAGTTGCTTGGGACCTTGGTCTGAGTTCCTATCTGCTTGCACCAACCTAGGACCGAAGCCCTGGTACCTAACAGAGAGACGTTACCTATGAAAGGGTATGTGGAGTGCTGCTTGAATCTTTTTTCCAGGTTCTTAAGGTGAAATTGGGCCCAGTCCTTAAGGGGTTAACACTGACAAGTTGTATGGAAATTGGAATCTATGAATACTCATTCATATAGGCTGACATTGTGCTATGTGTATTCTGAAATTATAAACAATTGTACTGTATGAAATCTGCAAATAGGGAGCAATTATTGGGATTTTTTTCTATACCAGCACACTAATCACCAACAGCTTCATATTTCACTTCTTAATGCCATCTTGTCTGAGGGTTGAGAAAGGAAGGTGCTAGATCATCCTTGGTGCCCAGTACTTAACCCCTTAAGGAGCGGAGTTTTTTTTTTGGGTGTTCGTTTTGCGCTCCCTGCCTTCCCAGAGCCATAACTTTTTTAGTTATCGGTTCACATAGCCATAAAAAATTCCAAATGTGGTAAAATTGCAAACAAAAAGCAATTTCACCACAGTTTTATGGGTTTTTAAATTACAATGTTAGATGTGCGATAAAAATGATCAGTTAGTTTTATTCTACAGGCAGTGTCGGACTGGGGTGCCAAGGGCCCACCAATAGAAGTGACTCTAGGGGCCCACGCTGTAGTTTCATGTAAATATTGACGCTTAAGGAGGTCTTCCGATTTGCATCAAAATCCTTTCAAATAATCCTTTATATAGGAAGCTGTAGTGTAATAGCGGACATGACCTCTGCAGCTGATCACTGGCCTTGGTGCTGTACGCCACTGAGATCACTAATTAGTTACAGCAGTCAGGTGCGGTACGCAGGTATTTTACCGCGGCAGCCAAAACATAATGTTCCTGCTGCAGCCTGGCGGAGAGAGCAGAGTATTGGTGCTGGATCAAATAGTGATCAGAATGGTGAGTTTAAGTGGTTCTGCACTTTGTTTAAACTGATGATCTATCCTCTGGATAGATAATCAGCATCTGATCGGCAGGGGTCCGAAACCCGGGACCCCCGCCGATCAGCTGTTTGAGAAGGTAGCAGCGCTCCATGAGCGCCATGGCCTTCTCACTGTTTACCGCCGGCCCAGTGACATCACGACTTGTATCAACTGGCCTGGGCTCGGCTAAGCTCTGTTCACTTCAATGGAGCTTAGCCGCGCCCAGGCCAGTTGATACTAGTCGTGACGTCACTGCGCCGGCAGTAAACAGTGAGAAGGCCGCAGCACTCCTGGAGCGCAGCTACTTTCTTAAACAGCTGATCGGCGGGGGTCCCGGGTGTCGGACTCCTGCCGATCAGATGCTAATGATCTATCCAGAGGATAGATCATCAGTTTAAACAAAGTGCAGAACCCCATTAAGTGTTTTTTTTTTCTTTTGTCATTTTTATTTTAACAGCATCCCTGTAGTTTGGCCTCAAAAATTTTAACTTAGGCACCCCTTCAAGCTCAGTACTTAGATACCATAACAGAACCAAGCTCGGTGCATAGATACAGCAACGAGACTGTTACACGCACATTTCTACACATGCCAGCACTCTTTTACACGTTCACTTTACACATGCTAGCACTCTTTTACACGCACACTTCTACACATGCTAGCACTCTTTTACACGTATACTGCTACACATGCCAGCACTCTTTACACGCACACTTCTACACATGCTAGCACTCTTTTACACGTATACTTCTACACATGCCAGCACTCTTTTACACGTATACTTCTACACATGCCAGCACTCTTTTACACGTATACTTCTACATATGCCAGCACTCTTTACACACACACTTCTACACATGCCAGAAGTGTAATACTTGCATGCACTCTCTCATACATACATTGTCATACATACATGCACTCTTACATACCCACACTGTCATACATGCAGGAACTCTTTTAAACCAATTACAATACTTGTAGATTCCCTCCTCACCTCATGGTCCTCTATGTTAATAGTTGTGTCCCCAGGTCCTGAGCCAGACTTTTTCCCCAAGGCAGGGCTCCAGACTGATCACACAGGCAGCAGTCCTTTTAGCAGAGCTGCCTCATTGAAGGAGAGTCTGTTAGTGCTATTGACTGACAGGTTTTAGACCAATCAGCACTCCTGGTCACAGTAAGGTTATTTCCACATGATCAAATTTACATAAAATCGCGGCAAAATGCCGTATTTTTTTGCCACAATTTTATGAAAATCAGATTACGTGGAAACAGCTGTACTGACAAGGAGTGATGATTACACAAAACGTGTCTGTTCCCATGAATCAACGCTGGTGTGGAGCCCTCCTCATTTAGATTGAACCACAGCCAGCATGCATCCGACTGTGTACAGGGGGCGGAGCTTATTGTAGACAGCTTCTAAGCAAGGAAGCTCACTTGCTGGTTCTTTGGCCCAGCGAGGATTTCCCCAGCTCCCCGGTGGGCCAGTCCGAGTCTGTCTACAGGTCAGTACGAATCCGGCAATACCTAATATGTATAGTTTTTCTTGCGTTTTGATAGTGGAAAAAAAATTCTAAATTGGGAAAAAATCTGTTTTACTTTTCTGTTGCCATATTTTGACCCCTATAACTTGTTTGTAATTATGTGTATGGAGCTGTGTGGGGGCTCATTTTTTGTGGCACAATCTGATATTTTCATTGATACTATTCTGGGGTGTGTATGTTTTTTGATCAACTTTTGTTTATTAATTTTTTTTGAGGATATGAAATGTCCAAAAATGGCGAATCAGCCATTTGGACGCTTTTTTCAGTTTTTCTGTTTACCGTATGGGGAATATTTTTTTTATTTTTCTATAGTATGGGCGTTTTCGCACATTGCGACACCCATGATTTGTTTTTTTTTATTTATTTTTTTATTTCACTTTAATTTTGGCAAAAGGGGGGTGATCTTAATTTTTAGGATATTTTTAATTATTATTTTTTACTTTTTTACACTTTCCCATAGATCCTATAGAGAACTATAACATGCAATCATTAGATTGCTATTCTCATACATTCCAATGCAATAGCATTGGAATATATGAGAAAATCGTATATTTCCTATGGAGCCTATTGCAGGCTATGGCTCCATAGGAATTACTATGCAGCAGCCTGGGTTCCATATATTGAGACCCAGGCTGCTGCAGGCACGCTCCGGCTCCTCCAATGGTCACACGGGAGAGCCAGAGCACAAACCGAAAGTCAAACTTTCGGTTTGTGCGTGCTCAGATACCATGGTCAGGATTGACCATGACATCTGAGGGGTTAAATGTCTGCGATTCGCATTACTGCCAGTCGCGGACAAAGGTGTCTGCTTGAAGAAGCAGGCGGCCACCCGCAGCTACCGCGCCCGCATCCAGCAGGAGCAGGCGCCATCTTTAAACACCAGCACAGGTGTGTACATATACCCCCTTCGTCCTTAACGCTGGGTTCAGACCTGTGCGCATTTTTGGCAATAGTAGACGCGCGTATTTACGCGTTTGTGTGATTGACTGCAGTGTTGTCCAATGACCAAATATCCCTGTCTATATGAAGTTTGGCCTTTCCAGCATGTTGCAAATTCATAAACGCGTGTTCAAACGCGCGTTTTCAGTGTCAAAAACGCGCAAAATACAAGCGTTGCGCGTTCCCATTGAAGTCTATGGGCCAAAACGCGCAACAAACACCCCAAAAAAAGCTCAAGTACTTGTTTATGCGTCGGGCGTTTTTCAACGCGTTCGAACGCGCTGTAAAACGTGAAAATGTGAACCAGTCCCATAGGGAAGCATTGGTTTGCATCGGTTATGCGTTTTACAGCGCGTTTGAACACGCGGTAAAACGCGCAAGTGTGAACTAAGGGTCAGAGGTTAAGCAATGTCCCAGCAGTTTCTGACAGAAAACTAAAAAAGATGTGTTCATTTCATTGAGTTACCACTTTTTTTCCCCTGCGGGACCGACAGGGGATAGCTTATTTCAGTTTGGTGTCACAATACAAGATTGAATGTTCAGCGTCAATGATACATGAGAACAAAATGCTTCAGGGAGTTTTCAGTGTGCATATATGTTTGTAATGGATTGTAATGGACTAGCAAATTAGGCTTCTTAGCCATCTAATTTATATAGGGAGGGCACATGTAGACATAGATAGTAATACTACTATATTATTTTCTGAATGGTGAGTCATGATTTAGCCCCTCTATCATATACACATCCCTAGAGATGAGCAAATTTCTCAAAAATTTGATTCGGCTGGTTCGCCGAATTTTCGGGAAAAAATTTGCTTATATCCGAATATATTTGCGGCAAATCGCTATAAAAAAGGCTATTCTGGGCTACAGTGAGCCTTTATAGTGGTGGGGACAACTTTGCCTAGCAGTAACACGCATAGGGAGTGCCCTGGGTAGTGAAATAAAACTGTGATTCAGTATGACATGCAGATGACAGGCTTCGCTATTAGAATCACTGCACACTTCACTTATTTGGGCAGTCTCGGGGCCAAAACTGACCAAATAACTCAAGTATTAACTCAGTCTTACAGGTCCATGTTAGTGTAAAAAAAAAGCTCACTCCTTTTACACCTTTATCGGCTGATTCCACATTCATGTCTACAGAACCTTTTCTATTAATCGCTTATACAAATAAAGCCCCGCCGACAGAGGGGAGAGGGTGTCAGCAGTAAGTTTGTATTGACGTCACTGATTATTTTGCCCTTCCTCTGATCCGTCAGAACAATAACCCACAAAAAAGTATGAACTCAGCCGTAAAGGTCCATGTTAGTGTCAAGAAGAAGCGCACTCCTTTTACACCCACGTCAGCCAATTCGTCATAGATGTCTACAGAACCTGTTCTATCAAACGCTTATATAAGTAGAGCCCTCTGACAGAGTGGAGAGGGTGTCTGCAGTAAGTTTTTGTTGATGTCACTGATTAATTTGCCCTTTCTGTGATCCATCAGAACAATAACCAACAAAAAACAGATCCTGTCTGCGAAGCATATGCCTTCACTCGGTCAGCATTTGCTTAGTAATCCATCAGTATTGGTAATGCCAAAAAAACATGAGTGGATCTAAAACAGAGATGAAACGTGAAGGAAATATTTGCAAGTTTTCTGTGTTTTGTATCCTGCTTTTGGCTACCAAATCGAAGCTAATTCTGATGGGACCATACAGGCCTTACAGCTGCTACACAGACAGGATCCGTTGTGCGTCTAATTTTTCCATCCTTCTGCCCATTCAGGCCATGGTGATTTCAAGAAGCCCAAACAAGGACAATAGTGACCCTGTCATAGAATGGGGAGGGTGGTAACAGCATGAGAAGTCCACAGAGTGGCCTTATGACATAGAGGTAAGAAGCATCATGAGGAGACCACCAAGTGGCACAATGAGAGGGTCTGGAGGTGGCGCCAGCATCAGGAGGCCACAGAGTCGCACATTGACAAAGTGTGGAGGTGACAGCAGCAGAATGATTAGGCCACAGAGTGGAAAAGTGACATAGTGTGGAGATGGCAACAGCAGCAGCATAATACCACAGAGTGGCATGGTGACATAGTGTGGACATGGCAGCATCAGGAGGCCACAGAATGGCAAGGTGACATACTGTAGTGTGGAGGTGGCAGCAACAGCATCAGCAGCGTTACACTACAGAGTGGCACGGTGACATAGTGTGGAGATGGATGATATAATCTGATGCATCAGGCATCGGTGGGTTACAATCCTGGCTGATCCAGGCCTGATTCATCTTGACAAAAGTAAGTCTCTCCACATTTTGGGTGGACAGGCGATTTTTTCTTGGGGTAACTATGGCCCCCGCCACACTAATCACCTGCTCTGATGCCACACTACTGGCCAGGCAGGACAGCTTTTCTAGGGCAAACTCGGCCAGTTACGGCCACAAATCTAGTTTGGCTGACAAGTAGTCCAGCGAATCTTCTATGACGGCTGGCAGGGTGCCGTCAAAGTATGCCACTACATGCTCGTTCAGGTCCTGCTCCAGGTCTACCTGCTGCTGCTGTTGAGTAGTTTCTTCACTATGTGGGTGAAGAAAGCTGCTCTTCAGCGACTCTAGACTCAGGCTGCTGGTGCTGCTCTCACGACAAAATCGAAAATCAAGTCAACCAATCAAGAACCGCTGGGTTGCTGGTAAAGACACGACCACTAGCTGACATGAGGACCTAAGTCCTCGGTAACAAACCCCTGCTGCCATGCCCTCTTACTCTGCTGCGACCTGTGCCTGCACTAGAATCATTTACTCCTCTGACACTCCACTGTGCAGAGCCGGGCACTTCTCTATCTGACATACTTTTAGCTGAACTAAATAAATTAAAAGCAAATTAAAACACCCCTAAAAGCGCCAAATATATATATATATTTTTTTATTAGATAGGCAACTAAAGAATTTGACATTGGCAACTAAACAATCTCAGCATAAATAACAGCAAAAGTAAACTGCGTATAGATTTATTGTATTGGACTAAGATAGGCCACTAAACGATTTCTAAGTAAATAACAGAAAAAATGAACTGCAAATATTTTTCTCTTTTTCTTTAGAAATACATAACAATAAACACTTTCAGTGCAAATAAGACCAAATGTGAACTGCGTCTATTTTTCTCATAATGTAGGGAAATACGACAAGAATCAGTTTTACCGCGAATAACACCAAATGTTAATTGCGTGTATTTTTCTTGTATTGTAGTGAAATATGACAAGAAACGCTTTCTGCGCAAATAACACCAAATATGAACTGCATCAATTTTTCTCGTATTGAAGTGAAATATGACAAGAAGAGCTTTTAGCACAAATAACAACAAATGTGAACTGCGTCTATTTTTCTCATAATGTAGGGAAATACGACAAGAATCAGTTTTACCGCGAATAACACCAAATGTTAATTGCGTGTATTTTTCTTGTATTGTAGTGAAATATGACAAGAAACGCTTTCTGCGCAAATAACACCAAATGTGAACTGCATCAATTTTTTTCGTATTGAAGTGAAATATGACAAGAAGAGCTTTTAGCACAAATAACAACAAATGTGAACTGCGTCTGTTTTTCTCGTATTGTAGTGAAATAAGACAAAAAATGTATTTAGCACAAATAACATGAAATGAGAACTACATCTATTTTTCTGGTATTGTAGTGAAATATGACAATAAACGTTTTCAGCGCAAATAACACCAAATGTGAACTGCGTCTATTTTTCTCGTATTGTAGTGAAATACGACAAGAAACACTTTTAGAGCAAATAACACCAAATGTGAGCTAAGTCTGTTTTTCTCTTTTTCTCTAGAAATATGGCAATAATTGCTTTTAGCGTCAGGGAGGGACTTTCGTTCAGTTGTGGTAGGGACGGTGGTGTGATGCTTCACCATTTCCTAGCGTGAAATCATCATGGTCCCAGATATCCTCATTTTAATTTTTAAATTGTGTGTCTACATGTGAGAATTGATTTGAAATGCTGGAGTTTTTTTTCTTTTTTGTTTAATTTTAAATGTAATTTTGATGAGAAATTGACAATGTTTTTTATAAAAAATCACAATAAAACATGTTCTAGTTACATGAATCATTCTATAATCCAATCCTTTTTTTTCAATGTGAAACAATGAACACATACGCAAATGATGTCACGAAACATTAAATATATACAAAAGGGAATTCTGTGTAACCTAATATATTACAGTTGAAAAGGAAGCATCTCTATCAACTATTGGCATGCAATATAAAGACAAACTTTATGTTGTATAATTCTTTGTGTGTGTCACAGTGACACATTCATATTAGGTTTTTATATGGATCTAATCTTATTTTAGCTGTTATTCTTCATTTTTTAATTTCCTTCCAATGCTATATAATTTTATTGTGGAGGCTTTGTACTTTCCATTCCTTCATTACCTTGCCCTTCAGACACTATTTCGATTTGTGTTCTGCCTGACTGGATCCATGGCATAAGGCTTCTTCTTGACAGTAAGGCTGTAGAAACTCCAGTTTTATTGCCCATAACAAATAAAAGTTATCTTCCCTCTTTAAAGCTTATCTGTGACTCTGGGAGTCTACAAGTTCAACAACACGGTGTTGATAGAAAGCCATAATACCATTGAGCAGATGAGACAATTAGATTGTATCCATTTGTTTAAAGGATTTAAGGTCTCTTTACAGTCTTTTTGAGACTTGCTTGTTTTTTTTATATCCTAATACAGTGTCGGGAAGGGATAGACAAGCAAAATATATTATATATAATACAAACGGGACTCTGCTGATTTTATTGGGTTGGACCAGTTTCCTTGCTGTTTTAGTAATATTTGAAAGGGTTGTCCTGTTTCAGGAAGAAACTGGACAGCATGTGCAATCCATTTACAATAAAAAAATAGATTGTTCCTTACCAACAGATCCTAGACCCTTTGCCCTAGTTCTCGCAGCAGGGTTCCTGTTCACCTGGCTGCAGCAGTGATATCACATTGACAAGATGTGACTACTGCAGCCAATCACTGACCTTTTCATTGCACTGCTGAGGCCAGTCTGTGGGTGCAGCAATCACACATTTTTAATGTGATGTCACCTCTACAGCCAGATAAACACAGCCCTGCCTTGAGAACTGGGGCAGCAGTGTGGGAGCTGGCATGTAAGTAATAATCTAAATTTGAATGCAGATGGATCATATGTGTTGTTTAGTTTCCTCTTAAAACCAGATAACTCTTTAAAGTATAGAATTTGTTACCATAATGTATCTTTAATATCTAAACAGGATATCAACAGAATGCTATTTAAAAAAAATTATAACTAACCAGGACCATCATCATGATAATACAGGTCCTACAGTCTAGGGTCTAACTAAAAACACTCACCGTTTAGCTGCATTCCATCATCCTCAACATTTCCTACTTGTTAGAAGGGTCCCACATTTTCTACTCATTTTAACCAGACATATTCCTGTATTCTATTAAGATTTTTATTTTCAGTATATGATTATGGGGGCTTATCTGAGCTGAGGTTACCGGGTTCATAAATGTGTTATACAGCATCCCCAAAAATGGGGGCACTCACCAAAATCGTCCAAATTAGTCTTTATTCTTGAGCAAGAAAATCTTTTACAATCGCAATGGTGGCACAAGACGCCACCCAAGCATGGTAGGCAGCAACGGCCTATTCGCATCAACACGCTTCCTCAGGCCTTCAATGTCATGACGCAGATGCGTCATGCTTATCCAGCACCTCTTAGTTGCCATATCAACATACAACTAATGGAAAGTAACTGGATTACATATTAAAACAAGATCACACTTGTACACATATCTTAAAACAAATATGGACTTATGAGAATACACTCAAATCATTCTTATCATTTAAACCCAATGGGCCCATAGCATTGGCCCGTATAATCCAACTAGCTTCCTTGTGCAACAAAAGCATGTCTCTATTGCCGCTTGCAGATAGACTTGAGACTATTTATATACCTGAAAATTTAAGTACCCTGGGGTCGCCTCCATGGGCATCTCTAACATATGTAATTAAACGAGGACAGCCCTTACCGGAACAAATGGAATTAAAATGCTCTTTTATCCTCTGAAAGAGGTTACTTATTGTCTTCCTAATATAGAAGAGACCACAGGGACGCATTAACAGGTATACCAAGAATCTACTTCTACATGATATCAAATGGTCAACCTTATACTGTATACCTCCAAAACGGAGTACTTTGTATTGGGGATTGTTCGTACAAAAGGAGCAACTACCGCAATGGCGATTCCCTTTCAGCACATAATCTCTCAGCCAAATATCTATTTTCCTTTCTGTGGACCTACTTCTCACAAATATATCTTATTTTACAGCAGCCCATGCATAATGGATGTTTGGGCAGGAGCTGACTACTGTAACTTCTATGGGAGAGTTTTCTAGACATGTGACCTGTGCAGAAGTAATTTCTGTGACCTATGCAGAAGTAATTTTGCAGGGAGAGGAATATATACCCTGTGACATCATCTATTATGAATGTTGTGATCATGTGTTATCCATACAGAGGTGTTTTCTGGCACTGTAATTCTGCCTGTGATGATAATGAAACAACTGCTGAAAGTCATCTTTGTAGAACAGCCTATTATTAGTCTTAGTGATAAGTGTGGACACTGCACGATTCTAGAATTTGTTTAAACATAGAGAATTACATAGAAAATTAGAAATAATAGCACCAAAATTCCTATAAAATATGTTTAACATAAAAACAACAGATAATTTAAGATTAGTGATGAGTGTCAGGGGCAATATTCGAATTTGCGACATTTCGCAAATGTTCGTTAGAATATCCGTCATATATTCACAAATTTTCGTATTTGAGATTAATTTATTGATTGCGAAAAATTGCCAATGTAATATTCGTGTAATGCGAATATTCTAAAATACGAATATTTAGAACTATAGAATATAGTGGTATATATTAGTTTTTTAGAATATTCGTCTTTTTTTCCAATTTAATGTGAACAGTCATTGGCCCAAAAGGAACTTAAGCAGGAAGGAATCATGACTTCAGATGGAAAAAAATGACGAATATTCTAAAAAACGAATATATAGTATTACATTCTATAGTGCTATATATTCGTGTTTTAGAATATTCACATACGATTTTTTGCATAAGAGAAAATAATTAAACAATGAGGAATATTCTAATTTACTACAGACTACAATATTGCAGCCTTCTCACATTGGCCCATCAGGTAGGCATACTAGGTAATGGGTTCAGATAAAAAAAAACAAAACAAAAAAAAAACGAGTATTCGTATTTACAAATATACATCAATATATTCGAAATATTCGCAATTTTTCAAAGTGCCGATATTTGCGATAAAAATTCGCAATTCAAATATCCGCTCTCAAAACTATTTAAGATGACATTTTCTCTGTAGGATATTGGCTAATATTGCACCCGTCTAACAACCGTTAAAAATGGCATATTCTAGTGCAATCTGTCCTTTTGGGTTAAAAAAAAACCCACTCAGCTCATTATGCTAGAAGCGGGCGTCAACGTCATCACACTCAGCGCAGGTCCTTTAGCAGGTCTTTTTCAAGGTTAGTGCTTTATTTTTTTGCGTTCTTTCTAAGACAACTCCAGCCTCAATTTTAGGACAAATGAATCATTACCATTTCGCATCCTAACTGTAATTCAATTCGGATTGAATTACAGTTAGGATGCTTCGCCTTTCCCAACACTACTTATAACACTGGCACACTGTATAAGAGGTACATCAATCTCTGTGCCAGATACCTATTGAAGCATAGCCTGTTGATGAATCTGCTTTCGGTGAAACACAGTGGAACCTTGGACTTGGATCTCGCATGGTTCTTCAAAAGATTGTTACCTTTTATCAAATGATTTGAGCTCATTATACTGTGAAGCCCCACATCCTTTTTCTGACACATCTGTATTAGGCCATATAAGTTTGTCATATTTCTTAAATATTTTCTACATAAAATTTGTGTAAATAAATTACTATCCTCCCACCCCCCATATTTTCACTTGTGACTGACGCTGCAATTACTGCAAAAAACAGCCCATGGCTTTCGGGTATTTCTTATCATCAATGTAAGGCAGAGGTTTAGTAAGCTTCCTCGCCATGGGTGCTAGTTGTGAGTGGTAATGAGCAATACTGTAAGCAGCGCTACCTTGTTTTTCTGCCTTTTGTATTGCTGTCCATTCATCATTGAACGCTAGTGTTGAGTGAAGCAAAGCATTCAAAGTGGAATTCAGTCCAAAGTTTAGGAAAACTTCTATTCGCAACAAATCAGAATTTTCTCACACTTTGTGGTAATGAATCAGCTTTTCTTAAAATAGCAGCTGCGCATGTTAGAAAACGAAGTGTAGAGGAGAAAAGCCGGGGAACACAAGATCCCCCATAATGCCATGCAGCCAGCCCCTGTAATGTCACAGCCCTATAAAACCCTCATCCTGCTCTGTCTCTGCCATTGTCCTGTGAGCTGAACATATGGAAGATATGGCAAGTGTTCATACGTTAGCTACAGTGTATCTGAAAACGATTAATAGAAAAATTCAATACTAATAAGATGGAAGATTTTATAATTCTAGGGCTCATTGTGCCAACCAATACCATTCAGTCTGCACACCTTAGGGGGGCCAGGTCTTAATTGAAAATGAGCGAATTTTAGACGGTTCGCCGAATTTTTGGAAACAAATTGTTTCAATCCGAATTTATTTGTGGCAAATCATATTAAAAAAATGCTATTTCCTGGCTGCAGAGAGCCTTTATAGTGGTGTAGAAAACTGTGCCTTGCAGTAACACGCATAGGGATTCTGCTGTGGTAGTGAAACAATGCTGTGAGTCAGTATGACATGCAGATGACAGGCGGCACTCTTAGGGTCCATTCACACGTCCACATTTATTTTCCGCATCCGATCCGCATTTTTTGCGGATTGGATGCCGAACAATTCATTTCAATGGGTCCGCAATATTTGTGGGCAGCACACCGTGTTGCGGGATACTTCTGCTGCTGCCATCTCCCCACTATGTCACCTTGCCACTTTGTGGTCTCCTCATGCTGCTGCCATATCCACTATGTCACCTTGCCACTCACTGGCTTCATCATACTGCTGCCATCTACAGACTCTGTCATTGTGCCACTCGGTGGCCTTCTCATGATGCTGCTGCTGCATTCACCACTTCCAGACTCTGTCATTGTTCCACTCGGTGGCCTCCTCATACTGCTTCCACCTTCAGACCCTCTCATTGGGCCACTGTGTGGACTTCTCATGCTGTTCCCACCCTCCCCACTTCATGACTGGTCCACTATTTTGGCTTTCTGCCTGTTTGACATCATGATTTATTTGATCTTTCTTCTTCTGTGTCTGAAGGAAGGAAACATGACATGCACAATGGATCCTGCCTGTGTAGCAGCTGTAAGGCCTGTATGGTCCTATCAGAATTGGCTTATGATTTGGTAGCCAAAAGCAGGAGTGGGTACAAAACATAGAAGACATGCAAATCTTCCACTTACATGTCATCTCTGTTTTACATCCACTCCTGTTTTGCTTTTTTGCATTAGCAATACTGATGGATTATTGAGCAAATGCTGACCGAGTAAAGGTGTATGCTCCACAGACAGGATCCGTTTTTTGTGGGTTATTGTTCTGAAATCAGAGGAAAGCAAATTAAGCAGTGACGTCAACACAAACTTACTGCTGACACCCTCTCCACTGTGTCGGGGGTGTGGGTTCTTTACTTGTATAAGTGTTTAATAGAACAGGTTCTGTAGATATCTCTGTGGAATCAGCTGACAAGGGTGTAGAAGGAGTGTGCTTTTTCTTTACACTCACTAACATCGACCTGTAAGGCTGAGTTAATACTTGAGTTATTTGGTCAGTTTTAGCCCAGTCACTGCCCAAATAAGTGAAGTGTGCAGTGTGATTCCAATAGCGACGCCTGTCATCTGCATGTTATACTGACTGACAGTATTATTCAACTACCCCAGCACACTCTCTATGTGTGTTACTGCAAGGCACCGGGTTCTACACCCATATAAAGGCTCTGTGCAGCCCAGAAATAGCTGTTTTTTAATGTGATTCATCACAAATGAATTCGGATCGAAGCAAAATTTTGGGAAAATTCGGCGAACCGGCCGAATCTAATTTTTCAGAAATTTGCTCATCTCTATTCGTGACAAATACATTTTTTCAAAACTTCGCTCATCTCTACTGAACACCATTAAGCTGCACTCCTTTTATGAACACTACAATTACTATACCCCTGCAGCACTAACAAAGCATTGGCATTCACTTGAATAAATATCTGTGTCTGTGTGTGGGACGATGGAGAGGATTTTAATCTATTCTTACTATTCCTCAATGCTCCTATGTTTCAGTCTGGTTCCTGATTTCTATTATTATTTGTTCTGCTTGTTTGCATCTAATATATTTTGTAGTGTGGTGTTGCTGCTGCTTAAAAAAGCTCTAAAATTAAAGTAAAACAAAACAAAGTAAGGATATAGCAGTCAGTAAACACATAGCAGGCCCTAAAATGGTGTGGTTTCCAATTACTTTGTTTTAACCTGACTTTTGAAGTCCCTCTCACAACTCTCACTGGCGCTTTTTATGTTTCCTTTAAAATACTAAAGCAATTCAGAGTAGAACTTTGTTAATTATAACTAGAGATCAGCGAAGTTTTGAAAAATTTAATTTGGCAACTCTGCCGAAGTTCGCAAATAAATTTGATAAATTCTGAATTAATTTGTCACAAATCACTATAAATCAGGTATATCCAGGCCACTCTGCCTTCGAGTAGGGCCACACGGGGCAGCCATGCCATGGGCAGGCTGCGGCCAAGCTGCGGTGAAGAAACACGTGGCCAATTAGCCTGCAGCTGTCTTTCATTTAAACATTTAAAAATAATAATAATCTTGATATTAACTGATGCTATAAGATAGATTTGACCTCGTTGTTCAGGGGTCTTTAAGTATGATTACTGTTTCTGAATCTATTATATATTTAGGTGTAAAGATCTCCCCTAAATAGAAGAGTACACACAGTTAAATGTCTCCCGTGCAATCACTAAAATAGGAGCTAAGGTTGCAGTTTGGAACAGACTTCCCTTATCTAGAGCCGATAGAATTTTCATTAAAATTATAATCTTGCCTCAATTCCTATATGCTATTCGGAATTCACCTATTTGGATTGAAGATAAGTTCTTTAGATTGATGGAGAGACTTATTAATGATTTACTTTGGGGAAGGAAGCGAGTAAGGCTAAAGTTGAAGTATCTTTATAAACCAATGGAGTTGGGAGGTTTAAACCTTTCATACTTCAAGAGATACTTCATTGCTGCGCAGCTGTGGTTATTGAGTGAATGGGAAAAAGATCCTCTTTGTAAGACCTTGGTAAATACCTTGACACACGATAACATATTCACTTTGTTGGAACAAAGTAGAACACTTTTTTCTAAGGCTTGGTTCACGATTAGAAAATGGTTGGGGATAACGGGATCTTTATTATGCACTCCCCTTTGGTATAATTATCACTTGATGGAATTGCTGGAAATTTCTGAGGATCAAGTTTGGAAAAAAAAAACTATATTTTATTCCTAACACAAGTGGTGGAAAACAGAGAAATTCTCCCTTTATCCTTGTTAGCACAAAGAGGGAACATGGAGGGTTTAAGTTGGTTTAGGTATTTTCAGTTAAGATCAGCACTGTCAAATGTTAAGGACAAATTAAAGTTGATAGTTGAGTCATGTACACTAATTGAAGATATGATGAGTAGTTTACATCGTAAAAGGAAGATTTCTCACTTTTATAAGGTATTAAGTAGGTCGCTGTTTTGGAGCTTAGTCTCCCCTGGACAAAAAGCCTGGGAGGCCTACCTCCTCAACAGTGCTACACTAGACTGGGAAACTAAATTTGGGAATCTAAGGTTTGCATCCCATAACTTTAATAACGTATTAGTGCAATTTAATATTATACACATAACATATATCACGCTGATTTGGCTGAATAAATGTGGGCTGAAGGAAAATTCTAACTGTCTAAGATGTAATTTACCTGAAGCCGATTTTTTGCACGTTTTGGTCTGGCTCGGACATAGGTGTCTATTGGTATTTAATTTCCAAATATATACTATAGAAATTAAGAATATGGATGCCAATGTCCCCACAACTATGTATATTAAATGATACCTCTATAATGAGCTGTACTAAGGATACTAGGATACAGTCAGTGTCACAGTGTGACTCAGTCACTCAGTAATGCTGATAGCCAAGCACCAGGCAGTGAAGTGCCATGAGAGCCAGGCCAATGAGGTGGCAGTCAGGGTGCTGGGGAAGGATGACCAGTACTGCCCAGAGGATGCCATCTGCCCAGCTCTGCTGTCCATCTACCAGGCCAGGCCTACCAGTATTACCCCTTGATATACCGCCTGGTCACCCCACCTAACACTCAGGGAGTGACTCATTCACACTGGGACACTGACTGTCACTCACAGTCAGTGTCGCTCATTCCATCTGCCTGTGGAGCCTGTCCTGAAGCGGCACTGCAGAGCCATCTTCTTCTTCTTGCTCCGGCTCCGCAGTGTCTTTCCCACCTAGAAGGTAGGCGGAGCTTCATACTGATGTGGGCGGAGCCTATCAGTGAAGTGCTTTCTGTCGTGCGCTCTCCTTCTGCTGAAACCGCAGTGCAGCAGAGGCAGAGCAGAGTGAAAAATTGAAGTTAACAGATTTTTTTTTGCACCAGCACCCCCCTGCAGTCTGGCGCCCAGGGCAACGGCCCCCCTGCCCCCCCCCCCCACACTACGCCACTGTATTAATCAGGTCTGGCATACCCACTTAACCAACCCCAGAGCTCTCCTGCCCTACAGGTAGGAACCCTTCTTCTGTCATCTGATTAAAACCTAGAACCCCAGTGCTAACCACTGAGCCATGCTGCCAATAGAGCATTCATAAATTTAAGGCTCAGACTCCACAGTGGTAATACAGATTTTTTTGACAAAGAACCCAAAAGAGAATCAGCAGAAATGGTCATCCACAAATTCACATGGCGGTCTACTTGCAATTGCACAGGATAATAATCATGGTGCATATTATTACTTTACAACCTGGCTGGACCCATTCAGTTGTACAAGAATATATCCTTGCCACTACATGCATACATGGATGTGATTGTGGTGTATTTTGTACGTATATAGACAGTAGGGTCAGTGACACAGAAGGTAATGTACAAATGGTAGAAAGGCATTAGTAGACCAAAAGAAAAGTGGGGTGGGGGTTGAGGGTAAATGAGCAGCAGCAGGTGATTTAGATTGTAGAAAACTGGTTTTACAAGTGGAGTTGCAACAGCACCACTTTGGTTCATGCCATTGCTGCTAAGCCCTATACCAAATGAATAAAGCTACACTGGAATAACCAGACCCAGATAATGAACAAAAATAGCGATATCTCAGCCACATTCTGACCTTATACAACCCCTTTAGGGTTAGGGTAGAGCCCCCTTGATTTAGAACTACAGTAGCTACTACAGTAGCCCTAATTCTTGTCAGGAAATTTCACTGCTGTGCTTTTTTTTAACTAGACAATATTATCTACCTATTGCTATTATTTTTTTTCTTGAACAAGCAGCGCCGACAGTCAATTTTTATCTTGATCTCATTAAAGCATTGCAATAAGGGGCTCTCAAGATAATTAGTTGTGTTCTTGCTGTTAGGTAGCAGCATGCATCGTATGATAGAAAGATGCTTGTTCTATCTGCACAAAACAAAAAGGTATCAAAAACTTTACTGTAAAGTTCTTAAGCTGGATTTCTTGTAAGAAATGTAGCAGAAAATTGCAAATATTATTTTTAAACATAATCACTTGTTACTAAAAATTTGCAGCACAAAAGTTTTACACATTGATTTTGAGATATGATGTGAAAGAATACAAAAACAAGGTATTTTCTAATACAGAATAAATAAGCCATGCTACAGATGAATACACAGAGGGCCTTTCACGAGATAGAAGTAGATTAGCTTATTGGTGAGTAATAAAAGAAGTACAGTGATCTCTGAAGTTACATTATTACTTTGTTCCAGGATGATACCATTATAAGTTGAAAATATTACAACTTGACATCATAACTTTATGGAGACCTGGTAATTGTTTCCAAAGACTCAAAATAAGAGAAAATGAAGATTAACAAAAATTAAGCAGCTACTTAGTATCAATAAAGCAAGCCCTTTCATATAATAGTGATTTATAGCCTTAGAGAGCTATATCTTAAGGACAGGAGCTTCTTCAAGGTTCTGTACGATAAAAAACAAAACAAAATATAATGGCCCTGACCTCACCAGGTGTCGAAAGGAGTAGCTCTTCCTGGCACAGTTAAACAGTAGTACAGAACATGCAGTACTGCACAGTACTATAGAGAGGCACTATTAGATAACCAACACAGGAGTTTTTCTATTAAAATGCCCATGTTGATAGGTTGGATCTTTCAGTTAGTGACATGTGCCAGAGATCTGAGGCATTGCATGTTTCAAATGATGTTGGCCCAGGAAAGACCATTGTACAGGAGGTCATTATAACTTGAGTGACCAGACCACCATAGTAGAAAAAGAAGGAAGACGTGGTAAATCAATTAAACCTATGCACACTAAGGGTATGCTAATGTGCTTTTAAATATGCATTGGAAAAATCCGACATCCACATGAAATCTGCATGGGAGAAATCCACGACTGTACAAATGACAATACAATTTTGCATTGCGAACAACTGGACACACATTTTGCATGGTCTTCAGATAGATTTTAAACTGTGTGTTATATTCTGTGGTTCTCCATGAAATTTAAACCCTGTAAACATTCTCTAAGGCTATGACCACACATAGTGGGTCCACTGTGGATTTCACACCGCAGATAATATGCAGTAGATGTGGCCAAGAACAGACAAATTAATAATGGCTCAGAATGGGCTGTTTATTTGCGGTATTGCTGCTGGAACAGGTTATTTGCACTGAACAGGTTGAAAGCTATGAGTTAAACGTGCACCATACAGATGTAGCCAACATATCGTGACCAGCCCAATGCGGTAACCAAACACAATCTCATTACAGTAGTACACCAAATCACATTAAAGTGACAACCCTGGCATGCCAGAGGTCAAGATAAGGCTGGCTATATCTGTGACAGTACTTTACTAACTCAATTTGCCAATCCTTCTCTCTCCCCACATCATCTGTAGGGGAGATTAAGGATTTGCCCATACACATTATACTGTAGGCCAGACCTGCCGTTCTGGCCAGGTTAAACCAACAGAGGGCAACAGAGGACGGGGCTTTTTCCTATAGTGTGCAAGTACAGTGATCACTGCTGGATTGCAGTGTATAATGCGATGGAAAACGGAATCAAGCCAGCAAAGGAGGCAATATGGACAAACACAATACATTAGAAAGTGCCATGTATTTACTTTATCTACATTATAATTGCCATTTGCTGAAGTGAGACAACTCTTTTTAAACACAGAAGAGACATAAATCTATCCATTATAATTTTTCTATGTACCTACCGTACATAGAATAACTATAATGGATTGATTTACACTGTTCAATTGCTGGTTTTGGCTTACAAATACTGATGCATAATGCTGATGTGAAAGTGCCCTAATGAGGAGTTTTGTCATCTTTGTCATAACCATTCCTAATATATAAGAACTTTTAAAATGAGTTGTCCCAAATATATATTATGCATATATTTGCTACCCATTCGATGATTTAAGTACTTATATATAAACTTTTTTTCTCACATTTACAGGTATTTTGTAAAAAGAGAAAAACAATTATAATTTAGAATAATTAAACGACAGGAAGTAATTAGGTATAATCAATGTACTGTTCTATTCATATTACTTTAGATTATCTACTTTTTTATTCATATACAAAAAAAAATAAGCAAACAGCACACACATTCAATGTTAAACTCTCATGGGTATACAGTTTTCCAGGAATACTTAAGTGCTTATGCTTTTTTATGTGAGCTGTAATTGCGGGCATTGCAATCTGTGTGCAGAAAATATAAGACAGTAATAAAGAAAGGGGATAAAGCCTAACTAAGACTATAAATCAAGATAAGAATCGCGATTAAATTGATTTGAACTTTGCAAATCTAATGCAAGATCTGAGGTTAACGGCAAACCATCCAGAGAAGAGACGCAATATATGCATATTTTATTTGTACTTGTCTTTCAAAATCAGTAAATGCATACATTAACATTCATATCTTTGTTTTATTGAATACAAAATGTAAACAAAATTGCTACAAGCAGTAGTCTGTCATTCCCTAATGAGCTCCATATATTTTGAATGTGAAGTGGTACGCCACAGATAAAGAGTGTAACCTCGCAAAGAATAAGGATAGCGGAAATTGCTGAAGATATTGGCCACATGACTGATGATAGCTAGGATTTCTTTTTTTCAAACATAACAATGCACAGATGAGTGAAAGCAATATAATGTTGACAAGAGAACAGAAGAAATTGCAAAATTATGAAAATCATACTCATTAATTTTATGTTTTAAACAAAGTGATGTATAATCTACCTTCAATTCATCTGTATTTCCAATAAATGAATCAAAAGGAAAATGTGTAGAACTTATATTCCAAATTCCATTGTGCTCTAACATTGTAATATTGTAATTGGTTTAATTCACAGACAAAGCCAAGATGAATTGCGCCTGCAACAATAGTTTTTTCTGAAGAGGTTGTCAGGGTATTTATTTTTTCAAAGAAAAGGCTCTCCATGGTGTGAAATAATTTTTAAAAGTCATACTCAACTTATCAATCCACTACTGCCCCTGTTCCGATGCTTTTCAGTCCCCTTCTGATCTCTGCTTTCGGATCCCTCTCAAAACACAAAAAGTAAATATTCAATCAATAACGGTCTACAGCCTTTACATACCTTGGCCATTGACTGGCTTAGTGGTCATTTCTTACAGGACAGGACGAACCGGGAAACAAAAACTTGCAGGGGACTGTAAAGAGTTAGAAGTGCTTTGGAATTGCTAAAGTGAGCATGACTTGTTTTCCCCTTTATGATTATTTTCTGCAGAACTATAACAGTTCTATGGAAACCAAAGATGACATATTGTGATATAGAATTTTGCCAAATTTAAAGCTCAGCTTTTCTATACCTCTGCTACATCTAATCAGTGGCAAAGCCAGTGACATACCGTGGGTTGCTAGCACCTGGGGCAAAGCCAAGTATTGCATGCCCTAACCTATGATTACTCCCCTTTTTATAGAACTACGTCTTGCATTATACCAAGACCAACATTACCAATCGAGATGAGTGAATTTTGTAAAAATTTGATTTGGCTGGTTCGCCAAATTTTAATACCAAATTATTTGTGGGGAATCGCGTAAAAAAATGGCTATTGCCGGGCTGCAGAGAGCCTGAAGTTCATTATCATGCACTGGTCTGTTTATGGCCTATAAGATTAACTAGGCATTGTTGGTAAGCTGCTATAATTAATTTTTTGCGGCAGGCGGGATTGCGATTGCCATCCCCCGAACGCCTCCTCTGTAATAATCCCTGGTGTCTGTGCTTGATCAGATGCCAGCTGTTTAACCCCTTCCATACCGCGGTCCGTACGTATGGAAGGGTTAACAGGGAGGGAGCTCCCTCCCTCTCCCATCGGGGGGCTGCTGTGCTTTTGCAGCCCCCCAACAGTATGGGATCGCAGAGGGAGGGAGCCCCACTAACTCCCCATCCATCACCCGCTGCTCTGTTATGACAGCGGGTGATGGTTGCCATGGGAGCAGGACGCTTTCAGAAGCGTCCTGCTCTCCATGGTGCTGAAAGTCTGTATAGACCTGCTAAAGGTCTATTAGGCCTTTGTAAAGTAAAAAATACAGCACAGTGCACTATATAGAGACAGACACCAGACACCAGATCCACTGGATCTACAAGAACCAAGTGGGTCTGGGTCAAAAAAAATGTAAAAAAGTGAAAAAAAAGTAAAAATGAAAAAAAAAAAACACATATCACTGAATAAAAATTAAAAAAAATATAATACAATACAAATATTAGGTATCGCGGCGTCTGTAAAAATCTGCTCTATAAAAATATCACATGACTGAACTCCTCAGGTGAACGCCATAAAAAAATTTAAAAAAATGGTGTAAATAAGCCATTTTTTGGCACCTTACATCACTAAAAGTGTAATAGAAAGCGATCAAAAAGACGTAAGCCTCCCAAAATAGTACCAATCAAACCGACATCTCATCCCACAAAAAATGAGCCCCTACCTAAAACAATTGGCTAAAAATTAAAAAAAACTATGCCTCTCAGAGTAAAACATGATTTTTTTTGTTTCAATAATACTTTTTTAGTGTTAAATGTAAAAAAAAAAAAAAAAAGTAGACATATTGGGTATCTCCACATCCATAAGAATCTGCTCTATAAAAATATCACTTGACCTAACCCCTCAAGTAAAAACTGTAAAAATAATTAAATAAAAACTTTGTCAAAAAGCCATTTTTTTGTCACCTTACATCACAAAAAGTGTAATAGCAAGCGATCAAAAAGTCATATGACACCCCAAATAGTGCCAATCTAACCGTCGCCTCATCCCGCAAAAAATGAGCCCCTACATAGGACAATCGCCCAAAAAAATATATATATGGCTCTCAAACTATGGAGACACTAAAACATGATTTTTTTTTTGTTTTAAAAAATGATATTATTGTGTAAAACTTATATAAATAAATAAAAAGTATACATATTAGGTATTGCCGCGTCCGTCACAACTTGCTCTATAAAAATAACACATGACCTAACCCCTCAGCTGAACACAGCAAAAAATAAAAATAAATACGTTGGTCAAAAGCCATTTTTGTCACCTTACATCACAAAAAGTGTAATAGCAAGCGACCAAAATGTTATATGCACCCCAAGATAGTGCCAATCAAACCGCCATCTCATCCAGCAAAAAATGAGCCCCTACATAAGACAGTCGCCCCAAAAAATAAATAAAAAACGATGGCTTTCAGAATGTGGAGACACTAAAAAATAATTTTTTTCAAAAATTCTTTATTATGTAAAACTGAAACAAAAACCCCCAAAAAGTTATCATATTTGGTATTGTCGCGTCCGTAACAACCTGCTCTATAGAAATAGCACACAATCTAACCTGTCAGTTCAACGATGTAAATAACAAAAAATAAAAACGGTCCCAAAACAGCTATTTTTTTGCAAATTTTCCATTTTAATCCATTTTTCCAGTAACAAAGCAAGGGTTAACAACCAAACAAAACTCAATATTTATTGCCCTGATTCTCTTGTTTGCACAAACACCCCATATGTGGTCGTAAACTGCTGTATGGACAAACAGGGAAACCTGTGGGACACAGGGAAGTGTCTCCAGGGGTTATACCTCCCCCGCCAAGACAATTTTCAGATCGTTAATCCAGTGATGTATATAAATAAAAACAATGATGAATATTAGGACTTACTTCACTAGGGAGGGAAACCTTCAGAGATAAGCTCCCTCGCCTGGATCGCTTGAACTGATGATGGAAATAATCAACAGGTCCAGTCGGATCTTCTTGATATTTTCTTTATTAATAAAAGACAGGCAGTGTGGTACAGGAAGCTCAACACGTTTCGGGGTCACAAATAATCCCCCTTCATCAGGAGCATGGATATACATAGAGAGTAACATTATTTAAAGGCTGAAAAGGCGCCAAAAATTAACAGTGCGTCATTTCCGGTTTGCGTTCCAAAGTGGAACGCACCGGATGTAGGCAGATGTGCTAATATGTTCAAAAATATTCAGTTTTGGAGTCGAACTTGATCTACCTGGTACTTTAAAATATGGTGGTGGTAGTATATATTGAAAAAAAGCATATACATATACACAGGATTATGTCCGGGAAATCGGGTGTGACATCACTTCCGGGGTGTATTAATAGTGGAACGCATGAGCCGCGGCTAGTTTTCCAGTGTAAACGTCTATAGCCGCAGGCCTAATCACGTCACTTCCGGCACGTGTGCGTTCCAGGGTGGAACGCATCGCGTTTTTTTTAGCGAATACAAAAAATAGCTGGCCGGAAAAAAACTAACAAAAAAAAAAAAACAGTTAATGAAGGCAGTTGTTAATGGTATAATGGGGAATGGTAGTTATATTATTCTCAATAGGAAGTACAGGACTATATAAAAAAAAGGCTAGGTCTTACAGAAGGCCCGATCGCGTCACTTCCGGTTTTATGCGTGTCAAAGTGAAACGCATTGGGATAGAATACGAGTTTCTTATTATTAGTATAAACAGGATCGAATAAATACAATTACCATCGAAACATTTTTTTAAAACAATAAGATGTATTCATGTAAGAATGATTAGACTAGGTAAAAAATAATCGCGTCACTTCCGGTTTCCTGCGTGTCAGAGTGAAACGCATTGGGAAAGGTATTTTTTACCTAGTCTAATCATTCTTACATGAATACATCTTATTGTTTTAAAAAAATGTTTCGATGGTAATTGTATTTATTCCCTAGTGAAGGAAGTGCTATTATTACCACCATTGGTAACACCCATCCAGTATTTATCTATCTATCTATTTCGGTGTGGCGCCATTTCTACTTCTCGAAAGTAGTGTTCTTTATGGTCCAAAATTATTGTCCCTTCTATCTATTCTGCTAGGCTGTGTTGTTCTCTTCACGCCTTGAACCATGGGCTGCCTACCTTAAACTATACATGCTTTCTCTCTAATATCAACCTAAACACTCATTCTAGATTTTTCTCTAGACTTTTTATTATTATTTTTTCCTATTCTCTTGCATTCGTCCATCCTCTGGCGCCCTTGCCAGTTCTCTTCCTCAAAAAACGCGGTTGCTCTTCCGCAACTAAAGTTTTTTCTGGAGTGACACTCTGTATGGACAAACGGCAGGGCACAGAAGTAAGGGAACGCCATATGGTTTTTGTAAGGCAGAATTTGCTGGACTGGTTTTTTGACACTATGTCCCATTTAAAGCCCCCCTGATGCACCCCTACAGTAGAAACTGCAAAAAAGTGACCACATTTTGGAAACTACGGGATAAGGTGTCAGTTTTGTTGGTACTATTTTAGGGTAAATATGATTTTTGGTTGCTCTATATTACACTTTTTTTGAGACAAGGTTACAAAAAATAGAAATTCTGAAATTTCATCTCCATTTGCAAATAACTCTTGAGGAACACCTAAAGGGTTAACAAAGTTTGTAAAACTGGTTTTGAATACCTTGAGGGGTGTAGTTTCTTAGATAAAGTCACTTTTATGGAGTTTCTACTCTAGGAGTGCATCGGGGAGCTTTAAATGGGACATGGTGTCAAAAAACCAGTCCAGCAAAATCCGCCTTCCAAAAACCATATGGCATTCCTTTCCTTCTGCGCCCTGAAGTTTGGCCATACAGCAGTTCACGAGCACATATTGGGTGTTTGTGCAAACTACAGAATTGGAGGAATAAATATTAAGTTTTGTTTGGCTGTTAACCCTTGCTTTGTTACTGGAAAAATGGATTAAAATGGAAAATGTTCCAAAAAATCGAAATTCTGAAATTTTATCTCCATTTGCCATTAACTCTTGTGGAAAACCTAAAGGGTTAATGACGTTTGTAAAATCGGTTTTGAATACCTTGAGGGGTGTAGTTTCTAGAATGGGGTCATTTTTGGGTGGTTTCTATTATGTAAGCCTCAGACCTGAACTTGTCCCTAAAAAGTGGCTTTTTGAAAATTTCTGAAAAATTTCAAGATTTGCTTCTAAACTTCTAATTTTTCGACTTCATTTTACCACTGTCATGAAGTACAATATGTAATGAAAAAAAAATCTCAGAATGGCCTGGATAAGAAAAAGCATTTTAAAGTTATCACCACATAAAGTGACACTGGTCAGATTTGCAAAAAATGGCCAAGTCCTTAGGGTGAAATAGGGCTGAGTCCTTAATGGGTTAAATTTAGACAGCTTAAACTAGACCAGTCAGGCAGACAATATGCAAATTTGTCACAGTGGCTCACAATGTAGGATAGATCTAGTGCATCGTGCTTGAACTGTAGGACACTTTTTTCTTCCTTACCCTACAACTTACACTCCAAAATTTTGGTGCATTTTGAGCCCCTTTTATAGACCCCCGTCACCCTTTTCATAGACACTTTCCAAAAGTCTAGTGAGAAGCAAAAACTATCAATTTACCAAATATGTCTGATGAAAGTCACATACATCAGGCTTTTTTGCACCAAAATTTGAGCCACAATTCTGATGCATATGCCTGCTTGTCAGCAGATTTGATCCTATAAAACTGGCTGACCTGTTTAATGTGCACTTGGCAGCTGAATGCATTTGTGTTGGTCCCATATTTATATGTATCTGCATTGCTAAGGAAAAAGATGATTTAATATATGAAAATTAGCGTGTAGGAGCAGAGGGCCTGGCAATTGCTGAGAAAGCAGAACTTCTAGGAATAATGGCAATATCCCTGTAGCTCCTACAGGCTAATTTGCATACATTAAAACTAAATTTAGTTTTTAAATTAATAAATTAAAACTATACAATAATATAGGGCAGAGAACCACAGGGAGCAATATAATAAAGAGGACATTATGGAGGGGAAGTCATTACTACAGTCAAGAGCACTACAGGGCAGCATTAACAGGCAAGAGACATTACGAGGGAGACCATTATAAGGCCAGAACACTACAGAAGGGCATTATAATACAGGGGGCATTACGAGGAGGGCAGTAATATAGACCACAGCACTACAGGGACATTATAATACAGGGGCACTATAAGTTTCAGACAATGGGAGCATATCCTTATAATATGCACCCATTGTCTGAGATAAACCAACCTCTTTACTATAGACCAGAACACTGCAGAGTGGCATTATAATACACTGGACAGTTCAAAGGAGGCGTTAATAAAGCCCAGAATACCACAGGGGGCATTATAATACAGTAGGCACTACAAGCAGAATGTTAATACAGGCCAGAGCACTACAGGGTACAGTATAATACAGGGGACACTACAACAGGGATACTTATACAGGCCAGAGCAGGGAAGTTTAATAAAGAGGGCACTACAAGGAAAGTGTAGTACTGGTTGGAGCACTACAGGGGGGCATTATAATACATGAAGCAATACCGAGGATGAGTATTATATATACTGATATTAGAGAGGGCATAAAAATACAAGGGGCACTACAGGGGTATAAAACTGCCGTAGGGCATTAGAACTACAGGGGGCAATACAGGGGGCTTCATAAATGCCGGTTCTACCACAGGGAGCATTTTAACTACTGGAGCTACTACAGGAGGCATACTAAATACTGAGGCCACTAGGTGTCTTATAAAGGGGTCTTGTTACTGCTGGGTTACTATAGAGGGCCTTATTTCTATTGAGGCGGGGGTACTTTGAGGGCATTATTATTTGGCACAATATGGTGGATATTGCTACTAATGGAGGCTACTCAGGGAGAATTATCGCTATTAGGGTACTCTGGGGTGCGCAATTACTATTGAGCGCAGTCAGGGAGCACCACTACTATGAGGGGACTATCTGTATGGCACTATTTTGCAGTTTAATATTTTTGGGCACTGGGGAACACAGCAAACATAGTATTGGGGGTAGCAGATGCAGTGCCCTGGAGCAGGGATACTTTGAAGTTTGGACATTTATGGACATTTGCCCTGTTTCCCCTATGCAAAGTGATAAACTTCTTACTTTATTGCACTTTAAACTGTTAACTTCCACTGTTTAATACCGTGTAACTACATTTTGTATGTGGTGACATATATCCTGTATATATATCCTACATTTGCACAGAAAAGCATGTTTTGGAGGGAAAAAGCCAGACTTGTTTACCACCAAAGCCAGACAAACTGATTGCTATGTTGTTATGTCTGGAAATTAGTTTTGTCTAGAAAAACTACTTTGTCATTAGCATGGAGTATCATTGAAGCTCTAATGTAAGTCTATGCCAGATGGGAGTGGTCACTTTGTATTTGTTTGTGCTGAGTTTCTCCACTAGAAATGGTATAAGGAGAGCAGTCAGATAACCTAGTGTTCTGCAGTTAGGGATGCAGTGCTTATAGGGGGAGACTCATGCCATCCTGTATGAGTGACTTGAAGAAGATGAGGACACTGAGCCACAAGACCTGTGACCTACTGAGCTACAGACCGTGGATCGCCAGCCTTAGGCCAGGGTATCAGCCTTCTGAGAGAGGGAGGGACAGCTAGCTCAGGCCTTTCCTCAGCATCAAACCCTTCTTCTGCCAGGGAGGAGACTGAAGAGGCCAGCCCTATGCCTCATCTGTATTGTTTTGCACCTGAATTCCTCCAGTAAAGAAGCACCCAGGTTTACTGCAGACCATGACTTACTGGACTTATTTCCCAGGGTGCACCACACCTTACCATCTCTTTGGGATATAAGCAACATATGGTGACACCTCGACATTGTCAGGGGGACCCAGTGTGGCGTTGGGGCCACCCCAAACTCGGCCACTGCTCAGCAAGATGCCAACATTGGAGTACCTGGAGGGGGAGGATGATGTAAAAGTGAGGAATTTAAGATTTCTGTGTGACAAACTCTATAGAGACGCTGCAGAAAGAAGTAGTTAAGATAGTCTGGTCTGAATGTAGAACATAAGGAAGGAGAACATTGACATCACTTGATGTAAGAACTACCGTGTATGTATATATATATATATATATATATATATGGTAGTGTGTTCCATTGACATTAATTTTGTATTGTATCATATTTGGAATGGATGCAGCCTATCAACTCGAAATTCTTTCTGTGTGTGGAAGATACTGTATATCTGGCTGAGCTTGAGACCCCTGCCATAGACGTTACATAGTTATACTAAATTTTCATGTGATCTATAGTATTTACAATCCAATATGAATGTGTTTACATAGTCAATATATTATAAATCTTTCAATGTAGTGGAGTGAAATCCAGGGTGAATTCCCCAGTAAATCAGCCACAACCTGTGCTGTTTACAGATACCCTTTCGGCACACTGCTGCAATATAGCTACATTAGGTGCAGAGGTGTAATATGATTGCCCTAGAGGTGCATGAGTCCTCTAGTAAACTTTGATGCAATTTCATAAGGATGCATGTTTGAGAATCGGAGAGAAAAAAGATGCATTATGTACAGAGATATACTCCCCTAAAATCATTGCTTGTAGTGAAAATATTTCCATACACAGGAAATCCATCAGGCTTATGTTCAGAATTACGCTAAGTTTGTGTGACACTGTACTAAGGGAGCAATATAGGGTTCATGTACTGCTATACAGACTGTGTGCAGAGGGCTCTGCCGTGAATCATGGCTTTAATCAATATATATATATATATAAATTCATACAAACAAATTGCTGCAGCGCTCACCTCCACCCCTTGAAGGGCATGATTCTGTAAGCCCGAAACGCGTCACCTTGTGTGTACTCTGACATTGTCCGTGGATTTTACGTATACAAGAAATCAATAAAGGAATCGGTTTTAAGGAAAGCTGGATTGGATTTTTTTCTATGAATATATATATATATATATATATATATATATATATATATATACATATTGAGAGAGAGAGAGAGAGAGAGAGAGAAATAATACCACATAGCTTTTTAGATCATTGAGAAAAATTGCATGTGACTAGGTCAATTGGATACCTCAGATATGGGTAAATTACTGCTTTACTGTAGCCAGCATTTTTCTGCTCTAGTCTCATTTAGTATGATTACATAGTAACATAGTATATAAGACCGAAAAAAGACATTTGTCCATCCAGTTCGGCCTGTTTCCTACAAGTTGATCCAGAGGAAGGCAAAAACCCCTGTGAGGCAGAAGCCAATTTTCCCCACATAAGGGGAAAAAAATTCCTTCCTGACTCCAATCAGGCAATCAGAATAACTCCCTGGATCAACGACCCATCTCGAGTAGCTATAGCCTGTAATATTATTACACTCCAGAAATACATCCAGTCCCCTCTTGAATTCCTTTATTGTACTCACCATCACTACCTCCTCAGGCAGAGAGTTCCATAGTCTCACTGCTCTTACAGTGAAGAATCCTTTTCTATGTTTGTGTACAAACCTTCTTTCCTCCAGACACAGAGGATGTCCCCTCGTCACAGTCACAGTCCTAAGGATAAATAGATAAATAGATGATGGGAGAGATCTCTGTACTGACCCCTGATATATTTATATATAGTTATTAGATCTCCCCTCAGTCGTCTTTTTTCTAAAGTGAATAACCCTAATTTTGATAATCTTTCAGGGTACTGTAGTAGCCCCATTCCAGTTATTACTTTAGTTGCCCTCCTCTGAACTCTCTCCAGCTCTGCTATGTCTGCCTTTTTCACAGGAGCCCAGAACAGTACACAGTACTCCATGTGTGGTCTGACTAGTGATTTGCAAAGTGGTAGGACTATGTTCTCATCACGGGCATCTATGCCCCTTTTGATGCAACCCATTATCTTATTGGCCTTGGCAGTAGCTGCCTGACACTGGTTTTTGCAGCTTAATTTGCTGTTTATTAAAATTCCTAGATCCTTTTCCATGTCAGTGTTACTGAGTGTTTTACCATTTAATATGTACGGGTGACTTGCATTTTTCCTTCCGATGTGCATAACTTTACATTTGCCACTGTTAAACCTCATCTGCCATTTCTCTGCCCAAGCCTCCAATCTATCCAGATCCCTCTGTAGCAGAAAACTGTCCTCTTCAGTGTTAATTACTTTACACAGTTTAGTGTCATCTGCAAAAATAGATATTTTACTGTGAAGGCCTTCTACAAGATCATTAATAAATATATTGAAGAGAATAGAGCCCAATACTGACCCCTGAGGTACCCCACTAGTGACAGTGACCCAATCTGAGTATCTACCGTTAATAACCACACTCTGTTTTCTGTCACTCAGCCAGTTACTTACCCACATACATGATTGAAATCTAATAAAAAAAAGGAACACAGTATTTAATATTCAGTGTAAAAGGGAGAATAATTTCTAGATCTAGAGTATCTAATACGGCTTTATTACCAGTGATGGTTGAGCCACAGTATTGGCATCCTGTACGTATGATATGCCAAAAACAATCTATAAGGAAACGATCCAAAAACATCTGTAATTTTACCCAGTATAAGGGTGGCATGGGAGTAAAGTGGCCAGATGGCTGTCCTTTATCATCATTATATGCTATGCCAGCCACACTCAAGATGAAAGACTAATGGAAAGAATAGTTAGAGATGACTGGAATTACAAAAGTGCTGTGGGATTTTGGAGTGAATAATGACTGGCCTTCATTCCACTTCTAACGCAAAAACCCATCTGGCCTATAAGCTCAGTAGATTTGTTGATTGAAATAATATACAGCATATTTGAAATTCCTTTGCATTCTGGGAAATGGTTCCCTTTCAAAATAGGGCAATTAAAACTTTAAAGCTGAAAAAGATGTCACAAAATGAACTTTTAATTTACTGAATTGCGCATCCACTCAACATATTTTCATTGAGACAGACAAATATGTTAGAATGACAAGAGCAACAGGTGCCTGAGATCAAAAATATCTCTAATAAATATATAACGCACACACACACACTCACCAAACATAAAAAAGTAATTGATATTAAAGACAGACCACTTCTCTAATGATAAAAATGAGAATTAATCTAAGCTAAAAGTATAGCCCTATCCAAACAAAGCACAGTACACACCGGGACCATGTCACATGCCAGTCTTAGGCCTCTTTCACATGGGCGTCATGTTTGACGCCCGGATAAGAGGCGGGTGCGTTGCGGGAATATGCTCGTTTTTCCCACGCGGGTGCAAACGTTTGTAATGCGTTTTGCACGCGCGTGAGAAAAATCGCGATGTTTGGTACCCAGACCCGTAGCAGGACTTCATCACTGAAGTCCGGTTTCGGGTCTTCTGGAGAATTGATTATTTTCCCTTATAACATGGTTATAAGGGGAAATAATAGCATTCTTAATAAGGAATGCATGATAAAAGGAAGTGGAAGGGGTTAAAAATAATAAAAGTTAACTTACCTTAGCCACTTGATCGCGTAGTTGCGATCTGTCCTCTCTTTCCCTGCATCAGCTAAGAACTAAAGGACCTGTGATGACATCTTACCATGGTGATGGACCATGTGATTGGACCATGTGATGTGACGTCATCACAGGTCCTTTAGATCTTAGCTGATGCTGGGAAAGAGAGACAGATCGCAACTACGCGATCAATGGCTAAGGTAAGTTAACTTTTATTATTTTTAACCCCTTCCACTCATTTTACTATGCATTCTTTATTAAGAATGCTATTATTTCCCCTTATAACCATGTTATAAGGGAAAAAAATAAAGATCGGGTCCCATTGCTAAGCAACCATGCGGGAAAATCGCAACGCATCCGCACTTGCTTGCGGATGCTTGCGATTTTCCCGCAGCCCCATTCACTTCTATGGGGCCTGCGTTGCGTGAAAAACGCACAATATAGAGCATGCTGCGATTTTCATGCAACGCAGAAGTGATGCGTAAATATCACCGCTCATGTGCACAGCCCCATAGAAATGAATGGGTCCGGATTCAGTGCGGGTGCAATGCGTCCTCCTCACGCTTGCACCCCGCGCGGAAAACTCGCCTGTGTGAAAGGGGCCTTAGTGTTTTCTTTTTCTTTTTTTTACTAACATAAGATCCCACCAATGTATTGAGACGCACAGGCCAGAAAATTAACACAAATAAATCTTTTGCAAATTATATACTGAACTTTATTAGAACATTATTTGCAAATTAGCTCCAGTTGGAAGGCAGCTATCCTTTAAGTCACTGTTTGATTAAATCCATGTCAATACCTCATCTGCAGACAGCTGTTTTGGGTGATTGTCCTTTATCAGTACAGAGCAGAAAGAACTGGCTTAACTGGGTGAAAACATTAGTGTTGTGCGAAGTTTACACAAATTTGATTTGGCTGCTTCACCGAATTTCACAAAGAAATTTGGTACATGACAAATTACTTTTTCATAAAGCGCATTTCATTGTAAATAGCGGGTGCAATGACAGGGAACGGCAATTGCATCACCCGCCATCATTGAACCTCTAAGATGCCGTTCATCGCTGATCGTGGCTTCTGAGAATAAGAGCTTTCAGAGGTTAATCTGGTAAAAAAAATACTCAGCTTAGAGGTGCTTAGAGGTCACCGCGGCTATCTTGTTTGTAGACACCAATCAAAATCTCACGTGGTGCATGATAACATCATCCCGCTGTCCGGTGCGGTGAAGTCATATGTCACTGCAGACAAAATTTTGTGTGGGATCTTCAATCAAGATGGCCACGGTGGCCTCCTCAAGTTTAAATAGATGAAGTGAGCATGTTTCTTGTTTTTTGACCGCCATTTCAGGAAAAATTGATTTGTTACCACGAAGCACGAGGAAATTTACCATCACGGCAAATCGATTTTTTCCTGAAATTCGGATCAAAGACCACTTTGGATACTTCGATTCGCACAACCCTAGAGAACATGGTAAAATACAAAATGTTAACAATATCCAAGAAGCAACTACATGTGAAACACACCCTGGAACATAGGGGTCCACTTGGCCGATACTTTTTATGTCCTTAAGTTGTACAGTAACTTTTATACTAATATTTCCGATAGATTACTTGTATTCCACTGTGTAGTTCACATGTGAGATGCATTCATGTTCACTGCACCTTATTGTGCTTAATATTGGTACTTTTGTTTCTGAGTGTACTATCCTTTATTTTTTAACATTTTATATTTAAAGTATCTTACCATGTTCAAATAAAGTATATAATCTTTGTACATAGTGTGTTCTGTGCTTTTATTGTTTGAATAGAGGTTGTTTTTAGATTTATCTTTGGCACAGGGGTGTATAGATTTAATTGAAGTCCTAGCTGTCAGTAGGAGGAATATTCTTTCCAAATGCAAAGTGTATATTTCAACTAATTATTCATAAAAAAAGAACACAATAAGGCTACTCTAAAACAACCTTTAACTCTTAGGATACCAGATGTTTTTTTCATTTTTGAGTCTTTATTTTTCTTCCCTATCTTCCTTGAGCCATAACTTTTTTATTTTTCCATTCACGTATCCATATAGCTTATTTTTGCAGGACAAGTTTTACTTTCTAATGCCACTATTTATTATGCCCATGATGTTTATATTTTTTGCTATTTATGTATTTTTTTTTATTTTATGGTTTTGTAGCTCATGTTTTTCTTTTTTATTATTCTGTGCCATTATGTTTATTATATGTCCATATTAGTACTAGAATTCTTTATTCCTTATGTTGGCCTGCCACCTGTTGGCCAAAAAGGAATTGCAGCGTCAACACCCTGGGCCTCTTCAGAGAGCCCAGCATATTGAAATCAATTACCATTATGGTGGTTAATCAGATATATCTCTAATGTAGCCTCACTGATATGTTTTCCAATTGTGCTGGGCTTGGTTTAAATAACAAGTCTTGGTGACATTATTAAAAGTAGCCCAGGAGTTGGCAATCTGTCACACAACAGTAGAGCACAGAACAAGGAATAGATAGAAAACACTGGTTGTACAACACAGACAGGATGGCATAGGATTTTGGGTTGATGTGTAACGTTGCGGTATCAGACTTCTCCTGCTTTCTGTTATATGAGTGGAAGGGACTGTTTAGGGGTAAAACTGCTTGTACCAGGTAGACCATTCTGTAGCCATGATTGTCCCTCAAACTCAAGCCAGCATTTATAACATTTAGTCAAACAGCCTTAAGTCTTAAGCGTAGTGCTGGCTAGCAGCCTATTGGTTACAACATTACTGTCACATCTCCTGAAATGTCTGTTTAGTAACCATTTGCATTCCCCATGGAATCATTTTGGAACATCTATTCTTATGACTTTATATTGTGCCATCCCTCTGTTATTCTGACTAGAAGTATGTGAGTGAATTGCCAGCAGTCTGCAATAAGAGCCCAACTGGGTGCTATCAGTGTGTTATCACTAACAGCACTAACTGTGTAATATCAGATTGTGCAGGGACACACCAACTGCTAACACCCAGGTGGACCCTTGTTGCAGAATTCGGACAATTCATTCATAAACCTTTACTAGGAATAAGTGAGGAATGGCAAAACATAGAGTTATACAAATAGATGCTTCAGAATTACTACAGGGGAAATGCAAGTAGTTACTAAACAGACATGTTAGGAGAGGTGACAGCTCCTCTTTATGTCCATGATGTTCAGCCTGAGAAAGGGAAGTTTTCTTGGGGAAAAGAGATCCTATTGTATTCGTTTGTTGACGTTCCTCACTTTCTATTTCTGAAAATGAAAGTGATTTTTTTTCTTCAAGGAAAAGGTAGACGTGAAGCAAACTTAACTGCTGTGATTCAAGGTCATAGCCAACGTGGTTACCAGCTGAGATGCTCCTGCACCATATGTCATACTAATGTCAATACAATTTTCTACATTTTTCATGCAGTGAAAATTATCCAATCATATGTTATGCTTCACAGGAAATGATCAAAGCATCTTACATAAAATCATTGCTAAAGTAAATCACTTTCTTAACACATAGCCAGGAATTTATAATAAGATAATAAGCTTTTCCAGATTATTTTTGTAAAAGTCTAAACTAGGGATGCATTTCTTATAAAAAAAAATTATAATAATGATAAAGGGTAAAATATATTTATATATGTAGTGAGGCAGTGACAGGCCTCATATAGGAAGAGGGAAGATATGTGTCTTAGAATGGTGCAGAAAACATATTAGAGGAGATGTATGTTCTCCGGGCCTTAGGTGAGGCCGGGTGCGATAATCACTTGGGGATAAAGCAATCCTCAGAGTGGGAGGGAATTGAGAAGGAAGCCTGCAGAGGCTCTGTTTGGTTCCAGCCAGCAGGGCTGGGCGACCACAAGGCTGAGGAAGTCTGAGTTTGGGGTGACCCAGCGATGCCTGAAGAAGAGAGGTGTTGCCAGTCAGTCAGGAGGACTGCTGCACCATATCCCCCCAAGGTATTTCCCTGCTTCCACCAGGAGGACTGGTGGGTTGCACTGGCCACAGCTAGGAGGCTGTCTGACCGAAGCTGAATAACAGTGAACACTGAGCTCTAGGTAAATTAGGGAAAACCTCTGTATAGTGAGTGCCTAGCCAGGCAAGGGTTTATTGTGTTATGTTTATGTAACATGTTGTGATGTGAAGCTGTAACTTCATTGTGCCGAGTGATGACAAACTTGGAAGTGTGATGTGTTGTGTGACAAATAAAGCACAGTTTGAGCTTGAAAAAAACCCTGTTTGATGAGAAGTCTGTCGTTGCCAACCCCTGAGAGAGAGTGATCCCTTACTATATATATTTATTAAGGATGAGTGAACCAGTGGACAAATCAACTAAAACGTCACTTAGCGCCATTTTAGTGCACATGTCGGTGGAAAAAAAAAAAAACACTAGCAAGGAAGAAGAAGGGTTGTCACATGGCCCTGAGAGGAAGGGGGGGGGGCTTGTCCTGATTGGCTCATCCAGGCTGTATGTCAGCCAATCAGTGCTTCAGCATGCAGGAAGGTGCCCAATCAGGACGTCAATTTGTAGTGGGCTGTGAATGGTGGTTGAGTGTTACAGGGTCTTAGGGAGTCAGGGAGAGCATGTCCTATTTTTTTTCTATTTTCCAGAGAAGGATAGGCATTATTACAATGGATCCGCAAAAATAACAGATCCCAAAAAAAAAGGGATGCTATACGGACGTCATCAGTTTTTTTTTTTTGTGGATCAGCAATTTGCGGACCGCAAAAGACATACGGTCGTGTGCATGTAGCTTAAGGGTGTATAAATTCCTACTACCTCTAATTTGGAGTTCCTGAGAGCATGTGATAAGGTGAGCATTGACAACTGTTCACATGGTGCGGTGCTGCGCGGTGGCTATTGTTGCTTTGGTGCTGTGCTGGTGGAGCCCAGTGACAGGGTAGGGTGGCTTTGCTGGACAGTGGGGGCGCTGTTTGGCTGCTGGGTCCCGCTGTCTGTTGGTGCAGTTCTGTGGTGCCGGTGGTGGCGGGGCAGCGCTGTGCCAAATTTAGAGTAGGTTCCCACTCAAGGAAGCAACCAGGGCGTGGTAAGGGAGCCTATGCTTTTTGATCAAATTGTATACAAATGCCTCATGTATACCATGCATCATAGGGGTAGGTATATGATAAATTGCGCTGAGAAGCCATGTTAATTATGCTGAGTTGCAGTCAGTAGATAAAAGCATAGTATTGAGGATGTGCGATCCAGTTTCATTTTATTATATTTTACATGTTTTGTAGAATCTTTCTTCTTTTTTCCCTCTGGCACTCCTCTCATTTCAGCCTAGTTGACTTTAATTAGCAGGATACTGCATAAGGGTGTATAAATTCCTACCACCTCTCTGTTGGTGTTCCTGAGAGCATGTGATAAGGTGAGCATTGACAACTGTTTACATGGTGAGGTGCTGCGAGGTGGCCATTGTTGCTTTGGTGCTGTGTTGGTGGGGCTCAGTGCCAGGGTGGCTTTGCCAGACAGTGGGGTCGCTGTTTGGCTGCTGGGTCCCGCTGCCTGTTGGTGCGGTTCTGCGGCACCGGTGGTTGCGGTGCAGCGCTGCGCCAAATTTAGAGTACAAACATAGAAACATAGAAACATAGAATGTGTCGGCAGATAAGAACCATTTGGCCCATCTAGTCTGCCCAATATACTGAATACTATGAATAGCCCCAGGCCCTATCTTATATGAAGGATGGCCTTATGCCTATCCCATGCATGCCTAAACTCCTTCACTGTATTTGCAGCTACCACTTCTGCAGGAAGGCTATTCCATGCGTCCACTACTCTCCCAGTAAAGTAATTCTTCCTGATATTACTTTTAAACCTTTGCCCTCTAATTTAAAAACTATGTCCTCTTGTAGCAGTTTTCTTCTTTCAAATATTCTCTCCTCTTTAACCCTAGGTACACACCTGAGCGTTTTACAGCGCGTTCAAACGCGCTGTAAAACGCACAACATGTGAAAAGCCATGCTTCCCTATGGGCATGGTTCACATTTGGGCGTTTACAGCGCTTTGAACGCGCTGTAAACGCCCCACGCCCAAACAAGTACATGAGCTTCTTTGGGGCGTTTTAGCGCGCCTATGGACAATGATGCCATAGGGAGAATCACTGAATCGCGCGTATGATGCGCGTTCTTAGTTACAAAACGCGCATCCAAAAACGCCAGTAAGCGCGTCATATGCGCGATTCAGAAACGCCTAGGTGTGTTCCCAGCCTTACCGTGATGATTCCTTTATGTATTTAAAAGTTTCTATCATATCCCCTCTGTCTCTTCTTACTTCCAAGCTATACATGTTAAGGTCCTTTAACCTTTCCTGGTAAGTTTTGTCCTGCAATCCATCTACTAGTTTAGTAGCTCTTCTCTGAACTCTCTCCAAAGTTTCAATATACTTCTGCAGATATGGTCTCCAGTACTGCACACAATACTCCAAATGAGGTCTCACTAGTGCTCTGTAGAGCGGCACGAGCACCTCCTCTTTCTACTGTTAATGCCTCTCCCTATACACCCAAGCATGCTGCTTCATTTCCTGTTGCTCTATGACATTGTCTGCCTACCTTTAAGTCGTCTGATATAATGACCCTAAATCCCTTTCCTCAGATACTGAGGTTAGTACTGTATCACTGATTTTATATTCTGCTCTTGGGTTTTTACGCCCAGGTGCATTATCTTGCACTTATCGATATTAAATTTTAGTTGCTAGATTTTTGACCATTCCTCTAGTTTTCCTAAATCCTTTTCCATTTGGTGTATCCCTCCAGGAACATCAACCCTGTTACAAATCTTTGTGTCATCAGCAAAAGATACACCTTACCATTGAGGCCTTCTGCAATTTCGCTGATAAAGATATTAAACAGATCCCTGAGGTACCCCACTGGTAACAATACCATGGTCTGAATATACTCCATTGACTACAACCCTCTGTTTTCTGTCCTTCAGCCACTGCCTAATCCATTCAACAATATGTGAGCCCAAGCTCAAAGACTGCAGTTTATTGATAAGCCTTCTATGTGGGACAGTATCAAAAGCCTTACTAAAGTCCAGATAAGCGATGTCTACTGCACCTCCGCCATCTATTATTTTAGTCACCCAATCAAAAAGTCAATAAGATTAGTTTGACATGATCTCCTGAAGTAAACCCATGCTGTTTTTATCAATCAACCCATGGGTTTTTAGATGTTCCACAATCCTCTCCTTGAGTATGGTTTCCATTAACTTCCCCACTATTGATGTCAGGCTTACTGGCCTATAGTTGCCCGATTCCTCTCTACTACCTTTCTTGTGAATTGGCACAACGTTTGCTAATTTCCAATCTTCTGGGACAACACCTGTTACCAGTGATTGGTTAAATAAATCTGTTAATGGTTTTGCTAGTACACCTCTAAGCTCTTTTAATAGCTTTGGGTGTATCCCATTAGGCCCGTGTGATTTATTTGTATTAATTTTAGACAGCTGACTTAGAACCTCTTCCTCTGTAAATACACATGCATCAAAGGATTCATTAGTCTTCCTCCCTAACTGAGGTCCTTCTCCTTCATTTTCCTTTGTAAAAACTGAACAGAAGTATTCATTGAGGCAGTCAGCTAGTTCTTTATCCTCTTCCATATACCTGCCTTCTTTTGTTTTTAATTTGGTAATTCCTTTTTTAATTTCCTTTTTCATTTATGTATCTGAAGAATGTCTTATCACCTTTTCTCACTGACTGAGCTAATTTCTCTTCTGCCTGAGCTTTAGAAGCTCTTATAACTTGCTTGGCCTCTCTCTGCCTCATCCTCGTTTTGGGTGTTTTTATACTTGCTAAATGCCATATTTTAGTTTTTTATGATTTTGGCCACTTCTGCTGAGTACCACAGTGGTCTCTTCCTTTTTTGCCTTTACTGACAAGCCTAATGCACTTTTCTGTTGCCTTCAGTAGTGCCAATTTTAAGTAGTCCCATTTCTCTTGGACTCCATTGAAATTGTTCCAGTCTGATAGGGACTCGTATACCACTGTTCTCATTTTAGAAAAGTCTGTTTTCCGAAAATCTAAAACTTTTGTTTTTGTGTGGAGTGACTCAGTCACTGTACTTATAGTAAACCTCACTGACTGGTGATCACTGGATCCTAAGCTTTCCCCCACAGTAATATCAGATACCAAATTGCCATTTGTGAATACCAAATCTAAAATGGCCTTCTTCCGGGTTGGCTCCTCAACTACTTGCTGTAGAGATAATCCCAGTAGGGAATTTAGAATGTCTGTACTCCTGGCAGAACTAGCTATTTGGTTTTCCAGTTTATATCAGGAAGTCTCCCATAATGACAACTTCCCCTTTCAATGTCATTTTAGCCATTTCCTCAACTAGTAGATCATCCAATTCTTTGACTTGGCTTGGTGGTCTGTATATGACACCTACACGAGTTACCTTATGATTACCAAGCTGCAACCTAACCCAAACTGACTCTAAATTGGTTTCGCTGGCTTGTATTAGATTAGATTTTATGCTATCTTTCACATATAGGGCCACTCCACCCCCTTTCTTGCCTTCTCTGTCTTTCCTATATAGAGAGAACCCAGGTATTGTTATATCCCAGTCATTACTCTCATTGAACCATGTGTCAGTAACAGCCACTAAATCTGTTGGTGCGGTTCTGCGGCACTGGTGGTTGCGGTGCAGCGCTGCGCCAAATTTAGAGTAGGTTCCCAGGAGGCAACCTGGTAGTGGTGAGTGGGCCTATGCTTTTTGATCAAATTGTAAACTAATGCCTCATTTATAGCCTGCATCATAGGGGTAGGTATACGATAAATTGCACTGAGAAGCCATGTTAATTATACTGAGAAGCAGTCACTAGATAAAAGCATAGTAATGGGGATGTGCGATCCAGTTTTATTTTCTCATGTCTTACATGTTAAATACTTACCTATGTTCAGGGCCAGGTATTTGCTCGCAGAGGAAGGCGGGATGAGGCAGGCGCACAAACACGTCACAGTGCTGCGTCCAGGCACAGGCACCGGGATTTTACTACCTCATAGGCCTCAGGCCAATTAGGCCTGAAGCCTATGGCGGTAATCTGCGGCGGGGCGGGAATTATTCGCTCCCGTGCCCCGCCGGAGTATGTGGGCGTTCAGGTCGGCGTTGGGCCCCCCAGCGGTGCTGGGCCTAGGGCGGCCGACCCGAATGTCCCTATTGTAATCCGCCACTGCTCATAGCTACCAGAGGTCAATTGCAGCACATGAGTTGGCATCACCAGATCCTTTGTGAAAATATAACTATCCAGCATTTCCAATCAGAACAAGTGTATCCTCCTTCTTCTTGTCCTTTTTTTGGCAGCCAGCCCACATCCCCAAGCAACACGGAATCTTTGTCATCATCACCTTCTTCTTGAATGCCTTACACCTCGAAACCTGTAGTATTGCCCTGATGGACAATTGCAAAGTGTAGACTAGCCGCAGATACATTTCTCACGTTATAATGCGGTGTGTCTGATAAGTGTAAGGATTTATTCACACATCAGTATTTTTTTTACCAATTCTACATCTGCATCCATTCTGTTTTTCGGCAAAAAAATGGAAAGAGGAATATATGTTGCTAGGGTACTAAAGATTTTTTTTTTTCTATTTCCTGGAAACGGATCCAAAATTTCGGACAACATATTGATGTTACGCATTTCATCTGCATTTTTGCAGACCAATTGACTACAATACCTCAGGGGTCAGTATTGGGCCCTATTCTCTTCAATATATTTATTAATGATCTTGTAGAAGGCTTGCACAGTAAAATATCAATTTTTGCAGACGACACTAAACTGTGTAAAGTAATTAACACTGAAGAGGACAGTTTTCTGCTACAGGGGGATCTGGATAGATTGGAGGTTTGGACAGAGAAATGGCAGATGAGGTTTAACGCTAACAAATGTAAAGTTATGCACATGGGAAGGAATAATGCAAGTCACCCGTACATACTAAATGGTAAAACACTCAGTAACGCTGACATGGAAAAGGGTCTAGGAATTTTAATAAACAGCAAACTAAGCTGTAAAAACCAGTGTCAGGCAGCTACTGCCAAGGCCAATAAGATAATGGGTTGCATCAAAAGGGGAATAGATGCCCTTGATGAGAACATAGTCCTACCACTTTACAAATCACTAGTCAGACCACACATGGAATACTGTGTAAAGTTCTGGGCTCCTGTGAACAAGGCAGACATATCAGAGCTGGAGAGGGTTCAGAGGAGGGCAACTAAAGTAATAACTGGAATGGGGCAGCTATAGTACCCTGAAAGGTTATCAAAATTAGGGTTATTCACTTTAGAAAAAAGACGACTGAGGGGAGATCTAATAACTATGTATAAATATATCAGGGGTCAGTACAGAGATCTCTCCCATCATCTATTTATCCCCAGGGCTGTGACTGTGATGAGGGGACATCCTCTGAGTCTGGAGGAAAGAAGGTTTGTACACAAACATAGAAAAGGATTCTTCATGGTAAGAGCAGTGAGACTATGGAACTCTGTGCCTGAGGAGGTAGTGATGGTGAGTACAATTAAGGAATTCAAGAGGGGACTGAATGTATTTCTGGAGTGTAATAATATTACATGTTATAGCTACTAGGGAGTGGTCGTTGATCCAGGGAGTTATTCTAATTGCCTGATTGGAGTCGGGAATGAATTTTTTTCCCCTTAAGTGGGGAAAATTGGATTCTGCAATGTTCTTTCAAACCCGTTCCGCAAATGTGCGGAACGGGTGCGGACCCATTAATTTTTTTTAATGTATCGTATCATCCAGTCACCTTGCATATATTGGCAACATATACAAATGTAATGTCCACATTTAAAACTCCCTTTAAGTTGTAACCAAATTGGTTGAGTTTTATTTTTTTATTAGAATAAACTGGGGCTACGTTTCTGTGCCTCATGACTTTATCTGCATTGAGTAATAAAGGCTGATCAAGTTGACCTCTGCCCATGTCCAAAACATCACTTTTTTCAAAATGATCCAAGCCAGGAGTCAGGAGGATTTTGATACTCCTCCATCGAATTCTAATGAAAACCCCTATCCTTGCTAGTGGCGCCCCATCTTGCCACTGTTGCTATCTGCCTGCCGCCATCATGCCATTGCTGCGACCTGCCTACCATCTCGTTCTGTACAGTTGCTGCTGCAACTGGTATAATGCCACTGCTGCAACCTGCCTGACATCACATTTTCTGTGGCTGTTGCTGTCACCTCCATCATGCCTCTGCTGCGACGTGCCTAACATTACATTCTGTAAGGCTCCTGCTGCCTCCTTCATCATGCCTCTGCTGTGACCTGCCTACCATCATGTTCTGTATAGCTGCTGCTGCTGCCGCCATCATGCCACTACTGTGATCTGCCTACTAGAGATGAGTGAATCAAAGCTGAAAAAGTGGAATTCGATCAGAATTTCAGGAATTATTTGATTCGCACCGAACCCGAATTTCCTCACGCTTCGTGGTAACAAATCAAATGGCTGCTGCACGTGTGAGGATATGGGGCAAGGAACTCTGGGAAGGCAGGATGTCACATCCCTATAAATAGCCTCAGCCATCTTGGATTATGCCATTTTCCAGTGTACCTAGTGCAGGCAGAGATGTCAGCAGGCGCAAGGGGCAGTGCTAGAAAAAACTTATTTGTGCAATAGAAACTATTTACAAGTTCAGGGAAAATTTTTCAAGGTGTAGAGAAAGGATAGGGAGGAATCATTCCACAGCATTTATGTTGAACAGAATTCGGTAGGGGAGGTTACAGCCTGGGTAATAGGAACAATCCTATTACACTTTGATGCACTGACTGGGGACCCAAATTGCCATTATACAGCTCTGTAATTCCAGCAAACAGTTCTTGTTATTGACGTGCAAGTGCTGTTTGATACAGCCATTAACAGGGTTTATTACAAGGAAATATTTATACGTCTTATTTGCCCTTGTGTGGTGCAGTTATGTTCTAATGCATTTTTTGTCTTGTATTAGTGGGGTAAAGTGGCTTATTAGCTGTTGTGTGATGAAGTGGGAAAATTACAGCCCTTTTTGTCGTGTATTAGTGGAAAAAGTAAAATATATTTGCTGTTCAGCGGTACAGTTATATGTTCTAAAGCCTTTTTAGGCTTGTATTACTGGCCAAAAAAATAAATAGTTGCCATTGAGCGGTGAAGTTCCATTGTACTACAGCCATTTACAGAGTGAATTATTGGAAAGATTAGCTCTTATTAGCTGTTCTGTGGTGAACTGTGATTGTTTATATTTATTTTTTGGGGTGTATTAATAGGAAAGAGAATACGGAAAAATTGATGAGTGATTGTTGACTTTCTTCTGTATGAACTGAATTACGTAGATTGGCCATTCATTGGTGAAATTTTTTCGAGATACAGCCTTTATGGGAAAATAGATGGGTGATTGTTGACTTTTTTTCTGTATAAACCGAATTCCGTCGTTTAGCCATTCAGTGGTGAAATTTGTCTGTGATGCAGCCTTTTTGGGGAAAATTGGTCGTTAGCTGTAACTATGGTCAAGGACAATATATGTCCTTTACGGATCACTGGGTAAATGTGGCTCCTGCCCAGCCACACCAGCAACTTGGCCAGGTAACGCCGCTTCTGCCTCCACGTTTTCACACCATTGGTCCTGCGACAATGTCCGCCTCTACCTCCTCATCCTCCACTGTGTCCTCAGCCTCCACTGCAGGGACAAATCACAGTGCTCCTCCAGCATACCGCATGTGCAGGGCACGGCGGTGTCACACTGTTCTGCACCTCGTTTGCATGGGTGAACAGAGTCACACAGGGGAGAAACAGCTCCGTGTCCTTCATCAAGAAATCAAATCTTGGGGCAGCTGAACTGGCGGAGGAGGACATTGGAGCACAAGCAAGTGTAGCGAAATGTGTGGTTTTTACACCCAGGTGACAGGAGAGGAGCACCACTTGATACAATGAAACAAGTGCTCTTTATTATACTTACAAGATTCGCATTTTGTCACAATTGCACGTAAAATATACAGTTTCAACCCGACCTAGGTTTCGCGTGAGCTTCGTCAGGGGCTGACGCTAATCCATAGCAAACATGCTAAAATCCCTCCTATTCCGGATGTGAGCTAGAAATCACGTCACTGTTACATCACCGCTACAAAATTTTTTTTTTTTTTTTTTTTTAAAACCACTAAAATTCAAAGCATGATAAAAAAATATAAAAAGGTGTAGAAAACTTTCATATCATACAGACAGCCTTTATATCCCATTCAATGTTCATACCTTGTGGATATAAAGTATCCATCTTATGAATCCACTCGGCTTCTCTTTTATTTATCTGTTTGACGGGATCCCCGCCTCGCCAGTGTTTAATCACTTTTTCCACAGCACAAAATTTTAACCCCTTAGGGTCTTTCTGATGAAATTTTTTAAAATGTGCCGAGACTCCATGAGTTTCCAACCCCTTTCTGATATTACGTATATGTTCTCCTATGCGTGTTTTAAGCTTTCGTAAGGTTCTTCCAATATATTGAATCTTGCAGGGGCACTCTAATAAATAAATCACCCCCTCTGTTTCGCAAGATAAATTCCCTTTTATTTTATATGAATTTTTTGATATTTGGGATTGAACCTCATTTAATTTGTGGATTTTCTTCTCGTCACGGGTTCTATTTTTACAACCCGGACAGAAGCCACACCATGAGAAGACATTGGTTTCCACTTTACAGGGTGGAGGTTGTTGCATCCATGGACTATATGATCCCGCAACGTGGGTGCACGCTTGAAAATAAAAGACGGTTTGTCTGGTAAAACTACCCCAATGAGCGTTATCGCCCTTCAAAGTATTCCAATTCTTATTTATGATTTGTTTAATCGCAGGGCACTGAATTGAAAACGTGGTATTAAAGGCAAATCTGTACTTATTACTATCTGCTTTTTGTTTTCTGTCACTCCTTTCTCTTTCTGTTCATCTTTTTGTTCTATTAATGTTTCTTGCTTTTTATGTTTTATAGTATTTTTTGTTCCAAAAGGATCTCCTCTTCATAGCCCTTTTCTACAAATCTCTTCACTATAATACTACTTTGTTCTTCATAGTCGCTATCCTTGGTGCAATTTCTTCTAATGCGCTGTAGCTGGCCTGCTGGAATATTGCACAGCCATGGATCATAGTGGCAGCTGGACCTATCAATATATCCATTTCTATCTGTGGGCTTGAAGAAAGTCTTTGTGACTATCTTCCCCTCATGCACCTCAATTACAAGATCTAGGAAGTGAATACTAGTTTTACTTATTTCTCCAGTCAGTTTTATATTCCACACATTCTCATTGAGCACACCTATAAATTTGTTCAAATCCTCTTCCGTTCCCCTCCATATTCCTACACAATCATCTATGAAACGCCTCCAAAGTCTCAGGGAGCCATGCGTGCTCTCTTTGCCCAGAAGTGGTGTAATATTAGTCTTTTCCCAATATGCCATGAAAAGATTGGCAAAACTTGGTGCGAATTTCGCACCCATGGAAACTCAGGAGACTTGGAGGTAGTGATCATTGTTGTACCAAAAATAATTGTGATGGAGGCAATATTCAATACATTCAACAATAAAGGTCTTATGTTCATCACTTAGTGTGCTATCTTGGTTCAGGAAATATTCAACAGCCTCTCTTCCTATTTGATTGGGTATAATAGTATATAGAGATGTTACATCGAGCGTAAATAGAATGGTATCAGCTGGTAGATGTTCTAAATTATTCAAAATACTAAGAACATGCCCGGTATCCTTAAGATATGATGGTACCGTCGGGACATATTTCTGCAAAAATAAATCTACATATTCGAAATTCTGCTGGTTATTGAATCCAGTCCAGAAACAATAGGCCTCCCAGGGGGCATGTGGGATTCTTGTGTACCTTGGGTAAATAATATATAATTGGGGTCTTAGGGTACATATTATTTAAATATTGAAACTCTTTTTGTTCAAGATCCCTGTAACAAACCCTTATCCAGCAATTTTTTAAGATCATTTTTATATTGATGTACTGGATTGGATCTTAACAATTTGTACGTAGTCTGATCGCTCAGAATTCGTTTCATTTCTCTATGGTAGTCATCCTTATTCAGTACCACTATCCCACCCCCCTTATCAGCCGGTTTTATAATAATTTCTGTATTTTTTTCCAGACCCTTTAGAGCTTCTCTTTCTTTTTTCGTTTGATTGTTGTTCTTGTGTGAATACTTTATATTTTTCAAATCACGTAAAACTCCTTTCTTAAAGGCTTCAATACATTCATTGTCCGCATGGACCGGATAAAATGTAGATTTATTTCGCAAGTGGGTGTGTACCCCACTCATTTTCTCATTTGTTAATATAGGATTTTTTACTAAATACTTTGAAATGTTTAGTTTACGTATATATCTGTGTACATCTAGATATGTCTCAAAGCTGTTACCTCTAAACGTGGGGGCATATTTTAGACCTTTACTCAAAATTGCCTTCTCCTGAAGGGATAATATGTGAGTGCTTAGATTATAGATACCTCCAGGTTCGCTCTCCCTTTCTTCGCATTTGGACTTTGTATGTCGTTTACCGCCTCGCTTCCCTCTATACTTCTTTTTTCTTTTTCCTGGGTGTTTCCCCCAGTGCCGGCTGTTCCTCCTGATTTTGACCTTTTGTAAGTTTGTGAGGAAAATTTTCTTTCATTTCATTTATCTCCCCCACTCTACCCCCCCCTTGTACTGGTTCTTTATTCTCCATTATACTAGACTGAGCTTTCATAACCCTCCCTGGTTTTCTTTCTCCTCCTGTGATTTCAACTCCTTCACCGTTTGATTCCCTTGCCGATTATTCTCATAAGTTTTTCTCCATAATTACGATTATAATTTCTGGTCCCTCTATAATAATGCTTCATGTGCCCGGGCCGATATGGGCTATTATATGTACGGTAGCCATTAGAGAAATGGGGCCCCTTACGGTAGCAGATGCGTATGGTTGTTCCTGTAATAGGGGCATTCATCCCTATACTGCGGATATCCCATATCTCTACCATTACCTCCGTGCCTCCACCCATGATGTTGCTGTGGTTTTTCTTCAGATCCCCACTTATTAATAGTGTTATTAGGGTAATCCCTTTCATGGGTGTTCACATACTCTCTAGGCCGCTCATCCCTCAGTTTTCCTTTTTAAAGGTGAGTTGCTGTTGGTTACTATGGGTGTGTCGCTTTCATTCCTGGAGCTATTCCACCTGTATATTCGATTACATTTATATTCCTCAACAATTTTCAAATATTTTCTCTGCTTTTTCTTTTTTACCTCTTGTTCAGCTTTCACAACCGCTGCTTGGCATTTTTGCGATAGCTCACTATATTCTACCATCTCCTTAAATGGTGCTACCTTCTTTTTGTAGCAGTGATGTAACAGTGACGTGATTTCTAGCTCACATCCGGAATAGGAGGGATTTTAGCATGTTTGCTATGGATTAGCGTCAGCCCCTGACGAAGCTCACGCGAAACCTAGGTCGGGTTGAAACTGTGTATTTTACGTGCAATTGTGACAAGATACGAATCTTGTAAGTATAATAAAGAGCGCTTGTTTTATTGTATCAAGTGGTGCTGCACTATGCTTTGTTCCATTTCCCTGAAGGTGGCCGATTAGTGTGAAGATTCTGTCCAGTTGTTGCGGCAAGGTGGCCGTAGCATTCCAGGAATATATACATACTACAACATCGAATGAGTAATACCGTTGCCTCGGGATACTACATGAGTGATTGCAAATAACTGCGGTACCTCTGACAGCCGAGGGAAAATATTGTTCAAGATTTTTTTCTGAAGTCAACACTAGCGCGGTTTTCCTGATTCAATTTTTTTTTGTCTGTTTTGTTGGGAGTGTGGACCTACTCTCTTGAAGGAAACTGCAGCTTGATTCTAAAAGGTGTGCCACATTTATAACATTTGACTTTGGTACTTTGTAATAGGTCCGTGATACATCTTTGAAAGCATGGATATCTTTGACTTCAGAGCTAATATGCATTTAAATGTACACAAAGTATTTGACTTTAGTAATGAAGTTGTTACTAATAACGATATAGACATTGTGTTTAGCTCGCTAGAGAATTTAATGATAAAAGAAATTAAGACCATCTGGGATGTTATATCACTAGAGAGATATCTAGTGGAAGAAAAAATACCGGAAGGTCTCAGATGGCAATTACCTCTCAATACAGATAGTATTGAGGATAAGTGCGACTGGGAAATTTTTCTGAATTCATGCGGGTTAAATGCAATCAGGTTTATTATAGAGAGACGTAAGAAAAAACTGACGTCGCTATGTAGCCAAATCGATGAAATCAAGGAGAAGTTAGCACCATTTAAGGAGATGGTAGAATATAGTGAGCTATCGCAAAAATGTCAAGCAGCGGTGGTGAAAGCTGAACAAGAAGTAAAAAAGAAAAAACTGAGAAAATATTTGAAAATTGTTGAGGAATATAAATGTAATCGAATATACAAGTGGAATAGCTCCAGGAATGAAAGCGATACACCCATAGTAACCAACAGCAACTCACCTTTAAAAAGGAAAACTGAACATAGTGGCTATAGGGATGAGCGGCCTAGAGAGTATGTGAACACCCATGATAGGGATTACCCTAATAACACTATGAATAAGTGGGGATCTGAAGAAAAACCGCAGCAATATCATGGGTGGAGGCACGGAGGTAATGGTAGACATATGGGATATCCGCAGTATAGGGATGAATGCCCCTATTATAGGAATAACCATACGTACCGTTACCGTAAGGGGCCCCATTTCTCTAATGGCTACCGTACATATAATAGCCCATATCGGCCCGGGCACATGAAGCATTATTACAGAGGGACCAGAAATTATAATCGCAATTATGGAGAAAAAACTTATGAGAATTATCGGCAAGGGAATCAAACGGTGAAGGAGTTAAAATCACAGGAGGAGAAAGAAAAACCAGGGATGGTTATGAAGGCTCAATCTAGCATAAGGGAGAATAAAGAACCAGTACAAGGGGGAGGTAGAGTGGGGGAGATAAATGAAATGAAAGAAAATTTTCCTCACAAACTTACAAAAGGTCAAAATCAGGAGGAACAGCCGGCACTGGGGGAAACACCCAGGAAAAAGAAAAAAAGAAGTATAGAGGGAAGCGAGGCAGTAAACGACATACAAAGTCCAAATGCGAAGAAAGGTAGAGCGAACCTGGAGGTATCTATAATCTAAGCACTCACATATTATCCCTTCAGGAGAAGGCAATTTTGAGTAAAGGTCTAAAATATGCCCCACGTTTAGAGGTAACAGCTTTGAGACATATCTAGATGTACACAGATATATACGTAAACTAAATATTTCAAAGTATTTAGTAAAAAATCCTATATTAACAAATGAGAAAATAAGTGGGGTACACACCCACTTGCGAAATAAATCTACATTTTATCCCGTCCATGCGGACAATGAATGTATTGAAGCCTTTAAGAAAGGAGTTTTACGTGATTTGAAAAATATTAAGTATTCACACAAGAACAACAATCTAACGAAAAAAGAAAGAGAAGCTCTAAAGGGTCTGGAAAAAAATACAGAAATTATTATAAAACCGGCTGATAAGGGGGGTGGGATAGTGGGACTGAATAAGGATGACTACCATAGAGAAATGAAACGAATTCTGAGCGATCAGACTACGTACAAATTGTTAAGATCCAATCCAGTACATCAATATAAAAATGATCTTAAAAAATTGCTGGATAAGGGTTTGTTACAGGGGATCTTGAACAAAAAAGAGTTTCAATATTTAAATAATATGTACCCTAAGACCCCAATTATATATTATTTACCCAAGGTACACAAGAATCCCACATGCCCCCTGGGAGGCCTATTGTTTCTGGACTGGATTCAATAACCAGCAGAATTTCGGAATATGTAGATTTATTTTTGCAGAAATATGTCCCGACGGTACCATCATATCTTAAGGATACCGGGCATGTTCTTAGTATTTTGAATAATTTAGAACATCTACCAGCTGATACCATTTTATTTACGCTCGATGTAACATCTCTATATACTATTATACCCAATCAAATAGGAAGAGAGGCTGTTGAATATTTCCTGAACCAAGATAGTACACTAAGTGATGAACATAAGACCTTTATTGTTGAATGTATTGAATATTGCCTCCATCACAATTATTTTTGGTACAACAATGATCACTACCTCCAAGTCTCCGGAGTTTCCATGGGTGCGAAATTCGCACCAAGTTTTGCCAATCTTTTCATGGCATATTGGGAAAAGACGCATGGCTCCCTGAGACTTTGGAGGCGTTTCATAGATGATTGTGTAGGAATATGGAGGGGAACGGAAGAGGATTTGAACAAATTTATAGGTGTGCTCAATGAGAATGTGTGGAATATAAAACTGACTGGAGAAATAAGTAAAACTAGTATTCACTTCCTAGATCTTGCAATTGAGGTGCATGAGGGGAAGATAGTCACAAAGACTTTCTTCAAGCCCACAGATAGAAATGGATATATTGATAGGTCCAGCTGCCACTATGATCCATGGCTGTGCAATATTCCAGCAGGCCAGCTACAGCGCATTAGAAGAAATTGCACCAAGGATAGCGACTATGAAGAACAAAGTAGTATTAGGCCTCTTTCACACGGGCGAGTTTTCCGCGCGGGTGCAATGCGTGAGGAGGACGCATTGCACCCGCACTGAATCCGGACCCATTCATTTCTATGGGGCTGTGCACATGAGCGGTGATTTTCACGCATCACTTCTGCGTTGCGTGAAAATCGCAGCATGTTCTATATTCTGCGTTTTTCACGCAACGCAGGCCCCATAGAAGTGAATGGGGATGCGGGAAAATCGCAAGCATCCGCAACCAAGTGCGGATGCGTTGCGATTTTCCCGCATTGTTGCTTAGCAACGGGACCCAATCTCTATTATTTCCCTTATAACATGGTTATAAGGGAAATAATAGCATTCTTAATAAAGAATGCATTGTTAAATGATGAGGAAGGGGTTAAAAATAATAAAAGTTAACTTACCTTAGCCACTTGATCGCGTAGTCGCGATCTGTCCTCTCTTTCCCTGCAGCATCTATGATCTAAAGGACCTGTGATGACGTCACATCACATGGCCCAATCACATGCTCCATCACTATGGTGATGGAGCATGTGATGATCCATGTGACCATGTGACATCATCCAAGGTCCTTAAACACTATCCTCAGGCTGTGGATAGTGGTTAAGGACCTTGGATGATGTCACATGGTCACATGGACCAATCACATGCTCCATCACCATAGTGATGGAGCATGTGATTGGGCCATGTGATGCTGTGACATCATCACAGGTCCTTTACATCTTTCAAGCTAACAGAGAGGAGGCCGGGCTTCGCGATCAAATGGAACAGGTAAGTAATTATTAGTTTATTATTTTAACTCATTCTGCACCAGTTTAAACATTAGGGAGATGGCCAAGGGTATTATTGAAGGAAACTGCAGCTTGATCCTAAAAGGTGTGTCACATTCACAACATTTGACTTTGACAGGAGAGGAAGAGCAGGAGCAGCCAGCGGAGCTAAAGGACGATGAGGAAGATGAGGCAGAGGACCCAGACACACAGTGCCAGTATGCAGTGGATATGGAGGCAGGAAGTTGTTCCGAGTCACTTGCACAAATGGACCAATACATGCTAGCTTGCGTAGTGATAGCTGATTTGTCACCATTTGGCAGAGGGTTGACTTCTGGCTCTACACCTTGTTGGACCCTCGCTACTGGCCCAAAAAGGGGTCCTTTTTTATACCCTCTGAGAGGGAGGACAAACTAAACTACTATAGAGACATCCTATGTATTCAGTTGGCCGCTGCTTATTTGCACCATAGTCCATCCTCTTGCAGATCTGAGCCCTCTGCACTCACGTTCCACTGCTATGGCCGCTGGGGAGGGGAGGGGTGTGATGGCAGGAGCAGTACCAGCTCCATCACAGCAGCCTGAGCCTACAGTCGCCTAGTGAAGAAAGTACTCACCAGCAGCAGCTAGACCTGGAGCAGGACCTGAACCAACAGGTGGTGGCATACCTGGACAGCACCCTGCCACCCCACATTGAAGATCTGCTGGACTACTGGGCAACCAAACTGGATTTGTGGCCGCAACTGGATGAGTTTGCCCTGGAAAAGCTGTCCTGCCCAGCGAGTAGTGTGGCATCAGAGCAGTTGTTTAGTGCGGCGGGGGCCATAGTTACCCCAAGAAGAACTCGCCTGTCCACCCAAAAGTTGGAGAGACTGACCTTTGTCAAGATGAATCAGGCGTGGATAAGCCAGGATTTCCACCTACCAATGCCTGTTGCATCAGACTAGATCATCCATGGTGCCACACCAACACTTTGACGAAGAGACCGGTTTCTTCTGGCTACCTGCCTCAACTACGAATCTGATGCTGCACCCCACCTGATGCCAAACATCTGATGCCAATTGCTCCTTCTTTCAACCTCCATCTTGAGCTGGTACTGTATTACCACCCACTCTTTCACTGGGTCACTCTGTGGTCTCCTGATGCTGACTATACCTTTGCATTGTCATTGTGCCACTCTGTGGCCTCCAGATGATGCTGCTGGCACCTCCACACTGTCATTGTGCCACTCTGTGGCCTCCTCATGCTGCTTCCACCTCACCACTATGTAATAGGGCCACCCTGTGGACGTCTCATGCTATTCCCACCCTCCCCACTTCATAACTGGGACATTATTTTGCCTTTCGGCCTGGCTGACATCATCATTTATTTGACCCTTCTTCTGATCTGTCAGAAGGAAGGAAAAATAAGATGCACAACGGATCCTGTCTGTTTAGCAGCTGTTAGGCCTGTATGGTCCCATCAGAATTGGCTTGTGATTTGGTAACCATTGCCAAAAGCAGGCGTGAGTACAAAACACAGAAGACATACAAATATCCCTGTTACGTACCATCTGTTTTGGATCCACTCTTGTTTTTTTTTGGCATTAGCAATACTGATGGATTACTGACCGAGTAAAGGCGGATGCTCAACAGACAGAATCCGTTTTTTGGGGTTTATTGCTCTAACCGAGCAGAGGAAGGGCAAAATAATCAGTCGACACAAACTTACTGCTGACATCCTCTCCATTCTGTCGAGGGGGGCTCTACTTGTATAAGCGTTTAATAGAACAGGTACTGAAGACATCTATGTGGAATCAGCTGATGACTGTAAAAGGAGTGCTCTTATTCTTTACACTAACATCGACCTGTAAGGCTGAGCTCATACTTGAGTTATTTGGTCAGTTTTGGCCCCGTGACTGCACAAATAAGTGAAGTGTGCAGTAAGCCACACCTGTCATCTGCATGTCATACTGACAGTCTTATTTCACTACCATAGCAGACTCCCTATGTGTATTACTGCAAGGCACAATGTTCTACACCACTATAAAGGCTGTCTGCAGTCAAGAAATAGCTGTTTTGTAACGTGATTCGCAGCGAATAAATTCGGATTGAACTAAATTTTTTCAAAAAATAAAGCGAGCCGGCCAAATCGAATTTTTTAAAACATTTGCCTATCTTTACTGCCTACCATCATGTTCTGTACGGTTGCTGCTGTTGTCTCCATCATACCACTGCTGCAGCCTGACAACCATCATCTTCTTTAAGAGTGCTGCTTTCTCAATCATGTTGCTGCCTTTCTGCCAACATGTACCATATGGCTGCTGCTGTAGCCACCACTGCTTCAGGTGCTGCTGCTCTTTGCTGCTATTACCCTCCTGCCACCACAATTAATGCAAAGAGTTTGCCACCATACCACTATCACTACTACTCCTACTCCTATTACTGCTACTACCCATAGACAGCCTTTTATGTTCAATTCTTCTGCTGGGTCTACTATTGCGGCCATATGCCACTATATCCGTACTGTACCTTTTTCACATCTACACTGCACTGCTGCTGCTCCCAATTAAAAGGGATAATTTTTTTAGGCTTGTTCACAACAAGCCATATTTTTTCTTCTGACAATCAACACTTATGCATGTCATACGGGCAGGCATTCTGATCCTGTTGAGGCATCATTTTTGGATGCTCAGTCCCCCAAGCCACTTTTTGAGTGGTGAAACATCATGTGCACCTGATAAGGGACACTTTTGGAAACTTTTAAAATATAAAAAAGTATAACATATGTGCTGGCATGGTGTGTTTTTAAGCACCCTGTATGTTAACATCGGTAAATGTGCATTTACCCACAGCTATGTATGTCAATGTCACTCAGACATCATTTATTATTGCAGTCATTGCATTCCAGAGTTTAAGCAGGGAAGAAATCAAGTTTTCCGAAAAATTCTGAGTTCTGGGATGCTAGAGGGGATTATATGCCAACTTTCAGGACAATTGGAGCAACTTCAGTATAAAAAAACACATGGACACATACAATTGCCCATAGATCTGTAGAAAGACATGTACTATTGGTCAATGGAGGAGAAAAGTGCTTCCCAAATACTACCGAAACCTTTTAGAAACTGCAGCATGTCATAAAAAATGTGCAGAGACCAGGCCACAAGGCATGTGTGTGAGTGAGTGGCTGTATGGGTGTAATAGCTGTGGTACTCTCATAGCCGATGCTCCCTGTTTTGGTTGTCAGTGATGAGAAGGGTATACCTATCTTCCCTTAAAGTATAACTGTCAAATTTTTTTTTTTACTATTGGATTTTGGTGATTAATATCACCTTGTTGGCCCTGTTTTAATTTCTGATTGTTTAATAAATGCCCCTTAAAAGTCCCCAGTATTGGCTATTGTTACCTGAGATAAAATCAGGTTGCTATGCTCCTTCAGTCTACCAGATGAGGACGGAGCACCCTGGCTGCGTGCACTGGGAACTGATAGTGAGTCAACATTGTAAGGGAATGTATAAAAAGCCAGGTTCTTCCTGACAGGAGATAACAGTGCTGGGCTGTGTGTGTGAACTTCTCCACATGCCTGTGCTTGGCAGACACTCCCTTAGCAGTGCAGAACAATGTGGCTGCTCAGTATATAAATGAAAGCCTTATCTGATAAGAGGAGAGCTTGTAGGAGAGCACTACAGGCTTCAGCCAGACCTGCAAATTTAACTGCAAGACCTCCCTATACAGAGCTGGTCTTCACTAAGTTCACTGCAAGACCTCCCTATACAGAGCTGGTCTTCACTAACTTCACTGCAGGCATCCTATGGATTAGCCTCAGGGCTGAGGGTGACCATTTTAACAGAATAGTGAAATTGCAGTTTTATGCAGACTGGTTGCTAAGGGCTGAATCTTATTAAATAAGGGGTAAGTAAGTCTAATAGTTATTGATTCAGGAATATTATCATATTAGTAACTACATATATGAAAACTGAAATTAGGGTTTAAATGTGACAGTTATCCTTTAAGGGCACACTCTAGTTCTGGAGTTCGACTTGATGATGGTCTCTTGGTGGTGTTAATTTTTAAGGGTTCCAGTTCGTGATCCCAACACTTTGCAGTTTGGTAGTGCAGGAAGCAAAGATGAGGCAGTTGTGCAGCAGAACAATTCTTTACTTAAAAATTCAAATGCAAACACAATTCAAATGCAAACAGATTCTTAGCATGTAATTGACCTGCAGATGTTAACAAAATGCACTTTCCAGAGATGTTACAGGTTTCATGGCCAAGTAGTTAAACAGCCAAAGTGTCCCTTTTGAGTGGTCTTTCTTACTCTGCACTTCACTAGTTGACTCTGATATAAGTATCCAGAATTTGGGTTAGACAATACAGTGGAACTATAGGTTGGTCCCCTTGTGGCAGGCAAACTCCTCTGCACATTTTTTCAACAAGTTGCTGTGCTTACACTATATGTCGACTAAATCCACTTCGGGATGTGGGGATCCCTATGTAGGTGAACACTCTGCTTAAATACGTATACAGGCACCAGAAACTAATTCCTATACACATGTGTCATAGAGCGTATAAATCCTTTTCAGACAAGTTATCTCTAATGGACTTCTCTACACCTCTCTAGAGTTGATCAAACCTGAACTGTAAAGTTTGGGTTCGTACCGGACCTTAAGAATTTTCGTACATTTTCATAAAAGTTCGGGTTCGAGTTTGGTGTTCAGCGATTTAATGGCGCTTGCTGAAGGGCTGCAGGGCAGCCAATCAACAAGCGTTTAACTAGTGTGCCCTTACAAGCCATCACATCCATGCCTACTAATGGCTCTGCACGTCTCGTCAGCTCTTACTAGTGTAGGGATAGGATGCTGCTGCTGTGAGGGAGAGATTAGGAATTGAGTCGAGCGGACACCTGGAAGTTCAGGTTCGGCCGAACTTCACAAAAAAGTTGGGGTTTGGGACCCGAACTTGACCCGAACTTTACCCCGAACTCCATTAAAGTCAATGGGGACCCAAACTTTGGGGCACTAAAATGGCTCTAAAAAGTCCTGGAAAGGGCTAGAGGGCTGGAAATTGAAGCAAAATGGGAGCAAGAGTGGGACAGGTGCAAATTTGAATAGGTAAATAACTTAAAATAACATAAAATACATAAAAATTAAAAATAAACATTCTAAACCTGAGCAGCAACGCCACCACTTCTTTCACCGTCACCAAGCATCTCCACCCTATCCCATGGAAGTGTTCAGCTGTCCTTCTCACAATTAGAAAAAGTAATAAAAATAGAAAAGGAAGTAGCCCCCGGTAAACATGAGCCCAGTGCCACAGAGAAATAAGCTTTAATCAGTCTGTTTGTTAGGTGCACGTCGGCAACCATTATAGCAAGTGCAGTACACTTCCAACTGCATGTGCGCCAGGGACATTACTTTAATCCTGTTCTGGTAGCTCAGTGGGTGACATCAAGCCATTTGTTAAGGACACCTGCACTGCATATGTGCCAGGGGAAGGGAAAATAATATAGGTAATCTGTCTGTGACTTCAGGGCCCCGGTGGGAGGGGGACATATTCCCACTTTTTTCAGTGAACTACCTCTGTGCTGAATATCTGACAGGGAAAATCTATTCATTAAATCTATTTGTTAGATTCTAGGGGGACAAATTCCCTTTTTTTGGTGGTCAAGTGCTCCTGCGGCCTGCAGTGCATACCCTGGCCGTGAAAATAATTAAATTACATTAGTCTGTCACATATTTGTGTTACCTAAAGCATATCTGACATTTTTGGTTTAAAAAAGCACATTTTTTTGTGCTAGATAGTACATTTGCAGCCTGCGCTGCATTACTGACAGTCCAATAAAACTGTTAAATATTGCATTTACATTTTTTGTTTAAACAAAAGTACACTTTTTGTGCTAGATATTACATTTGCGGCCTGCACTGTATCTATGACAGTGAAATATAACCAGTAAATCCAGCTCTTAGATTGTGGGTCGACATTTCCACGGTTATCAGACCAGTCATTTACAAGTGGCTTGGAGGGTCTGTTCCTGCTGCACAGCATACCTCACAGGGAAATATATTCTGTAAATTTGACGGCATTGAGATTGTTGGGTGATCTATACCCATTTTTTCTTTCAAACTACCCCTGCCCTGCATACCTGACTGGGAAATGTATTCTGCAAATTCGGCAGTGTTTAGATTGTTTGGTAATCTATACCCATTACAAGTGCACGATGGTAGAAGCGCTGCTGATGGCATTCCCACCTTACACTGGGGCCTCAGTGAAAGCACAAGGCGAAGGCAGAGGAGGAGGAAGAAGTCGCCAATGCAGCTGGGCCACCACCAGCACCTCAAAAGGCAGGGTTAGCATGGCTGAAATGTGGAAAAGCTTTGTCAGCACGCCACAAGAACCAGCACCACTAGCTGAAATGGAACGTCTTAGCAGGAAGCAGCATTTCAGCAACATGGTGGAACAGTATGTATGCACACGTCTACACATACTGACTGATGGGTCTGCCCCATTCAATTTCTGGGTCTCTAAATTGGGCATATGGCCTTAGCTTGCCCTTTAAGCCTTGGAGGTGTAGGCCTGCCCTGCAGCCAGTTTATTGTCTGAACGTGTATTTAGCACGGCAGGGGCGTTATCACAGACAAGTGAAGCTTTTATTTTAAGTCATTATTTGTCATTGTTTGCAGGGCACTTGTCATGATCTTACCCACATTTTGCTGCATTTTCCAGTCCTCTAGGCCTTTCCATTACTCTTTTAGAGCCATTTTAGTGCCCCACAGTTCGGGTCCCCATTGACTTCAATGGGGTTTGGGTTCGGGGTCAAGTTCGAGTCCTAACTCAGACTTTGCGGGGAAGTTCAGCCGAACTTGGCGAACCCGAATTTCCAGGTGTCCGCTTAACTCTACACCTCTCCTTTCATCTGGCTTGCTTTTTGTAGTTCCAATGCTGTCCTGGGTGGTACCTGGTTCAGGACGGGCTGAGCATTACATATTTGCATCTGTTCTGGTTGCTATCCAGACACTAACTCGCTTGAACTGACTAGAATGTGTTCTCTTGTGTTCTCTCTCTCTATTACAATACCATTGTGTGGTAGAGATCTATCATAAATAGAAATGAGCAAATTGATTTTACACAAATTATATCCTGAATTTTGTAAAACTTAAAGGTGGATCCAAATTTTGGTGATTCCATTTGTCACAATTTTAGAGACAAATTTAAGTAAGAAACAAAGAGAGAACATATTGGGAGACCTCAGAGTATCATGCATCAATGTTCAAGCTAAAAGAAGCAGTTAAATTTAAGTAGAATAGATTCTGATCTGAATCAAATCAGTTGACCAAGTTGACTGAATCAAAATTGTATTTTTTAGCAATCCTATCATATAACCATCGTCAGTTCACGTGTGTCCATGGTAAATACTCTTGGTTACAAAGCAGTAAAGAACTGATCAAAATCCCAAAGAAAAATGTAAATTTGAGGTATTTTATGTCTATAGGTAAACAAAATCACAGGTTAAAAATGGCAATGTGTTGAAAGGTCTGCAGTTAAAGGGCTTGTCTGTGAAAAAAGAATGCTCACACTATTCCTTTGTCACTCCCTCCAGCACTACCACTCTGATCCTCCCAACAAGCTTTGTTTGCTTGGCTGAAGCAATAACATGCCCAGATACTCCATGTGACTGCTACAGCCAATCATTAGCCTTACTAGTCATGTGCAATATATTCATTAGCTGCAGCAGTATTCGGGTTATATTGCACTGCAGCCAAGAAGCTGACATCATGTCCGCAGTGTCTGGATGGATTGAAAAGTCGGGACTGGAGGCAGCAGGGGGTGAAATAGGTGAGTATATTATTTTATTATTTTATAAAAATAGTCAATTTGAGGGGCGATTTGATAAGTTGGTGAACCCCTTTAAGGAATGTTTAGCAAGTACAAGACTACCTTAGGCTACTTTCACACTATCATTTCTATTTTTTGGCATTGAGATCCGGCAGAGGATCTCAATACTGGAAAAAATGCTTGCATTTTGTCCCCATTCATTGTCAATAGGGACAAAACGCAACTGAATAAAATGGAATTCTCCAAAATGCATCCCGTTCCGTTTGGTTGCGTTCCCATACCGGAGAGCAAAACTGCAAGCAAGCTGAGAGCAAGCTGCAGTTCTCTTTCCGTCATGGGATGTGGAGCAAGAAGGATCAGTCATGACCCACAATACAAGTCAATGGGAATGGATCCGTTTAACTTGGATACTATCTGACACAATAGAAAATAGATCCGTCCCCCATTAATTTTTAATGGAGTTCCACGGATCCGTCTTGGTTATGTCAAAGTTAATACAACTGGATCTGTTCATAACGGCTGCAGATGGTTGTATTTAGGGATGAGCGAATCAACTTTAGATGAAACATCAGTAGTCAATTCGTATATTACTTTGTTTAAATACTGTATGGAGCAAGCGCAACCTGCACTAAATAGCTTGCAATTGTTTGGCCACTGCAGACAGTGACGTTATCTGCGCTACAACTCCTGTATAACGTTAGCGCATCCGAAATATCAGTGACATTAATTCAGTGTAATTTCTTATTAGCCGGTAGTGACAGCAACATTACTTGCGCTATACCTCCTGTATAACGTTTGTGAATCCTAAATGTCAGTGACATTCATTCAGTATAATTTGTTATTAGGTGGTGATAGCGACATTATCTGTGCTACATCTCCTGTTAAACGTATGCGCATCCTAAAAATATCTCTGACATTCTATGTAATTTATTTGCGCATACACTTACAAACCCTGCGCTACTATAAGTGTGACATACTTGCAAGCACATATAGACCATTTAATATGCGCAAGGCGAGCAGTAAGGGATGGGGAAGTGGCCATGCTGCTGATGGTGCACACAGAGGCCATGGCCCTGGGCGCGGTGAAACTGTCCTGCTGCCAGAGCACAGACACACTCATCCATGATACGTAGCTTCATGTCCCAGTTTGCAGTGCGGCGCAGGACACCACTCTCGAAGTCAGACCATTGCGACCAGGTGGTCAATTGGATTGCATCAGATAATGTTTCCAGTCGGTTAAGCACCACCCTGTCTTCCACAAAGTCTATTCTCAGTAGCCAAGTGTCTGGTCAACAGAATCCTCACCCTGATGCTCCTTCCACCCACCATGGAGAGTCTTGGCAAACAAGTAATCCCACACTCGGATATTCCAAGGAGCTCTTTTTATCGCTATTACTTAATTTGGGTCTCTCGACAAGCCCGCTTGAAGAGGGACATGAGGAGATCTTGTACCCTGATTCTCAAACTCTTGAGCATCCACAGTCAGAAGAAGATGACGGTGGGGAACGGCAATTAGTTTTTCACGAAGTGGATGATGATGATGAGACACAGTTGCTAATAAGTAAACTGCAATTAGTGTCTCAAGAGGTTCATGATGAGGATGATACACAGTTGTCAATAACTGCGGTCTTTGTTAGGTCAACAAGTCAGGAGGATGACCAGAGTGAGGAAGTGGAAGAGGAGGTGGTGGATAATGAAGTCACTGACCCAACCTGGGAAGGTGGCAAACCGAGTGAGGACAGCAGTACAGAGGGGGAGGGATTTGCAGCACTGCAATAGGCTGGAAGAGGCCGTGAGGTGGCAAAAGGGAGAAGGCGGGCCACACCAAACAGGCACGCAACTGTTCCCCGGATCACTCCCTTGCGGAAATCTCCCTTGCCAATGGGGTAGGTGTTCCGCAGTCTGGCGCTCTTCTGAGGAAAGTGCAGATGACAAAAGAATTGTCATTTGCAAACTGTGCTGTACCAAAATGAGCAGGGGTGTGAACTCTAGCAACCTCACAACCACCAGCATGATCTGCCACATGGCATCCAAGCACCTTAATAGGTGAGCCGAACACCTGGGTCCACAATCATTGTCTGCGGGTCACACCACTTCTTCCTCTTCCCCTGTGTTACCTGCTGGCTAATCCCTGGTCCCCACACAGGCCTGGATGCCTCCCGCCATGCACATGGGCCTTTCCAAGCACCATCAGCTAGCACATCCACTTCTGTGTCCCAGTGCAGTGTACAGATGTCTAAACCCCAGGTCCTTGAATGAACGAAAGCGCAAATACCCAGCCACCCACCCACAGGCCATAGCACTAAATGTGCACTTTTCAAAATTGTTGGCCCTGGAAATGTTGCCATTTAGGTTTGTGGACAGTGAGGCTTTCCGCAGCCTGATGGCGGCGGCCATCCCGCGCTACTCTGTCCCCAGCCACCAATATTTTTCACAGTGTGCAGTCCCAGCCTTACACTAGCATGAGTTCCGTAACATCACCCGTATCCTGACCAACTCAGTAATTGGGAAGGTAGACTTAACGACTGACACATGGACAAGTGCATTTGGCCAGGGCCACTACATTTTCCTGGCGGGACGCTGGATGAACGTTGTGGAGGACGGGAGCGAATCATACCCTGGGATGGCACAGGTGCTACCGACGCCAAGGATTGCGGGCCCTACTTCCATCAAGGTTTCCGCCACCACCTACTTTAGTGGCTGACACCCCCTTCTCCTACTCTGCCGCCTCCTTCACTTTCACCTCTGAATTATAATTTTGCAGCACCAGTTAACAATCCGTGAGTAGCTGGAAGCAGTGTAGCAGTGGGGAAGCGGCAACAGGCCATGCTTAAACTGATCTGCTTAAGTGACAAACAGCACACTGCTGCAAAGCTATGGCAGTGGATAAGGGACAAGACTGAGCTGTGGCTCTCGCCACTCAACCTATAAGCAGGAATGGTTGTGTCTGATAATTACTGTAACTTGGTGGTGGCTTTGGAGCTCGGCAAGCTCACAAACATACCATGCATTGCCCACGTGTTCAACCTAGTGGTTCAGCAGTTTCTTAAAACCTACCCCAATTTGCCTGAGCTACTGGTGAAGGTGCGCTGTGTGTGTGCTCATTTCCGCAAGTCATCAACAGCTTCCACTGGTCTGGCAACACTGCAGCAGCCCTTGCAATTGCCAGCTCAACGAATGTTGTGCGACGTGAGCATGCGCTGGAACTCTACGTTCCACATGTTGGCCAGGCTTTGTGAGCAGCAGAGGGCAGTAGTGGAATACCAGTTGCAACATGGTCGTCGCCTTTCCAGTCAGCTTCCGATCTTCACAAGCGACAAGTGGGCATGGATGTCTGAACTCTGTGAGATTTTACGCAACTTTGAGGAATCAACACAGATGGTGAGCGGCAATAACGCTATTATCAGCGTAGCCATCCCACTTCTGTGTCTACTTAAATGCTCGCTATTCACATTTAAGGCGGACGCTTTGCATGGGGAAGAGGTGGAAATTGGGGAAGACAGTACATATGGTGATAGCCAGAACACCCTCATCACCCATAGCAGGTTTATTCCATCTGTTCAGCGTGTATGGGCAGAAGAGGAGGAAGAGGATGAGGATTGAGAGTTATCCTGCTGGTGAGGACAGCAAAGTCTTGTCTGTTGGGACTCTGGCACACATGGCTCACTTTATGTCATGCTGCCTTTCCCGTGAACCACACGTTTTACGCATTTTGGCCAACACCGATTATTGGTTGTTCACCCTTCTTAGCCTCCACTACTAAGAGAACTTCTTATCTCTCATTCCTGTGGTGGAGAGGATTAGCAAAATGGCTCAATACCTGAAGTAAGGTAGTGGGAACAGAAAAAATATCAGGGTTAAACACTGGGGGTAACTGGCAGGGCGCCAGAGGAGGGACCGGGTTACTGAAGGTACTGGAAAAAATATATATAGAGCAATGGTTAATCGGTGAAATGTACTATAAAATCGGTTATTGCAAGGGACTGAGGCTGCCAGGGGGCGTATACATCCGTATGGAGAATCCAATGGATATATTAGAATGAGAAGGGAAAAAAATAAAAATAAAGGAAAAATGACCCCTTTAGGATGGCGCCAGAGCTGAATGTATCTGTATATGACGTATGGAAAAAGCACAAATAGAGTAAGTACGTAACTCAGAGTGGAAGCAGATGAATGACCAATTCCAAATACCATGGGTGGGGATGAGATAAAATCAATGAAGAAAACTATTAAAAAGCAATTCAAACTCACTTCACCCAGGAGGTTCCGGGTGGGATAACCTCAAGACACCCACCAGAGTGCCTCCTGCGCCTGGGTTGCCTGGAATGACTGCAGTCCACAGAGGGTCTTCTGGTCAAACACCTTTAATAGCCACAGGATAGGGGAGGAGGATCGGCTCAATGCGTTTCGGGGAGTATAATCCCCTTCATCAGGAGCATAACATTACATACTAAACATACAGATTTTAAGAGCAGGATTGAGCGCCAAAAAAGCAGGAAGAGACGTCACTTCCGGTTTGCGTTCCACTTGCTCGGAAAGCGGAAGTGATGTATTCTTCCTATTCATATAGGGGGATGAAATACATAGTATAAAATCATGAAAACATAATAGTAAAATCAATCAATTAAACTGGAACAATACATAAAATCCTATATCTAATGTTCAGTGCCGAGGATAACCATAATCTTAAGCGGGCCTACGAAATGAGAGAGTGCCCATAAAGCAGATGACACCGACTACGATGTGCTGGACCTCATATCAATCAGATTAGGTTTTTTTTATGCAGATAATCGCATTGTAGGCAGATCGCGGATATGAAAAATCGCGGCGCTCCGGTAATTCTGCTGGACTGAATCGTGGACCGGAAGTGACGTATGTTAATGTGAAAATGGTCTATTGAAATAATAGAAAGCTGGAAATACGGAATCAGAGGGACTACATTTCTTGAGAGACCGCAAGTTTTGTTCCATTTAGGGCTGTGACTGTAAAATAGGTGAATAACGGTGGTATTTTTATATTTTTTGAAATGTGTTAGGGCGGCATCTCTTTATGTGAACCGGAAGTGACGTAATTTAGAAACGGTCTATTCCCTCACGTTAGAAGTGCTTGAGGATATAGAAGGAACATTAGCAACAGAGATAATTCATAAGGCACTAATGTTATACACAAGAGGACAAATATAAATAAATAATAAATAAATAAATATATATGGAAAAGGTGAGTATATAAATAAATATAGAGAAACACAAAATATTCTCCTTCGGATGATGTTTACACACATCTGGTGATAGTCAACAAAATGGGTGGCTCACCCCAAATATAAATATGGATAGGGTGCACAGTCTGTAGATGGGTTACACCATACCCATATATAGATTAAATCAATATAGCTTCAAAATGTTAGACCGGCACACCTCATTCAGGCCAGATGGAGGTCTAATGGTTAATACTATTTATTCTGATAAAATGACCATATAAACATCATATACACATCAAAAAAATCAAATATCGATGAGGAGGCAATAATGTAGTACAAATTGTAACAGTATGTTCTATATAAAAACACAATAATTCACACCCATGACATCATCCTGGTATATAGTCCATCACAGTCAGGCTAACCGCATTGGAGACCTCAGTATGACGACCGTGAAGCGAAAGTCCATCATCCTAGTCCCTCCTTGGGATCCCGACTGTGTTGTATATATTTAAAAACGAAAGGGTGATATATTTCTCCTCATTAAAATGTTTGTCCACATAAAATGGAAAGGCTATTCATTCAATAGCTCTCTCTGTGTTTTTACTCCGGGGTTTATAAAGTCTCAAGGCTTGAGTGCAATATCTCTTTGTTCACTAAAAATGTACATTGGCCTCTCACCACCGCATATATGTTAAATATGGGGCCGCTGTGTGAGCGGTGTCCCGGGCTGACACTACCGTACTCACCAGTGGCGTCCCACGTGGCTGATTCGTACGGCGTGTCTTTTACCTCTGGCGTTGCTGCAGCATACGCCGTGTAGCCTTCGCTGTCTCCGTTCGTCCCGAGTATGCGGTCGGGTTCTGTGGTGGGGCTGTATGGTGAGGAGCGCTCCTATATTCTGCGGGGTCCTGGCACACCAAACGCGTTTCGGGACGGCTTGTCCCTTCCTCAGTGGTATAGGACGCCACCGCCTTCCTTCCTGTTTTTTATAGTGGCCTCTGTAAATTGGGCAGACTGGAAAATCGGGACTGGATTCATTTGGAAATTGATAGCAATCCATATTAATAGTAGTTCATTTCATACGTGTTTTATATTGATGCCAGTCCTGTTTGAGCATCCTTTTGGGTATGCAAATTGAATCTAAATGATATTGTAACACTTATACTCATATATATTACTAAAACTTGATGAAAAACAAATAAATTTAGTTGACATAAAAATTACATTTAGATATAGAGATGTAGTATTATATCATATATACTAATGAGTATCTTAGAGGCAATAATAAAATCAACATGATCATCAGAAATATCAATAATAATATCAAATCATGAATGAATGTATATATATAATGAATAAAAAATAATGAATAAAAAATAAAATATAAAAATAAAAACAAAATAATGAAGATGGATGTATATAAAATATAGAATTATAAAGACAATATATATAATAATATGTATAAAAGCAATATGTATAAAAGCAATATATGTAAAAAAGTGAGAGGTCTGTCATGAGGTGGGTATACGTGCATGTGAAAGCAACATACCGCCTACTCTCCAAACTTTGTTGCATCCCATTGTGGGTACCAGATGTTTCATATGTCATCATGCTATTTATACAGGTCCCTCATTAGTTGGATTTCCACTTCCTGCATGTTGACATCCCAGAAACAGTCTAGTTGTTCCCACTGGTACGTTGTGTATGTATATGGTGTGTGTATTCCCCGCTAAGAGAGGACCCGGAGGAATAAAGACTACTCCGGGTACCCCTGTCAGCCGGGAACACCCACACCTCACAAAAATCCAAATATTTCTAGCTCTGCGTTTAATCCATTGGGTACAATGCAATCAAAATCAAAGATCCTTCTTGATTCGGTGCGGGACATCCGACATATATGGTCTCCCCCCCTCCAATGTCTATTCACTCTTTCTAATGCCACATAAGTTAAGCCTGAGGGATCCTTATTGTGTTTTATTGTGAAATGGTTGGATAGAGTGTGTTTTTCGTACCCTTTCTTAATATTGCCTATATGTTCTGCAATCCTTTTTTTTAATGTTCGTTTAGTGCGGCCTACATATTGTTTATTGCAGGGGCAAGTTATAAGATATATAACATTCGTTGAGTTGCAGGATAAAAATTCGTTTATCTCATGTTTATAGGTACTTGTTGTTGAATTAACTATTGTGGTTTTTTTGGGAAAATTAGTAATTTTGCAATTTGAGCATTTACCACATCTGTGGAAACCTTTAATATCAAATAGTGTTGGTCGATTACTATTCTTTTTTCCGTGGTTCTTGATGGTGGGGGCTATTTTTAAACCTAAATTAGGTGCCTTTGTGAACGTGATTGGTGGAGTGGTGGGTAGGGATGTACCGATGGTCTTGTCTTGTCTAATCAAATGCCAGTGTTTTTGAATGATTCTTTTAACTGTTTTATATTTGGCATTGTATGGCAGGATCATCCGGATCCCTTCCTCCTCTCTTTCCTTACCCTCCATTCTCATTTTCTTTTTAAAGAAATCTTCTCTATCCATATTTCTTGTCTTATCTAGGGCGTCTTCAACCAATTTGGCTGGATATTGTTTTGTTAAAAACTGTAATTTCATCTTTGCTGCCTCTACTTCAAAATCAACTTGTCGGGTACAGTTACGTTTAATTCTTTTGAACTGGCCCAAAGGGGATGCAACAAAGTTTGGAGAGTAGGCGGTATGTTGCTTTCACATGCACGTATACCCACCTCATGACAGACCTCTCACCTTTTTACATATATTGCTTTTATACATATTGCTTTTATACATATTATTATATATATTGTCTTTACAATTCTATATTTTATATACATCCATCTTTATTATTTTGTTTTTATTCTTATATTTTATTTTTTATCCATTATTTTTTATTCATTATATATATACATTCATTATTCATGATTTGATATTATTATTGATATTTCTGATGATCATGTTGATTTTATTATTGCCTCTAAGATACTCATTAGTATATATGATATAATACTACATCTCTATATCTAAATGTAATTTTTATGTCAACTAAATTTATTTGTTTTTCATCAAGTTTTAGTAATATATATGAGTATAAGTGTTACAATATCATTTAGATTCAATTTGCATACCCAAAAGGATGCTCAAACAGGACTGGCATCAATATAAAACACGTATGAAATGAACTACTATTAATATGGATTGCTATCAATTTCCAAATGAATCCAGTCCCGATTTTCCAGTCTGCCCAATTTACAGAGGCCACTATAAAAAACAGGAAGGAAGGCGGTGGCGTCCTATACCACTGAGGAAGGGACAAGCCGTCCCGAAACGCGTTTGGTGTGCCAGGACCCCCGCAGAATATAGGAGCGCTCCTCACCATACAGCCCCACCACAGAACCCGACCGCATACTCGGGACGAACGGAGACAGCGAAGGCTACACGGCGTATGCTGCAGCAACGCCAGAGGTAAAAGACACGCCGTACGAATCAGCCACGTGGGACGCCACTGGTGAGTACGGTAGTGTCAGCCCGGGACACCGCTCACACAGCGGCCCCATATTTAACATATATGCGGTGGTGAGAGGCCAATGTACATTTTTAGTGAACAAAGAGATATTGCACTCAAGCCTTGAGACTTTATAAACCCCGGAGTAAAAACACAGAGAGAGCTATTGAATGAATAGCCTTTCCATTTTATGTGGATAAACATTTTAATGAGGAGAAATATATCACCCTTTCGTTTTTAAATATATACAACACAGTCGGGATCCCAAGGAGGGACTAGGATCATGGACTTTCGCTTCACGGTCGTCATACTGAGGTCTCCAATGCGGTTAGCCTGACTGTGATGGACTATATACCAGGATGATGTCATGGGTGTGAATTATTGTGTTTTTATATAGAACATACTGTTACAATTTGTACTACATTATTGCCTCCTCATCGATATTTGATTTTTTTGATGTGTATATGATGTTTATATGGTCATTTTATCAGAATAAATAGTATTAACCATTAGACCTCCATCTGGCCTGAATGAGGTGTGCCGGTCTAACATTTTGAAGCTATATTGACACATCTGGTGATGTTTACACACCTTCGGATTGCCCAGATGTGTGTAAACATCATCCGAAGGAGAATATTTTGTGTTTCTCTATAGTTATTTATATACTATAGTCACAGCCCTAAATGGAACAAAAACTTGCGGTCTCTCAAGAAATGTAGTCCCTCTGATTCTGTATTTCCAGCTTTCTATTATTTCAATAGACCATTTTCACATTAACATACGTCACTTCCGGTCCACGATTCAGTCCAGCAGAATTACCGGAGCGCCGCGATTTTTCATATTGCGATCTGCCTACAATGCGATTATCTGCATAAGAAAAACCTCTTCTCTAAAATTTCTCCTAATCCTATTGATATGAGGTCCGGCACATCGTAGTCGGTGTCATCTGCTTTATTGGCACTCTCTCACTTCGTGGGCCCGCTTAAGATTAAGGTTATCCTCGGCACTGAACATTAGAAATAGGATTGTATGTATTGTTCTAGTTTAATTGATTGATTTTACCATTATGTTTTCATGATTTCATACTATGTATTTCATCCCCCTTATATGAATAGGAAGAATACGTCACTTCCGCTTTCCGAGCGAGTGGAACGCAAACCGGTAAGTGACGTCTCTTCCTGCTTTTTTGGCGCTCAATCCCGCTCCTTATAAAATCTGTATGTTTAGTATGTAATGTTATGCTCCTGATGAAGGGGATTATACTCCCCGAAACGCGTTCAGCCGATCCTCCTCCCCTATCCTGTGGTTATTAAAGGTGTTTGACCTGACCAGTGGACCCTCTGTGGACTGCAGTCATTCCCAGGACATCCTTAAGGCGACCCAGGTGCAGGAGGCACTCCGGTGGGTGTCTTGAGGTTATCCCACCCGGAACATCCTGGGTGAAGTGAATTTGAATTGCTTTTTAATAGTTTTCTTCATTGATTTTATCTCATCCCCACCCATGGTATTTGGAATTGGTCATTCATCTGCTTCCACTCTGAGTTACATACTTACTCCATTTGTGCTTTTTCCATACGATATATACAGATACATTCAGCTCTGGCGCCATCCTAAAGGGGTCATTTTTTCTTTTTTTTCTTCTCAATACCAGAAGGTCCTTGTAGAAAAATTGCTCCAAAAATTTCCAGCTGACAATGCTGGCTGCAGAGTACGTAGTTCCTTGGCCAACCGACGAGGGGAGGGGAGGAAACACAAAGCAGTTCCAACAGAGGCAGGGCCTGGGAAACTTTTATGAAACCCCACCAGCACCCTCAACCTGATGTGCGGCCTACTATCACAAGGAGGGAAACATTTTGGAAGATGGTGAAGGAGTACTTAGCAGACCATGTCAGCGTCCTCAGTGAATCCTCTCTGCCTTACAACTAATGGGTGTCCAAGATGTACACATGTCAAGAACTGGCGCTTTACGCCTTAGAGGTGCTGGCCTGCCCCGCCATCAGCATTTTGTTAAAGCGTGTATTTAGTGCTGCTGGGCACAAATGAAAAAAGATCGCAGCACTCCGAAGTCTTCTAATATTCAAGATTTATTCCACCACGTGAGATGCGACGTTTCGACCCGGTGGGGGTCTTTATCAAGCATTGCTTGATAAAGACCCCCACCGGGTCGAAACGTCGCATCTCACGTGGTGGAATAAATCTTGAATATTAGAAGACTTCGGAGTGCTGCGATCTTTTTTCATTTGTGTCCATAGGAGAGGTTCTTCAGGTCAGGACCTAACATCGCGTGCACCGCCACATCTTGGACTATCGGCCACCTGGCCGCTGATGGTGCTGTCCCACACCAACCTATTAGTGCTGCTGGGGGCATAATAACTGATAAGCACATCCGCATGTCAACTGAAAATGCTGACCGGTTGACTCTTAAGAATGAACAAGGTCTGGATTGCCCCTAACTTTTCTACTCCACCAGAAGAAAGCGGCTGAACATAAATGCACTCTAAATGTGGCTTTTATGGTGTATTGAATAAACTGTATTCCCATACACCCCTTCCACCACTAAAAAGGGTATATGGTGCAATCTCCCTTTCTCATCCTCCTCCTCCATCATACCAACATGCTTATTAGGCTGCCCTTGCTCCTAATGTTTTAGAGCGTCAGCTCAGCAGCGGGCCCTCACCCATAATGTTTTAGAGGGTCACCAGCAACTCCTCAACCATAATGTTTTTGAGGGTCACCAGCAAGTCCTCAACCATAATGTTTTTGAGGGTCACCAGCAGGCCCCTGTTCATAATGTTTTAGATGGTCAGATCAGCAGCAGGCACTCGCCCCAAATGTTTTAGAGGGTTTCCAGCAGGCCATCAAATAAAGGGTGTCATGTAGTACCGGTTCCTTGTAATTTTTGGCAGCCCTTTCACTTAGTGCATAGTCTTTATGAGTGTAGGAGTCCCACTACATGAACAATTCTACCAAAATGTCAATGAAGCCCTCCTTTATGTGATTTACAGGTTGTATCAGAGTGCCTCTTCTTTGAAATTTCTGGCAGCACTTGCACTTTATATACCAGTAAATATACAGGAAAGAATGTTTCCTAACAATTTTTCCTCCAAAAGTGATTTTTATCTTCGGTTTTGTGTGTATTATTGTCAGTCTGCAAGAGTGGCGCATTACTCGGACAACATCATTCCCAGCAGCTAAATGGGAGTCCAAGATGCATCCAGATATCCTCCCTATGCTTTTTCCGAACTATTTCAGTGGTGTTTTCATCAATTTCTGACCTTTTCCTGTGAACCAGACACCCTAAACTCTTCAGAGCAGATGGTGCCTGGTTTAGGCCCCTTTCACACGGGCGAGTTTTCCGCGCGGGTGCAATGCGTGATGTGAACGCATTGCACCCGCACTGAATCCGGACCCATTCACTTCTATGGGGCTGTGCACATGACAGTTGATTTTCACGCATCACTTTTGCGATGCGTGAAAATCGCAGCATGCTCTATCTTCTGCGTTTTTAACGGAACGCAGGCCCCATAGAAGTGAATGGGGCTGCAGGAAAATCGCAAGCATCCGCAAGCAAGTGCGGATGCTTTGCGATATCCCGCATGGTTGCTATGCAACCATCGGGATGTGTAATCGGTTCTGTATTATTTCACATTATAACATAGTTATAATGTAAAATATACTTGGCCATCTTCCTAATGTTTAAACAGGTGCAGAATGGGTTAAAAATAATAAACTAATAATGACTTACTGTTCCATTTGATCGCGAGCCCGGCATCCTCTCCGTTAGCTTGCTAGTAGGAAAGGACCTGTGATGATGTCACATGGTCACATAGACCAATCACATGCTCCATCACCATAGTGATGGAGCAGGTGATTGGGCCATGTGATGCTGTGACATCATCACAGGTCCTTTTCCTACTAGCAAGCTAACGGAGAGGATGCCGGGCTTCGCTATCAAATGGAACAGGTAACTTATTATTAGTTTATTATTTTTAACCCATTCTGCACCTGTTTAAACATTAGGAAGATGGCCAAGGGTATTATTTTACATGATAACTATGTTATAATGTGAAATAATACCAGCGGGACAATTTCTGACCCAAACATGCACTTCTGTGAAGAAGTGCAGGTTCGGGTCTGGGTACTAAAGTGCCGATTTTCTCCGCGCGTGCAAAACGCATGACAGCGCTTTGCACTCGCAGGGAAAAATCGCGGCGATTCCCGCAACGCACCCGCACTGTTTGACGGAGTGCACCCGCAACGCCCGTGTGAAAGGGGCCTTAATGCTCGGGTTCTCCCATTGACTTCCATTGTGCTCAGGTGCTCGGTAGAGCACCCGAGCATCCCGAGGTGTTCTACTCGAACACCCAAGCACTTTGCTGCTCGACCAACACTAATTCAGTAAGGGAAGCGTTTTAGCTGAACCCTACTGGATCCAGCAAAAATGCTAGTGTGAAAGTAGCCTTATACTTCCACCACCTTGGGAATTGCATTACTAATAGATAAAAGCTTCTGTGCTTTCATTGTGCAGTATTCTACATGGATTGTCTTGTTTTGTTTATAAATCTGATGACACATAAGCTATTTTGTTATTCATTATTGTGATGCTACGTAGTTCTGCTTTGCTGGAAAAATACAGCAACCTATGTTTTACCAGTTCCTGTCAAGTTAGTGATCATATAAATATTTTGTGTTTGCTACTAACAAAGCAGTAGTCATTTCTAGGCAGTTTAGCAATTTTTCATTCAAATGCAGTTATTTATGGCAAAGCTGCAGTTATTCTTCAGATTTTATGTTATTTATGCTCTGAATAAATTGCAGCATTTATAATTCAAGGCAGACTGAAGAGCCAAGCGCCTGTAATCCATTATACAGTGACAATGTAGAGTTGTAAATTTTTTACAGTGGATCCCACTGCTTTGCCTAATGAAAGAGCAGCTTGAGAGCCAATCAGATTATGCAAATATCAAATACAGAAAAAATGATAATAGTGACATGAATGGTTTTGATTGCATTTGGAAATTATATGGTGTATGGCAGAAATTTCAGCTGATAGAATCTGCCAACACGTGCAGAATAAAGAGATTCTCCACATCAGATACAAAGTAGGAAGAAGAATTACAAATACTGTAACTAATTAAATATGGAAAGCCTGGTCTTCAAAATGCTACACATAGGAAAAGGTTCACAATACAGAATGGCAACAATCATGGTGTACTGTATAATACTGAAGGAGTAGTGATTTCTTTCTCCGTTTAAAAAAAATAATAATAACTACTGTGATCTGTGAAAATGTAAATTTTGCCAAACTCAGAGCTATTAAAAAAAACCATTTTTTGTTAAAATACAAGGTTTAAAGATGATCTTAATTTTGTTATTTTTAGCTTCTGTACATTTAAGAATATTTTATTACCCTCAATAGACAGCTATTCAAAGTATACATGCATAAAATTTTCATCTTATTCATTTTCTGGTGAAAAGCATTATCATAGTAAGGGTGGGTTCACATCAGCGTTGTGGATTCCGTTATGGCTTTCCGTTAAACCATGGTTTATAACTAGGGTTGAGCGAACCCGAACTGTATCGATTGGGTTCGTACCGAATTTTGGGGTGTTCGGGACACGGGCCTGAACCCGAACATTTGCGTAAAATTTCGGGTTCGGTGTTCGGCGCTTTCTTGGCGCTTTTTGAAAGGCTGCACAACAGCCAATCAACAAGCGTCATACCACTTGCCCCAATAATGGCATGGCTGTGATTGGCCAGAGCAACATGTGACCCAGGCTCTATAATAGCTTGAGTCACAGAGCGCTGTACGTCACTCTGCTGTTACAAGTGTAGGGAGAGGATGCTGCTGGACTTGTGATTTCAGGGAGAGAATAGGAGAGAATCTAACTCAGCGATCTACCTAGAAACAGTTGTGTGGGTGCAGGGCACTATCCTTTTACCCTGCCCTGAGCTCATTTACCAAAAAATACTAACTTTTAGATTCTGTTAGTTAGGTGGGTGGCGACGGCCATTTTATGCATGCTCAGTGCACCAGCACTGCATCTGAGCTTTTGGGACATTGCAAATCACCATTTTTTGAAATACACCCATAATTTTCTGGGGTTTGAAAAACACACTTTTTTTTCGAAAAACAGTATTTTCCAGATCTGCAAGTGTTAAATTCAAGTTTAATATATACAGTATTTATATTCTGTTAGCAAAAAAAGACTTTTCGGGCAATATTCAACATCTGTATTAGTAAGTGTGCAATTTAAGCTAGAAATACACCCATCATTTTCTGGGGTTTGAAAAACACACTTTTTTGACAAAAAAAAAACACTATTTTCAGGCCTTGCAGCATCAGCACGTGTGAAATTACAGGCATATAGTGCTGTCAAATTCAGTTGTTAAACAAACAGTCGTTTTAGTTGGCAGCCTTTGATGCAGATGTCATTGTGAGATACACTCTTAATACATTTGGGTTACATTCTGAGATTTTAAATACCGCCATTTGGTGCACCAATATTGAATTCAGGCCTACAGAGGTTTAGGCCCTGTGTGATCCCCCTATACATACAGGGGTTTGAATCAGGCATTTGAAATACAGCCATTTAGTGCAAAGATATATTTACTTCAGGCCTACACTGATTCAGGGCTTGTGTGGTCTCCCCTATACATACAGGAGTTTGAATTAGACATTTGAAATACAGCCATTTTGTGCAAAGAAATCTTTAATTGACGCCTAGTCTGGTGAGGCCGTGTGAGATACACCCTTTACATACTGTTGTTCTTTTCTACTATTATTTAACCACCTCCCGACCGCCTAGCAGGGATGCGTCCTGCGGGCGGCCGGGTTATTCCTCCTGGACGCATATACGCGTCATCTCGCGAGACTCTGCGCAGTGCGGGTCGGCAAAAGGCGCACAAGGAGTTGGTCACCAGCCTGCCAGCCAATGATCAGCGCTGGCAGGTTAGTGACTTTTAAAAAATCGAACCACCAGCCATATAACACATTATATTTATAAATATAATGTGTTAAATGGCTTCTGTGCTCTCTGCTGGGTACTTTTCGTCGGTTGGTCCCAGCAGAGAGCACAGATCACAGTGAGTACACCAAGCACTACACATTTAGCCCCAGATCACCCCCCTATCACTTCAATTAACCCCTTAATCACCCCTGTCAATCACTAGTGAAAGGGAAAAAAGTGATCAGTGTAAACTGTCACTTTTTTTTTTTTCACCAGTATTGACTGTTACGTCATGCATCAAGGTTATGTCACTGTCTCAAAATGCAAAGATGCAAAATGCAAAATCTCAATATGTGATAGCCTAACAGTGCAGGCTATGATAGTCAGCAAAGCAGTTGCGTGTCTTTGTGTAACAAAGGTGCACGTTACATGTGTCGCAGAGGCTGTCCGTGCGATTTTCATTCCCATGTTTGGCACATTGAGCACATCGTTTGCGTCTATCGCTTCTAATCATGGAATGTTTCGGCTTTGGTGCTGGAAGGACACTTTCATGAACTTCTGACTGCGCTGACGGAGCTTTCCTTTGTCTGTTGGAGTATCCACCCACCAGACTCCTTGCTATCATCTGCCGATATTACAGTGGTGTAATCGCGTTGTACTCTGGGTGCCTCTCTTCATTTGCTTGTATATAAATGCAGTGACTGTTTACAGCAATATCTAGGAGGTCAAAGAAAATCCTCAAATAAAACTTTATCTTTGACTTCAGGTCTGTCTCATAGGACACTTTCTTCTGATCCATCAGGTCCACCCCCCCCTCCCCCCATGTACTTGTTGAAAATAGTAACAATGGTTGGACATGGAATATGCAGCTTTTCTGAACATCCTGCCTTCTCAGCACATGCGTCATATCATCCTTTTTGCATGTAAGGAAATTTGACAACAGTGTCACTGATCTATTGTCCATCCATTTTACACATATGATGCCATTTGCACTCATAGTATCCACATCTCCTCGTTTCATTTCTTTGTCAGCTTTCAAGTTTTTGGGAATTTTTTTTGTCCTCACAAACTGTGCCACAAAGGTAGATCTTCTTCTGCAACATCTTGTATTGCAGTAGTGGAGAATTAAAAAAATTGTCGATGAAAACCTGACAGCATAGCTGTTCTAGTTGTTTTGTCAGCATAACAATGACACTCTCTCCAAGACCATGTTCTGTGTCTGTTTTTCGTCCAGTATAGATGTCAAACTGATAAAGGTAGCCTGAGATTGCATCACATCTGCACCATTGCTTGAATCCTCATTTCACAGGCTTGTTTCTGATATACTGCTTCATGATGTTTTGACCTTTATATTTTATCATGTGCTCATCAATCGACTGTTGCTTGCTTGAATTTATCGCAGCCTGGAAGCATAGATTAAAGTGCTCGATCAATGGACGAACTGTGAAAGCTCGATCACACTGGGGATGAGTTCTAGGTAACATGTCCTCATTATTTGCAAAGTGCATAGAAGAGTGAATTGCTTCAAATCGAGCACGACTCATAATATTTGCTATAAATCGTACCTGAAGATCTGGCTGAGTAGAACCAATAGTCTCTGATCGATGGCAGAACATGATACCCCATGACAAGACATATTCCAAAGAAGGCTCAAAGCGCATCTGCATTTGTCTGGAATGGAATGCCCTTCTGTTTCAAATAAAGCTTACTTTGCTCCACAACGTGTGAGACTAAAGTGCTGAATTCAGATGCTTGTTCAAAGACTTCAACAGCATCAATATCTGCAGAGTCATCTAATTTCAAGTTCACTTGTCCATAGTCATATTCAGTAGTCTTTGTTATGACTTTAGTTGCTCCCCTTTTCCACCTAAAGTCAAAACCAGTGATCACTGACTGAGTTTTTGAACTAGATCGCGACTTTTTCGGCAGAGGCAGTTGCTCTCCTTCTTCAGAGTTCACTGCTAAAGTTTGGAGTGTACATTTACGTTTCAGTGAGCCATAGAACATCAAAGGTTTGACAGGTAGAGCTGTACAAGCTAGGTTTCTGCTACAGCTGGGTTCAGTTGATGAAGGATAAGGATGCTCTATGATCACTTCCTGTGTCAACAGCTTCAAGCAAGAAACTCTGATCTTCGTCATCGAGAGTGAGGTCCTCTTCATCACTGTGGTCGGCAAACAACAGCTGTTGTATATCCTCTTCACGCCGTGCCATTGTGTTTGAGGCCTTGCTAAGAACAGATGAACAATGGCGAAAAAAATTGGTTATGACAGTTAGTGACTCTGCCACTTCATGTAGCTGAAGAAATGAATGCTTTCCTTCAGCTGCCTCCTGATGTATTGCTGTAAATTAGATAAAAATACTTGTGTAATGAAAATGTCTCCTGTACAGCACACTTCAATCATACAGCAATAGGACAGCACTGTCCTACAAACATACCTTTCTCACTGATGGCTGACTAACTTCAGTTATACAGAATTTATTTGTGCTGCATCTCCTCACTCCCCCTTCCCTTCTTCTCAAATGGTTACAGAAGGGAGTGAAGCACATTATCTTGTCCCACTTATTCTGTACAAATTATCTTATACTTTCTAACACTGCTATTGCCTAGCATAGCATCAGCTGTATGCCTGTGTAGATCTAGTTTCATGCTGAATGACAGTTTTATCAGTTGCTGTTGAGTCCCAAGAGGTAAAACTGTACAGTAACTGGAAAACTGCTTTTTATCCACGGTCCCTAAAGTTCCACTGAGCTCAGATAAAGCACAGACTGAATGACTTCTATACCTGTCCAAAGTTATTTGATAAACAACTCTGCATAGTGGCAGGGTTTCTTTAAAGTATGGTCCATTGAGGACTATAGGGACATATGTGTCCCAGAGCGAAAAATGTCAACCAAATTGGTTCAAATGATAAAATCTCTCAAAAAACCATGTGTTGTTGTCAAACACAAGTCTATTAACAAATATCAGATGATCCAATAACATCTGACTATTTAGGTCACTTTTTCTGGAACACCAAAAGCAATTTTTTTTTTTTTAAGTTCGTACACTTCAGTTGCTGTAACTAAGCCATTTCATGAAATAACTGGCAAAAAGCTAGATCCATTTGTTGATAAGAACAAAAGTTCGGGTTTGGGTCCGTTGTTCGGCGATTTCTTCCCGCTTTCTGAAGGGCTGCACAGCAGCCAATCAGCAAGCGTTTAACTTCTTGCCCTAAGAAGCCATCACAGCCATGCCTACTAATGGAATGGCTGTGATTGGCTGAGTGCAGCATGTCACCCAGCCTATTTATAAGCTGGAGTCACGTACTGCCGCACGTCATTCTGCTGATTTGAGCTTAGGGAGAGGATGTTGGTGCTACGATCAGGGACAGAATAGGGCATAAATCAGAAGAACCTGTGCTACTTTAATCCTCAAGATACAGCAAATAGAGAGGGAGAGAGCTTCAGCAATCCAACATTTCAGTACCCAGCCACTGCAAGGGAAATCTTTTTTTGTAATCTGTTACGGAGGTGGTGCTCGGCGGCCATATTAGCCACTGAAGTGTACTGCATGTGTGCCAGTCAGCCAGGGACATCAGCCTAATCCTATTTTATAGCTCAGTGAAGGAAAAGAAACTTTTTTTTTCTGGCTGCTAAAGTCCCCTATATTTCCTTTTGTATGTTTAAGGGGTGACATAGTCCAATTGTCTAGCCTGGGATCCGTGGTGCCACAGAGCACTTGTGTATACAAAGCACTAAACCGTATATTCCATTTCAGCTACCAAATAGTGCATCAGTGTATTTTAGTTTAAAAAAACCTGATCCACACCATAACCATAGCAAAGGCAGGTGCACTCTGAGGCAATACTTAACCCTCTCACTGATAAAATTGAGAGGTTAGTTCAACATATCCTACTAGGAGGACATGTCTTAAGCTCGGACACCACGGCAAGGTCTCTCAAGTAGCCCGAGGCCCTACCACTCAACCGTACCTGTGCCTATTTTACACCGCCAAAATATATATTTGACATCTCTGCGGTGAAATAGAGAATCCGTGTCATTTTGGGGGGAAAAACCGTATTCCTTGTCCACAAAACAGTTCTGCATACACCGTCCAATGACACATTTTATATTTCTGCAGGGAAATAGTGCTTCTTTGTTTTTTATAGAAAAAAACGTTATTCAAGTTCCACCAAACAGTCTGAAATACCTATTCCAACCACTAATTTTACATTGCTACTGTGAAATACAGCATACATATGTGTATGTTTTTTGACAAGAGTGGTAATCCTGATCCACAGACAGTGGCGTAGCTATAGGGGTCGCAGCAGTCGCAATTGCGACCGGGCCCCTAAGTCAGGGGGGACCACGGGGCCCACTCCAGGAGAGACAGTCTAAAGCCCTATAACTCCTGACAAGTTATTTGAGGTCTTGAGGACCTTTTCCACTCAGCCAATCAGTGGCTGCAGCTGTGTCACATGTCAGGCCAGCGATTTCCTGCTGAGCCAATCACTGGCCTGACACATGACATAACTGTGGCCACTGATTAGCTGAGTGTGAAAGGTCCTCAAGACCTCAAACAACTTGTCCGGAGGCCAGAGAGAAGATACCAGGAGTCAACTAGTGCCACACAGAGGGGAAGAGGAGCTGCTACCGACTGGACCAGGACCAGGTGAACATAATGTTTTTACATAATATTAATAGAGGGGGGAAATGTGACATGGAGAGGGGAGAACTGTGACATGGAGAGGGGAGAACTGTGACATGGAGAGGGAGAACTGTGACATGGAGGAGAACTGTGACATGGAGGGGGAGAACTGTGACATGGAGGGGGGAGAACTGTGACATGGAGGGGGAGAACTGTGACATGGAGGGGGAGAACTGTGACATGGAGGGGGAGAACTGTGACATGGAGGGGGAGAACTGTGACATGGAGGGGAGAACTCTGACATGGAGGGGGAGAACTCTGACATGGAGGGGGTGAACTCTGACATGGAGGGGGAGAAATGTGACATGGAGGGGGAGAAATGTGAGATGGAGGGGAGAGAAATGTGACATGGAGGGGGGAGAAATGTGACATGGAGGGGGGAGAACTGTGACATGGAGGGGGGAGAACTCTGACATGGAGGGTGGAGAAATGTGACATGGAGGGGGGAGAAATGTGACATGGAGGGGGGAGAAATGTGACATGGAGGGGGGAGATGTTGGATGAAGGACCTGCCGTGATGTCACAGGATCACATGGGTCACATGGTCCACTCAAATGCTTCTATGATTGGACCATGTGACCCTGTGACGTCACCACAGGTCCTGAAGCAAGCAATCATCAAGAGAGAAGACGTTCTGGGGCTCTGCGCGTACAATTGGAGAAGGTGAGTTAACTCTTTATTATTTTTAACCCTCTATAGCCCGGGGAACATTGCATTCTGTAATTAGAATGTGATTATTTTCCCTTATAACTATGTTATAAAGGAAAATAATTACATATACAGAATATTCATCCCGAACACGGACTTCAGTGATGAAGTCTGACTTCGGGTCTGGGTACCAAGCATGCAGATTTTTTCACGCGCGTGCTAAACGCACTACAAACGTTAGCACACGCGCGGAAAAATCGTGGCGATTCCCGCAATGCACCCGCCTCTTATCCGGGCATCAAACATGACGCCCGTGTGCAAGAGGCCTTAGAGACTTCCTTAAGGGGATTGCCACCTACACCTCAGCCAGCAGTTGCTCGCTCTGTCCCAGTGCCATCTGATGTTGAGGAAGATTGTTTAATTATGGCTCACAGGAGAGGAGTCTGAAGGGTCAGTGTGAAGATACGGATCAGTTGGTCAAGGCAGTAAGATCGGCTATGGGTCTGGAAGAGACTAGGAAACTATCAGGTCTATCCAGGACATCATGTTTGAGGGACTTGAGTTAAAGAAAATGAAAGTATTTTTTCCCTATTCACCGGATGGTGTCCCAGCTTATTAATAGTGATGAGCGGCAGGGGTGATATTCGAATTTGCGATATTTTGTGAATATTTGGGCGAATATTCGCCATATATTCGCGAATTCGCAAATTTCTGATCTTCAGGCATTATTTTCTTGATTGCGAAAATAAAAATATTGTATTTAAAAAAAAACGAATATTCGCGATTACGAATATATTTTGAGATATTCTAAATATTCGTGAATTCTCGAAGTGCCGATATTCGCGATTTAAATTTCGCAATTCGAATATTCGTGATTAACACTACTTATTAGGAGAGGATTAAGAGAGAATGGGAGAACCTGGATAGGAAGTCATTTATCCCTAGGGCCATTAAAAGGAAATACCCCTTTGAGACCGATGACCAAGTCCTGGGATCGTCCGCCTAAAATTGATGTGGCTATAGCCAAGATTTCTAAAAATGGTTTCCTTGCCCTTTGAAGACTTGGGGACTCTTAAAGAGCCCATGGATAAGAAGGTGGAGGGTTTCCTTAAGAGAGCTTGGGAGACCGCTGGGGCAGCCCTTAAACCAAGCATAGCGGGTACCTCAGTGGCTAGGTCCATGGTGTTGTGGATGGATCAGCTCTCTACAGATATCCAGAATACGGTGCCTAGGGATCAACTACTAGCCTCCCTTCCCACAATTAAGAAGCCAGCCGATTTTCTTGCAGATTCCTCTTCTGATACCCTGAGACTGTCGGCTAGGGCTGCGGCCTTGACAAACTCGGCTAGGCGAGCTCTGTGGGTGAAGAAATGGTCAGGTGACCTTAGCTCCAAGAATGAATTATGTTTCACCCCATGTGAGGGCGAGTTAATTTTTGGTTCGGTCCTCACTGATTTATTGGAAAAAGCAGGGGATAAAAAGAAAAATGTCAGTATCCCGCAGTCTTCTAGGCAGTATCGGCCCTTTTGTGTGAATAGAAGGGGGGGGGGGGAGGATAGAGGTAGAGGCCAGGCAGGCTACAGATGGATGGGTTGCCATAAAGGTAGTGGCTTTATGTTCAACCAACCTCCTCCTCCGCTAAAAAGCTCAGCTCTCAGTGACGGGGTCTTGTGGGTAGGTGGCAGATTAAAAAAAACTTCTTTGCAGAGTGGCAGTTGATTACAGGAAGTTTGTGGGTTCTAGAGACCATAAAGGATGGTCTCGGTCTTGAGTTCATCAAGCTGCCTCATACCCATTACATAATAACAAAATGTCCTTCAGGTCTCTCAGGTCTGTCTTCTCTCAAGCTGAAAGTTTTATCCTTGATTAAAAAAGGGCTTCTGGTTTCAGTTTCAGCGGAGGAAATAGGTCAAGGTTTCGATTCCACTCTTTTCCTTATAAAAAAAAGCCAAACGGAACTTTCAGAGTCATCATAAACCTGAAACCTCTGAATCAGTTTTTCACTTACCATCGGTTTAAAATGGAGACCCTAAAGTCAGCGATAAATCTATTGACAAAGGACTGTTATATGGCTTCTCTAGATTTAAGAATCGCCTATCTCCATGTGCCCATCCAAAAAGACTTTCAAAAGTCTAATTATATGTGAGTTCTGAAGAAAATTGGTTGCACCAGAGCATGTTATGGGCTTCCTAACAAAGTGTGAGAATACATATGCACATGCCAATTTTCTGTTTTCTATTTCTAAACAATAGTTTTATTTATATATTTTTCCCTTACGACCATGACAGCACCCTTGAGAGACCGCCTCCTTCCAGGACAGGAAACAGAAAACTTTTTGTGGAGAGCACTTAAGAAGTGATTACTCCCTTACATCCTCAGTTTTCCTGTTTCCTGTCCTATGGATAGGACATTTCTGTGGAGAGCAAAATTAGGCTGCAGGAGCCCCGCTGACACTTATTTAGGGGTTACCTGATGCGGCGTAAAACTCCTCTAGGAGCTGCCAGCTATATCTGGATTTCTCCCTCTGGGTCCCGGATTTTTTATCACGCCGATGTTCCTGGGCAGTCCCAGCATAATCGTGAGGGAATGCTGACACGCCGGATCCTCCTAACGGTGTTCAGGAGGTCCAGGGCCTTACTCTACCTCTAGGCTGCAGGTTACAGAGGCAGGTGGAGGAGGTTTGAGTTATTTGCGTGCCCTGTGCGCGAACCGGAAGTGCAAACATGCAACTTCTGGTGTTTGGAACGCACGTGGCGTGCGTTCTGAAAGTAGGGAGTAGTCTCCTACTAAGGCCGCATAGGAGCACCGGCAGGGACCCGACCTTTGGATTTTCAAGTCCAACAAACACGCGTTCAGAGGGAGCCCAGCCAGCCTGCGATCTTCAGTGGATCCTTGTGTTTGGTCTCTCTATTCTACCCACTGTCATAGAGGATGCGAGTACTCAGCGTGCTGATGTCCAGGAGAGCCATGATCTTAGACCGGTATTCCTGGTGGGGTAAGGGGGTCAATCCCCAACTTTTATGTCCTTTCTACCAATTTTAAATAGGTGTTATCCTCTTATTGTATTTGTAGAATATTAAAGAGGGCCCCAGGAAAGCCACTGCTAAGTCCAGAGGGAGAGAATGTGCTGTCTGCAAGAAAAAGCTCTTTCCTTCTTGGTCAGCAGTGTGTGAACAAAGTGGTAGAAGAGGAGTCCCCTTCTTTGCTTCAGAGTATCAAAGATATTGTAAAGTCTGAAGTGTCCAATTCAATGGAAATGTTTAGCAAGTGTATCCCTTCCTCAGCGGCAGGCAAGCAAGGTCATGCTATCGTAATATCTAATTCAGATTCTGCAGATGAAAATGAGCAGGGAGAAATCCTGGAAAATTCAAGCTCGTCTTCAGATGAAGACACCACAAGTAGGCCTCTTTTTTCCCCTTGAGGATACAGAATCCTTGTTAAAAGCCATTAGAGCTACTATGAAGGTAGACATGCCTAGCGAGCCTAAGGCCGTCCAGGATATAATGTTCGGTGACCTGGGACACAAAAAATCTCCTTTAAATGAGAATATAAAATACTTAATTCACAAAGAATGGAATAAACCTGACAACTTTTTTTTATTCCAAAAAATGTCAGCAGAAAATACCCGTTTGATGAGGGTGAATCCTCCTGTTGGGATAGGGCCCATAAAATAGATGCCCCTATTGCAAAAATGTCAAGAAAGTTGGCCTTAACTTTTGAGGATCTTGGCACACTAAAAGATCCTATGGACAGACGTGCAGAAATTTTCCCTTAAAAAAGCTTGGGAAGCGTCAACCCAAACATTTAAACCTAATATTGCTACTACCTCTACGGTCAGATCTTTAAAACTATGGCTACATGAGCTGCAATCACATTTACAAAATAAGACACCTAGGGACCAATTACTGGAAGTATTTCCTACCCTCCTTAAATCAGTGGACTTTATTTCTGGTGCTTCTGCAGATGCTTTAAAATTAACTGCCAGGTCAGCTGCCTTATCTATATCAGCGAAAAGAGCGGTCTGGCTTAAAGGTTGGTCAGGTGATACTAGTTCAAATAATAAGCTTTGCGCTATCCCATGCCAAAGAGATTATCTCTTTGGGCCAGTATTAGATGACCTTTTGGAAAAAGCTTCTAAAAACAAAAACATTTTTTCTGTTTCCGGACCGACAAAAAAGCAAGAAGACAGAATTTTCAGCAAGAAAACAAAAATAGAAGGAATAAAGGCTTCCTCTTTTACTCTGTCTGCTACAAGACCCAAGGACAGTCAGCAATGACGGTTTCTTTCCAGTGGGAGGAAGGCTTTCTCTATATTTTCAGGCTTGGCAGCAGATCTCGTTAGGCCTGTGGATTTTAGGTATCATAAAAGACGGGTTTCGCCTGGAGTTTGCCTCTCCCCCACCGGAGAGATTAAAAATCTTAAAACTTGTTCAAAAATCGACAAGAGATCTCGCTATAGAACAAGACATTTTTTCTCTATTAGAAAAAGGTGTCCTCATCCCTGTTTCAGATTCGGAAAGGGGCAAAGGATTTTATTTGTCCCTTTTAATTGGTACCCAAACAGAATGATTATAATTCTGAAAGATTTATTCCATTTTCTAAACATACAAAAAGCATCTTTAGATATGAGATACGCCAATTATCACGTTCCTATTCATGCAGAATTCCAAAAATTTCTCAGAGTGGCGGTATCCATTGAAGGTCATGTCTACCACTTCTAATACAGGGCACTTCCGTTTGGAATTTCTCAGGCCCCCAGACTATTCGCAAAATTGATGGAAGAAGTTATGGCCCACATAAGGGAAAAAGACATCCTGGTGATCCCTTATTTGGACGACCTTCTGGTAGTGGCAGAGTCAGAAAATCTTCTAACAAGAGTTGAGCGAACCCGAATTGTAAAGTTTGGGTGCGTACCGAACTTCACGATTTTTTGCACCCGGACCCGAACCCAGACTTTTTCACCGAAGTCCGGGTTCAGTGTTGGGGTTATTTTATTCTAACACTGAGGCGTTCCCATGGTGATACACTCGATGTTAGAATATACTAACAGGCGCGTACATACCAACCCCCTGGTGCCCGGTGGCACTTGACCTCTGACAGGGTGCTGTGATCTGCTCAATTAACCCCTTAGGTGGTGCCTGAGGGGTTCATTTCGTGAATCACAGCACCCTGTCAGAGGTCGGGTGCCACCGGGCAGCAGTGCGCCCCGTCCCCTCTCCTAGTATTAAAATTATAGGTGGCCAGTGCGCCCTCCCCGCCCCCCATATTAAAATCATTGGTTGCCAGTGCACCCCCCCCCCCCAGTATTAAAATCATTGATGGCAGTGGCACCCCCCCTTCCCTTCCCAATCGGGAAAATCATTGGTGGCAGTGGCAGCGCAGTTCCAATTGAAGTCCCAGCTGTGTAATGCTGGGGCTCCGATCAGTTACCATGGCAGCAAGGAAGCTACTGAAGTCCTGGCTGCCATGGTCACTTAGCAGCATTATACTTACGTGCGCTGTCTGTGGTCGCCAGGTGCTCCTTCTACTGGTAAGTGACAGGTCTGTGCTATAAGCATAAACATATGCGCCGCATAGACCTGTCACTTACCAGGAGAAGGAGCGCCCGGCGGCCACAGACAGCGCATGTAAGTATAATGCTGCTAAATGGCCATTGCAGCCAGGACTTCAGTAGCGTCCTTGCTGCCATGGTAACCGATCGGAGCCCAGCATTTACTGCGCTGCCACCAATGATGGGGAAGGTAGGGGGGTGTGCCACTGCCACCAATTATTTTAATACTGGGGGGGCACACTGGCCACCTATGATTTTTATACTAGGAGAGGGCGCGGGGCGCACTGCTGCCCGGCGGCACCCAACGTCTGACAGGGCGCTCTGATCCATCCAATTAACCCCTCAGGCACCACCTGAGGGGTTAATTGCACAGATCACAGTGCCCTGTCAGAGGTCGGGTGCCACCGGGCAGCAGGGGGCTGGTATGTATGCGCCTGTTAGTATATTTTAACATCGAGCATCCCCATCACCATGGGAACACCTCAGTGTTAGAATATACCTTCGGATCTGAGTTTTCACTATCGTTATAACCATGTTATAACGGAAAATAATAAAGTGCAGTTCGGGTCCCCATTGACTTTAATGGGGTCCAGATTCGGAGTCAAGTTCAGGTCCCGAACCCGAACTTTAACCTAAAGTTCGGCCGAACCCGGCGAACCCGAACTTCACCGGGTTCGCTCAACTCTACTCCTAACTGCTCATATTCGGGAAGTAATAAAAATTTTAACAAAACTAGGATGGCAGATAAACTGGCCAAAGTCAAATTTGATACCCTCTCAGAAGTGTGTGTTCCTAGGCATGATCCTGAATTCAGTGAACTGCTGTTATATTCTTCCAGAACACAAGATATCACGCATAAGAGAAGATGTGTGTTCCCTGATCACCTCAAAGAATTGAACTATCAGTCACAGGATGGCAGTATTGGGCAGAATGACATCAACAATTCCGGCGGTAAATTGGGCCCTGTTTCATTCCAGGCATCGTTAGAGGGAAAGGAGTAAGCACCTTTTCAGACAATACAAATCGTAGATGTGATGCACAGGATTCACCAATAGCCAAATAAAGGTGCGCTCAGTGAAGTAGACTCACCCTGTCCACTCTAGATAAAGCTGAGTAGAATTATAAAAAGAACTGGGCACTCTCAGGATATCTGAACTCTCTAGAAATTTAATATCACAAAAATATCACAAAAATATACAGCATAAAATTAATTCTTGACCTAAAACAAAACACATAATAAGGTAGTTAAATAGTGGCATATAAAACCTGACATGGATCTTTTTTGGAGCACACATCATGTCATATAAATCGTTAACCTTTTCCAATTATAACTTTTATACCGAAAAGTAAAAGTTATAATTGGAAAAGGTTGACGATTTAAATGACATGATGTGTGCTCCAAAAAAGGTCCATGGCAGGATTTGGAATATTTTTTCACTATAAAAGGAAGTAGTTTATGGGGGACTGGTAGCTACTGAGGAAGGGGCGATCAGAAGCCCCGAAACGCATCTAGCTAAGACAGAACCCCAAGCCTTTTGACTACTGGAAATCGCAATATTCTTCCGGATTCGCACAGAAAATATTGTCCATCACCGTGCCAAACATTCACCAACGCGGGAAGTGAGGACTACGTTCGCTCGGAGACTATCGACTTCTACAGATATTCCAGTGGAACGATCGCAGTAATATTTTTCCAGCGGGACGCCTCTGGTATGTTCATATAGCGGGATGCCGCTATACCATGCCTTATTCTAATGTGGGATACTGAACAATTAGCCCCCAATTAGACATATACTGGACCGATTTCAGGACATTGCGAATATTGTTGTCTACAGTTTGGGACTACTTCGCGTTACTAGTTATACGCAAACTGCTGCCACCACATTCCTCAACCTTTTCGTATTCGAATATATTGCGAAAATATCGCATACATTATGAAAATCTCTACCATTTATGCGAATATTGCTGCTACTATTTATTCACATTAATAGAGTACCTGTATAGTATCATGCCATGTTGATGTCATTTTACTTTCAGATTGAACACATTGTTATTATATGCCACTATTTAAGTACCTTATTACGTGTTTTGTTTTAGGTCAAGAATTAATTTTATGCTGTATATTTTTGTGATATTTTTTTGATATTAAATTTCTAGAGAGTTCAGATACCCTGACAGTGCCCAGTTCTTTTTATAAATCTTTTCAGACAATGCCACAGTCGTTTCCTATTTAAACAGACAGGGAGGGAACAAATCAAAAAATCTCATGTCCCTAACCGCAGACATTTTTTCCTTGATTCCTTACGTTTCCTTCCTCAATGCTGTTCATTTAAAGGGAACAGAGAACACCAGAGAACAATGCAGATTTTCTAAGCAGAAACCAGCTAGATCAAGGAGAGTGGTGTGTAAACCAGGAAGTCTTCAGCCAGATAGTTCAGCTTTGGGGTCTTCCTCAAATAGACCTCTTTGCGAACAGGCAGAACAAGAAATGCGAGCTTTTCTTTTCCCTAAATCCGGAAGATGCCCCGACAGGGATAGATACATTTTCCCTCCCATTGCCAGATCAGCTCCTGTACGCCTTTCCTCCTCTATGGCTTCTTCCGAAGGCATTACAGAAGCTGAGAGAGGAATGGACAAGGCTCATTCTAATTGCTCCTTTTTGGCCAAGGAGGACTTTGTTCACTTGGTTGAGGAAGCTTTCCCTGACAGACCCCTGGATTCTTCCAGGCAGCAACGATCTGTTGTTTCAGGTTCCTGTGTTGCATTCGGAAGTAACAAGTCTACATCTATCAGCATAATACTTGAAGTGGAAATCTTAGAAGAAAGGAGGTTGTCTAAGGAAGTCATTTCGACCCTCTTATCATGTAGGAAGGAAGTGACTTCTTCTATTTATCAAAGAATATGGAAAACGTTTCTAAACTTTTGCAGAATACTGGTAGCTCCTTTGAGCTCTCCCCCCATGCCAAAAACTCAGGATTTTTCACAAAATTCTCCTTTTATTCTCCTTTAGCCAATCAACCTTGGATAAAGAGATTTTTACAGCCATCAGTAGGATTAAACCTGTATTCAATTCCTCAGTTCCTCCCTGGGACCTGAATCTAGTTTTATCTAGATTAATGGAGCCTCACTTTGAACCCTTGCAGGACTTATAAAGGACTTATAAAAATGATATCCTTCAAAACTGCCTTCTTAGTAGCAATTAATTCCACAAGGTGCGTTGGCAAGATTTGGGCCTTCTCAGCTGTTCCACCCTATACTAAAATTCTGGAAGACCGAGTACTCATTAAACAAGATCCCTCCTTTCTACCTAAAGTAGTTTATATTTTGCATAGGACCCAATAAATTGTTCTGCCATCCTTGTGTCAGGTCTAGAGATGAGCAAACACCTGGATGTTCGGGTTCGAGAAGTTCGGCCGAACTTCCTGAAAATGTTCGGGTTCGGGATCCGAACTCGACCCGAACTTTATCCCGAACCCGAACCCCATTGAAGTCAATGGGGACCCGAACTTTTAGGCACTAAAAAGGCTGTAAAATAGGCCATGAACGGGCTAGAGAGCTGCCAAAGGCAGCAAAATGTAGGTAAATCCCCTGCAAACGATTGTGGATAGGGAAATGAATTAAAATAAAATAAATAAAATTTAACCACTATCAATTGGAGACAGGTCCCACTGCAAGGAATCATGCGTCATATCACTCAACACTGGAGAAGGCCACTTTCAGTTATTTCGGACCCAGCACCCAGACAGAGGAGAGAGGTCCCACACCAAGGAATCATGCGTCATATCACCCACCACTGGAGAAGGCCACTTTCAGTTATTTCGGCCCAGCACCCAGACAGAGGAGAGAGGTCCCACAGCAAGGAATCATGCGTCATATCAACCACCACCGGAGAAGGCCACTCTCAGTTATTTCGGCCCAGCATCCAGACAGAGGAGAGAGGTCCCACAGCAAGGAATCATGCGTCATATCAACCACCACTGGAGAAGGCCACTTTCAGTTATTTCGGCCCAGCACCCAGACAGAGGAGAGAGGTCCCACAGCAAGGAATCATGCGTCATATCAACCACCACCGGAGAAGGCCACTCTCAGTTATTTCGGCCCAGCATCCAGACAGAGGAGAGAGGTCCCACAGCAAGGAATCATGCGTCATATCAACCACCACCGGAGAAGGCCACTCTCAGTTATTTCGGCCCAGCACCCAGACAGAGGAGAGAGGTCCCACAGCAAGGAATCATGCGTCATATCAACCACCACCGGAGAAGGCCACTCTCAGTTATTTCGGCCCCACCACACAGAGAGAGGAGAGAGATCCCACAGCAAGGAATCATGCGTCATATCAACCACCACCGGAGAAGCCAAGTTACAGTTATTTCGGCCCAGCACCCAGACAGGGGAGAGGTTCATTCAACTTTGGGTTGCACCGCAAGATCATGGTAAAATTAAAAAAATGAGGATTCAATAAAGAAGTGCCCCGGAGTACAAGAATACATGGTTGAGGGGGAGGCAGTTATAAATGTCTATTCTGCACAAGGGAGGGACAGGTCCTGTGGGATCAATGCCTGGTTCATTTTTATGAACGTCAGCTTGTCCACGTTGGCTGTGGACAGGCGGCTGCGTTTGTCATTAATGACGCCCCCTGCCGTGCTGAATACATGTTCAGACAAAACGCTGGCCGCCGGGCAGGCCAGCACCTCCAAGGCATAAAATGCAAACTCTGGCCACGTGGACAATTTGGAGACCCAGAAGTTGAATGGGGCCGAACCATCAGTCAGTACGTGAAGGGGTGTGCAGACATACTGTTCAACCATGTTAGTGAAAAGCTGCCTCCTGCTAACACGTTCCGTATCAGGTGGTGTTGCAGTTAGCTGTGGCGTGGAGACAAAACTTTTCCACATTTCTGCCATGCTAACCCTGCCCTCAGAGGAGCTGGCTGCGACACAGCTGCGTTGGCGACCTCTTGCTCCTCCTCTGCCTTCGCCTTGGGCTTCCACCTGTTCCCCTGTGACATTTGGGAATGCTCTCAGGAGCGGCTCTACCAGCGTGCGCTTGTACTCGCTCATCTTCCTATCACGCTCCACTGCAGGAAGTAAGGTGGGCACATTGTCTTTGTACCGGGGATCCAGCAGGGTGGCAACCCAGTAGTCCGCACACGTTAAAATGTCGGCAACTCTGCTGTCGTTGCGCAGGCACTGCAGCATGTAGTCGCTCATGTGTGCCAGGCTCCCCAGAGGTAAGGACAAGCTGTCCTCTGTGGGAGGCGTATCGTCATCGTCCTCCGTATCCCCCAGCCACGCACCAGTGATGGGCCTGAGCTGTGTCGGGTGCCACCCCGCTGTGAACCTGCTTCATCCTCATCCTCCTCCACCTCCTCCTCATCCTCCTCGTCCTCCAGTAGTGGGCCCTGGCTGGCCACATTTGTACCTGGCCTCTGCTGTTGCAAAAACCTCCCTCTGAGCCACTTCTAACAGACTGGCCTGAAAGTGCTAAAAATGACCCCTCATCCTCCTCCTCCTCCTCCTGGGCCACCTCCTCTTCCATCATCGCCCTAAGCGTTTTCTCAATGAGACATAGAAGTGGTATTGTAACGCTGATAACGGTGTCATCGCCACTGGCCATGTTGGTGGAGTACTCGAAACAGCGCAACAGGGCACACAGGTCTCGCATGGAGGCCCAATCATTGGTGGTGAAGTGGTGCTGTTCCGCAGTGCGACTGACGCGTGCGTGCTGCAGCTGAAACTCCACTATGGCCTGCTGCTGCTCGCACAGTCTCTCCAGCATGTGCAAGGTGATGTTCCACCTGGTGGACACGTCGCATATGAGGCGGTGAGCGGGAAGGCCGAAGTTCCGCTGTAGCGCAGACAGGCGAGCAGCGGCAGGATGTGAACGCCGGAAGCGCGCACAGACGGCCCTCACTTTATGCAGCAGCTCTGACATGTCGGGGTAGTTGTGAATGAACTTCTGCACCACCAAATTCAGCACATGCTCCAGGCAAGGGATGTGCGTCAAATCGGCTAGTCCCAGAGCTGCAACGAGATTTCACCCATTATCGCACACCACCAGGCCGGGCTTGAGGCCCACCGGCAGAAACCACTCGTCGGTCTGTTGTTGAATACCCCGCCACAACTCCTGCGCGATGTGGGGCCTGTCCCCCAAACATATGAGTTTCAGAATGGCCTGCTGACATTTACCCCGGGCTGTGCTGAAGTTGGTGGTGAAGGTGTGTGGCTGACTGGATGAGCTGATGGAAGCAGAGGAGGAGGAAGCCGAGTAGGAGGAGGAGGCTACAGGAGGCAAAGAATGATGCCCTGCGATCCATGGCGGCGGAAGGACGTGCGCCAAGGAACTCTCCGCCTGCGGCCAGCCGCCACTACATTTACCCAGTGTGCAGTTAGGGAGATATAGCGTCCCTGGCTGCGCTTACTGGTCCACGTATCTGTGGTTAGGTGGACCTTGCCACAGATGGCGTTGCGCAGTGCACACTTGATTTTATCGGATACTTGGTTGTGCAGGGAAGGCTCGGCTGTCTTGGAGAAGTAGTGGCGGCTGGGAACAACATACTGTGGGACAGCCATGGACATCAGCTGTATGAAGCTGTCTGTGTCCACCAGAATGAATGACAGTATTTCAAAGGCCAGTAGTTTAGAAATGCTGGCATTCAGGCCCAGGGCTCGAGGGTGGCTTGGTGGGAATTTACGCTTTCTCTCCAAGGTTTGTGAGATGGAGAGCTGAACGCTGCCGTGTGACATGGTGGAGATGCTTGGTGACGCAGGTGGTGGTGTCGGTGGCACATCCTCTGTTTGGTGGGCTGCAGATGCCAACGTTCCTCCCGAGGCGGACGAAGAGGCCGAGGCAGCAGCAGAAGAGGGAGCAGGGGGAGCAAGAGTGAATTCCTTGCTTTTAAGGTGTTTACTCCACTGCAGTTCATGCTTTGCATGTAGATGCCTGGTCATGCAGGTTGTGCTAAGGTTCAGAACGTTAATGCCTCGCTTCAGGATCTGATGGCACAGCGTGCAAACCACTCGGGTCTTGTCGTCTGCACATTGTTTAAAAAAGTGCCATGCCAGGGAACTCCATGAAGCTGCCTTTGGGGTGCTCGGTGGCGGGTGGCGGTGGCCAGTAACAGGTGAACTCTCTTGGCGGCGGCTGGTCTGCTTTTGCCCCCTGCTCCCACTATTGCTACTCTGTTGGCTCGGTCTCACCACTGCCTCTTCCTCTGAACTATGAAAGTCAGTGGCACGACCTTTATTCCATGTGAGGTCTAGGAACTCATCGTCCCCTGCATCGTCTTCCACACAGTCTTCCTCCCTGACCTCCTGTTCGGTCTGCACACTGCAGAAAGACGCAGCAGTTGGCACCTGTGTTTTGTCATCATCAGAGACGTGCGGACTCCGATGAGGTGGTATTCGCATGTCCTCATCATCAGGAAACATCAGTGGTTGTGCATCAGTGCATTCTATGTCTTCCACCACTGAGGAAAGGCTAGGTGGATTCCCTTGGGAAACCCTGCCAGCAGAGTCTTCAAACAGCATAAGAAACTGCTGCATAACTTGACAGTTTCTGACAGTTTCCCTGATATGCATGGGGGTGATGTGACAGACTGATGGGCTTGGTTTTCAGGTGCCACATGTGCGCTTTCAGCAGAAGACTGGGTGGGAGATAATGTGATGAACATGCTGGATCCACTGTCGGCCACCCAATTGACTAGCGCCTGTACCTGCTCAGGCCTTACCATCCTTAGAACGGCATTTGGCCCCACCAAATATCGCTGTAAATTCTGGCGGGTACTGGAACCTGAGGTAGTTGGTTCACTAGGACGTGTGGCTGTGGCAGAATGGCCACGTCCTCTCCCAGCACCAGAGGGTACACTAACACCACCACTACCGCGTCCGCGTCCCTTACTAGATGTTTTCCTCATTGTTACCGTTCACCAAGCACCACAATAAGGAAAAAAATATTTGGCCCTATGTATTGATTTCAAATTCAGGCCTTTTTTTACAGGCACCTAACACTATCTGCCTATTTGTTTATGTAACGTATTACACTAATCCAGGCACAGCAGTAACCACTGATTTAAAGGAATATCTCTTTTAGGGCTAGTATTTAGGCCCTGGATGAAAGGTATCCTTTTATGGACAGATTTACACTTGGCCTGCAACAGCTGGGACACCAGATTCAGGGTATTGCTATTTTGGCAAGTGAATTACACCCCAGAACAAAATATATGTTTTGGCGGACACTATGAAACCTGTCTTGCAACAGCTGGGACACCAGATTCAGGGCATTGCTATTTTGGCAGATTAATTTCACCCCAGAACAAAATATATGTTTTGGCGGACACTATGAAATCTGGCCTGCAACAGCTGGGACACCAGATTCAGGGTATTGCTATTTTGGCAGATTAATTTCACCCCAGAACAAAATATATGTTTTGGCGGACACTATGAAACCTGGCCTGCAACAGCTGGGACACCAGATTCAGGGTATTGCTATTTTGGCAGATTAATTTCACCCCAGAACAAAATATATATTTTGGCGGACACTATGAAACCTGGCCTGCAACAGCTGGGACACCATATTCAGGGTATTGCTATTTTGCCAGATTAATTTCACCCCAGAACAAAATATATGTTTTGGCGGACATTATTCTATTTTGCCAGCCACAGCTGAAACCACTGATTTATGGTATTGCTATTTTGGCAATTGAATTTCACCACATAAAATAATCTATCCGTTGCCAGACAGCAGACAGTATTATACTTGGCTAGCCAAAGCTGGAACACCAGATTTAGGGGATTGGTATTTGGGCAATTGTATTTAATCCCATAATAAAATATAGAAATTGCTATCCTGAGTTCCTAGGGATGACAATTAGCACAGCCAAGCCCCTGATGTAGGCTATAGCAAAAAAAAAACTAGTATTGATGGATTGATGGACTTGGTGGCAGCTTGTTCTGGTGCACCACAAGTCACAAAATGGCCGCCGATCAACCCAGAAAATAAGTGACAGAAAAACGCTCTGTGCAGCCTAAAAACCAGAGAGCAAGTAACTAGCAGAAGTTCAATCATTCACAGCTGTAGATCGATCCATTCATTAGGTGCTGTTGCTGACTTTACCCTGCCTAATCTCGCCCTGACAGAAGCTGCGTCCTCTCCCTACACTAATCAGAGCAGTGTGACGTGCGACGCTACGTGACTCCAGCTTAAATAGAGGCTGGGTCACATGCTGCACTTGGCCAATCACAGCCATGCCATTAGTAGGCATGGCTGTGATGGGCTCTTAGGGCAAGAAGTAAAACGCTAGCTGATTGGCTGCTGTGCAGCCCTTCAGAAAGCGGGAAGTAATCGACGAACAACGAACCCGAACCCGAACTTTTTGCTCAACACTAGTCAGGTCTCAAAGAATGAAAAAGAAAGGAGGCTCCACTGTCTAGATTTTAAAAGATGCCTATTAGAATATTTGAAAGTCACTAGTCACTTGGTGTTAAAAACTAAGGGGATAAAGATTATTTTAGAACACTGGCCAGATGGATAGTAGGCGCCATCTCCTTAGCCTACTCTTCAGCAGGAGAATCCCCACTTTTCAGTTTTGGGGCACACTCTACCAGATCTGTTTCTACCTCCTGGGCAGAAAGGGCTGATGTGTCTCTGGAGCAAATATGTAGGGCTGCTACCAGGAAGTCTCCCTGTACCTTTTTTCGACACTACAGATTAGATTTAGACTCTAACGAGATGCTATCTTTTAGCAGAAAAGTGCAACGAGCAGGGGTCCCTCCCTAAGCTAGATACTATTTTAGTTGTCTCAAGGGTGCTGCTGTCATGGGCGTAAGGGAAATTTAAGATTACTCACCGGTAATTCCCTTCCCCAAAAATAATAAGAATAAATACAATTATATATATATATATATATATATATATATATATATATATATATATATATATATATATATATATATATATATATATAATAAAAATAATAATAACATTTTTTCTTTATAGGTTTAGGACAAGTTCTATCGATTAACTGATGATGTAAGCGAGGTATCCCTCTTTAAGTACTCTCCACAAAAAGTTTCCTGTCCTGTAAGGAGACGGTCTCTCAAGTGTGCTGTCATGGGCTCATGGAAAAGTGATTACCTGTAAGTAATCTTTAAATTTCTCATTTCGCTTCACCAACTTAGACAATTGTGTTCTGATCCATCACATAGAATTCTGATTAACAAAACATTGAACTTAAGTCAGTAATGTAACAAAACACAAAAAAGTCAAGGGGGGTGAATACTTTTGCGAGGCACTGTAGATGATAGAATTCTGGAACCTGTGGCTCAAAGAACATTTATTCTTACCCCAACTTTGCAATGTCTGATTTTGACTGCATATGTTCCCCCCTTGAATTGTAGTGTTGCACAATTTTTCAGGAGTTTACAAATACAGATTATCAATAACTCCTTAGTGACCACCCATATGTCTTTTTACTGCAGTCACTAAGGGGCCTTAGGCTGGGAAGCCGCCTTTTTATGGCAGCTCACTCTAAGTGCTCTCTGTATAACTCTGGCACCCCGCAAATAAGATCACAGGGTGCCGATGTCAGTGACGGCAGGCAGAGACCTAGTGTAAGCCTCAAGCCTGTCCCTAGAGTTTTCCAGCAGGCTGCGCCTCAGTTGTTTTCAATCTCACTCACAGAAAGTGTTCAAAAAAGTAAGTTACTGTATGTAATGGCACCATTAAAAACTACAACTTGTCCTGCAAAAAACAAGCCCTCATAATAAAAAAGTTATAGCTCTTGGAAGGCGATAATAAAAAATTTAATTAAAACTTTGGCCAGTAAGGCCCAAAACAGGCTGGTCACTAAGGGGATAAGGATCATCCTCATGTGCAATGAATGTTTAAAAAATTATTTTTATATTGATTCCTAACTTTTTTTTTTTTATATTAAGTTAGCAAACCAGACAATTTATCAAGGAAAAGGGCAGACAGATTATTTCGATGAGTTGAACTTTTATTATAACCTTTTAGCGTATAACAAATTAAATAATTTAGTTTTCCCTAATTTTAAGATGGAAAAGAATTGTGACATACAGTACATTAAAGTGTAACTGTCATTTTAGTCTATTTTTAATATAGTGTTGGGAATATGGAGTTAAACATTTTTGTAACATTTTATTATGAAAGGTGTTTCTTTATACTAGAAAACAGGGTGTAAAGAGTCTTCTTAGCAAATCTCAGAGCACACAACATTTACTATCAGTGCAGAATGCTGCAGTATATTACAAAAATGTTTAACATTCCTGTACATAGACAATATTAAAAACAAACTGAAACATCAGTTATACTTTAATGTATACTTCATGTAGAGGCACATTTTAACCCATTCAAGTGACAGCCAGTTTGGACTAAAAGCCGGAGCCCCATTTTTCAAAGCTGACATGAGTCTGTTTATCTGGTAATAACTTTGGAACTCTTTTACTTCTCCAAGCCATTCTGAGATTGTTTTCTCGTGACACATTATACTTCATGTTACTGGTAAATTTAAGTTGATACGTTTTACCCTTATGCATAAAAAAATCCAAAATGTGCGTTAAATTTTGAAAAATTTGCTATTTTCATTATTATTAGAATTTCTCCGCTTTTAAGACAACTATTTAATGAAGTATCACTATCTATTATGTAACAATCCTTATTTGTGTTAGATGCTGTGGCCTAGGTATAGGAGATGACAACGACAATCCTGTAGCATGGATGGACTGACCATAACTATCAACTGGCTGATGTGTGCCCGGAGCCAGGATGGGGTAGGCCTGGAGGGGGCATACCCAAATGAAATAGACAAAACATAGGGAGGGAGGGTGGGGCACGGCCGCCGTTTGTACTAAGGCTGGAGGAAATGGTGGAGAGGGAATAAGTAGTGGCCTATGCCCCTCCCACAAATACAGGCTGAACTTCTCAGCCTTCACTACTTGTGTTATGTGCTGTGGCCTAGGTATAGGAGATGACGATCACCATCCTGGAGCATGGATGGACTGACCATAACTATCAACTGGCTGATGTGTGCCTGTAGCCAGGACAGGGTAGGCCTGGAGGGGGCAAAAAGAGAAGCGGAACTTGTATGAAAGATGTATTGTGATCATAACAATCAAGGTGCCGGTTGGAGGACGCTACAGACCAACTCAACACATATGACTGCAGCCATCATGACATCCACTCTGAAACCTTACTGCTCGATCCTGACTGAAGGCGTGAGAAGTGACTGTCCTGCCTTGAAGAAGGGCCCAAAATGACCACCGACGATAGTGTGTGTTCCTTTTTATATATTTTTTTTTTTACTAAGCTGTCGAAGCTAAGCCGGTGGCAGAGCTGGGCCCCATGCCTGAACTTGGTGAAGGACTGACTTACCTGAAGAATGCCACCTACCGAAACCAAGGACACGACCCAAACTGGCACGAACCAGTAGAAACCTTGAGGCAAATGGCGAGAAGGCATGGCCTGGTCGTACCAAGCGGGCAGCAGAAGGTACTGGCCGACGTGACCTGGCGCACCAGTTAGACCACCAGACAAGGCAGCGTTGAAAGATGGCCTGAGAATATTATCAAGACAACAGAGCAGAAAAAGAGAGACAAAACCGTCCAACATGATACCGAAAGAACATGACCTGAACAATTCAAGCGACTATACATGAATGATTCAAGACCTGAGCGATTCAGGCAACTATACATGAATGATTCATGGCCTGTGCGATTCAGGAGACTGTACATGAGTGAAAGATGACCTGAGCAATTCAGGCAACAATACGTAAATGGTTCATGGCCTGAACAATTCAGGCGGCTGTATATGTGTGAAATATGACCTAAGCGATTCAGGCAACTATACCTAAAAGATTCATGACTGAGCGATTCAGGCGACTGTACATGAATGACACGTGACCTGGGTGATCCAGACAACCATACGTTAATGATACATGACCTGAGCGATTCAGGCAACAGTACATGGAGGATTCAAGAACCTTCCTAATTCAGGCAACTGTACCTGAAACTCAATGCAGGAATGAAACATGACCTAAGTGATTAAGGCAACTATGCAAGAATGATTCAAGACCTGAGCAACTCAGGCAACTATACATGAATGATTCATGGCCCGAGCAATTCGGGCAATTGTTCATGGATGATACAAGACCTGAGCGATTAAGGCATCTATATATGAATGATTTAAGACCTGAGCGACTCAGGCAACAATACATGAATGATTCATGGCCCGAGCGACTCAAGCGACTGTGCATGAATGATACGTGACCTGAGTGATTCAGGCAACAATATGTGCATGGAGCATGACCTGATCAATTCAGGCAACAATATGTACACGGAGCATGACCTGATGGATTCAGGCAACTATACGTGGATAAAACGTGACCTGAGCAATTCAGGCAACCATACATGACTGATAAAGCACCTGAGCGATTCAGGGACCAACATTATACTGAATGAAGTATGACCTGAGTAATTCAGGCAATTTATACAAGAATAAAATGTATCCTGAGCAATTCAGACAACTATACGTGGATAAAACGTGACCTGAGCGATTCAGGCAACCATACATGACTGATAAAGGACCTCAGCGATTCAGGAACCAACATACTGAAAGAATCATGGCCTGAGCGATTCAGGGACCAACATTATACTGTATGAAGTATGACCTGAGCGATTCAGGTGATTTATAAAAGAATGAAATGTGACCTGAGCGACTCAGGCCATTTATGCATTAAATGATACCTGACCTAAGCGGTTCCGGGGCCAGCATTAACTGAATGAAGCATGACCTGAGGATTCAGGCAGTTATAAATGAATGATATAAGACCTGGGATTCAAGCAACCAGACATGAATGATACATTACCTGAGTTATTCAGGTAACTATAAATGAATGACTCATGACCCGAGCGATTCAGGCAACTATGCACGAATGATTCAAGACCCGAGTGACTCAGGCAAATACATGACTGACGCATGGCCTGAGCGAATCAGGGACCAACATCAGCCTGAATGAAGCATAACCTGAGCAATTCAGGCAACTGTACGTGAATGACTCATGACACGAGCGATTCAGGAACCAACATTATGCTGAATGAAGCATGACCTAAGTGATTCAGGCAATTATGCAGGAATGAAACGTGACCTAAGCGATTCAGGTGATTTATAAATTAAATGAAACATGACCTACGCGATGCCGGGACCAACTTTGTACTGGATGAAGCATGACCAGAGCGATTCCGGCGCTTACACATGAATGAAAACGTAACCTGGACGATCTGGAGACCAAGATTATACTGAATGAAGCATGACCAGAGTAACTCAGGGAATATACATGAATGATACCTGACCTGAGCGATTCGGGCAATGATACAAGGATGATGCATGACCAGAGCGAATCAGGCAGTTATGCATTGCATGATACATGACCCGATCGACTCAGGGACAAACACTGCACTGAATGAAGTATTACCTGAGTGATTCATGGAATATACATGAATGATACCTGACCTGACCGATTCAGGCAACAATACATGGATGATGCATGACCTGAGCGAATCAGGCAGTTATACGTTGCATGATACATAACCCGAGTAATTCAGGGACCTTGCTCTGAATTAAGCATGACCTGAGGGACTCAGGTAATTATACATAAACGAATAAATTACAAGAGCGATTCCGGGACCAACATTAAACTGAACGAAGCATGACATGAGCGATTCAGGGACTTGAATGATTCAGGTAATGTACATGAATGGTACCTGACCTGACCGAATCAGGCAATAATACATAGATGATGCATGACCTGGGTGAATCGGGCAGTTATAAATTTTATGATACATGACCTAAGTGATTCAGGGACCCAAGTTATACTGAATGAAGCATGACCTGAGCGATTCAGGCAACTAACCAGAAGATGCATGCCCTGAATGAGCAAGAAAGGAAACCGTGTGAGCTACTGCCGGCCAAAATCTGAGTGCCACCATGGCTAACCTGTACCTAGATAGCTGCTAGCGAGCCCCCTACTTTTTTTTTTTTAACATAAATGACCTGGGCGATCCAGGTTTTTTTTTTTTTTTAACAAGGTAAATGGCCTGGGTGATCCGGGGTTTGTTTTAAAAAAAATGTAATACCAGGTAAATGACGGCCTTGCTACGGAGAATAGGCGGGAGCGTCTGGCAAGCGATATTGTGCAGACAGGAGGCACGTCAGATTTTTTTTTTTTTATAATATGATGTGAAGAATGACCAGACCAGATGTAAAAGCGACGCATTCATTATATTGCATTGGGATCGTGCATGCCATTTTTGTTTATTATTTTGTCTGTCTATGAGTTCCAAAATTGGTCTATATATCAAAAGTGGAGGAGATCCATCCTTGGGCGTGTATTGGTTCGGATCCAAGGGATGGAATGGGTAAGGATGCCCCAGTGACATGGAGACATCTTCCCGCACTACCAGATTGTGTATGACATCGTGTCCTGGGAGGGATGCGTACTTCTGCACTTTGGTATATTTGACTATTTGCCCATATGGAAGTTGGGGTTATATAATTGATCCCTCTCACTGTGTAGTCACGGTCTGTAACACAAAGAATGGCCAAATCAGAGGACATGTGAAGGATAGATGTGTTTTCCCTTTTTAAATATGGCTGCACTGGTCTTTTTTCCCTTGAGGTGCATGCGCCAATCAGCGTCATATTGAATGACGTTGAAGAACTCTTCAATACATTCCCGAAACATGCGCAGTGCGTACCCAGGTACTCGAAGTGTGGCGTGTTTGATGTGGAGGTCGCCATCTTCATCTGGTTAGTGAATATGCAATGGCTGTCCTCCCTCCTCATTCTCCCCTCCTGCCAGCTGGACACCGAACAATATACACTTGGAATTGATTACATGCACTAGGCACTTTAAAATGGGGGCCCCAATGCGAACCCAGCGTTACTAGCCGCTAGGAGCACCGGAGCGAGCACGACAAGGAGGAGGAGAGGCGCCCGGCCAGCCGCAGGAACGGGAGGAAGCAGCAGACGGGAGCCGAGCAATGGGGAAGCCTGAAAGGTGAGACACCTTTGCATGGTACGTGAGCCCCGGGGCAGCCTGGTATGGTATGAGAAACAGATGGGGAATGAAACGGAGGGAAAGGGAGGAGGACATCGGGTGGCACGAAGACAGGCCAGCTATACTCGCCTCCGGCGATACATAAGGCGCAAAACTTACCACCCGGCGACCGTGCAGCATGGAGAAGCACTGTGCAGAAGGAACCGCCCCCCAGAACCCGGAAGTGCACGGCCGCCATTAGTACCGAGACTGCAGGACATGGTGGGGAGGGAATAAGTAGTGGTCTATGCCCCTCCCACAAATACAGGCTGAACTTCTCAACCTTCACTACATGTCTACTTTACGTTTGCATCATCTTGTAAATGTAATTTTATTTTTTCAGGAAGTTGGAAGGCTTAGAAGTTTAGAAGCAAATTTTACATTTTTTAAGAAAATTGCCAAACCCACTTTTTTAAGGACCAGTTCAGCTGTGAAGTTACTTTGTGTGGCTTACATTGTAGAAACTATCCATAAATTACCCCATTTTAGAAACAACACCCCTCAAATTATTCAAAACTGATTTTACAAACTGTGTTAACCCTTTAGGTGTTCCACAAAAATTAACCAAAATAGAGGGGACATTTTAAAATTTTATTTTTTTGTGCAGATTTTTCATTTGAATCAATTTTTCCTGTAAAACAGCAAGGATTAACAGCCAAATAAGCCTCAATCTTTATTATCCTGATTCTGCAGTTTACAGAAACACCCCATGTGCGGGGGTAAATAGTGTTGAGCGCGAATATTCACAAAGCGAATTTTCATCTCAAATATCGTGATTTCGCGAATATGTCGAATACATGACCCCATATTCGCAATTGCGAATATTCTCTATTAAGATGTATAGTGATAGGGAAACTGTATTGAAAATTAAAGATTCAGACATAATTCCCCCAATCTCAATTGCTTTCTATAACAATTTCCACTATTCCTGTCAGAGTAAAAAATTAATATTCGCATTAAACTATTCGCGGTTTGTATTCCTACCAAGTGTTAACAGGTTGTGTCAGACTCCAGTACGCTGCATGTTTTGCGAAAATTCGTTTATGTCTTTTTCGCACCTTTCCATTCGCACAAATGGATCCCAACATTTCAAGCTTTCAATACATGTAAAGCTATTTAAACGTTATTAATAACGTATAGATTCTATGTGCACGCGAATATAACTTGAAAAATGAATCGCAAGTCATGATATTGAATTATTCGTCAAATATAGCAAAATCGAATACGGGTCTTTGCGCTCATCACTAGTGGTAAACCGCTGTAAGGACACATGGCAGGGTAAAGAAGGAAAGTGCCATATTGTTAACTGTGGGCAAATTTTGCTGGAATAGTTTTCAGGTGCTATGTCACATTTGAAGAGACCCTGAGGTACCCCTAGAAAGAAAACCCCAAAAAGTTACCCCATTTTGGAAACTAAACCCCTCAAGGAATAAATCTTGGGGTGAATTGAATGCTTTGATCCAAGTGATGGCTGTGAATATGAAAAATTAACGTTTTTTCCCAATATCATGTTGCTTAGGCCCAAGTTTTAATTTTTTTTTCATAATGGGTAACAGGAGTAAATGCATGGCACAATTTGTTTTCCATTTTTTACTGAATACGACAACACTATATATGTGGTCGTAAACTGCTGTTTGGGGGGACGGCAGCACTCAGAAGGGAAGAAGCGGCATCAGGATTTTCATATAACATATAATTTTCTGAAATAGTTTTTAGGGGCCATAACATTTTCATTGTTTCACCAATGTAGCACTGTGGGGGCTTGTCTTTTTGCAGGACAGGCTGTTGTTTTTGTTGGTATCCTTTTGGCGTACATATGTCTTTTTGATCACTTTTTAAAACATTTTTTGTGAAGATGAAGTGGGTAAAAATGGCAATTCTGTCAGTGTTTCTTATTTAGTATTATCGTATATTAAAGTCAATAGCTTTTTTACTCTTTCACCAGTGTAGCTGTGTGAGGGCTTGTTTTTTGTGGGATGGGTGGTAGTTTTTATTGGTATCAATTTGAGGTACAGTACACACGTCTTTTTGATCCTTTTTTTTGTTAAGGTGAAGTGGGCAAAAATGGCAATTGTGTTAGTGTTTTTATGTGGTTCCTCTTGTGGTAAAAATTATCAGATTATTTTATTTTGACAGTTGATACAGTTATGGCGATATCAAATGTATATAGTTTTTTTATGTTTTACTACTTTCAGCATAAAATCCATGACTTTTTTATTTTTTCACCAGTGTAGCTTTGTAGGGGCTTGCTTTTTTCGGGATGGGCTGTAGTTTTTTTATGGTATCATTTTAGGGTACATATGTCTTTTTGATCACTTGTTATTTCTTTTTTTGTGGAAGTGAGGTGACAAAAACAGGAATTCCGTCATTGTTTTTTTACATAAATTTTTTACGGCGTTAACCACATGGGATTAGTAACATGATACTTTTTTATATCAGGTCATTATGGACATGGCAATACCAATTTTCCTTTTTTGCACTTTTTAAATTTCTTCACATTTTTTTTATCAAGACCTATTTGGATCTTGAAGATCCTGATAGTCATCTATTGCAATGTACTGAATAGTCAGTGCTACACTTACACTAAGGGTGATCGGACCCCCAGGGTCTGATGAGCCTTAGGCATATGGCAGCCTGGATGCCTTTGTAAGGTGTCCAGTTGCCATGGCAACCATCGGGCCGCTGCCATCGCAGCAGTGGAGGCCCAATGGAAGAGAGAGCTCCCTCCCTCTCAACCTCATGGATGTCGCAGGTGGCTACTGACTGCAGCATCTATGGGGTCAAACAGCCAAGATCGGTGTCAGCACCAATTTCGGCCATAGCAGCAGACTGTTAGCTTTAAGTTACAGCTGAAAGGGGCACTCGGGGCATGGTGGAAGTCATGCCCGATTTCAGGCTGTAATCTCTAACGTGCAGATCACAGCCTGAAACTGCCATTTTTTTTAATGAAACGCTCTGATTGGTTAGTCTGCAGAGACTAGCCAATCTGAGTGCTTACTGGCAAGGGATCACTCTGATTGGCCTCTTTCTGGCTTCCCCAGTGTCTCTGCTCTCGGGGAGAGTGGAGACTCCAGGGCAGTGACACTTTATAGGTTAGCAGATGGGGGGACGTGACTGTATGTCCAAATGCAGTAAGTTACTTGTGATTTGGAAATACAGTAACGTCCAAATGTGAGAAAGGGTTAATGTATACTTCAAGTAGAGGCACAATGTTTTTATAGCATGTTCCAACCTAAGGAAAGTGGGTCAAAAAGCAAAACACTCTGTATAAACATCAAAAACTGATAATGCACCTTAAAAAAAGTAGCACACACAAATGAAATGAAATTATATCATATAACATAACTATAGTATCACCACCATTTCATATAATATAACTTTATTGAAATACTAACTACTCCAAGTAAAAAAAACACTTAGAGATGGAGGTAAAACATTACTCAATGTAAAGTAAAGCAGCTAGAATATTTGTATGCATAAAGTTCCCAAACAATTTGATCAATTGGTACAGACTGTATAGATTTCCACGCAGAACCTCTATTTCGTTGCAGATAGTAGGATTACATCCAATAAAAAACCTGCTCGACAATACACGTAGAGAGTTTGATCCGAATATATTGGTGGCAAATCTCCTTAAAAAAACGGCTACTTCATGGCTGCACAGAGCCTTTATGGTGGTGTAGAAAACTGTGCCTTGCACTAACACCTATAGAGAGTCTGCTTTGGTAGTGAAATAATACTGTGAGTCCGTATGACATGCAGATGACAGGCGTCACTCTTAGAATCACTGCACACTTTACTTATTTGGGCATTCACGAGGCCAAAACTGACCTAGTAACTCAAGTATGAACTAAGCCTTACAGGTCGATATTAGCGCCAAGAAGATGCACACTCCTTTTACACCGTCATCAGCTGATTCCACATAGATGTCTACATAACCTGTTCTATTAAATGATTATAAAAGTAAAGCCCCCCTGACAGAGTGGAGAGGGTGTAAGCAGTAAGTTTGTGTTGACGTCACTGACTATTTTGCCCTTCCTCTGATCCGTCAGAACAATAACCCACAAAAAACTGATCCTGTCGGTGGAGCATCCACCTTGACTTAGTCAGCATTTGGCCAGTAATCCATGAGTATTGCTAATGCCCCAAAAAAACAGGAGTGGATCTAAAAGAGATGGCACGTGAATGGAATATTTGCAAATTTTCTATGTTTTGTACCATTTTGGCTACCAAATCATAAGCCAATTCTGGTGGGACCATACAGGTCTTACAGCTGCAACGTAGACAGGATCCGTTGTGCATCTTATTTTTCCTTCCTTCTGACCGATCAGAAGAAAGGTCAAATAAATTATGTCAGAAAGGCCGAAAGGCAAAACAGTGGCCTAGTCATGATTTGGGGAGGGTGGGAACAGCATGAGAAGTCCACAGAGTGGTTCTATGACATAGTGGTGAAGGTGAAGCAGCATGAGAGGACTACAGAGTTGTTTAATGACAGTGTTGAGGTGGCGGCAGCATCAGGAGGAGGCTACAGAGTGGCACAATGACAGTGCTGAGGTGGCGGCAGCATCAGGTGGCCACAGAGCGGCACAATGCCAAAGTCCGAAAGTGGCGGCAGCAGCAGTAGCCACATCAGGAGAAGGCCACCAAGTGGCACAATGACAGAGTCTGGAGTTGGCAGCAGTATGAGGAGACCACCGAGTTCTTCATGGGGTAACTATGGCCCCCGCCGCACTTTACACCCACTCTGATGCTACATAGAGATGTCCCAAACTATTCGCCGGTAAGCAGTTCCCGGCAAACATCGCTTTTTCGCATTTGTTGCATTGAGCGAACATATGCGATGTTCGGTCCTCCCCTATACATCATCATTGAGAAAACTTTGACCCTGTACCTTACAGTCAGCATACACATTCCAGCCAATCAGCATACCCTATACCTCCTATCAAAAAGCAAGGAAAGCATCCATCTTAGATTCATTCTGAAGCAGCAGTGTTAGTGAGAGCAGGGAGAGTGCTGCTGCTGCTGAACTAATATAGGGATTCTAGGGAAAGCGTTAGCTACTAGTGTTCTGTGTCCACTCCAGTCCTCAGACTCGTCAGCTGTAAGGACTGCGTCCTTACAGCACCCCAAAAAGCCCTTTTATTTATTTTTTTCTATATATATATATTGCAGTTGCCTGCCCGTGTGTCAGAGGCCGTAGGCCCACAGACTGTACTGTGTGCACACCACTTATATAGGGTGGCACAATACCTTGCAGATAAAAAAGTCATTTAATTTTTACCATTTAATATAATTTCAGTTGCCTGCCAGTGTGTGTCAGGCCCACTGACTGTACTGTGCCCACTGCTCATCACTCATATAGGGTGGCACAGTACTGTACCTTACAGATAAAAAAAAGTCATTTAATTTTTACCATTTAATATAATTTCAGTTGCCTGCCAGTGTGTGTCAGGCCCACTGACTGTACTGTGCTCACTGCAGTGCCCACCACTCATATTGGGTGGCACAGGACCTTGCAGATAAAAAAGTCATTTCATTTTTACCCTTTAATATAATTTCAGTTGCCTGCCAGTGTGTGTCAGGCCCACAGACTGTACTGTGCCCACTGCCAGTGCCCACCACTCATATTGGGTGGCACAGGATCTTGCACATAATAAAGTCATTAAATTTTTACCCTTTAATATAATTTCAGTTGCCTTCCAGTGTGTCTCAGGCCCTCTGACTGTACTGTGCCCACTGTCAACGACTCATATAAGGTGGCACAGTACCTTGCAAGCATAGTATCACTAATAAAAAAAAAATGACAGGCAGAGGCAGGCCACCCCGTAGGGATTGTGGTCGTGGTGCTGTGATTTCCTTTGGCCCTAGAATAATGCCCAGTGTTCAGAGGCCACATACCCTGAACTCGAAAAATTCTGAGGACATAGTTGACTGGCTTACACAGGACACCCAATCTTCTACAGCTTCTGCTCGAAACCTTGATGCACCATCCTCCTCCAGCTCAGCTTCGGCACCTCTCAAGTTACCACTCGCCCGCCCGCTGCCACCACCAACACTAGCACCACAGCCGCTTTACTTGATCTGTCAGAAGATTTATTTACACATCAGTTGGAAGAAATGAGTTATGCGCAACCATTATTGCCAGAGGATGTAGATAACAGGGATATGTCTCAGTCAGGCAGCATTACACACATGGACGTACGGTGTGATGATGATGATGTTGTACCCGCTGCTGCTTCCTTTGCTGAGTTGTCAGATACAAGTGAAGCGGTTGATGATGACGATGTGTCAGTGGATTTCACATGGGTGGCCGCTCGAAGTGAAGAAGAACAGGGTGAAAGTTCAGATGGGGAGACAGAGAGGAGGAGGAGACGAGTTGGAAGCAGGGGGGGGTCGTCACAAGGAGCTAGTGGCACAGTCAGAGAGCATGTATCGGCACCCGGGGTCAGTCAGACAGCACGCCAATCAACTTATTCTGTTGCCACCACCAGAATGCCGTCATTGCAAAGCTCAGCAGTGGCATTTTTTTTTGTGTGTCTGACTATGATAACAGCGATGCCATTTGCAACCTGTGCCAAAAGAAACTGAGTCGTGGGAAGTCCAACAACCAGCTAGGTACAACTGCTTTGCAAAGGCACATGATCTTATATCACAAATGCCTATGGGATCAGCATATGAGTACAAGCAGCACACAAACTCAAAGCCACCATCCTCCTCCTGGTCCAGCATATTCAGCCACGTCAGCCACTGCTGTCCTCCTTGCCCCCTCTCAACAACCTGCCACTCTGCCTCTCACCTTCAGCAGTTCTTGCTCATCTGCCTACAGTCAGGTGTCTGTCAAGGAAATGTTTGAGCGTAAGAAGCCAATGTCACAGAGTCACCCCCTTGACCGGCGTCTGACAGCTGGCTTGTCGGAATTCCTAGCCCGCCAGTTTTTACAACACAAGCTGGTGGAGTCTGAGGCCTTCAAAATATTTGTAGCTATAGGGACACCGCAGTGGAAGGTACCCGGCCGAATTATTTTTTCACAAAATGGCACACAGTGTTGGGGCAAGGGTCCATTTGACCACTGATACCTGGTCTGCAACGCACGGTCAGGGCAGGTATATCACGTACACTGCGCATTGATAAACCTGCTGACGGCTGCCAAGCATGGAATGCGTGGCTCTGCAGCGGAGTTGGTGACACCGCTACGACTTGCAGGCAGGCCTGCTGCCACCTCCTCTACTCCTCCTACTCCATCCTTTTCGCTAACCTTCTCGGCTGAGTCCTCTTCTGCTGCTACGTCTTGTTTTACATCAACTGCACCCCCCCAGCTCACCAGCGGCTATTCCACATCCCAGATACGACAGTGTCACGCCGTCTTGGGGTTGACTTGAGATTGGCAAAGTGGTGTGTGACAACGGAAAGCAATCTGTTGGCGGCATTGAATTTGGGCAAGTTGACACATGTGCCGTGCATGGCACATGTGTTGTATCTGATCGTACAACGCTTTGTGTGTAAGTACCCAGGCTTACAGGAAGTCCTCAAGCAGGCCAGGAAGGTGTGTGGCCATTTCAGGCGTTCCTACACGGCCATGGCGCACTTTTCCGATATTCAGCAGCGAAAAAACATTTCAGTGAGGCACTTGATTTGGGACAGCCCAACACGTTGGAATTCAACACTCCTAATGTTCGACCTCCTGCTCCAACAAGAAAAAGCCTTCAACGAGTATATGTATGACCGGGGTGCTAGGACAGCCTCTGCGGAGCTGGGTATTTTTTTGCCACATTACTGGACGCTCATGCGCAATGCCTGTAGGCTCATGTGTCCTTTAGAGGAGGTGACAAACCTAGTCAGTTGCACATAAGGCACCATCAGCTACCTCATCCCATTTGTTTTCTTCCTGGAGCGTGCCCTGCGAAAAATGCTGGATCGGGCCGTAGAGGAGCATGAAGAGGAAGAGTTGTGGTCACTATCACGACCAGAAACAGCCTTATCATCATCATCGCTTGCTGGACCTGCGGCAATGCTGGAAGAGGAGTCTGAGGAAGAGGAGTCAGAGGAGGAATGTGGCTTTGAGGAGGAGGAAGACCAACCACAGCAGGCATCCCAGGGTGCTCGTTGTTGTCACCTATCTGGGACCCGTGGTGTTGTACGTGACTGTTGTACGTGGCTGAACATACCTTCAATGAGATCAGTGAGGACGAGGAACGGGAGATGAGTAGCTCGGCATCCAACCTTTTGCAAATGGGGTCTTTCATGCTGTCATGCCTGTTGAGGGACCCTCGTATAAAAAGGCTGAAGGAGAACGACCTGTACTGGGTGGCCACGCTACTAGACCCCCGGTATAAGCAGAAAGTGGCTGAAATGTTACCGAATTACCAGAAGTTGGAAAGGATGCAGCAGTTCCAAAACAAGTTAAAAAGTATGCTTTACACATCGTATAAGGGTGATGTCACAGCTCAACGGGAATCTAACAGGGGAAGAGGTGAAAGTAATCCTCCTCCTACCACGACCACGCTGGCAAGGACAGGACGCTTTACAGACGTGTTGTTGATGGAGGACATGCGGAGATTATTAAGTCCTACGCATCGCCACAGCCCTTCGGGGTCCACCCTCAGAGAACGAACCGACCGACAGGTAGCAGACTATCTCACCTTAACTGCAGATATCGACACTCTGAGGAGCGATGAACACCTTGACTACTGGGTGTCCAGGCTTGACCTGTGGCCTGAGCTATCCCAGTTTGCGATAGAACTTCTGGCCTGCCCTGCTTCAAGTGTCCTGTCAGAAAGGACCTTCAGCGCAGCAAGAGGTATTGTCACGGACAAGAGAAGTCGCCTAGGTCAAAAAAGTGTACATTACCTCACCTTTATTAAGATGAATGAGGCGTGGATACCGAAGGGACTGACAGTGGGGGATGCATTTGACTAAAAAAGGCCTGATGAGATGCCTTGGGCTAAAAATGGTCCCCACACTGCTGTATTTAATCTCTGCATGCCGGATGACTTGCGTGACTTCTTCGCCACCAACTAGGGTTCAAGCCGCAATGTTTTAGTACACGTTGCAACAGTACCTAGTTTTTCAAGTGCCTAATTTTTCTGGCCTCTGGTGCTGCACTGTGGCTGCAAAAACAAACAAAAAAAAAGGCACATACCAGTGTCAATTCCCCTTCATGATCGTTACCTTGTTGTGGTGATGGGGCTTGCGTATCACAATGAAGCGATCACCTCTATGAGTGTGTTGGCAATGTTAGCACACCCCAGATTATAAGGTCGTTGCTTCATTGTGAACAGACCAAAAGTGATCGACTGGATAATTTTTCATAGAAAAAACATTAATTTTCTTTGTGATCATCTAAGGTGATCATTAAAGCTTACTAGGCCAACAATGGGCCCACACTGCAGAATCATTGTTTTCTGGGTCACTTTACTGTCACTGAACTAACTCAGCACGACCATAGGCTTTGAAAAACCGCCATCGCCTGCAATCTCCCAAACGTGCGCACGAGCACAGTCATCACTACACCAAGATTGACGCATAGAGGAATAAAATTTCTGTCATAAGTGTATCAACTATTAACAACTCTTTGCGGTTGTCTAAAATCTATTTGATACAGATCCCCTGATAGGGGACGTACTGTAACAGGGATTAAACTGATAAGAATAGTACTACTTAACACACCACTCATATAGGGTGTCACAGTACATTGCACGGTGCACGCGCAGTGCCCCAAATTGGAAGGAAGAGGACCAACCAACAATATGTTTCCATCTCCCGGTTCCTAAAATCTAATCGATACACGTTCCCTGATAGGGACGTAACAGGGATTAAACTGATAGGAATAGTACTACTTAACACACCAATCATATAGGGTGTCACAGTACATCGCACGGCGCACGCTCAGAGCCTAAAATTGGAAGGAAGAGGACCAACCAACCATATGTTTCCATCGCCCGGTTCCTAAAATCTAATCGATACACGTTCCCTGATAGGGGACGTAACAGGGATTAAACTAATAGGAATAGTACTACTTAACACACCAATCATATAGGGTGTCACAGTACATTGCACACCGCACGCGCAGTGCCCCAAATTGGAAGGAAGAGGACCGACCAACCATCTTTTTCCATCTCCCGGTTCCTAAAATCTATTCAATACACGTCCCCTGATAGGGGACATAACAGGGATTAAACTGATAGGAATAGTACTACTTAACACACCACTCATATAGGGTGGCACAGTACACTGCACGGAGCACACGCAGTGCCCCAAATTGGAAGCAAGAGGACCGACCAACCATCTTTTAACATCTCCCGGTTCCTAAAATCTATTCCATACACCGGCCCATGATAGGGGACAAAACAGAGATTAAACTGGTAAAAATAGATTTTTTTATTTTTAAATGTTTTGGCCGTGTTACTGAACGCTCATGCACAATGGCTGTAGGCTCATACAACCTTTTGCGGAGGTGAAAAACCTGGTCAGTCAAACCCAAGGCAACATCATCGACGTCATCCCATATGCATTTTTTCTGGAGCATGCCCTGCGAAGAGTGCTGGATCAGGCCGTAGATGAGCAATAAGAGGAAGAGTTGTGGTCACCATCACCACCAGAAGCAGCCTTATCGTCGTTGATGGCTGGACCTGCGGCAACCAGATAGAGGAGTCTGAAGAAGAAGAGTCAGAGGAGGAAGGTGGCTTTAAGGAGGTGGAACACCAACCTTTTTTGTTGTCACCTTTCGGGGACCCTTGGTGTTGTACGTGGCTGGGCGGAGGAAGAGACCTTCAATGATTTCAGTGAGTACAAGGAACGGACATGGCTAGCTTGGTATGCAAACTTGTGCAAATGGGGAGTTTGCGGTTGTGCAAATGGACTGTTTGCAGTTGTTTGCGGTGCGCTAAACGGGGTGTTTGGTCTGTCACTGTGAAGCGGGCGTAACCCTTACACTACCTGATCGATACAACATCATACCTGATCGTATACACACACTGTATGTTTTAAAGCACGTTATTCCAAACTATTTAGGAATGTTAGGTAATTTATGCCCTTTATGGATTAAAACCCGACTTTGCGTCAACTACGTAATTTTCCATGGGAGTTTTGCCATGGATCCCCCTCCGGCTTGCCACTGTCCAGGTGTTAGTCCCCTTGAAACAACAGTTCCATCACTATTGTGGCCAGAAAGAGTCCCTGTGGGTTTTAAAATTCGCTTGCCTATTGAAGTCTATAGCGGTTCGACCGGTTCGCCCATTCGCGAACATTTGCGGAAGTTCGTGTTCGGCGGTCACAAACGGAAAACTTTATGTTTTCGACATCTCTAATGCTACACTACTGGCCAGGCAGTATAGCTTTTCCATGGCAAACTCAGCCTTTTGCGGCTACAAATCTTGTTTGGCTGCCCAGTAGTCCAGCAGATCTTCAATGACTGCTGGCAGAATGCAGTCCAAGTCTGCCACCACCTGCTGGTTCAGGTCCTGCTCTAGGTCTACCCGTTGCTGCTGGTGAGTAGTTTCTTCACTATCCGGGTGAAAAAAGCTGCTTATCAGCGACTGTAGACTCAGGCTGCTGCTGATGGAGCTGGTACTATTCCTGCCACCCCACCCCTCCGCAGAAGCTATGGCAGTGGAACGTGAGCACAGAGGGCCCCCTCGGTCAGACATGCGAGAGGATGGACGATGGCGCAGATATGCAGCGGACAACTGACTACATAGGATGTATCTATAGTAATTAAGTTTGTCCTCCCCCTCGGTGTTGTAAAAAAATAGGCCCCCATTTTGGACCGGTAGAGAGGGTCCAACAAGGTGAAGAGCCAGAAGACATCCCTCTGCCGAATGGTGACAATTCGGCTATCCCTACGCAAGCTTGTGAGCATGCATCGCGCCATTTGTACAAGTGACTCGGAGTGTGCTTCCATGCGGTGTGTCTTGGTCCTCTGTCTCATCTTCCTCATAGCCCTGTAGCTCCTCTGGCTTCTACTGCTCCTCCTGTCCTGTCAGCTGAGTAGAAAAACCACCCATTTTGCTACACATTGCCGGTGCTCCAATGTCCTCCTCCCCCTCCTCGTCCTCTTACAGTTCAACCTCCCACAGGGCTCATGTTGCCATGAGATCTAGGCGCCATGTCTTCTGTCCCGTGACCTTCCATTGTTACCACCACCTGTTCCAGGACACGAAGCACTGGAATGACGTTGTTCAGCCTGTAGTCCTGGTGACTAACAAATAACGTGGCATCCTCAAAGGGCCTGAGCAAACGGCAGGTGTCACGCATGAGCTGCCACTGGTTGACATCGAAGTTACACATGGGAGTACTCCTATCTGTTTGGATCATCAATAAATCGTTGATGGTCTTTCTCTGTTCATATAGTCGGTCCAACAAATGGAGGGTGGACTTATAACGGGTGGAAATGTTGCATATCAGTCTATGTAGGGGGATGCCGTTCTGCTGCTACAGCTCACGGAGAGTGTGCTTTGCAGTGCATGAGTGGCTGAAGTGCATGGAAAGTTTCCTGGCCATTTTTAGGATGTCTTGCAGATGGGTGGAAGGCTTAATGAACAGCTGGACAACCAGATTGAACACGTGTGCCATGCAGGGCGCATGGCTCAGCCTTCCTTGATGCAGCACCGACACCATGTTCTTCCCATTGTTGGTAACCATGATTCTGATTTTAAGTTGTCGCGGAGAATCCCTGGGCTGGGGACATGATGGAGGATAAAGAGGCAGAGGTGGACATTGTCGCAGGACCAACAGCGTTACAACTTGGAGGCGGAAGCAGCGTGACCTGGCCAAGTTGCTGGTGTGACTGTGCAGGAACCACATTCACCCAATGGGCCATAAAGGACATGTATTTTCCCTGACCGTAGTTACAGCTCCACGCGTCGGTGCTGCCATGCACTTTGGCAGACACCTAGGTCTGGCATGGCTCAGCCTTCCTTGATGCAGCACCGACACCATGTTCTTCCCATTGTTGGTAACCATGATTCTGATTTTCAGTTGTCGCGGAGAATCCCTGCACATGTGATATGCTGAAGGAGCACTGTGACTTGCCCCTGCATTGGAGGCTGGGGACTAGTGATGTCGCGAACATAAAATTTTCCGTTCGCGAACAGCGAACGCGAACTTCCGCAAATGTTCGCGAACGGGCGAACCGGGCGAACCGCCATAGACTTCAATTGGCAGGCGAATTTTAAACCCCACAGGGACTTTTTCTGGCCACAATAGTGATGGGAAAGTTATTTCAAAGGGTCTAACACCTGGACTGTGGCATGCCGGAGGAGGATCTATGGCAAAACTCCCATGGAAAATTACGTAGTGGACGCAGAGTCGGGTTTTAATCCATAAAGGGCATAGATCAACTAACATTCCTAAATTGTTTGGAATAACATGCTTTAAAACATCCAGTGTGTGTATACGATCAGGTATGATGTTGTATCGATCAGGTAGTGTAAGGGTTACGCCCACTTTACAGACATTGACAGACCAAACCCCCCTTTTAATGCACCGCAAACAACCGCAAACAGTTCATTTGCACAACCGCAAACTCCCCATTTGCACAAGGTTGGATACCAAGCTAGCCACGTCCCGGTGATGTCATTGAAGGTTTCTTCCTCCACCCAGCCACGTACAACACCAAGGGTCCCCGAAAGGTGAATTGAATAGATTTTTCGAACGGGGAGATGGTTAAAAAAACGCTGGCTCCCTCCCCTTTGTTTTTATCCACGATCACTGCGTCTGCACCGTGCAATTTACTGTCACACCCGATATGAGTGGTATTTTCTGTAGTACTATTCTCATCAGTTTAATCCCTGTTACATCCCATATCAGGGATTGCCTTTTGTGAAAAATAGTTTAGGCCGGGTACCTTCAACTGCCTTCACAGTGACAGACCAAACTCTCATACACCAAACTGAATTGATTTTTAGGAACCGGGAGATGGAAAAAGCAGCTTGGTCGGTCCTCTTACTCCCAAATTGGGGCATTACGCATGCACAGAGCAAGCTACTGTGCCACCCGGTATCAGTGGTTGGCACTGGCAGTGGGCACACTACAGTCTGTGGAAGTGGGCCTGACACACACTGGCAGCAGGCAAGCAACTGAAATTAGACTAATGTGTAAAATGAAATGCCTTATTTATCGGCAAGCTACTGTGCCACCCGGTATCAGTGGTTGGCACTGGCAGTGGGCACACTACAGTCAGTGGAAGTGGGCCTGACACACACTGGCAGCAGGCAAGCAACTGAATTTAGACTACTGTCTAAAAATTAAATGCCTTATTTATCGGCAAGCTACTGTGCCACCCGGTATCAGTGGTTGGCACTGGCAGTGGGCACACTACAGTCTGTGGAAGTGGGCCTGACACACACTGGCAGCAGGCAAGAAACTGAATTTAGACTACTGTCTAAAAATTAAATGCCTTATTTATCGGCAAGCTACTGTGCCACCCGGTATCAGTGGTTGGCACTGGCAGTGGGCACACTACAGTCTGTGGAAGTGGGCCTGACACACACTGGCAGCAGGCAAGCAACTGAAATTACACTAAAGTGTAAAAATTAAATGCCTTTTTTTGATGCAAAGTCCTGTGTCACACGGGATGACAGGGGTGGGCACTGGCAGTGGGCACACTACAGTCAGTGGAAGTCTGCCTGACACACACTAGCAGCAGGCAAGCAACTGAAATTACACTAAAGTGTATATATTAAATGGCTTTTTTTATGCAAAGTCCTGTGCCAGCCGGTATCAGTGGTGGGCACTGGCAGTGGGCACACTACAGTCAGTGGAAGTCAGCCTGACACACACTGGCAGGCAACTAACCTTAGATTAAAGTGTAAAAATTAAATGTCTTTTTTTGATGCAAAGTCCTGTGCCAGCCGGTATGAGTGGTGGGCACTGGCAGTGGGCACACTACAGTCAGTGGAAGTCGGCCTGACACACACTAGCAGCAGGCAAGCAGCTGAAATTACACTAAAGTGTAAAAATTAAATGCCTTTTTTATGCAAAGTCCTGTGCCAGCCGGTATGAGTGGTGGGCACTGGCAGTGGGCACACTACAGTCAGTGGAAGTCGGCCTGACACACACTGGCAGGCAACTAACCTTAGATTAAAGTGTAAAAATGAAATGCCTTTTTTTGATGCAAAGTCCTGTGCCACATGGGATGACAGGGGTTGGCACTGGCAGTGGGCACACTACAGTCTGTGGGCCTGCAGCTCCTCACACACAGGCAGGCCAGGCAACTGCAATATGTATATGGAGAAAAAAAAAGCAGACTAATGTTGCAGCCCTAAAAAGGGCATTTTGGGGTGCTGTCAGGACGAGATCAGAGATCAGATGAGTCTTTCACGACTAGAGTGGGCACTGAATTCACTAGCCTAGCTATCGATTTCCCTATTAAATCAGCAGCAACTACACTCTCCCTCCTCTCACTAAGACTGCAAATTCCGAATGAATCTAAAATGGATGCTGTTCAGGAGATGGGAGGGTCTGGGAGGGAGGGTATGCTGCTGATTGGCTGGAATGTGTCTGCTGACTGTGAGGTACAGGGTCAAAGTTTGCTCAATGATGATGTATAGGGGGCGGACCGAACATCGCATGTGTTCGCCTATTGAGGCGAACGCGAACAAGCAATGTTCGCCGGGAACTGTTCGCCGGCGGATAGTTCGGGCCATCTCTACTGGGGACATGATGGAGGATAAAGAGGCAGAGGTGGACATTGTCGCAGGACCAACGGCGTTACAACTTGGAGGCGGAAGCAGCGTGACCTGGCCAAGTTGCTGGTGTGCAGGAACCACATTCACCCAATGGGCCATAAAGGACATGTATTTTCCCTGACCGTAGTTACAGCTCCACGCGTCGGTGCTGCCATGCACTTTGGCAGACACCGAAAGGCTCTAGGACTGGCGCACCTTCTGTTCTACATATTTGTGCAGGGCTGGTACTGCCTTTTTCGAAAAGAAATGACGGCTTGGGACTCTCCACCTCGGCTCAGCACAAGCTATCAGTTCTGGGAGGGACTGCAGCACCAGCAACTTGGACAGGAGCACATTCAGCTTCTGCGCCGTTGAATGAGTGCACGCATACTGCTGTCTCTTGGCAATCGCTTCGGTGATTGATTGTTGACGGAATGACTAACGAGGAGTAGGAGGAGCAGGAGCATCAGGACCAGCTGATGATGGGAATGACAGATAACTCCCTTTGGCATGCACCTGGTTTCAGTAGGTCAAGGCTCCACCACCTCAGCCACTAGTTGAAGCAGCTGTTGCAGCGGCAGGCTGGACCACCACATCAGAGCCACGGTTCTCCCAGGCCATTGTATGGTGTCGCTGCCTGTGTTGACGCAGAGCCATAGTGCCAACATTGGCACCCTGAACATGCTTTACCTTCTGCCCACAGATTCTACAAATGGCCACGTTCACCTCCTCCAGAGGCTTAACAAAAAACTACCGAGCAAGTGATTTTTTTTCGCCCAACAGTCCACAATGACTGACTGCTTCCGCTGCTGCCTACGTGAACCACCTGAACCACTACTTCACGGGGAAGTAGGCTGCTGCGTAGCAGGTGGTCTACCCAGGGCAAGATTGGCTTTCGACCTCCCATTGTTGCCACCCTGCAGATTCCCAGCCATGGTACCTTCCTTGCTCAGCAGCTGCTTCACGGGCAAGCTGCCACCCTCTTCTTCTGATGATGATGAAGCCCTCTCTGCACCCGGTTCCCTAGTGCGATCGGCTTCTTCATCATCGAGTAGCGCCTGCACGTCACCAATGTCCTCTTCAATGGTCTCTGGCTCGGGAACCTGACCGCTTACAACACCATCTCCCACGCCACTCTCCTCATCACTACTTTCCCACCTAGCAGAGGAAGCGGCGGATGTCTCCTCCAGATCTTGGCTTGGCAGTAGCTGCTGACTGTCCACAACATTCAATACTTCTGTGGCTGAGGGAACAGCAAAGGACAGAGGCAGGTTGAAGACAGGTGAGGGCACAGGGCCTGCTCCCGGGCCATGCCAACTAAGGGTTGTGTCTGATGAACCCACTGACTGTTGACTGGGGGTGTCTGATGTCACTTGGGATGAAGTGTATAACCGAGTTAACCAATTAAGATCCGCTGGGTTGCTGGTCAAGACATGACCGCTACATGACACCGGAAGCTTAGGTCTCTTGCTGCGACTCCTGCTGCCATGCCCCCTTACTCTGCTGCGACCTCTGCCTGCGCCAGAAACATTTTGGCCTCTGCCACTCCTCTGTGCATGGCCAGGCACTTCTCTGTCTGACATACTTTTAGCTGAACTAAATAAATTAAAAGCAAATTGAAATAATCTTTCCCTGAAGTTGTAAATTGCTTTTCTAGCACTGTCGCTAGCGCTTTCTGATGTCTCTCCCTGCACTAAGATGTCATGAAATGATTCCTCCCTATCCTTTTCCTGCACTTATAAATAGTTTTTCAAAAATTTTTTTTCACAATGAGGTTTTTCCTATTGCTGTCCCTAGCGCCTTCTTACATCTGAATCCAAGATGGCCGCAGTATTTATAGGGCTGTGATATTACAGGGCTGGCTGGCGGCTGATTGGCTGCATGCATGGCATTATGGATCATCCTGCCTTCCTAGAGTTCCTTGCCCCATGTCCTCACATGAGTAGCCGCCATTTTAGTAAAAATTGCGATTCGTTACCACGAAGTGCGAGGAAATTCACATTATTGCAAATCAAATTTTTCCTGAAATTCGTAATGAATTCCACTTCGTCAGCTTCGATTCGCTCATCTCTAAGTAGCACTATGACAGTGTGGAGGTGGCAGCAGCAGCATCATGAGGCCAGAGTGGCACTCACTATAATAGTGTGAAGGTGGGGCTTATTCACTACAGTGTTCCTTGGTACTGAGATATACACTGCAACATCATAACGCAGTGTGTTGGGCAGACATTATTAAAAGGGTCTTATTCACTTCAGTTTTCCTTGGTACTAAGATATTCACTGCACCATCATAAAGCAGTGCATTGGGCAGACATTAATAAAAGGGGCTTATTCACTACAGTGTTACTGCTACCGAGATATACACTGTACCATCAGAGAAATTATTTGTTCTGGGGAAATTAACCTAACTTGTGCCACATCTGTGTTTGCGTTCAATCAGCAACCGTTATGTTTATTACTCCAGCAGACAGTGATTTATATTTTGGCCATAGCTAACAAGTTTTGGGCACATCTGTGTGTGCGGTTAACCTGCAACCGAATGTACAGTATTCCAGCAGAGAATACATTTTATTTGGGACAAATTTGTATCCAATATGGAACTACATACGAGTGTGTTTTGTCAAAATTACATTATCTCTGGCCTAGTGTAGTGGCGAAAAATTGTATTTCTCTGTCTCCTGTACATTACAGAAAGCGAATACAGTGTTTACTGTCTAAATTACATATTCCGTGGCCTAGTGTGGTGCCAAAAAATTGTATTTCTCTGTCTCCTGTTCATTACAGCCAGCAAATACAGTGTGTACAGTAAAAAAAAATCATTATCTGTGGCCTAGTGTACTCCTGAAAATCTTTATTTTTCTGTGTTCAGTACATTACAGCAAGCCAATACAGTGTGTACTGTAAAAATAACATTATCTCTGGGCTAGTGTAGTGCCGAAAATCTATATTTTTCTGTATCCAGTACTGTCCTGCATCAGAAAATGATGCATTTAGCAGACAGTAAAACAATCTGCACCACATCTATAGACAAAACCATTAATATGAAGAAGGCGAGCACAAAGGGAGGGGGAAGTGGGCGTGATGCTGATGGTGCAAGCAGAGGCCGTGGCCCTTGGCGTGAGATGCTGATGGTGCAAGCAGAGGCTGTGGCCCTTGGCGTGATGCTGATGGTGCAAGCAGAGGCCGTGGCCCTGGGCGCAATGAAACTGTGCCTGCTGCCAGTGCACTAGAAAAAAATCCACCTTACCCAGCTTCATGTCCAACTTAGCTGGGTAAGGTGGAGGACAACACTGTCCAAGTCGGACCAGTGCGAATAGGTGGTCGGTTGGATTGCTGAAGTTAATGCTTCCGGTCGGTTAAGCACAACCCTCTCTCCCACGAAGTCCAGTCTCTGTAGCCAAGAGTCTGGTCAACCGAATCATAACTCTGATCCTCCTTCCTCCCACCATATCGCGTCTGGGCAAACAAGTGATCCCACACTCGGATATTCACATGACCTCTTTTCCTCGCCAGTACTTGGTTTGGCTCTCTCGCCAAGCCTGCTGGAAGTGGTACCTGAGATATTGTGCCCTGATTCCCAACCTCTTGAGCCTTCACAGTCTCAAGTAGATGACGGTGGTGAACCGCAATCATTTGTTCATGAGGTGGATGATGATGAGACACAGTTGCCAATTACTGAGGTGGTGGTTAGGTCAAGTCAGGAGGATGAGCAGAGTGAGGAAGTGGAAGAGGAGGTGGTGGACGATGAGATCACTAACCCAACATGGTTAGGCGAAAAGCTCGAGTGAGGACAGCAGTACAGAGGGGGAGGGATCCGTAGCACCGCAACAGTCTGGAAGAGGCAGTATGTGGCAAAAGGGAGACGTCGGGTCACATCAAATAGGCCCGCAATTGTTACACCGAGCACCCCCATGTGTAAATCTACCTTGCCAAGGGGTAGGTGTTCCGCAGTATGGCACTTTTTTGAGGAAAGCGCAGACGACAAAAGAGTGGTAGTTTGCAACCTGTGCCGTAACAAAATGAGCCGGGGCATGAACACTAGAAACCTCACCACCACCAGCATGATCCGCCACATAGCATCCAAGCACCGTAATAAGTGGGCCGAACGCCTGGGTCCACACTCTGCGTCTGAGGGTCCCACCAATCCCATGTCGAAGGCGCAGGCCTGAATGCCCCTCGCCCTCCACCTGGACCTTCGCATGAACCGTCAGCAACAACATCCACTTCCCTGTCCCAGCGCAGTGTCCAAATTTTGACAACACAGGCATCTGTACGCAAGTGCAAATACCCACCCACCTACAGGCCATATCACTAAATGCCCAACTTTCAAAATTACTGGCCCTTGAAATGTTGCCATTTAGGCTTGTGGACACTGAGGCCTTCCGCAGCCTGATATCGACGGCGGTCCCTCGGTACGCAATCCCCAGCCGCCACTATTTTTCACGGTGTGCCATGCCCAGCTTACACTAGCATATGTTCCAGAACATCATTCGTGCCCTGAACAACGCCCTTACTGGGAAGGTCCACCTCACCACGGAAACATGGACAAGTTCTGGTGGCCAGGGATGCCACATTTTCCTGACCGCACACTGGGTGAATGTTGTGGAGGCCGGGAGTGAGTCGGACCCTGGGATGGCACAGGTGCTACCCACGCCCAGGATTGCGGGCCCTACATCCATCAGGGTCTCTGCCAGCAGCTATGTTACTGGCTCCAACCCCCACTTCTCCTCCTCTGCCACCTCCACTTCCACCTCCAACAGCAGTCAGCCATCAGTCGCTAGCTTGAAGCAGTGTAGCACTGCTGTGGGTAAGCGTCAACAGGCCATGCTGAAGCTGATCTGCTTAGGGGACAAACAGCACACCGCCGCAAAGCTATGGCAGGGTATAAGGGACCAGACCGAGCTGTGGCTCTCGCCACTCAACCTAGAAACAGACATGGTTGTGTCCGACAATGGCCGTAACTTGGTGGCGGCTTTGGAGCTCGGCAAACTGACACACATTCTATGCCTAGCCCATGTCTTAAACTTAGTGGTTCAGCGGTTTATCAAAACCTACCCCAATTTGAAGGAGCTACAAGTGAAGGCGCGCCACTTGTGTGCTCATTTCCGCAAGTTGTCCACAGCTTTGGCCGGTTTGTCAACGCTGCAGCAGCGCTTGCGGCTTTCATCTCACCGACTGTTGTGCGACGTGAGCACGTGGTGGAACTCTACATTCTACATGTTGGCCAGGCTTTGTGAGCAGCAGAGGGCAGTTGTGGAATACCAGCTGCAACATGGTCGTCGCCTTTCCAGTCAACTGCCGCTATTCACATGCGAGGAGTAGGCATTGATGTCAGACCTATGTGAGGTTTTAAAAAACTTTGATGAATGCACACAGATGGTTAGTGGCGATAACGCTATTATCAGTGTAACCATCCCACTACTGTGTCTACTCAAACGATGCTCACAATTAAGGAGGATGCTTTGAATGTGAAAGACGAGGTAATGGTGGAGGAGATGTCAAACGGTGATAGCCAGACCTCCTCCAGTTCGTTTTCTCAGCGCCAATTGGGCCATGAAGAGGAGGAGGAGCTGGAGACACTTGCCTCTGCTACAGAGGCTAGAAACCATGGAACTTTAATTCCATCAGAAGATAAGGAGGAGGGTAGGGAGAGTCATCCTAAAGTTGACATCGACGTCTTACCCGTTGGTACTCTGGCATACATGGCTGACTTCATGTTAGGCTGCCTTTCCCGCGACCCTCACGTTATACGCTTTTTAGGTAACACAGATTACAGGGTGTTCACTCTTCTCGACCCCCGCTACAAAGAGAACTTCTCATCTCTGATTCCTGTGGTGGAGAGGACGAGTAAAACTGTGCAATACCAGAAGATACTTGTTGACAGATTGCTCCAAAATTTTCCATCTGACAATGTGGCTGACAGAGTCCGTACTTCCTTAGGCAACCGAGGAAGGGAGACAAGAGGAACACACATTAGTTCTAACAGAGGCAGGGCAACACTTTCTAAGGCATGGGACATTTTCATGACACCCCACCAGCAACCTTACCCTGAATCGCGGCCTAGTGCTACAAGGAGGGAAAAGTTTTGGAAGATGGTGAAGGAATACTTTGCAGACCGTGTCAGCGTCCTAAATGATCCCTCAGTGCCTTACAACTACTGGGTGTCCAAGCTGGACACGTGGCACGAGCTTGCGCTCTACGCCTTGGAGGTGCTGGCCTGCCCTGCCGCCAGTGTATTGTCTGAGCGTGTATTTAGTGCTGCTGGTGGCATTATATCATATAAACGTATCCGCTTGTCCACTGACAATGCTGACAGGTTGATTCAGATAAAAATGAACAAGCCTGGATTGCCCTTGACTTCTCCACTCCACCAGAGGAAAGCTGAGCTAATGAGGAACAAAAACACAATTTAAATGTATGCTTTATAATGTACTCAATCCACAAGATTCAGAAAAAAGGGTATATGTTTGAATCTTGTTTTCTCATCCGCCTACTCCTCTTCCATACAGAATATATATGCCCTCACTACAATCTTTTGTAGGGTTTGCTCGGCTTCAGGCCCTCAACTCCAATGCTTTATACCGTCTGCTCACCTGTGGGCCATCACTGCAATGTTTTATGGGGTACGCTCACCTTCAGGCCCTCACTACAATTTTTTATTGGGTCCGCTCATGTTCAGGCCTTCAACTATAATGCTTTAGACGGTAACCAACACGCCCTTGCTCCAAATATTTTTGAGGGTCACCAGTAGGCCATCAATGATAATTTTTCAAGGGTGTGTATGATGCCCTCCTTTATGTGTAATAAAGGGTGTATTGGAGTATCGGTTCCTTGTAATTTTTGGCAGCCCTTTCACTTAGTGCATAGGCTTTATGAGTGCAGCAGTGTACCTGAACAATTGTAGCACCATGTGAATGAGGCACTCCTTTATGTGATATACAGGCTGTATTGGAGTGCTTCTTCCTTTTAATTTTTTGCAGTATATACAATTGAATATCCAGGAAAGAATGTTTCCTAACAATTTTACCTCTAAAAATGTCTTTTATTTTTTTGAGGGGGCAGGAATTTGGGCTTTTTTTGTAAAAGTGGCGGACAACTGGGACAATATGGTTCCCAGCTGCGACATTGAAGTCCAAGATGCAGCCAGACATGGTCCCCATGCTGTTTCAGATCCATTTCGGTAGTGTTTCTGTCACTTTCTGACCTTTTCCAATGGACCAGACACCCTCCCCTCATCCGAGCAAGGGGTGCCTGGTTGTCTCCCATTGACTTCCATTATACTTGAGTGCTCGGCCGAGCGCACGAATATTGCTATGTGTTCGGACCGAGTACCCGAACACCCGCACACTTTGGTGCTTGTCATCACTAGTTATCATGAAAGAAGACATTGTCTATTGTACCACAATGTCTTAAGAAGTCATGAATAATAACTGCCTTGATATGGAAAGTTTCATGCAAGTCACTTGATTTTAATTACAAAGTCCAACTAACACCATCAATTAAATAATTTTAAATATACATATATTTTATATGGCTTAAATTTGTTGAGCAGCTTTAAAATGATTTAAAAGTGTTTTACCGCCATTTTTAATACTGTCATAGGAGCAGCATTCAGGATGGCAAATACCTCTGACATACAGAGCATATTTATCACACTGATTATGCTTGTGAGAGATTGGCCATAGTCTATAGGATTTTGACCTTGGCTTTAGGTGTGGTCAATTAGGAGTTCTCAACCTTGTCAGGTTTTCTCACTTTTAAAACATATAAAAATGGATTCCTGTATCTTCGGACTCTTTATAGACAACAGCTATAATTAGAGTTGAGCGAACACCTGGATGTTCGGGTTTGAGAAGTTCGGCCGAACTTCTCTAAAATGTTCGGGTTCGGGATCCAAACTCGACCCGAACTTCATCCTGAACCCGAACCCCATTGAAGTCAATGGGGACCCGAACTTTTGGGCACTAAAAAGGCTGTAAAATAGTCCAGGAAAGGGCTAGAGGGCTGCAAAAGGCAGCAAAATGTAGGAAAGTCCCCTGCAAACAAATGTGGATAGGAAAATGAATTAAAATAAAATAAATAAAAATTAAGCAATATCAATTGGAGAGAGGTCCCATAGCAGAGAATCAGGCTTCAAGTCACCCACCAATGGAGAAGGCTACTTTCATTTATTTAGGCCCCAGCACCCAGACAGAGGACAGAGGTCGCATAGCAGAGAAGGCCACTTTTAGAATTTGGCCCCTGGCACCTAGACGGAGGAGAGGTTCATTCAACTTTTGGTTGCACCGCAATATAATGGTAAAATTAAAAAAAGTGGATTCAATAAAGAAGTGCCCCGGAGTACAAGAATATAAGGTTGAGGGGGAGGCAGTTATAAATGTGTATTCTGCACAAGGGATGGACAGGTCCTGTAGGATCCATGCCTAGTTCATTTCTATGAACGTCAGCTTGTCCACGTTGGCTGTGGACAGGCGGCTGCGTTTGTCAGTAATGACGCCACCTGCCGTGCTGAATACACGTTCAGACAAAACGCTGGCCGCCGGGCAGGCCAGCACCTCCAAGGCATAAAAGGCTAATTCTGGCCACGTGGACAATTTGGAGACCCAGAAGTTGAATGTGGCCGAACCATCAGTCAGTACGTGGAGGGGTGTGCACACGTATTGTTCCACCATGTTAGTGAAGTGCTGCCTCCTGCTAACACGTTCGGTATCAGGTGGTGGTGCAGTTAGCTGTGGTGTGGTGACAAAACTTTTCCACATTTCTGCCATGCTAACCAAGGCCTCAGAGGAGCTGGCCGTGACACAGCTGCGTTGGCGACCTCTCGCTCCTCCTCTGCTATCGCCTTCCACTTGTTCCCCTGTGACATTTGGAAATGCTCTCAGGAGCGCATCTACCAGCGTGCGCTTGTACTCGCGCATCTTCCGATCACGCTCCAGTGCAGGAAGTAAGGTGGGCACATTGTCTTTGTACCGGGGATCCAGCAGGGTGGCAAACCAGTAGTCCGCACACGTTAAAATGTGGGCAACTCTGCTGTCGTTGCGCAGGCACTGCAGCATGTAGTCGCTCATGTGTGCCAGGCTACCCAGAGGTAAGGACAAGCTGTCCTCTGTGGGAGGCGTATCGTCATCGTCCTCCGTATCCCCCCAGCCACACACCAGTGATGGGCCTGAGCTGTGTTGGATTCCACCCCGCTGTGAACCTGCTTCATCCTCATCCTCCTCCACCTCCTCCTCATCCTCCTCGTCTTCCAGTAGTGGGCCCTGGCTGGCCACATTTGTACCTGGCCTCTGCTGTTGCAAAAAACCTCCCTCTGAGCCACTTCTAACAGACTGGCCTGAAAGTGCTAAAAATTACCCCTCATCCTCCTCCTCCTGGGCCACCTCCTCTTCCATTATCGCCCTAAGTGTTTTCTCAAGGAGACATAGAAGTGGTATTATAACGCTGATAACGGCGTCATCGCCACTGGCCATGTTGGTGGAGTACTCGAAACAGCCTAACAGGGCACACAGGTCTCTCATGGAGGCCCAGTCATTGGTGGTGAAGTGGTGCTGTTCGGCAGTGTGACTGACCTGTGCGTGCTGCAGCTGAAACTCCACTATGGCCTGCTGCTGCTCGCACAGTCTCTCCAGCATGTGCAAAGTGGAATTCCACCAGGTGGGCACGTCGCATATGAGGCGGTGAGTGGGAAGGCCGAAGTTACGCTATAGCGCAGACAGGCGAGCAGCGGCAGGATGTGAACGTCAAAAGTGCGCACAGACGGCCCGCACTTTATGCAGCAGCTCTGACATGTAGGGGTATTCGTGAATGAACTTATGCACCACCAAATTCAGCACATGCGCCAGGCAAGGGTTGTACGTCAAACCGGCTAGTCCCAGAGCTGAGACGAGATTTCGCCCATTATCGCACACCACCAGGCCGGGCTTGAGGCCCACCGGCAGCAACCACTGGTCGGTCTGTTGTTCAATACCCCGCCACAACTCCTACGCGGTGTGGGGCCTGTCCCCTAAACATATGAGTTTCAGAACGGCCTGCTGACGTTTACCCCAGGCTGTGCTGAAGTTGGTAGTGAAGGTGCGTGGGTGATTGGATGAGCAGGTGGAAGCAGAGGAGCAGGAAGCAGAGTACGAGGAGGACGCTACAGGAGGCAAAGAATGATGCCCTGCGATTCTTGGTGGTCGGAAGGACGTGCGCCAAAGAACTCTCCGCCTGGGGCCCAGCCGCCACTACATTTACCCAGTGTGCAGTTAGAGAAATATAGCGTCCCTGGCCGTGCTTACTGGTCCACGTATCTGTGGTTAGGTGGACCTTGCCACAGATGGCATTGCGCAGTGCACACTTGATTTTATCGGATACTTGGTTGTGCAGGGAAGGCTCGGCTGTCTTGGAGAAGTAGTGGCGGCTGGGAAAAACATACTGTGGGACGGCCATCGCCATCAGCTGTTTGAAGCTGTCTGTGTCCACCATTTCATAGGCCATTTCACAGCATTTCATAGGCCATTATTTTAGAAGCGCTGGCATTCAGGCTCAGGGCTTGAGGGTGGCTAGGTGGGAATTTACGCTTTCTCTCCAAGGTTTGTGAGATGGAGAGCTGAATGCTGCCGTGTGACATGGTGGATATGCTTGGTGACGCAGGTGGTGGTGTCGGTGGCACATCCTCTGTTTGGTGGGCGGCAGGTGCCAACATTCCTCCCGAGGCAGAGTAAGAGGCCGAGGCAGTAGCAGAAGAGGGAGCAGGGGGAGCCTGAGTGAGTTCTTTGCTTTTAAGGTGTTTACTCCACTGCAGTTCATGCTTTACATGTAGATGCCTGGTCATGCAGGTTGTGCTAAGGTTCAGAACGTTAATGCCTCGCTTCAGGCTCTGATGGCACAGCGTGCAAACCACTCGGGTCTTGTCGTTAGCCAAGCCAGGGAGCTCCTTGAAGTTGCCTTTGGGGTGCTTGGTCCCTGGTGGCAGTGGCCAGAAGCAGGAGTACTCTCTTGGCGGCGCCTGTACTGCTTTTGCCCCCTGCTCCCTCTTTTTCTACACTGTTGGCTCGGTCTCACCACTGCCTCTTCCTCTGAACTATGAAAGTCAGTGGCATGACCTTCATTCCATGTGGGGTCTAGGACCTCATCGTCCCCTGCATCGTCTTCCACACAGTCTTCCTCCCTGACCTCCTATTCGGTCTGCACACGGCAAAAAGACTCAGCAGTTGGCACCTGTGTTTCGTCATCATCAGAGATGTGCGGACTCCGATGAGGTGGTATTCCCATGTCTTCATCATCAGGAAACATCTAGAATGACATGGATGTCAGGACTTTCTAAACAAAAATCTTCCTTCCCTGAAAAACGAAGAAAGGTGTTCCAAATTCTGAGATATATTTTTGATGTAATCGGTTTCCTGCTAGCAAGAAGAGTATTAATTACCGGGTCCGACAATCCACGGCGTCTTAAACGGGAACGTTCAGTTTCCAGGCCGTCAGGCTCAGATGATGTACCTCTGGGTGAATTACCGGGCCCTGGCTGAGAAGGTCCGGGATATGCGGAAGTCTCCAAAAATTCTCTTTCGCCAGGGATGTCAGGAGCGGGAACCAAGATCTTCTTGGCCAAAATGGGGCAATCAGGATTACCTCTCTTTTTTCTCTTAAGATCTTTGCCAGAGTCCTGGGAATAAGTGGGATTGGAGGAAAGGCATAGAGGAGTCCCCTCGGCCATGGTACCGAAAAAGCATCCACCTCGAGCGGATTGTCCTTGAGGGATAGGGAAAGAACTGATCCACCTGCCTGTTTGTTCGAGAGGCGAAGAGATCCAGGGTTGGAGTCCCCATTTCATAGGCCATTTCACAGCATTTCATACGCTATTATTTTAGAAGTGCTGGCATTCAGGCTCAGGGCTTGAGGGTGGCTAGGTGGGAATTTACGCTTTCTCTCCAAGGTTTGTGAGATGGAGAGCTGAATGCTGCCGTGTGACATGGTGGATATGCTTGGTGACGCAGGTGGTGGTGTCGGTGGCACATCCTCTGTTTGGTGGGCGGCAGGTGCCAACATTCCTCCCGAGGCAGAGCAAGAAGCCGAGGCAGCAGCAGAAGAGGGAGCAGGGGGAGCCTGAGTGAGTTCTTTGCTTTTAAGGTGTTTACTCCACTGCAGTTCATGCTTTACATGTAGATGCCTGGTCATGCAGGTTGTGCTAAGGTTCAGAACGTTAATGCCTCGCTTCAGGCTCTGATGGCACAGCGTGCAAACCACTCGGGTCTTGTCGTCAGCACATTGTTTAAAAAAGTGCCAAGCCAGGGAGCTCCTTGAAGTTGCCTTTGGGGTGCTTGGTCCCTGGTGGCAGTGGCCAGAAGCAGGAGTACTCTCTTGGCGGCGCCTGTACTGCTTTTGCCCCCTGCTCCCTCTTTTTCTACACTGTTGGCTCGGTCTCACCACTGCCTCTTCCTCTGAACTATGAAAGTCAGTGGCATGACCTTCATTCCATGTGGGGTCTAGGACCTCATCGTCCCCTGCATCGTCTTCCACACAGTCTTCCTCCCTGACCTCCTATTCGGTCTGCACACGGCAAAAAGACTCAGCAGTTGGCACCTGTGTTTCGTCATCATCAGAGATGTGCGGACTCCGATGAGGTGGTATTCCCATGTCTTCATTATCAGGAAACATCAGTGGTTGTGCATCAGTGTATTCTATGTCTTCCACCACTGGGGAAGGGCTAGGTGGATTCCCTTGGGAAACCCTGCCAGCAGAGTCTTCAAACAGCATAAGAAACTGCTGCATAACTTGAGGCTCTGACAGTTTCCCTGATATGCATGGGGGTGATGTGACAGACTGATGGGCTTGGTTTTCAGGCACCATCTGTGCGCTTTCTGCAGAAGACTTGGTGGGAGATAATGTTGTGAACGTGCTGGATCCACTGTCGGCTACCCAATTGACTAGCGCCTGTACCTGCTCAAGCCTTACCATCCTTAGAACGGCATTGGGCCCCACCAAATATCGCTGTAAATTCTGGCGGGTACTGGAACCTGAGGTAGTTGGTTCACTAGGACGTGTGGCTGTGGCAGAATGGCCACGTCCTCTCCCAGCACCAGAGGGTACACTAACACCACCACGACAGCGTCCACGTCCCTTACTAGATGTTTTCCTCATTGCGTTCACCAAGCACCACAATAAGAAAAAAAATATTTGGCCCAATGTATTGATTTCAAATTCAGCCCTTTTTTTACAGTCACCTAACACTATCTGCCTATTTATTTATGTAGCGAATTACACTAATCCAGGCACAGCAGTAACCACTGATTTAGGGGAATATCAATTGTAGGCCTAGTATTTAGGCCCTGGATGAAAGGTATCCTTTTATGGGCAGATTTACACTTGTAGATGCACAGTAGCGTGTGAAAAAATATGTAGGATTATGCCTTCAGCAATTGTATTTTAACACTTTGTGTAATATACCCTTTAAGGACAGAAATACACTTGGAGATGCACGGTAGCATGTGAAGTTATTGAGGATGACCCTCTCAGCACTTGTATAAACACCTTGAGTGTAATATACCCTTTTACGGGCCGAAATACACTATGAGATGCACAATAGTGCATGCAGATTTACAGGATTATGCTTTCAGCAATTGTAATGTAACACTTTTTGTAATCTACCGTTTTACGGAAAGAAATATACTTGGAGATGCACGCTGAGTGTAATTTACCCTTTTACGGACAGATTAACAATTGGCCTGCAACAGCTGGAACACCAGATTCAGGGTATTGCTATATTGGCAAGTGAATTTCACTAAAGAACAAAATCTATCGTTTGACAAATACTATTAAACTTGTCCAGTCACAACTGGAACACCAGATTTACTGTATTTCTATTTTTGCAACTGTATTTCACCCCAGAAAATAATATATCCTTTGACGGACACTAGGGAAATTGTCCAGTCACAGCTGGAACACTAGATTCAGGGTATTGCTATTTTGGAAATTAGATTTCACCCCAGAAAAAAATATACCCTTTTACGGACAGATTTAAACTAGTCAGACGCCTTCTCTAAAATATCGTCCAGTACTGAGCCAAAGAGACGGTCTCCCTCACAGGGAATATTGCACAATTTATTTTTGAAGTGGTGTCCCCTGACCAGGATCTCAACCAGACCGCGCGTCTGGCTGAATTAGCCAGGGCCGCGGATCTGGCCGAGAGTCGGACTAAATCCGCCGAGGCATCCGACAAAAAATTTGTTGCTTGTTTTAAGATAGGCAAGGAGGAAAGAATATCCTCAGTTGGTGTGCCTGCTTTGAGATGATCCTCTAGCTGGGACAACCATAGAGCTAGGGTTCTGGCTGTACAAGTGGCCTTCTGGCTGTACAAGTAGGTCTTAACATGGCCGTAGTAGTGTCCCATGATTTTTTTAGAATGGATTCCGCTTTTTTATCCATCGGATCACGTAGCAGACCTACATCCTCAAAGGGAAGGGACGCCCTTTTTGAGATTCTGGCCACCGGAGCGTCTACCCGGGGAGTCTTATCCCAGTTTGCAGAGTCTGAGTCATTAAAGGGGTATTTGCGTTTAAACATTTTGGTGGTGCCCGATCTTTTTTCCGGGTCTTTCCATTCCGCTGAAATTAGTTTTTTAATGTTGTCGTGAACGGGGAAGACTCTTCTCCTTTTATCCGCCAAACCCCTGAATAACTGGTCCTCAACTGATTCAGGATGTCTTGTCTGTTCAATATTTAAAGTAGCTCTAATGGACTTCAATAAGGAGTCCGTATCTTCTAGGGAACTCAAAGGCTTCCCAGACATATCATCCGAGGAACCTGAGTCGGAATCAATAGACAATAACCCCTCATCCAAGTCTAAATCCGAATCCTGGGCACAGTCGGATACTGATTTGGAAGTGGAAGGAGCCTGCGGAAGGGATGCCATATGGGAATCAATGGCCGAAGAAACTTCTTCCTTAATTACAGATCTCAGATTTTCCACCAATGAGGGGGTCTCCTCAGAAACAATCTTATCAGTACATTTCTGGCAGAGGGATTTTTGACTGACTGCTTAAATGTCTTCTGCATATAGCACATTTTTCTTTGGAAGAAACTTAAATTTCACCCCAGTACAAAATATATCCTTTGCCGGACACTATTAAACTTTGCCAGCCACAGCTGGGGCACCAGATTTACTGTATTTCTATTTTTGCTACTGACTTTCACCCCAGAAAATAATATATCCTTTGACGGACACTAGGGAAATTGTCCAGTCACAGCTGTAACACCAGATTCAGGGTATTGCTATTATGGCAATTAAATTTCACCCAAGAAAATAATATATCCTGTGACTGACACTATTAAACTTGGCCTGCCACAGCTGAAACCACTGATTTATGGTATTGTTATTTTGGCAATTGAATTTCACCCTAGAAAAAAATATATCCTTTGCCGGACACTATTAAATTTTGCCAGCCACTGCTGGGACACCAGATTTACGGTATTGCTATTTCCGCAATTGAATTTCACCCCAGAAAAAAATACATCCTTTGCCGGACACTATTAAATTTGTCCAGCCACAGCTGGAACACCAGATTTACTGTATTTCTATTTTTGCAACTGTATTTTACCCCAGAAAATAATATTTCCTTTGACGGACACTAGGGAAATTGTCCAGTCACTGCTGGAACACCAGATTCAGGGTATTGCTATTTTGGCAATTGAATTTCACCCAAGAAAATAATATACCCTTTTACGGACAGATTTAAACTAGGCCTGCAACAGCTGGAACACCAGATTAACTGTATTTCTATTTTTGCAACTATATTTCACCACAGAACAAAAAAAAATCTATCCTTTGCCAGACAGCAGACCATATTACACTTGGCTAGCCACAGCTGGAACACCAGATTTAGAGGATTGCTATTTTGGTAATTGAATTCAACCCATTAGAAAACGTGGTGTGGTGTTTAACAAGCAGGATATGCTCAACCCATATGCAGTTGTGCATGTATCTAGGGGAGCACATCCTGCACTTGTAGTCCGTTGCTAGGGGCAATCAACAGCAAAAAATGCATACAATGGAAGATGCCAGCAACGGACTACAAGTACCACAATAACCATCCTACATATGATAGCGATAATGTGGATGTGGTGATCAATCAAAAACATAACCATAGCAAAAGCAGGTGCACTCTGCGGCATTACTAAACCCTCACACTGATAAAATTGAGGGGTTAGTTCGACATATCCTACTAGGAGGACATGTCTTAAGCTCGGACACCGACGGGAAGGTCCCTCAAGTAGCCCGAGGCCCTACCACTCAACCTACCTGAGCCATATGGGCGATACCAGGAGCCGTTGGGCATTACGGGAGCATAATTACGTATGTAGGATGGTTATTGTGGTTCTTGTAGTCCGTTGCTGGCATCTTCCATTGTATGCATTTTTTGCTGTTGATTGCCCCTAGCAACGGACTACAAGTGCAGGATGTGCTCCCCTAGATACATGCACAACTGCATATGGGTTGAGCATATCCTGCTTGTTAAACACCACACCACGTTTTCTAATGGTTTGTATAATATGTTTGGAGGTGTATAAACTCCAATTTAAATGTGCCTGCTTTTCATCTAAAGGCTACATTCAGGTGCAGCTGTGAGGCTCTGGGCCATATCAGCCGGTCTCAGGTGGGGCTCACAGGCACCTCCCACCTCCCATTGCAAGCATGGTTACATGCTGGAGGTCACTGGTGAGCTGTCTGTGAGTCAGGTCTTATGCTCCCGTAATGCCCAACGGCTCCTGGTATTGCCCATACGGCTCAGGTAGGTTGAGTGGTAGGGCCTCGAGCTACTTGAGGGACCTTGCCGTGGTGTCCGAGCTTAAGACATGTCCTCCTAGTAGGATATGTCGAACTAACCCCTCAATTTTATCAGTATGAGGGTTTAGTAATGCCGCAGAGTGCACCTGCTTTTGCTATAATTGAATTTAACCTGTTAATAAAATATTGAAATTTCTATCCTGAGTTTCTAAGGTTGACAATAAGCACACCCAAGCCCCTGATGTAGGATATAGCAAAAAATAAACCCTAGTATTGATGGAGTGATGGACTTGGTGGCAACTTGTGCTGGTGCACCACAAGACACAAAATGGCCGCCGATCAAAGTGACAGAAAAACGCTCTGTGCAGCCTAAAAACCAGTGAGCAATTAACTTGCAGAAGTTGAATGATTCACAGCTGTAAATCGTTCACTTTGTTAGGTGTTTTTGCTGACTTTTCCCTGCCTAATCTCGCCCTCACAGATGCTGCGTCCTCTCCCTACACTAATCAGAGCAAAGTGACGTGCAGCGCCACGTGACTGCAGCTTAAATAGAGGCTGGGTCACATGCTGCACTTGGCCAATCACAGGCATGCCATTAGTAGGCATGGCTGTGATGGCTTCTTAGTGCAAGAAGTAAAACGCTAGCTGATTGGCTGCTTTGCAGCCCTTCAGAAAGCGGGAAGAAATCGCCGAACAACGGACCCGAACCTGAACTTTTTTGAAAATGTTCGGGTCGGGGTCCGTGTCTCCCAAACACCCCAAAATTCGGTACGAACCCGAACTATGCTCAAACTGTTCGCTCAACCCTAGCTATAATACATATTAAAACAAGGAGAAAAGAATTTACATTACATGTAGATTTATAGCTGCATGTAGTTATCTACTCATGTCTTTGAAGAGGTTTGGCTCCACAATCTTTTCGTCCTCCACAATAGCCTTGAGCCAATTTCTAGTATTCAGACTCTAAGGTCCTATGCATAAAATGGCCGCTGATAGAGGATCATGTGACCAGCAATCATTCAGCTTCCTCCATTCTGACACACTGTATCTGCACTAAACTCTAAAAGAGTGCAAATGCAGATGGCAGGTGCAGTGTATTTGAATGAAGGAGACATAGCATTGAGATGATTTTCCTGGTCACATGACCCTCAATCAGCAGCGATTTAATGGACAAGACCTCTCTGTGGACAGTAGAAGAGACTTGGTAAACACAGGGGCTTACCTTTTAAAATACAGAAAATTGCAAATAATTTAATCAAAGGCTAGATTAGTAAGTGACATCTTGTCTTTTTACTTACACACTGGTCAACAGTAACCACCAATTGGCCAACCCATTTAAGGGACACTCACATCTGTGACACTGGCTCTTTTCTTGCAGATTCTGACAAAATTGCAGGGCAAAATAACACAGCATGCTTCACTATTTTGAGTGGCAAAGTGAAGGACAAACACAAACCTATCCCATGTATTTAACCCCTTAAGTACCAAGTTTATTTTCATTTTTGCATTTTAGTTTTTTCTTCCCTACATTTATATATCCATAACTTTTTAAATTCTCTGTACATTTAGCCATATGAGGGCTTATTTTTTGTGGAATAATTTGTATTTTTATTGGCAACATTTATTTAACCATGTCTTGTATTGGAAAGTGGTAAATAAATTTATTGTGAGGTGAAATTGAAATAAAACACAATTCCAACAAGGGTTTTTTTTTTTTTATATTACACCATTCACTGTGTGCTGAAATGACAGTGTTTCAATGTGATTAAAGCTATACCACATCTGATCTATTATGGTGAATGAGATCCTGCTTTTCTACATGCTGAGCTGTACCTTGGCCACAGCTTAGCAGACACATTACCATGACAGGCCTGAGAAGCTTCAGCAGGCCTCAGGCTGCCATGATAACCAATCGGAGCCCATGATTTCATTGTGGGGGCTCGAAAGACATAGTGAGCCACCTCCCTCTGCCTACAAGCACAGATCATGTGATCTCTATTGCACGCAGCATCTGAGGGGTTAAATGAATGGTAGTTGCGCTGCAGCCCGCTCCATACATTCCCTCAGCCACTATGATGTACAAGTACGTCACGGTGACTGAAGGGGTTAAATTCACTTAGTGTAGATCTCCCTACCATATCTGATGGAAGTTACATACTCCATTCCACTGTAGTCAATGGGATCTGTCCGGTGCTGTTGGTTTATGTCATATGTAGTGTTGAGCGCAAATATTCATATTTTGAATTTTTATCGCGAATATCGGCACTTAGAAAATTCATGAATATTTCGAATATAGTGATATATATTCGTAAAAACAAATATTCGTTTTTTGTTTTTTTTCCATCTGAACCCATTATCTAGTATACGTAACTGCTTCTTGTTTGTGGGCCAATGTGAGAAGGCTGCAATATTGTAGTCTGTAGTAAATTAGAATATTCTTCATTATTTATTTATTTTTTCTCTTATGCTAAAAAATTAGCAATGTAATATTTACGTAATGCGAATATGCTAACATCCGAATATATAGCACTATAGAATATAGTGCTATATATTCGTTTTTTCGTATTTTTTTTCCATCTGATTCCTTTCTGCTTACGTTGCTTTTGGGCCAATGACAGTTCACATTAAATTGGAAAAAATGACGAATATTCTAAAAATAGAATATATAGCACTATATTCTATAATGCTATATATTCATGTTTCAGAATATTCGCATTACACGAATATTACATTACCGATTTTTCACATAAGACAACATCATTTTTTCCCTCTTATGTGAAAAATCGGTAATGTAATATTCGCGTAATGCACTACAGCACTATAGAATTTGTTTTTTAGAATATTCGTAATTTTTTTCAATTTAATGTGAACAGTCACTGGCCCAAAAGCAACTTAATCAGGGAAGAATCATGACTTCAGATGGAAAAAAATAACAAATATTCTAAAAAACGAATAAATAGCATTATATTTTATTTTATGGGTGTTAGAATATTCGCATTAAGCAAATATTACAATGCCGATTTTTCGCAATCAATAGAATAATTTTGAATACGAATATTCGCAAATATATGCCGAATATTTTAACGAATATCGCAAATTCGAATATTGCCCCTGCCGCTCATCACTAGTCATATGACCGATCAGGTGTTTCAGATTTTTTTTTTTTTTAAGTACAATGGAAGCGAAAAAATGACATTACACTGGAAATGTGAACCTAGTCCTAGAATGATTATTAAAGTCATACTGTACATAGTTAAGTTTGTGATGGAAAAGGAAGGAATATAATAGAGAAAATTCCTAGTTCCCTACTTGGCCTCGGTACCTGTAGCCAGTATGAATGTTTAAATCATGAGGTCTACTTTATTCAGACTAAATTTAGTAATCAACATCTCTACCCTATATACTTCATACATGAGTCAATTAGAAAGTAATATTAAACTTGGAAAATAGTAATGGATTCTTTTTACAACCCCATAGTGTTTTATTGATTGGTCTAAGATAGTGAACTTGTGTTCTGAACCAAGATATTTGTACTGTTTGTCATTTGACCTTTCTAGATATATCAGGCAAGCTACAATTGCAGCAGAATGAAGTCATAAAAAAGAATAAGCAATCTCAGCACTGCACATATATTATCTAAAGGTTCAATGCATAAGTTACTAAAATCAGTTTTGACAGGTTGGCCTTAAAAATAATTTACAACAGATAAAAATAAAGTTAACTTATATGAGGTAATTTGCTTGGTTTGTAGATTTAGATATAATGGCATTTGAATTCAAAAAAGCATAACAGCACCCAGTACAAAAAGAAATCACATTTATATGTCCATTGCTATTGCTCCTACTGAATCTATCTAAAATCTGCTCTGAAGATAGAAGAAAATTAAGAAAAAATATAGGAATATAATCCATATAGACAATTGGTATCATTGCTTCAACTTTCTGCTAACTGTTTGTCTCTCTTACTACTTTTCTTCTTATTATGCCTTATTACTGTTATTCCTAATCTTTTTCCAACATTTTTTTTTTAATCTGGAAAATATTCTTACGTGCACCAGAGCTTTGCTGTCATCATATCTAGGGATGAGCGAATCGACTTTGGATGAAACATCCGAAGTCGATTCGCATAAAACGTTGTTACTAATACTGTACGGAGCAGGAGCTCCGTACAGTATTAGAATGTATTGGCTCCGATAAAGTTAAAAAAATAATTGGTACAGTGATTTTAGGTGTATTCACGCATGAGATTAAGAGTTTTATGACACGGCAATTTTCGGTTTTTGTATTTTTGTTTTTTTACTTTCTGCCTTTCCAGAGCCATTCTTTTATTTTTTCATCCACACAGTCATATGGGTTTTATTTTTTTTTTTTTTGGGACATGTAATAGCATCATTTAATATTGCATTCAAAGTAGTGGGAAGCTGGAAAAAATTCCAAATGGGATGGACATTTCCTATGTGGTAAGACTGACCAAATATCCTTATTCTCCTGGTCAGTAAGATTACTGTGATACCAAATTTTTGTAGTTTTTTTTTGTAGGGGAGGGTGTCTGGTCCATTGGAAAATGTCAGAAAGTGACAGAAACACCACCAAAACGGATCAGGAACAGCATGGGGACGATGTTGGCATGCATCTTGGACTCCAGGGTTGCTGCTGGGTACTATGTTGTCCGAGTTGTATGCCACTTTTATAGACTGACAAAAACATGCCCCCCCCCCCAAAAAAAAAAAAAAAATATATTGTTAGGAAACATTCTTTCCTGTATGTTCAATTGTATATAAAGTGCAAATGCTGCAAAAAATTACAAGCAAGAGGCACTTTGAAACAGCCTGTATATCACATAAAGGATGGCCTCATTCACATTGTGGTACAATTGTTCAGGTAGTGGGACTCCTACACTCATAAAGCCTATGAACTAAGTGAAAGGGCTGCCAAAAATTACAAGGAACTGCCACATCAATACACGCTTTATTACACATAAAGAAGGGCATCATACACACCCTTGAAAAATTATGATTGGTGGCCCTCAAAAATATTTGGAGCAAGGGCCTGCTTGCTGCTGAGCTGACCCTCAAAAACATTAGGGGCGAGGGCATGCTGGTGAGCTGACGCTCTAAAACATTATATGTGAGTGCATGGTGTTCAGCTGACATTCTAAAACATTATATGTGAGTGCAAGCTGTTCAAATGACGCTCTAAAACATTATATGCAAGTGCATGCTGTATAGCTGACTCTGTAACACATTATTTAAGTGTATTTATGTGTACTATTTAAGTGTACTGTTCAGCTGACCCTATTAAAAAAATTGAGTGCAGGGAATATATACAATCTGGAGGAGGAGGAGAAAACAAGATTCAACCATAGACTTTTTTGTTGTGGTGGAAAATGTGTATGGGAATACACTACAGTAGATTGAGTACATTATAAATGATAGATTGAAATTGCCTTTATGTTCATCATCAGCTCAGCTCTCCTCTGGTAGAGATGAGTAGTCAGGGCCACCAGGCCTTGTTCATTTTCATCTGAGTCAACCTGTCAGCATTGCCAGTGGACAAGCAGTTATCAGTTATCATGCCACCAGCAGCACTAAATACACGCTCAGACAAAACACTGGCGGCAGGGCAGGCTCCAAGGTGTAGAGCGCAAGTCTGTGCCACGTATCCAGCTTGGACACCAAGTAGTTGTAAGGCATTGAGGAATAATTTAGGACCCTGACACGGTCTGTTATGTATTCCTTCACCATATTCCAAAACTTTTCCCTCCTTGTACCACTAGGCCACTGTCAAGGATGGAGAACAGTAAGCAGGAACTGATAAATAACGACAGACTGGTTTGATCACAAACTAAGGAAAATATAGGAGGGCCCTATAAATCCCTAAGAACTCTCCCTAACTGCTATGCACATGTACAGGTCCCGGTGGTAGACAAATACATGCCCTCGTACTTATAACTGAGTGACACCTGAATTCCCTATAGTTGTGAAAGGAATGGCCACCGGCTCCCTGCACAGAATACGGAGGGAGTCAGGGTCACCTAGAATCAAGCCAGCAAACAAAACACAAAGTAAACGGAATGCACTTATCTTGGGGCAAAACAACTGCAGCCTCCAGCAGCACACATTCATCCAGGAAGTAATATAAACCTCAAGGAGAAGCAGTATGGGAGAGAATATAAAGCAAGCCAATTAATCAAGATAAGAGGCAGCTGAGGGAGAGAAAGGAACTGAGAAAAGTGAAATCAAAACAAAGAACGTCATACACAAGACAGGGAGGAACCTCTGACCGACCGTCTCCCAGAACCGGCGGTGACAGTACCTCCCCTTCTACGGGTGGACTCCGGACACTCAGGACCGACCTTCTCAGGATGAGACTGATGGAAAGCCCTGATGAGACGAGTGGCCTTAATGTCCGCCAGTGGGACCCACATCCTCTCCTCAGGACTATAACCCTCCCAATGAACAAGGTACTGAAGAGAACCGCGGATAATGCCGGAATCCACAATCCTGGAGACCTGAAATTCAAGATTATCATCAACTAAAATCAGGGGAGGAGGCAAAGAGGAAGGAACAGTAGGTTGGACATAAGGTTTCAGTAGGGACTTGTGAAAAACATTATGGATCTTCCAAGTCTGAGGAAGATCAAGACGAAAAGCAACGGGATTGATGACGGATAAGATGTTGTAAGGCCCAATAAACCTAGGACCCAACTTCCAGGAGGGAACCTTCAGTTTGATATTCTTTGTAGACAACCACACCAGATCACCCACATTCAGGTCCGGACCAGGCACACGTCTCTTATCTGCCACACACTTATTTCTCTCACTCATTTTCTTTAGATTACCCTGAATCTTTTGCCAAATAAGTGACAAGGAAAATCTGTCCTCATCAGGTAAACCAGAAGACCCCTCTCCAGAGAATGTCCCAAACTGCGGATAAAACCCATATGCACCAAAAAATGGTGACTTATCAGAGAAGTCCTGACGACGGTTATTTAAAGCAAACTCAGCAAGGGACAAAAAAGAACACCAATTCTCCTGATTCTCCGCAACAAAACAGTGCAGATATGTCTCCAGATTCTGATTGACGCGTTCGGTGTGACCATTTGACTGCGGGTGAAAAGCAGAAGAAAACGACAACCGAACCCCCAAGTGAGAATAGAAGGCCTTCCAGAATCTGGAAACAAATTGCGTGCCCTTATCAGAAACGATGTCAGAAGGAATGCCATGTAATTTAACAATATGATCAACAAACGCTTGCGCCAGCGTCTTAGCATTGGGTAACCCAGGAAGAGGAATAAAATTAGCCATTTTGCTAAAACGGTCCACTACCACCAGAATCACAGTCTTCCCCGAGGACCGAGGCAAGTCCGTAATGAAGTCCATGGACAGATGCGTCTAAGGACGGGAAGGTATGGGTAAGGGGAGGAGAGATCCCGATGGCCGTGAATGAGGGACCTTGGCACGAGCGCAGGTCTCGCAGGCTGCAACAAACCCCTCAACTGTCTTATGAAGAGCTGGCCACCAGAATCTGCAAGCAATGAGATCCACTGTGGCTCTACTGCCCGGGTGCCCAGCAAGAACACTGCCATGGTGCTCCTTAAAAACTTTGTGTCGCAAAGCGAGCAGCACAAATAACCTCCCAGGAGGAAAAAGATCAGGTGCCTCTGCCTGGGCTGCCTGAACCTCTGCCTCCAAATCAGGATAAAGAGCAGAGACGACCACCCCATCAGCCAAAATGGGACCTGGGTCCTCAAAGTTCCCCTCCTCCTGGAACACAACGTGACAGGGCATCCGCCTTCACATTTTTAACCCCAGGGCGGAACGTAACAACAAAATTAAACCTAGAAAAGAACAAGGACCATCTGGCCTGTCTCGGGTTCAGACGTTTGGCTGATTCCAAATAGGCCAGATTCTTATGGTTGGTAAATACGGTAATTGGGTGTCTGGCTCCCTCCAACCAATGACGCAATTCCTCAAAAGCCAATTTGATGGCCAACAACTCCCTATTTCCCACATCGTAATTTCTCTCTGCGGTGGAGTGCTTTTTTGAGAAAAAGGCACACGGTCACCATTTAGCAGGAGGGGGACCCTGAGATAAGACCGCGCCCACCCCCACCTCAGAGGCATCCACCTCAACAATAAAAGGTAGAGAGACATCAGGTTGTACCAAAATGGGAGCGGAAGCAAAACGCTCTTTAATACTAGAAAAGGCTTGAAGCGCCTCTTCCGACCATGAGGAAAAATCCACCCCCTTTTTAGTCATATCAGTGAGTGGCTTAACAACAGAGGAATAATTCAAAATGAACTTTCTGTAATAATTAGCAAAACCCAAAAACTGCATCAGCGCCTTCTGATTTTCAGGAAGCTCCCAATCAAGCACGGCGTGGACCTTCTCCGGGTCCATCCGAAAACCAGAAGCGGAGAGAAGAAAACCAAGAAATTGAATCTCTGGAACTGCAAACACACATTTTTCCAGTTTAGCGTACAATTTATTCTCCCGCAAAATCAGCAGGACCTGACATAGGTGGTCCCGATGAGTCTTGAAATCAGGAGAAAAATCAAAATGTCATCTAGATACACCAGTTCAAATTTCCCCATTAAATGATAGAAAATTCTGTTCACAAAATGTTGAAAGACGGCCGGAGCATTCATCAAACCAAAGGAGATAACCAAACACTGCATTAGACAACTCCAGTGTCCTTGGGCTGAATATGACAGGAAAGAGTAGTCTCCTCTCTCTCTCTCAGACGCCTGTCAATACGATCAGCTAGAGACATGGCAGACTCCAAAGACACTGGCCTCTCATGAAACGCAAATGCATCTTTTAATCTCTCAGAAAGACCATGACAAAATTGACTTCGGAGTGCAGCGTTATTCCAACCAGTATCAGCTTTCCATCTCCCAAATTCAGAGCAATATATCTCTGCGGACTGTTTACCCTGGCATAAAAGACGCAGTTTAGATTCAGCCTGAGCAATACGATCCGGATCAACATATATGTGACCCAGGGCTATAAAAAATTAATCTACCAATCGGAGGGAGCGTGCCCCCGCCTGCATCGAAAAGACCCAAGACTGAGCGTTATCCCTGAGCAGCGAGATGATGATCCCCTCCCTCTGCTCCTCATCACCAGAGGAATGGGGACGTAAGCGAAAATGGAGTTTGCAAGACTCTCTTAAACTAACAAAATTCTCACTACCCCTGGAAAACGTATCCGGAAGAGAGATTTTAGGCTCGGAACAAACTCCATGAACGCCAGCAGAATCGGTCACCTGAAGCTGAGAAACAGTTTCATGGAGATCTGCTACCTCCAGAGAAAGACCTTGCATGGGAGATTTTTAAAAGCATTGTAACATCTAATTGTGAGAGGTACATACCTTATAGGAATAAAAGGCTAAGGAACAATAAGAAACCAATGGGGATAAATGGAACCGTAAAGAAAGCAATAAATGACAAAAAGTAAGCATATAAATCACTAAAACAGGAGGGGAGTCAGGAAGCACTGATAAACTATAAGGAAAAGAAAAGAATATGTAAAAAATGAATAAAATTTGCCAAACTAGAGACCGAGAGATTAATTGCCAAAGAGAGTAAAACTAACCCTAAAATGTTCTTCAATTATATAAATAGTAAAAAATATAAATCTGAAGGAGTCGGTCCTCTACATAGCAATGAGGGGGGTGTTGCAGAGAGCGACGAGGATAAAGCAAAACTATTAAATATTTTTTTCTCCACTATATTCACTGAGGAAATAAACTGTCAGATGAAATGCAGAATGTAAAAGTAAATTCCCAATTAAAAGTGCCCTGTCTGACCCAGGAAGAAGTACAACAGTGACGTAAAAAGATTAAAATAGACAAATCGCCAGGACCGGATGGCATACACCCCCGTATCCTAAGGGAATTAAGTGATGTCATAGCCCGACCTTTATTTCTGATATTTACGGACTCTATACTGACAGGGAATGTTCCACAGGATTGGCACATAGCAAATGTGGTGCCAATATTCAAAAAGGGTCCAAAAACAGAGCCTGGAAGTTATAGGCCGGTAAGTTTAACATCTATGGTTGGTAAACTGTTTAAAGGGTTTCTAAGAGATGCTATTTTGGAGTATCTCAATGAAAATAAGCAAATAACACCATATCAGCATGGCTTCATGAGGGATCGGTCATGCCAAACAAATTTAATCAGCTTCTATGAGGAGGTAAGTTCTAGACTTGACAGCGGCGAATCAATGGATGTCATATATCTGGACTTTTCCAAAGCATTTGACACCATACCTCATAAAAGGTTAGTATATAAAATGAGGATGGTCGGACTGGGAGAAAATGTCTGTATGTGGGTAAGTAACTGGCTGAGTGACAGAAAACAGAGGATGGTTATTAACGGTAGATATTCAGATTGGGTCACTTTTACTAGTGGGGTACCTCAGGGGTCAGTATTGGGCCCTATTCTCTTCAATATATTTATTAATGATCTTGTAGAAGGCCTGCACAGTAAAATATCTATTTTTGCAGATGACACTAAACTGTGTAAAGTAATTAACACTGAAGAGGACAGTTTTCTGCTACAGAGGGATCTGGATAGATTGGAGGCTTGGGCAGAAAAATGGCAGATGAGGTTTAACACTGACAAATGTAAAGTTATGCACATGGGAAGGAATAATGCAAATCACCCGTACATATTAAATGGTAAAACACTCGGTAACACTGACATGGAAAAGGATCTAGGAATTTTAATAAACAGCAAATTAGGCTGCAAAAACCAGTGTCAGGCAGCTACTGCCAAGGCCAATAAGATAATGGGTTGCATCAAATGGGGCATAGATGCCCATGATGAGAACATATTCCTACCACTTTACAAATTACTAGTCAGACCACACATGGAGTACAGTGTACAGTTCTGGGCTCCTGTGAACAAGGCAGACCTTGCAGAGCTGGAGAGGGTTCAGAGGAGGGCAACTAAAGTAATAACTGGAATGAGGGATCTACAGTACTCTGAAAGATTATCAAAATTAGGGTTATTCACTTTAGAAAAAAGACGACTGAGGGGAGATCTAATAACTATGTATAAATATATCAGGGGTCAGTACAGAGATCTCTCCCATTATCTATTTATCCCCAGGACTGTGACTGTGACGAGGGGACATCCTCTGCGTCTGGAGGAAAGAAGGTTTGTACACAAACATAGAAAAGGATTCTTCACTGTAAGAGCAGTGAGACTATGGAACTCTCTGCCTGAGGAGGAGGTGATGGTGAGTACAATAAAGGAATTCACGAGGGGACTGGATTTATTTCTGGAGTGTAATAATATTACAAGCTATAGCTATTAGAAAGGGGTCGTTGATCCAGGGAGTTATTGTGATCTTATATACTATATATATTTACTATATACTTATATGAGTTATTCGGTCTTATATACTATGTTACTATGTTACTACGCGGTCAATCAAGGCTGAAACCGGATCCATGCTTGAGACGGTTATGGCGGTTTATAATGTCAAGGATGGAGAACAGTTAGTAGGAACTGATAAATAACAACAGACTGGCTTGATCCCAAACTAAGGAAAATATAGAAGGGCCCTATAAATCCCTAAGAACTCTCCCTAACTGCTATGCACATGTACAGGTCCCGGTGGTAGACAAATACATGCCCTCGTACCTATAACTAAGTGACACCTGAATTCCTTATAGTTGTGAGTGGAACGGCCACCGGCTCCCTGCACAGAATACGGAGGGAGTCAAGGTCACCTAGAATCAAGCCAGCAAACAAAACACAAAGTAAACGGAATGCACTTATCTTAGAGCAAAACAACTGCAGCCTCCAGCAGCACACACTTCATCCAGGAAGTAGTATAAACCACAAGGAGAAGCAGTATGGGAGGGAATATAAAGCAAGCCAATTAATCAAGATGAGAGGCAGCTGAGGGAGAGAAAGGAACTGAGCAAAGTGAAACCAAAACAAAGAGCGTCATACACAAGACAGTGAGGAACCTCTGACCGACCGTCTCCCAGAACCGGCGGTGACAGCCACGCTTTAGACTGAGGTTGCTGGTGGGGTGTCATGAAAGTGTGCCATGCCTTCGTGAGTGTTGCCCTGCCTTTGTTGGAACTGCTGTGTGTTCCCCTTGTCACCCCAGTTGCCTAAGGAAGTACGGACTCTGCCGTCCGCGTTGTCAGATGGAAAATTTTAGAGCAATCTTTCAACAAGTACCTTCTGGTATTGCACAGTACTCTCCACCACAGGAATTGTGTTATCTAAAATGCATATAACACGATGGTCACGGGAAAGACAGCCTAACATGAAACCAGCCATGTGTGCCAGAGTACCAACAGGCAAAACATCGATGTCAACATCAGGATGACTCTCCATCTCCTCATCCTCCTCCCCCTCTTCTGCCCATCCACGCTGAACAGATAGAATTAAAGTTCCATGGGTTCTACCCTCTTTAGCAGAGGCAACTGTCTCCAGCTCCTCCTCCTCCTCTTCATGGTTCATTTTGCGCTGAGAAGACAAACTCTGGGTGGTCTGGCTATCATCCTGTGTAATGTCCTCATTCATTTCCATATCATAGCTGCTGGTAGAGACCCTGATGGACGTAGGACCTGCAATCTTGGCCGTGGGTAGCACCTGTGCCATCCCAGGTTACGTCTCGCTCCCGACCTCCACAACATTCACCCAGTGTTTGGTCAGGGAAATATAGCATCCCTGGCCGCCAACACTTGTCTATTGTTTTAGTGGTGAAGTTGGCCTTTCCAGTAAGTGCATTTGTCAGGGCACAGATGATGTTCTGAAACACATGCTGTAAGGCAGGCACGGCACACCGTGAAAAATATTGGCGGCTGGGAACTGCGTATCGAGGAACGGCCGCCAACATCAGGCTGTGGAAGGCCTCAGTGTCCACAAGCCTAAATGGCAACATTTCAAGGGCCAGTAATTTTGAAAGTTGCACATTTAGTGATATGGCCTGTGGGTGGTTGGGTATTTGTGCTTCCATTTAAATGCATGTGTTATCGACATTTGGACGATAACACATAGGGAAGTGGATGTTGTTGCTGAGGGTTCATGCAAAGGTCCAGGTGCAGGGCAAGGGGCATCCGGGCCTGCGCCTTTGACAGTGGTTTGGCCAGTAGTTAGTAACACAGGGGAAGAGGAGGCAGTGGTTAGACCCGCAGACCCAGATTGTGGACCCAGGTGTTCGGCCCACTTATTAGGGTGCTTGGATGCAATGTGGCAGATCATGCTGGTAGTGGTAAGGTTGCTAATGTTCACGCCCCGGCTCATATTGGCACGGCACAGGTTGCAAACTACCACTCTTTTGTCGCCTGCAATTTCCACAAAAAAGAGCCATACTGCGGAACACCTACCCCTTGGTAAAGTAGATTTACGCATGGGGGTACTCGGTGTAACAGTTGCGGGCCTGTTCAGTGTGGGCCGACTTTTCCCTTTTGAAATCCCACTGCCTCTTCCGGACGGTTGTGGTGCTGCGGATCCCTTCCCCTCTGTACTGCCGTCCTCGCACGGATTTTCACCTAACCATGTTGGGTCAGTGACCTCATTGTCCACCACTTTCTCACTCTGCTCATCCTCCTGATTTGACCTCACCACAACCTCAGTGATTGGCAACTGTGTCTCATCATCATCCACCTTGTGAACGAATGATTACCGTTCACCACCGTCATCTTCTTGAGACTGTGAAGGCTCAAGAGGTTGGGAATCAGGGCACAATATCTCAGGTCCCTCTTCAAGCGTGCTGGGCAAGAGGGCCAAATCTAATAATGGCGCTGTAACGAGCTCCTCAGGATATCCGAGTGTGGTATAACTCGTGTAACAAGGCTCTCTATGATGGGAGGAAGGAGGATCATAGTGAGGATTCGGTTGACCAGACTCTTGGCAACAGAGACTGGACCTAGTGGAAGAGAGGGTGGTGCTTAACCCACTGGAAGCATTATCTTCAGCAATCCAACCGACTAAATGTTCCCACTGGTCTGACTTGGACAGTGTTGTCCTGCGCCGCCCAGCTAAGTTGGACATGAAGCTGGGTACGGTAGATGTTTTTTTTTTTTTTTTTTTATGGTGCACTGTCAGCAAGCATATTTTCATTGCACTTAGAACCATGTCCTCTGCGTGCACCATCAGCATCACGCCCACTTCCCCGTTGCTTAGTGCTCACCTTCTTCATATTAATTGTTTTGTCACTAGATTAGGCTCAGATTATTTAAATTTAGCTACAGATACTGTTTTTGGACGTAGCACTGTATATGTAACAGAAAGCCACACACTATGGACACTAGATTAGACCCATATCATTTAAATTTGCTCTCAAGAATCAGTTTTCGGATGGACTACTGTATATGTCACAGAAAGCCATACAATATGAACACTAGATTAGGCCCACATATTTAAAATTTGTGCTCAACAAACAGTTTTTGGATGGAGTACTTTATATGTCACAGAAAGCCACAAACTATGGAGACTAAATTAGGCCCAGATTATTTAAATTTACGCTAAAGAAACAGTTTTTGGATGGAATACTGTATATGTCACGAATGTGTATTAAACACGCACACTATAGACAATAAATGTGGCGCTGATTATTTGAAGTTAAGCAAAAAGTCATAGTCTGTGGAGGATTTTCAGTATATGTCACTAATAGGTAATAAAGAAAAATATCTTGCTGCTGTCAAACACACATAGAGTAGTCTTTAAAAGGGCTTTGGGGGTCTTTCAAAAGCTCTTGGCAGTAAAAACAGCAAATTTTTCTCCCTGCACTATCTGTCCCTTCCTCAGCACAGATGTCCCTAAAACTGATCAATTTAGCGCTGGTAAAAATGTATTGCTGCTCGCAAACACACACACACAGAGTAGTCCTTAAAAGTACTTTTGGGTCATTGAAAAGCTTTCTTAGATTAAGAACTGGGAATTTCGCTCCCCACACTGTCTTTCTCTTCCTATGCTCTACTCTCCCTGACTATGACTGATCCAAGCACGTGTCATCGGGTGCTATATAGCACCCGATGACTTGTTTTCCGGCCAGCCGATCACTGTAATGCCAGTAGCTAACATGACTACGGCATTACAGTGAAGGGCATCACTTACCTGCACGTTTATTGGATGCTTAGCATGCACAAAACATGGGGGAGGAGACTCGAGCATTGCGCTCGAGCACATGTGTTGTTTGGCCAAGTACCGCCATGTGCCGAGCATAGCGACCCTTGAGCCAAACCGGTATTCGGGCGAACATGCTCGCTTATCACTAAGAAGTGGGCCCCATCTTGAAAGACCTAAGATCAACCATACATGTACGGAATAGAGATTAAAGAAAATATATAATCAAAAAATGTCCAGTATATTAACATAGGTTTATGGTAAAAAAATGGGTTGCACAAAACTGTACAACATGTGTTCTACCATTGATGTAACATTTTATATCTCAGTGAAAACAACCAAAATACTTGTCCAAACTCGTGTCACAAAGTTAAAAACTATATAAAACACACAGGGTAGCAAACAAAACATCAATGATGGTAATATTAGGGCTAAGGCCTCATGCACACGGCCGTTGTTCGGGTCCGCGTCCGAGCCTCATATTTCGTGGCTCGGCCACAGACCCAGCACCCGTGTGCTGTCCGCATCCGTTGCTCCGTTCCGTGCCCCCGCAAAACAAAATATAGCATGTCCTATTCTTGTCCGTTTTGCGCCCAAGAATAGGCATTTCTATAATGGGCCTCGTTCTGTTCCGCAAATTGCGGAATGGAACGCGGAGCAGCTTCCGTGTTTTGCGGATCCGCGGTTTGCGGACCGCAAAATACCAACGGTCGTGTGCATGTAGCCTAAATCAGTGTTTTTTCTATCTCCACACAGTTCTACATTTTTTTAGGGGGGTTATTGAATTTATTCAAACCACCATATAGGTGATCAGTACACCAATACACATGCATAACATTATCTGTGAGTTAGAACGTGAAATTAGGCGCGAGGCCACAATTTATTTCCATTTATTACCAATTGCATTACTACTACCAATACCACCACTACTACTATTACTATTACTACTACTACCACCCATAGTCAACTGACCTACTGCCTTTTATGCTCCATGCTATGCTGCTTCTGCTGCTGCTACTATTGCAGCATCATGCCACTATATACCCTTTTCATGTCCACACTGTACTGCTGCTGCTCCAAATTAAAAGGGAGAATTTGTATAGGCTCGTTCACAACAAGACACTTTTTCTTCTGACAATCAAAGCTTGTGGATGTTTTATGGGCAAGTATTCTGACCCCATCAAGACATCATTTTTGGACACTTCTTTCTTCAGTCTTCAGTAGTGCTGAGCGAACCTGAACTGTAAAGTTCGGGTTCGTACCGGACTTTATGTTTTTTTGTACCCGGACCCGAACTTTTCCGTAAAAGTTCAAGTTCGGTGTTCGGCCATTTAATAAAACTTGTTGAAAGGCTGCAGGGCAGCCAATTAACAAGCGTTTAAGATGCGTGCCCTTAGAAGCCATCACAGCCATGCCTACCCAGCCTCTATATATGACCCAGCCTCTATATAAGCTAGTCACGTCAGCTCTTACTAGTGTAGGGATAGGATGCTGCTGCTTTGAGGGAGAGATTAGGAAAGAATCTGATATCAGCGCTTGGTGTTTAATCTGCTATTTACAGCATTTTTTTTTTTGTGGGCGCCATGCAACATTTTTGTACCCTGCCCTGAGCCCAGTGACACAGAAAAATAAGTTTTAATCCGTCTGTTAGTTAGGTGGGCGTCGGTGGCCATTTTCTGCAAGTGCAGTGCACTTGACTCATGCATATGTGCCAGGGACAATATTTTAATCTTGTTCTTATAGTTCAGTGGGCAACATATACCCATTTTTGTCAAGTGCACCTGTACTGCATATGTGTCAGGGGAAGGGAAAATAATATAGGTAATCCGTCTGCGAGTTCAGGGACCCAGGGACATATTCACATTTTTTTCTGTAAAGTACCAGTGTGCTGCATACTGTATGTGACAGTGTAATCAATTCAGTAAATCCATCTGTTAGATTCTGGGGGACAAACTATTATTTTTTTTGCTAAAAAGTATGTTTGCGGCCTGCACTGCATTTCTGAGAGTGAAATCTAATCAGTAAATAAAACTGGGACATTGTGGGTGAAAAAAAAATCACTTTTTTTGCCATAAAGTACATTTGCGGCCTGCACTGCATTTCTGAGAGTGAAATATAATCAGCAAATCCAGCTCTTAGATTGTTGGTGGGCATTTCCACGGTTATCAGGCCAGTCATTCACAAGTGGCTTGGAGGGTGTGTTCCTGCTGCACTGCATACCTGACAGGGAAATATATTCTGTAAATTCAGCGGCGTTTAGATTGTTAGGTGCTGTAGTTATATGCTGTAAAATCTCCATGATGTCGCCATGATAAATCTGCAGCGTGGGGGCCCGGTGTGGCTTCTACACACTTTCTAAATAATCCTTCAGCGGGGCGAATACATGCCGGATGACCTGGAAGCTCCATGACCCCTTTTTTCTTTTAAACTACCTGACTGGGAAATATATTCTGTAAATTCGGTGGAGTTTAGATTGCTGGCTGGTTGATCTGTACCCCTTTTTTCTTTCAAACTACCCATGTACTGCATACCTGATTGGGAAGTATATTCTGTAAATTCGGCGGAGTTTACATTGTTGGGTGATCTGTACCCCTTTTTTCTTTCACTCCACCCCTGTACTGCATACCTGACTGGGAAATATATTCTGTAAATTCGGCGGAGTTTATATTGTTGGGTGATCTGCACCCCTTTTTTCTTTCAAACTACCCCTGCACTGCATACCTGACTGGGAAATAAATTTTGTAAATCTGTCTGTTAGTTTAGTGGGTGAACGCAAAGAATGAGGAAAGTGTCATATAAGGGACGTGGCCCTGGTCGTGGTTCTGCTAGTGGTGGTGGAGCTCCTGTTGCAGCGAGATGATGTGGTCGATCTGTGCCAGCTACACGCCCAAATGAAAGACCTTCCTCAGGTGTGCGTAGGCGACAGAACATTCAGCGTTATTTTGTAGGCCCGAATGCCGCTCTACGAATGGTGAGGCCAGAACAAGTACAGGCGATAGTAGATGGGTGGCTGACAGTGCCTCCAGTTCCTTCATATTGTCTCCCACCTGGTCCCCTGCTGAAAGCTCAGACTTGGCACCTGCAGCCCATGTGCATCCATCCACATAGCCCTGCCCAGAAGTGGAAGAGATTGAGTGGAACGATGCCCAACCTCTTATGTTTTAAGATGTGGACATGGGAGGACCACCGCAGCATGTCTCTGATGATGACGAAAAATAGGTGCCAACTGCTGCACCTTTCTGAACTGTGCAGACCGACAAGGAGGGTAGAAGAGTGGGGGGAAGATGATATGGAGGATGATGAGGTCCTAGACCCCACATTTAATAAAGGTCATGTGAGTGACGTGTTCAGTTCGGAGGAAGAGGTGGTGGTCGGACGGAGCCACCAGCACAGCAAAAGAGGAATCAGGGTGCAAAAGCAGAGCGGCTGTCCCCTAGACAGTACGCCTGCTACTGCCCACCACACCCAGGGACCGAGCACACCAAAGCCAGCTCCATGGAGTTCCCTGGCATGGCAGTTGTTCAGAAAATGTGCTGATGACAAGACACGAGTGGTTTGCATGCTGTGCAATCAGGGCCTGAAGCGAGGCATAAGCGTTCTAAACCTGAGCACAACCTGCATGACTAGGCATCTAAATGCAAAGCACAAGCTGCAGTGGAGTAAACACCTCAAAAACCAAGAAAGGTCTAAGGCTCCTCCTGCTCCCTCTCGGCCTCTTCCTCCCCCTCTGGAGTAACAGTGGCAACTGGCACCCAGCAAACTGAGGTTGTGGCAGCAACGCCACCACGTCCGTCACCATCACCAAGCATCTCCACAATGTCCCATGGGAGGGTTCATCTATCCATCTCCCAAACACTGGAGAGAAAGAGGAAGTATCCCCCTACCCACCCACGATCCCTGGCACTGAATGCCAGCATTTCAAAATTCCTGACCTTTGAAATGCTGTCATTCCAGCTGGTGGAGACAGACACTTTTAAAAAACTTATGGCGGTGACTGTCCCAGAGTACTTGGTTCCCAGCCGCCACTACTTGTCCAGGCGAGCCATCCCTTCTTAGCACAACCAAGTGGCAGACAAAATCAGGTGTGCACTGCGCAATGCCACTTGTGGCAAGGTCTATATATCCACTGATACGTGGACCAGTAAGCACGGGCAGGGACGTTATATCTCTCTAACAGCACACCTAATAAATGCAGTGGTGGCCGGGCCTGAGGAGGATAGCAGTTTTCCTCATGTCCTTCTGCCAACGAGAATTGCAGGGCATTTCTCTTTGCCTCCTGTTGCCTCCTCCTCCACTTCCTCCTCATCCAGTCAGCGTAACACCTTCACCACCAACTTTAGCACAGCCGGTGGAAATGACAGCAGGCTGTTTTGAAACTCATCTGTTTGGGGGAAAAACCCCATACTGCGCAGGAGCTGTGTACGGGCATGGAACAACAGACCGATGAGTGGTTGGTGCCACTGAGCCTCAAGCCCGAATTGGTGGTGCGAGATAATGGGCGAAATCTCATAGCAGCTCTGTGCCTAGACAGTTTGACGCACATCCCTTGCCTGGCGCATGTGCTGAATTTGGTGGGGCAGAAATTCCTGAATAACTACCCCGATATGTCAGAGCTGCTGCAGAAAGTGTGGGCCATCTGTGCGCGCTTTCAGCGTTCTCACCCTGCTGCTGCTCGCCTGTCTGCGCTGCAGTGTAAGTTCAGCCTTGCATGCTCACGTCTTCATATGCGACGTGCCCACAAGGTGGAACTCCACCTTGCACTTATTGGAGAGACTGTGCAAGCAGCAGCAGGCGATAGTGGAGTTTCAGCTGCAGCACGCACGCTGCAGAACAGCACCACTTCAACACCAATGAGTGGGCCTCCATGCTAGACCTTTGTGCCATGTTGCGCTGTTTCGAGTACTCCACCAACATGGTCAGTGCCGATGACACCGAGATCAACATTACTATCCCACTTCTATGTCTCCTTGAAAAAATTCTTCGAGCGATGATGGAAGAGGATGTGGCACAGGAGGAAGAGGAGGAGGAATAGGGATCATTTCCACAGTTATCAGGCCAGTCATTCACAAGTGGCTTGGAGGGTGGGTTCCTGCACCAACATAGGCCAGGTACACAATTGTCCAGCCAGGGCACAGTTCTGGAGGATGGGGAGGAGGGGGAGAGACCATGTTCACAGCAGGGTGGCACCCAAAGCAGCTCAGGGCCATCACTGTAGCGTGGCTGAGGGGATATGGAGGACACAGACAATACACCTCCCACAGAGAACAGCTTGTCGTTGCCTTCGGGCACCCTGGCACACATGAGTGACTACTTGCTACAGTGCCTGCGCAATGACCGCCAAGTTGCCCACATTCTAACCAGTACTGATTACCGTTTGGCCACCCTACTTGATCCCTGTTACAAGGACAATGTGCCGTCCTTAATTCCCTCACTGGAACGTGATCGGAAGATGCACGACTACAAGCGCACACTGGTAGACGCGCTGCTGATGGCATTGCCATCTGACACTGGGGTATTTTCAGTGGAAGCACAAGGCAAAGTAGGAGGAGGAGGAAGAAGTCACCAATGCAGCTGGGGCACCGCCAGCACCTCAGAAGGCAGGGTTAGCATGGCCGAAATGTGGAAAAAGCTTTGTCAGCACGCCACAAGTACCAGCGCCTCCAGCTGATATGGAATGTCTTAGCAGGAGGCAGCATTTCAGCAACATGGTGGAACAGTATGTGTGCACACGCCTACACGTACTGACTGATGGGTCTGCCCCATTCAACTTCTGGGTCTCCAAATTTTGCACATGGCCTGAGCTTGCCCTTTACGCGTTGGAGGTGCTGGCCTGCCCTGCAGCCAGTGTATTGTCTGAACGTGTGTTTAGCACGGCAGGGGCGTTTTCACAGACAAGTGCAGCCGTCTGTCCACAGCCAATGTGGACAAGCTCATGTTCATTAAAATGAACCAGGCATGGATCCCACAGGACTTGTCCGTACCTTGTGCAGAATAGACATGTATACCGGCCTCACCCAGCCTTTATTATACTCCAGCGCACTTTCTCTTTGCTTTTTTTTCTATATTTCCCAATGTTTTGGGGTCTACCCAAATAAAATAAAATAAAACTGTGTTGTTGGCGACTACCTCCTCCACCACCGCTTCCACCTACATCGCCAAGTCCACCGCCTCCTCAACCTCCTACTCCATATGGACCTCCTCCTCCTACTTCAAGATTATTATTAAAAAAAATTATATATTTTATGTTATTTTAAGTCATTTCCTTGGGTCCCCATTGACATCAGTGGGGTTCGGGTCAAGTTCGGGTCCCGAACTCCAACTTTGCAATAAAGTTCGGCTGAACCCGGTGAACCCGAACTTCCAGGTGTCCGCTGAACTCTAGATGTCACAACAGTTTATCTCACAGAAATACAGTTGGGATGTCTGAGAAGCTTACCCCACTATAACCCACCATACTGTAATTCACAATACCTTACTTGACTGCAACATTTGTCATGTCATAGCAGGTACAGATGCAGCAGCAAATTGCCCCGATTGTCACTCTCAGTTTTTGGAAAATTTGTGTCAAATTCGCAAATTTTATATTTGACTCGCTCAACTCAAATTACAATATAATTAGAACAACATGCTATGTTAATTTCATAGTATACCATTGGTCATGATAACGGCTGCTGCATCTGTACCCAACAGAAACACAGTAATGAAATCCACTAGTGATCTCACAAAAGTTTCTGAGCAGAACATCGGTCAGGGTCCAGTGACTGGATTTTATGTCTTTTATGCATGCCAATGTGTAGACTTCCACTTATTCAAGAGAGATTACCACATTTGCTCACCGGCACATTCCTTGCAACGCAGTTTTACCTGATGAAAAGTCCTCTTCTAAGTGTATTGTTTTTATGTCTTTTCTGTAGTGTCTTCTGTGTATTCCTTCTGTGCGTGACCTTTGTTTAATAAGTTGTGACTTGACCATTAGTGTGTTACAGCATATACACCTTGGATTTAAAGTTTTCTTTGATCTCACAGATCTTCTGGAAAATGTTTTTCAGCTTCAATATCTTCACAGACACTATGACAGGTTTTATGCCTTCTGAAGATTTCTAGAAATAAAGATTGTATCTGGTATTGCTTGTTGATTCTATTCATGTTTTACCATTTTATTTATTTCTATGTTTTGAATTCCCTTGTTTTATTTAATTTATCTTTGAAGAAATGCTTGGGTTCTACAGTTCAACATCAATTAGGTATAGTATCTGACATCAGTGTGAGATTTGTGTTTTTACCCTCTTTATTCGTGTATTTCCTTTTGCTTTTTTTTTTAACAATAAAATCTGTGCATACAATGTGAGCCAATAGGGCTCACAATGTAATTTCTCATAGGCACACTTTAGGAAGAATTCTCACATATATAGTGTTGAGCAAATCGATGTATCCAAAGTGGACTTTGATCGGAATTTAAGGGAAAATTTTGTTTAGCTGCAAAGTCGAATTTCCTTGTACTTCGTGGTAACAAATCAATTTTCCCTGAAATGGCAGTAAAAATAAAAAAAATCTTATTAACCTCATCCATTTGAGAATGAAGAGACCGCCACGGCTATCTTGTTTGAAGATCCTTCGCGAAATCTCATGCGCGGTGATATATGATGTCACCACGCTGGCCAAAAGCCCCTCTAAATGGTCTAAAATAACAAAAAAATTCAACACTGACACCTTTTGTCCCTTGCATTGGGAACATCAATGCTTTACTCAGCTGCTGTTTGTATTCCTGGATGCAACAGTAATGTTCAGTGCACACAGTTCAGTACTGTGGTCAATCACTAGTCTCAGCAGTGGAATTCCATGTACTGTTGAGGCCAGCGACTGGCTGTACAGTGCCCTGTGTGCATAGAACATCACCATTGAAGCCAGGAAGATGATGTCATCTAAGAGGAGGGTGAGTATCAATTATTTTGCTATTTTTGGCCATTTACAGAGGCTGTATTATTTTTTAACCCTTTTCCAACATGTGCCATACATGTACTGAGCATGTTTGGTCATTGAAGATGGCACCAGTTCGGGAACAGAGCGAACACTATTGTCACCAGGAACCTGCTGTTTTACACAACAGACACCCAGAGCTAATGTCTGTCATTGATGATAACGCTGTTCACATATATTTAACCCCTCAGATGCTGTGGCTAATTGTGACCATGGCATCTGATTGCCTTTTCTCCAAGAGTGCTGTGGTCATGGGGCCAAAACAGCTCTCCTGCACAGTGATTGGGGGGGTCGTTTGTTTATTGTGGTAGCCTCAGTCCCTCTGAAGGATCTGAGGCTACCACATAGCTAGTCCCTATGGACCCTGCTGGAAAGTATTGAATCTCCCATAGGCTACAATGTCTATAAAAGCAGCAATCTAACAATTCCTAAGGGGACTAAATATAATGCCTCATGCACATAAGCACCGATATCTGTAATTTGCAGATCCACAATCTGCAGATTGAAAAAATCACTGAAATAAACGTGGCCTAAACGTGGCCTAAACCTCCATATGTGGTTCGCAGCTAAGTTGCTAACGGCTATCCCCAGCAAAAATTGCATACAATGGAGGATGCCGGCGTGAACCACATACACCACAAACACATCCTACACAAAATGAAACAATGTGCGGATGAAAATATATAAACACATAAATCACTGAAACGGTCGTGTGCATGAGGCCTTATCGTACTGACCCGGAGAATGAAAAGAACTGGTCAGTTTTACCACATAGGTAATGATATAATGATATAAATTATATAAAAACAAAACTCATAATGTCTCATGCAGACGTCCGTGTCCGTGCTCAAATCAGTGAGCACGTGGTCAGTGATGTATCCATGAAGCTGTCCGTGAAGGATCCGTGGGTCCATTTTTTGCTATCTGTGTTGCATCCGTGTTTCACTGACACTGAACAGCTGAAAAATAATTTTCAAAGAATCTCTCCTTAATGATTAGTGACAAACGGACCCAACATGGATGACACCCGTGAGGGATCCATGGCTTTCACAAACTCATTGACTATAATGGGCGTGAGGGATCTGGGAACATGGACCAAGATAGGACATGCATCCGTACTGAAAACACGGACCCATGGACCGTGCTAAAACACTGATGTGTGAATACACACATTCAAGTGAATGGGGATGTGTGCTGTCAGCGGAGAACAACGTACAGCACACGTACGTGAAACACTGACACGTGAATGAGGCTTAAAACTCGGGTACAGTTGTGATTTTTCTTTTTATCATCTTAATAATATGGATTTTTTTAAATATAAAATTATGCTATTAGAAAGTACAACTTGTCTTGCAAAAAACAAGCCCTCACATAGCTATTTAAATGGGGAAAAAACAGAAAACAAAAATGCAAAAACTTTAATTTGTCCTGTCAGGAAGGGGTTAAGAGTTATCATTAATATATAGAGATAAACAATATAAGATTAATCCATAAGGGTTGAGGAAGGATTTTTTTTTGTCTCCTATATCCCAATTTTTCAGTTGCCCATGAACTTATGTAACACTTAAAGGTCCCTTTCACATCAGCGTTTTTGCTTTCCGTCCTAGAGTTCCGTCCTCGGGGCTCTAGGACGGAAAGATACTGATCAGGATTATCCTAATACATCCTGAATGGAGAGCAATCCGTGCAGGATGCATCAGGGTGTCTTCCGTTCAGTATGTGAACGTTTTTTGGACGTTGACAAAACAGCAGCATGCTGCGGATTTGTCTCAGTCCAAAAATCTAGAAGACATGCCATAACGCCGGATCCGGAATTAATGCCCATTGAAGTGCATTAATCCGGAATAAAGCTAAACGTAGTTTAGGCGCATCGCCGGATCCGACGTTTAGCTCTGCGCATGCGCAGCAGCAGTTCCAATCGGGGCCCCAGTGTAAGCTGGGGCTTCGATCGGTTACCATGGCAGCCAGGACGCTACTGAAGTCCTGGCTGCCATGGTAAGTACTCCGCAGCAGTGTACTTACCTGCGCTGTGGCCTCTGGGCGCTACTTTATGACGTCACAGGTCCGGGCGGCACATTGTTCTATGCGCCACGGGGACCTGTGACGTCATGAAGGAGCGCCCGGCAGCCGCAGCACAGGTAAGTACACTGCTGCGGAGTACTTACCATGGCAGTCAGGACTTCAGTAGCATCCTGGCTGCCATGGTTACCTGAAAGCATATTGAAGACTGATGAGTTTTCAATATGCTTTCAGTTGTCTTGCGTTGTGACGGATCCGGCGGGCATTTCTGGCAACGGAAGTGCAAGCCGGATCCTCACAAGGCAAATGTGAAAGAGCCCATACATGGCAAATATTTTCATATTGTAGAAGTACTGAAGGCCATTTGAATTGATCAGTTATATATATTGATATTGTTTACATTTGATCTGTTTATTTTTTAATACATTTTGCATTAATAAATGTAAGGTTAGTGCATGTTTTCCCTATGCTATCCATATGGCAGCCATCAGACAACATATGGAGTAATGAGGTTCCCATGCGTTATTTACTCACTTTAATGTATATTTATATGGGTGAAGGATGCTAATCTACACAATTAAAGGGAGCTGAATAATACCATACAACTTGCTGCAATAATTTACTATTGATCACATACTTGAAGTTCTTCAATTTGACTTGCAAAATACTGAGTCATAAATATTTTGTTTCTGTCTTATTTGCACAAAAAGTGCCATGATTGACAGGAGAATATCTTGAGTGAGATTAGGAAGTGCTACCTAAGAGATTTTCTTTCTGCTGTCATCAGAAATGGCATTTTTAAAACATTTATCACAGAAGCTGACATTAAGCAAATAATGGGGATGCAGCCTGATTTCTCTGATTCTGTGACATGTTCCTCTGCTTTCTTCTTGACATAAGAGACAAGTTCAGATTATTTCATAGAAATAATGGAACAGAAACAAAAATGACACTACACATGCCCAGTGACAGCTGTCAACTTAGAAAAGAGCAGATTGTATCACTGGTTGTGCTAGTCGGAAAAAGTTTTAAAAAATGCAGAATACTGAAAGAGCAAGAAAATGTTTTGGTTAAAGATGTGAAACAACTGTGTGAAAACCTGGATCGAATATATACATGGGTGTAACTATAGGAACCCAGAGATTGGGGGAGGGGGGGTGGCAATCAGATGCAAGAACATTGTTCTTTTTTGTGGGGACCACCAATATGGTGGCTAGGAATTATAGTTATGCCCCTGACTATAGTACAGTTTTTCATTTTTCTGAATCATAAATTTAAGGGGTTGTCTCACTTTGTGGCATTTATCAATTTGTAGAGAACATTAACACAAGACACTTACTTATTATTGTGATTGTCTGTATTGCTTCCTTTGCTGGCTGGCTTCATTTTTCCACTGCATTATACACTGCTTATTTCCATGGTTATGATCCCCTGCAATCCATCAATGGTGGTCATCCTTGCACACTATAAAAAAAAAAAAAAACGCCTCTCTGGTGGCCGGGACTTTGGGAGCTCACGTAGGCTAGTGCTTTAGTGTGTAAGCATGACCACCTGTGCTGGATTGCAGGGTGGTTGTAACCATGGAAACGATAAATGTATAATTTGATAGTATAAATGTATAAAATGAATAAGCCAGCAAAGGAAGCTATATGGACAATCACAGTAAATTAGTAACCGCCTTTTGGTAACTTTACCTACATAATAAATGCTGTTTGCTGAAGTGAGACAACCCCTTTAAAACAACATGTAAAACAATCTGACAGCATCATGTTATAGAGCAGGAGAAGCTGAGCAGGTTGATGCATAGTTTTGTGTGAAAAGATTCAGTAAAACCTGTAATTTATATATTTATATCTCTCCTTTTTCTGCCTCTTGTGAATACCTATCGGTATAGGAGGGTGGAGTTATCAGTGATTGATAGCATTGTGTGCATAAGTGTGTATACAGCGGTAGCTGTTAGTCACCGATAACCCCTCCCTCCTGTACCGATACTACTTCACAGGGCTGCACATGTAAATGTAAAATTACAAGTTTTACTGAATCTTTTCCCACAAAATTATATATCAATCTGCTCTGCTTTTCCTGCTCTGTTACATGATGCTTTCAGATTGCATTGTTTTTTTTGGTGACAGGTTCTCTTTAAGCTATAACAAATGAGTTATCTGTACACCCTTATTAACAAGTATTACACACATTAAAAAACACTTGAAAAGTTAAAGGAGTATTGTGATCTCAGCAAAAAAATGCTATTGTTAATAGTTTATTTTTTCTTTTTAAGGGGTTATCCTTTGAAGTTAAAACTCTTTCTACTCTGGAGGATTTTCTTCCATTTCTGTGGATGGGTAGCAGCTCAATGAGACAATCACCAACACCTGCATCTTCTGGGATGCATTGCAATTAGCTCTTGTTACACATATAAGGCTGTTTACACATATATTGCAAGTGTAATCCAAAACAAGGAGAGACGTCAAGCTTCCCATAAAAAAAAGTGATAGCCTACATTTTTTAAAGTGATAAAATATCCAATGATACAGTACAGACACAGCGTTAGCGTCTATGCGTTTCGGATCTTAAAATGTAACCCTTACTCATAATCGTCACATTTTAAGATCCGAAACGGGACCGTGATTTATACCATAAAGCCAGAAATGTCTCCTGCCTCATTATACCTAATTTGTATGGATTTCAAATGCCCGTGTATGAAATACAGTCACATAGCTTGGAGCTATATGTGTTTACAGAGAAATCTGGTGTAAACAGAGCCTGAAGAGTTTTGACATCACTTTTAAAGTAATGCAAATCACAAGAAGATATCACTCAATGAAAGAATCCTTTAAATTGATTGTTGAATCCTAACTGAACCCATTTAATCCTTTTCCTGCCACTATAAAAAATGTACTGGCATCAGAAAGCAAAGCAGTTTGTTTCTGTTAGTTTGAGAATAAAGCCTTCATAACACCTAAGTTTCCATGCAAACACTCTTTTGCAATTTATAGATGAAATTTATACATCTCCAACTTTGAAGTTTTAGTACATTTGAATATTTATCATTTGTATGGAACTTACTCTGATTTAAAATGTTTATTATACCCTACAGCTGAATTCATAATTCTGCTGGTTTTCATTACCAAGGATAATAAAAATAACATCATTACAGAGGTTCTCTGGGAATTATTTAAAATGGCTGCAAGCAGCCTGTCCTAGAATGTGAGCAGGACTAGTTGCCACCACTGCCTACGGGGTGAGAGGGTGGTGCAACACTACACACTACTCTGACATTCGCATATACTACACATTGGTGAGCGTTCCTGTCAGGCTGCTCAGCCATGTTGACATATCGTAGTGAGGATTGCATCATTCCAAATTATTGTAGAGAAGTTTAGTGTGTGGCAATGCCCCTCCCCATTATCTCCCCTCGTCATCTCTTCAAGTAAAGGCAAGCAGTCCTACTCACATTTTAGGTGAGATTGCTTGTGGCTATTTTACATTTTTCCTGAAGAACCCCTTTAAAAGCAAGTTATCAGACAGCTCTCTACTAAACCTCTTGCCCTGACCACCTGATCACTGAGCAAAACTGACATGAACCACTTGGTAGACAGCAGAAACACGGGCTGGATTTGGTGGAGAAACATCCAGTGAGATGTTTTGCTGCTTGTTGCACTTCAGCAACTGATCATCGGTATTGCTGTGCTCAACCAGGCTGATCAGATCTAACACTGCATTACAAAGCTTCAGTTTACACATATGGTATGGTAGAGGGGGAGATGGAGCAATTCCGTGCCCTGCTGCTGATTGCCATTGGGGGATGTCCATGGAGAAGAAGATGGATGAACACCTGGTTGGCTACAAATGTGGAGGTGTCAAAAGGACCAGGCCATCTTGCTGTGGTGATGCCTTGCGGCTGCCATGACAAATATTGACCCAGAAGGCCGTAAAAGACACGTGCTGTCCCTGCCCTTAATAGCTGCTCCAGGTGACCATGGTGGCAAGAATTGCAAGGAGAGGTCCACCTTCTCTGCCAAGTAACAGTGCAAGGCAGGGATGGCTTTTTATTTTTAGAAATAATAGTGGCTAAATATATTTCAGTGAGGCTAAACTTATGCTGTCAGCTCCGTAAAGGAAGCAGAATCCAATAAGTGGTACAACAGAGACTGCACAACCAGCAACTCAGCCAGGTTACAGTTAAGCTTGTTCACCAGCAGATTGCTGCATATACAGTTGTTTGATGGCCTACACATTCTATTATTGATGGCTGAGAACAAAGCAGAGTAGGAGGACTGAAGAATAGTCTGAGTGGGAAGAGCAGTAACTGATGATAATGATGACACAGACACTGTAAGGCACATGGATGCGGCTTGGCTGCTGCAAAGGAAACTCAGGAGAAGGAGGACACTCTTGTTGCTCTAGCTAGTGACCACTTCGATTTTAACACAGTAACTGGTGATGCTTCATCATGTGCTACAATAGAGCCATGGTGCCTATGTTTTTGTTTGAAAATGTATGACTTATTTTTATCATTTTTATGATCTTTTCTAAACAGACTAACTTTGCTCGTTAACAGCACAGTCATAGCTATCATTTAGCCATGTGTCAGTTATTCCCACTATGTCATAGTCCTCAGACATTACTAATTCCACTTCTCTAGTTTTATTAGTCAGGCTTCTGGCATTAGTATACATACAATTAAGAGGTTTTTGGATATTTTTTACCCTACGCCTTTCATTATGAACTGTTCTAGTCCCTCCCTACAATCCACTCAATTTCCATTACTTCACCCCAGGTCACTATCTACACCATTTTCCCCTCCTATAATATAATTACCCCCACCCCCAACCCAGTCCCTAGTTTAAATACTCCTCCAACCTTCTAGCCATCTTCTCCCCCAACATAGCTGCACCTTCCCCATTGAGGTGTAGCCCATTCCTATGATAGAGCCTGTAATCGACAGAGAAGGCGGCCCAGTTCTCCAGGAACTCATATTCCACTACCAGCACCTGTCTGGTCTGCCATGATCCCCCGGTCCAGTACTTACTGGAGCTGACATTCACCTGACCGCTGCAGCAGTTACTGCTATTCCAGGACTTAATACATTTCGCAAGATGTGCACTGGACTGCCTTGTCAATTATGGAGCACATAGTTGCTTATGGGGGTCGCACAAGAGAGAAAGACAAATACAATAATACAATGCAATAAAATGGTAAACAACTGACTTAATGTACTCTCTACCTAAAGTACCTGAATCTAAAGTCATGTAATCTAAAATCACACACTTAATACAAACAGACAAGCTACTTGCCTGCGTTATCCATGTCCATCCCATGCTTGTACCGATGCAAGTGTACAACTACCGGAATAAAGAATATCTACTGTTGGTGGGTGCCGCCTCTCTGTTTCTTTCTTCATATTGACAAACACACACTTGTCATCAAACACACAAAAGCTCCCAAACTCGCGTTTGCAGTCTGCTTTTATATAGCTTCTGCAACCAGACAACTTCAAACGAGACTGCTTATTTTTTTCCCCCCTGGATTCAAAGGCATAGGGAGCAAATAGGGAAATATGATTGCAATCCATTTATTAAGATGGTGTTATTGCCATAAAATGCTTTAGTTATAACTGAACGTTATCTAATGGGTTTAATAAAACAACAATAAGGCACTGAAATCTAAAATCTAAAATTGCTCAACATTTGCAGCAGAATGCTATTGGGATGCTGGCAATAAGCACATGAACAATAGAAACTTGAGTTTTTTTTCTTAAAGATGCCTGTTCATATTCAGAAACAATAAGTTTATTTTTCTTACAGGGGGTTTTGTGTGACCAGTAGTGATGAGCGAGCATGCTCTGCTGAATACCGGTTCGGCTCGAGCATTGTTATGCTCGGCACATGGCGGTACTCGGCCGAATACCACATGTGATTTAGCGCAATGCTCGATTCTCCTCCCCACACGTTTGGTGCCTGCTAAGCAGCCAATAAACGTGCAGGTGAGTAATGCCCTTCACTGTAATGCCGTAGCCATGTTAGCTACTGGCATTACAGTGAATGGCTGGCCGGAATGCGTCGTCGGAGGTTATGTAGCACCCAATGACACGTGCTCGGATCAGTCATAGTCAGATAGAGCAGAGTGTAGGAAGGGAAAGACAGTATAGGGAGCGAGTTCTTATAAAGGACTACTGTGTGTGTGTGTGTTGAGAGCAGCAATATATTTTTTACCAGCGCTAAATTGATCAGTCTCAGGAACATCCGTGCTGAGGAAGGGACAGATAGTGCAGGGAGAGAAATTTGCTGTTTTTACTACCAAAAGTTTTTGAAAGACCCCAAAGTCCTTTTAAGGACTACTGTGTGTGTGTTTGACAGCAGCAAGATATTTTTCTTTAATACCTATTAGTGAGATATACTTTAGATCATCCGCAGACTATGTCTTTTTACTTAAATTCAAATAATAAGTGCCACATTTATTGTCTATAGTGTGTGCGTTTAATACATAATTTGTGACATATATGGTACTCCATCCAAAAACTGTTTCTTTAACGTAAATTTAAATAATCTGGGCCTAATCTAGAGTCCATAGTGTGTGGCTTTTTGTGACAAATACTGTATTTCATCCGAAAACAGTGTCTGTAGAGCAAATTTAAATAATTTGTGCCACACTAGTGTCCATAGTGTGTGGCTTTATGTGACAAATACTGTACTACATCCGAAAACAGTGTCTGTAGTGCAAATTTAAATAATTTGTGCCACATCTACTATGTGTGCGTTTAATACATATCACTGACATATACTGTACTTTATCCATAGACGGTGTATGCTAGTCTGTGACATTATCAGGGCTAAATCTCCTGTGTAATGTGTGAGCATCCCAAATACCTTTTTTAATTTATTGGCGCCTACACTTACAAATCCTACAATACTGTATGTGTGACATACCTTTAATCATATATAATATTTAACATTAAGAAGGCGGCCAGTAAGGGCCATGGAATTGGCAGTGATGTTGATGGTGCATGCAGAGGCCATGGCCCTGGGCGCGATAAAACTGAGTAAAATAATGTAGCTGAGGGCCTCCAGGAGCGCTAACCTTCAAAAACATAATTTTCCAGGGCCTGCAGGTAAGCTGACCCTCTAAATCATTATATGTGAGGGACTGCAGGTTAGCTGACCCTGTTAAACATTATATGTGAGGGCTTGCAGTTGAGCTGACCCTCTAAAACATTATATGTGAGGGCTTGCAGGAAAGCTGACCCTGTTAAACATTATATGTGAGGGCCTGCAGGTGAGCTAAACCTAAATAACATAATTGCGAGGGCCTGCAGGTGAGCTGACCTTCTAAAACATTATGAGCGAGGGCAGCCTAAAAAGCATGTTGATATGATGGAGGAGGAGTAGAGAAGTCAGGGTCAATCCAGGCCTTGTTCATTTTTCTAAGAGTCGGCCTGTCATTTTTTCAGTTGACAGGCAGATGCGCTTATCAGTTTCTATGCCTCCAGCAACACTAAATACCCACTCTGACAAAACAATGGTGGCAGGGCAGGCCAGCACCTCTAAAGTGTAGAGTGGCAGTTTGTGCCACGTGTCCAGCTTGGACACCCAATAGTTGTAAGGCACAGAGGGATCACTGAGGACGCTGACACGGTCTGCTATGTACTCCTTCACCATCTTCCAAAATTTTTCCCACCTTGTGACACTAGTCCGCGCATCAGGGTGTGGGTGCTGGCGGGGTGTCATGAAACTGTTCCAGGCCTTGGAGAGTGTTGTCCTGCCTCTGTTGGAACTGCTGTGTGTTCCCCTCATCTCCCCACCAGGGTTTCAAAAGGAAATACGTACTCTGCTGCCAGAATTGTCAGCTGTAAATTTATCCGCAATGACATTCCGTTCTATTATTATTATGGTTTGTAGTTGTATTATTGTTAGTATTATTATTGCTATTATGATTTATGGTTGTAAAATATGTTATGGTTATTTGGTTATTTATGAGTTAACTAACAGGCCATGCCATTGGTTTACCTTCACTCTTGTGTGTTTTTAGTTATATTAACGTATAAGTTTGGGATGTTTGTTGTGAATTGGACATATATGCTGTATAATTGCCAAGTGTGTGAGCTTACCAAGCTCCAAAGCTGCCAACAAGTTACAGCTATTATCAAACACAACAACCAACTATGCCTGGTTGTAGGTTGAGTGGCAAGAGCCACAGCTTAGTCTGGTCTCTTATACTGTACCCTGCCACAGCTTTGTGGCGGTCTGCAGTTTGTCACCTAAGCAAATGAGATTCAACACGGCCTGTTGCCACTTCCCCTCTGCCGTCCTACACTGCTTCGAGCTACTGACTGATGGCTGACTGGTGCTGCAAGATGAGAATTCAGAGGTGAAAGTGGAGTCGGAGTAGGAGAAGGGGGGTTTGCTGCAACTAATGTAGGTGGTGGTAAAAATCCTGATGGAATGGTTGCCCGCAATCCTTGGCATTGGTAGCACCTGTGCCATCCCAGGGTACGACTAGCTACCGGCTTCCACCAGATTCACCCAGTGTGCCGTCACGGAAATGTAGCATCCCTGGCCAAAAGCACTTGTCCGTGTGTCAGTCCTTAAAGAGGACCTTTCATCGCTTCTAAAGATATAAACTAATGATGCTCACATGTAGAGCGGCGCCCAGGGATCTCCCTGCATTTACTATTATCCCTGGGCGCCGCTCCGTTCTCCTGGTATAGGCTCCGGTCTCTGTGCTCACAAAGTTATAGTAGGCGGGGACTTAGGGGACTTGGTTATAGTAGGCGGAGCCTGACCTTCATCTCCTTCTCCCAGGCTGTAGCGCTGGCCAATCGCAGCGCAGAGCTCACAGCCTGGGATTTTTTTTTCTCCCAGGCTATGAGCTCTGCGCTGCGATTGGCCAGCTCTACAGCCTGGGAGAAGGAGATGAAGGTCAGGCTCCGCCTACTATAACCAAGTCCCCAAGTCCCCGCCTACTATAACTTTGTGAGCACAGAGACCGGAGCCTATACCAGGAGAACGGAGCGGCGCCCAGGGATAATAGTAAATGCAGGGAGATCCCTGGGCGCCGCTCTACATGTGAGCATCGTTAGTTTATATCTTTAGAAGTGATGAAAGGTCCTCTTTAAGTCGACCTTCCCAATAACTGCATTGGTCAGGGCACGGGTGATGTTATTGGACACAATTGCTGGTGTAATGCTGGGACAGCACATCGAAAGTAACGAGGGACGTCCACCGCAATAAGGCTGAGGAAAGCCCAAGTGTCCACAGGCCTAAATGGCAACATTTCTAGGGCCAGCAATTTTTAAAGGTGTGCATTTAGTGCTATGATCTGTGGGTGGGTGGCTTGGTATTTGTGCTCACATTCAAAGGCCTGGGTTAAGGACATCTGTACGCGGGCCTATTTGGTGTGGCCCGCCTTCTCTCTTTTTCCATCGCACAGCCTCTTCCAGCCTGTTGCGGTGCTGTGGATCCCTCCCCCCCTACTGCTGTCATCGCTTGGCTTGCCACCTTCCCAGGTTGGGTCAGTGATGTCATCGTCCACCACCCCCTCTTCAACTTCCTCACTCGGTTCATCCTCCTGACTTGTGTTGTTGACCTAACAAGACCCTCACTTATTGACAACTGTGTCTCATTTTCATCATCCTCCTCATGAAACACTAATTGTCATTGCCTTCCGTCATCTTCTTCTGACTCTGGATGCTGAAGAGTTTGGGAATCAGTGCACAAGATCTCCTCATGTCCCTTTTCAGGGAGGGTCAGCTCACCTGCAGGCCCTCACCTACAATATTTTAGAGAGTCAGCTCACCTGCATGCCCTCATCTACAATATTTTAGAGGGTCAGCTCAGCAGCAGGCCCTCACGTACAATATTTTACAGGGTCAGCTCAGCAGCATCATTTTTTGCAATGCTCAGCAGCAGGCCCGCACCCCTTATGTTTTAGAGGGTCAACTGCAGGACCTTGCTCCTAATGTTTTGGAGGGTCACCAGCAAGCCATCAATGCTAATTTTTCAAGGGTGTGTATGATGCCCTCCTTTATGTGTAACAAAGGGTGTATTGCAGTGCTGGTTCCTTGTAATGTTTGGCATCCCTTTCACTTAGTGAACAGGCTTTATGAGTGTAGGAATCCCACTACCTGAAAAATTGTACCACAATGTGACTGAGGCCCTCCTTTATCTTATATACGGGCTGTTTTGGAGTGCCTCTTGCTTGTACTTTTTTGCAGCACTTGCACTTTATATACAATTGAATATACAGGAAAGATTGTTTCCTAACAATTTTTTCCTGTGAAATAGATATTTTTTTTTTTTTTTTTTTTGAGGGGGGGTATTTTTGTCAGTCTGTAAAAGTGCCATACAACTTGGACAACATGGTTCCCAGCAGCCACCTGGGAGTGCAAGATGCATCCAGACATCGTCCCCATGCTATTCTCGATCCATTTCAGTGGTGTTTCTGTCACTTTCCGACCTTTTACAATGGACCAGGCACCCTCCCCTCTTCAGAGCAGGGGGTTCCTGGTTGTCTCCCATTGACTTCCATTATTCTCGGGCCGAACACCCGAATACTTTAGTGCACGATCATCACTAGTGACCAGTCAATCATACCCTCAAAGCTTTACCTGTTAAAATTACCCACAATCTACCCAATTATATCTCCCTATGCTCTACTGATAGTACCCTTAGGACAGCCCGATTACTGGTTTGTGTCTGCAATTGCTTTTCTTCAGACACTTGCACAAGAAACCATTCCAGGTCATAAACTGAAAACAGAATGGCATTCTTTATTCTCTGCAAAGGACCTTCCTGATTTTTGGCTGATCCAGGCTGTCTGTCGGTCTCTGAACCAACCAGGCAAGCCCTCCCTCCCACTTTCTCCCAGTGCCATGTGATCCATCATTTTCTTTCTTCCTTATGGCTTTTTTCCATTAATATTCATAGCAAAATGCTGCTGGCCTTATTTGTGTGATTTGTTTGAAACAAATCACAAAAGCTTCGGATTTGTTTGGAGGAAAAAATTTTGTGATTTTTGTGAAATTTGTTACAAATATGATTTGTTAAGCATGAATTTGTTGCTCTCTATTCTATTTAAAAACAAAAAAAACAAGAAAGAGAAGACAGATGCAGCTAACATTTGACTGCTAAAATGCTTTTTTCTGATATCTTCTGAGATTAATATTACCAGCTGTATATTGTTTTCAAGACAGATAATAAAACATGCAGGATACATAGTGGAATGTGAAAATAAACTTTGTTTGAGTTTACTATTTGTACAAACTATATTAAGGCAGAATGACACTTAATAAAATGATTTTGCATTTTAATCTACATGATAAGTTTCCTAATTTGAATCTCTATGGGAAGTAGAAGTAAAAATGATGCCAAATCATACACTGAACAGCATGTATTTCTTTTTAAAATGGTAAGTGAGATACTAGTGTAATTATATAAAACTGTCAGCCTCAATCTGTGATTTCAGTAGAAGGAAATGCAGTCAGCTTTGTAAAATACAAAATTATAAATAACAACAAACAAAAAATATCATGTTCCATCCTATGAATAATACACAATTAGTGCATCTTCTGCCCTACATGAAGCATTAGCTGTGAGGCTCTGTTTGTCCTTACATTTATTGCATATTTATGGAAAATCTCCTAACATACAGTCACAGTTTGTATGGCATACTGTACATTTGTATATATATATATATATATATATATATATATATATATTAATGCCACCATTGTAGCCAACAGCAGGTTACACTTTCCAATACTATTCAAAAAATTTTACTGATATAAAGATGTATTCATCCTCAGTTCTTAATACTATTCAGAGCCAGGTGGCTCTCTGCAGTCAGTGGAATAAAAGTGTGATTAGCCGTGGTCAGGTTATGTGAGAAAAGATCTGGGGGTCATTAATTCATATGGGTACAGAGTGCATTTTATAAAGTCCTATGAACTGGCTAAGGAAATAGATAAACTGAACCTCATACTGAATATTATGCAGACCACTTGCCCTGAGAAGGGCAACCCTTAGATCTGGTACATGAACCTGACCCTGTTCTGACCGCTTTGCACTTCAAGATATTGCCTACATGTCATAGTAGGGAAGAGTAAGCCCTGACCTTCACCCGCACTACTGTCCCTACCTACTTTAATGATCTGTTCTAAACAACGGCCCACAAGTGAACAGAAGTCCCTACTTGACTAAGTGCAGGGATCTAAGCCAATTCAGAGCAAGGATAAAATAAACTATGTGACAGATAGGCACCATGGAAAATACATGGGTATGATGGAACTCAGAAACAAATGGACCGGATAAAACCAGGAAATAAAATCAGAGTCAAAATCAGAAACCAAGAGCAAATATAATACCAAAGACGTGGCAATACCAAGAAGCCACGTCAAGGTGTAAATCGTCAGCCAGAAGAAGAGTCAGAATATAAGGCAAGAAATCCGAAGCAAATCAAAGCAATCTACAAACACCAGACCTTATTCAGTCGCAACAGTGGCCAAAAGAATGCCTATTTAAATTAGGCTGCCCTGTGGTAATGTGAGACATCCAAAATCACGTGACCCAAGTAACATCATCATGCTGGATGGGTTTTAAGGACAACAGTGAAGAGGCTAATATAGTAAGTGAAGAAAGAACTATAGCTAGAGCACGAAAATGCCCTAAATGAAAGAGGGAAGGAAGACATTTATGGAGACTAAAGAATGATAAATGATGACAAGGGGGGGAGTTATGCTAGAATATAAACGTAATGTCATGAGTCACTACATCATCTGGAATAGGTGGGGATGTTCTTATTTTCAAATATTCTACTTATTTTTCATCAGTAACCTCCCTTTTTGCTTGTGGGCCAATAAGAAGGCTACAATGTCTTTGTCTGAGCTTAGCAACATCCCTAGCAACCAGTTGGAAAGTTGCCTACCCGTTTAGTATATAAGAACCTCCCCACAGCCATTTTCTATAGTTTATTACAGTTCTGGTGAGACATCAGTGTCATTGATGTGATATCTGCTTTACACTCATTACATTAGATAGTTAGATAGCTTATATATATGGGAGATAGTGTAGGTTAGATTGTGATATAGTGTTTCAGTGCAGGGTGTTAGGTAGTGTCACTGTGCTGTCCATACATACATGCTACATACAGACATACATAGGGTTGTGATGTAACAAGTTCACAACAATACTTAGTGCACCAATCACTAATATGTAGTCAGACCTGCAAAAATATGTGCATCATTAATTGCCAATTTGCGCAATCGATAATATATCAGAGCACCCTATCTGCATATAAAGCTATTGTAATGTTCTGCCGTGCCAACCATTTTCTTCAGTCTCAGGAAACTTCTAGCAGCTTTAAAAATGTAGCTATAGTTACCCACGCCTGTATTGGGCACGCATTACACGCATATTACATTGCCGATTTTCGTAATCAAGAAAATAACCGTGAATTCGCGAATATATGACGAATATTCTACAAAATATTTGCGAAATATCACAAATTTAATTATTGTCCCTGCCGCTCATCAATATATAATGCCTGGGATGCAGGAAAAACATGAAGTGTTTAACTGAAACAAATAGTTAAGATTCTCATTAAACCCCAAGGTGCAGTAAAACCCATGCAATAAATCCACTAACACTCAATCTGCAAAATCTTGTGGTCCCAATCACTACCTTTAGAATTAGTAATGCTGATAAACTGTATAGATTAAAAATTGTCATGATTTACAGAGTTCAGATGTCGTGATATCGAGGTGCCCTTCTTGTTGGTAATATCACTAATGTGTTCCCTGATTCCAAGGCAGAATACGCATTGAGTTTTCCCGACATAGTCCATAGGGCAATCGCATTGTGCCAAACATACAATCCCAATAGATTAGCAGGAAATAAAATCTTTGATTGTCTAGTGTTTTTTGGTTGTAGAACTAGAGAAAAGTTTTGGCTCTACAACCTGATTACAGGTGACACAATTCCCACAACAAACATGGTAGTTTGCATTCAAGCCAAGTTAGTGGTCTGGGGGCCATAGTGTAATGACTGTTCACAAGAATAAACTGCCCCTGTTTAAGCCTATATCATTAGGATAGGTCAACAATATCTGATAGGCATGGGTCTGAAATCCCGTGCCCCTACTGATTGAGGGGAAGGTGGTGCTCCATGTGAGTGCTGCTTTCTTTTCATTACACTATGCATCATCTCCTCTGGAGCAGTGGCATAGTGGAATTAAAAGTACTTGCTCCATTCACTGGAGGGGTACTTTTACACTGCATCACCGAAACTTCTGAGGCGACAGACAGTGTAATGAACAGCAAGCAGTGATCACATGGAGCACCACCTCCTCTTTAAACAGCTAATCGGCAGAATTGGGTGTTAGACGACCGCTGATCAGATAGTGATGACTAGAGATGAGTGAATTTTTAAAAAATTGCTTAATTTTTGGGGAAAAATTTGTTTCGATCCGAATAAATTCACGGCAAATTTCTTTAAAAAACTGCTATTTCCTGGCTGCAGAAAGCCTTTATAGTGGTGTATAGAGATCAGCGAACACATGGATGTTTGGGTTCGAGAAGTTCGGCCGAACTTCCCGAAAATGTTCGGGTTCGGGATCCGAACTCGACCCGAACTTTATCCTGAACCCGAACCCCATTGAAGTCAATGGGGACCCGAACTTTTAGGCACTAAAAAGGCTGTAAAATAGTCCAGGAACGGGCTAGAGGACTGCCAAAGGCAGCAAAATGTAGGTAAATCCCCTGCAAACAAATGTGTATGGGGAAATTAATTAAAATGAAATAAAATAAATAAAATTTAACCAATATCAATTGGAGACAGGTCCCACTGAAAGGAATCATGCGTCATATCACTCAACACTGGAGAAGGCCACTTTCAGTTATTTCGGCCCCAGCACACAGACAGAGGAGAGAGGTCCCACAGCAAGGAATCATGCGTCATATCAACCACCACCGGAGAAGGCCACTCTCAGTTATTTCGGCCCAGCACCCAGACAGAGGAGAGAGGTCCCACAGCAAGGAATCATGCGTCATATCAACCACCACCGGAGAAGGCAACTCTCAGTTATTTCGGCCAGCACCCAGACCGAGGAGAGAGGTCCCACAGCAAGGAATCATGCGTCATATCAACCACCACCAGAGAAGGCCACTCTCAGTTATTTCGGCCAGCACCCAGACCGAGGAGAGGTCCCACGCAAGGAATCATGCGTCATATCAGCCACCACCGGAGAAGGCCACTCTCAGTTATTTTGGCCCAGCACCCAGACAGAGGAGAGGTCCCACAGCAAGGAATCATGCGTCATATCAGCCACCACCGGAGAAGGCAACTCTCAGTTATTTCGGCCAGCACCCAGACCGAGGAGAGAGGTCCCACAGCAAGGAATCATGCGTCATATCAACCACCACCAGAGAAGGCCACTCTCAGTTATTTCGGCCAGCACCCAGACCGAGGAGAGAGGTCCCACACCAAGGAATCATGCGTCATATCAACCACCACCGGAGAAGGCCACTCTCAGTTATTTCGGCCCAGCACCCAGACAGAGGAGAGAGGTCCCACAGCAAGGAATAATGCGTCATATCAACCACCACTGGAGATGGCCACTTTCAGTTATTTAGGCCCAGCACCCAGACAGAGGAGAGAGGTCCCACAGCAAGGAATCATGCGTCATATCACCCACCACCAGAGAAGGCCACTCTCAGTTATTTCGGCCAGCACCCAGACCGAGGAGAGAGGTCCCACACCAAGGAATCATGCAAACAAATGTGTATGGGGAAATTAATTAAAATGAAATAAAATAAATAAAATTTAACCAATATCAATTGGAGACAGGTCCCACTGAAAGGAATCATGCGTCATATCACTCAACACTGGAGAAGGCCACTTTCAGTTATTTCGGCCCCAGCACACAGACAGAGGAGAGAGGTCCCACAGCAAGGAATCATGCGTCATATCAACCACCACCGGAGAAGGCCACTCTCAGTTATTTCGGCCCAGCACCCAGACAGAGGAGAGAGGTCCCACAGCAAGGAATCATGCGTCATATCAACCACCACCGGAGAAGGCAACTCTCAGTTATTTCGGCCAGCACCCAGACCGAGGAGAGGTCCCACAGCAAGGAATCATGCGTCATATCAACCACCACCGAGAAGGCCACTCTCAGTTATTTCGGCCAGCACCCAGACCGAGGAGAGGTCCCACACCAAGGAATCATGCGTCATATCAACCACCACCGGAGAAGGCCACTCTCAGTTATTTTGGCCCAGCACCCAGACAGAGGAGAGAGGTCCCACAGCAAGGAATCATGCGTCATATCAACCACCACCGGAGAAGGCAACTCTCAGTTATTTCGGCCAGCACCCAGACCGAGGAGAGAGGTCCCACAGCAAGGAATCATGCGTCATATCAACCACCACCAGAGAAGGCCACTCTCAGTTATTTCGGCCAGCACCCAGACCGAGGAGAGAGGTCCCACACCAAGGAATCATGCGTCATATCAACCACCACCGGAGAAGGCCACTCTCAGTTATTTCGGCCCAGCACCCAGACAGAGGAGAGAGGTCCCACAGCAAGGAATAATGCGTCATATCAACCACCACTGGAGATGGCCACTTTCAGTTATTTAGGCCCAGCACCCAGACAGAGGAGAGAGGTCCCACAGCAAGGAATCATGCGTCATATCACCCACCACTGGAGAAGGCCATTTTCAGTTATTTAGGCCCCAGCACCAAGTCAGAGGAGAGAGGTCCCACAGCAAGGAGTCATGCGTCATATCAACCACCACCGGAGAAGGCAACTCTCAGTTATTTCGGCCAGCACCCAGACCGAGGAGAGAGGTCCCACAGCAAGGAATCATGCGTCATATCAACCACCACCGGAGAAGGCCACTCTCAGTTATTTCGGCCAGCACCCAGACCGAGGAGAGAGGTCCCACAGCAAGGAATCATGCGTCCTATCAACCACCACCAGAGAAGGCCACTCTCAGTTATTTCGGCCAGCACCCAGACCGAGGAGAGAGGTCCCACACCAAGGAATCATGCGTCATATCAACCACCACCGGAGAAGGCCACTCTCAGTTATTTCGGCCCAGCACCCAGACAGAGGAGAGAGGTCCCACAGCAAGGAATCATGCGTCATATCAACCACCACTGGAGAAGGCCACTTTCAGTTATTTAGGCCCAGCACCCAGACAGAGGAGAGAGGTCCCACAGCAAGGAATCATGCGTCATATCACCCACCACTGGAGAAGGCCATTTTCAGTTATTTAGGCCCCAGCACCCAGTCAGAGAGAGAGGTCCCACAGCAAGGAATCATGCGTCATATCAACCACCACTGGAGAAGGCCATTCTCAGTTATTTCAGCCCCACCACCCAGACAGAGGAGAGGTTCATTCAACTTTGGGTTGCACCGCAAGATCATGGTAAAGTTAAAAAATGAGGATTTAATAAAGAAGTGCCCGGAGTACAAGAATACATGGTTGAGGGGAGGCAGTTATAAATGTCTATTCTGCACAAGGGAGGCACAGGTCCTGTGGGATCCATGCCTGGTTCATTTTTATGAACGTCAGCTTGTCCACGTTGGCTGTGGACAGGCGGCTGCGTTTGTCAGTAATGACGCCCCTGCCGTGCTGAATACACGTTCAGACAAAACGCTGGCCGCCGGGCAGGCCAGCACCTCCAAGGCATAAAATGCTAACTCTGGCCACGTGGCCAATTTGGAGACCCAGAAGTTGAATGTGGCCGAACCATCAGTCAGTACGTGGAGGGGTGTGCAGACGTACTGTTGAACCATGTTAGTGAAATGCTGCCTCCTGCTAACACGTTCCGTATCAGGTGGTGGTGCAGTTAGCTGTGGCGTGGAGACAAAACTTTTCCACATTTCTGCCATGCTAACCCTGCCCTCAGAGGAGCTGGCCGTGACACAGCTGCGTTGGCGACCTCCTGCTCCTCCTCTGCCTTCGCCTTGGGCTTCCACCTGTTCCCCTGTGACATTTGGGAATGCTCTCAGGAGAGCCTCTACCAGCGTGCGCTTGTACTCGCGCATCTTCCTATCACGCTCCAGTGCAGGAAGTAAGGTGGGCACATTGTCTTTGTACAGGGGATCCAGCAGGGTGGCAACCCAGTAGTCCACACACGTTAAAATGTGGGCAACTCTGCTGTCGTTGCGCAGGCACTGCAGCATGTAGTCGCTCATGTGTGCCAGGCTCCCCAGAGGTAAGGACAAGCTGTCCTCTGTGGGAGGCGTATCGTCATCGTCCTCCGTATCCCCCCAGCCACACACCAGTGATGGGCCTGAGCTGTGTCGGGTGCCACCCCGCTGTGAACCTGCTTCATCCTCATCCTCCTCCACCTCCTCCTCGTCCTCCAGTAGTGGGCCCTGGCTGGTCACATTTCAATCTGGCCTCTGCTGTTGCAAAAAACCTCCCTCTGAGCCACTTCTAACAGACTGGCCTGAAAGTGCTAAAGATGATCGCTCATACTCCTCCTCCTCCTCCTGGGCCACCCCCTCTTCCATCATCGCCCTAAGAATTTTCTCAAGGAGACATAGAAGTGGTATTGTAACGCTGATAAATGTTGGTGGAGTACTCGAAACAGCGCAACAGGGCACACAGGTCTCGCATGGAGGCCCAATAATTGGTGGTGAAGTGGTGCTGTTCCGCAGTGCGACTGACGCGTGCGTGCTGCAGCTGAAACTCCACTATGGCCTGCTGCTGCTCGCACAGTCTCTCCAGCATGTGCAAGGTGGAGTTCCACCTGGTGGGCACGTCGCATATGAGGCGGTGAGCGGGAAGGCCGAAGTTCCGCTGTAGCGCAGACAGGCTAGAAGCGGCAGGATGTGAACGCCGGAAGCGCGCACAGACGGCCCTCACTTTATGCAGCAGCTCTGACATGTTGGGGTAGTTGTGAATGAACTTCTGCACCACCAAATTCAGCACATGCGCCAGGCAAGGGATGAGCGTCAAACCGGCTAGTCCCAGAGGTGCAACGAGATTTCACCCATTATCGCACGCCACCAGGCCATGCTTGAGGCCCACCGGTAGAAACCACTCGTCAGTCTGTTGTTCAATACCCCGCCACAACTCCTGCGCGGTGTGGGGCCTGTCCCCCAAACATATGAGTTTCAGAATGGCCTGCTGACGTTTACCCCGGGCTGTGCTGGAGTTGGTGGTGAAGGTGTGTGGCTGACTGGATGAGCTGGTGGAAGCAGAGGAGGAGGAAGCCGAGTAGGAGGAGGAGGCCACAGGAGGCAAAGAATGATGCCCTGCGATTCTTGGTGGCGGAAGGACGTGCGCCAAGGAACTCTCCGCCTGCGGCCCAGCCGCCACTACATTTACCCAGTGTGCAGTTAGGGAGATATAGCGTCCCTGGCCGTGCTTACTGGTCCACGTATCTGTGGTTAGGTGGACCTTGCCACAGATGGCGTTGCGCAGTGCACATTTGATTTTATCGGATACTTGGTTGTGCAGGGAAGGCACGGCTGTCTTGGAGAAGTAGTGGCGGCTGGGATCAACATACTGTGGGACAGCCATGGACATCAGCTGTTTGAAGCTGTCTGTGTCCACCAGCCTGAATGACAGCATTTTTAAAGGCCAGTAGTTTAGAAATGCTGGCATTCAGGCCCAGGGCTCGAGGGTGGGTAGGTGGAAATTTACGCTTTCTCTCCAAGGTTTGTGAGATGGAGAGCTGAACGCTGCCGTGTGACATGGTGGAGATGCTTGGTGACGCAGGTGGTGTTGTCGGTGGCACATCCTCTGTTTGGTGGGCGGCAGGTGCCAACATTCCTCTCGAGGCGGAGGAAGAGGCCGAGGCAGCAGCAGAAGAGGGAGCAGGGGGAGCCAGAGTGAGTTCCTTGCTTTAAAGGTGTTTACTCCACTGCAGTTCATGCTTTGCATGTAGATGCCTGGTCATGCAGGTTGTGCTAAGGTTCAGAACGTTAATGCCTCGCTTCAGGATCTGATGGCACAGCGTGCAAACCAGTCGGGTCTTGTCGTCAGCACATTGTTTAAAGAAGTGCCATGCCAGGGAACTACTTGAAGCTGCCTTTGGGTGCTCGGTCCCTGGTGGCGGTGGCCAGTAGCAGGCGAACTCTCTTGGCGGCGGCTGTTCTGCTTTTGCCCCCTGCTCCTTCTTTTGCTACACTGTTGGCTCGGTCTCACCACTGCCTCTTCCTCTGAACTATGAAAGTCAGTGGCATGACCTTCATTCCATGTGGGGTCTAGGACCTCATCGTCCCCTGCATCGTCTTCCACACAGTCTTCCTCCCTGACCTCCTGTTCGGTCTGCACACTGCAAAAAGACGCAGCAGTTGGCACCTGTGTTTCGTCATCATCAGAGACGTGCGGACTCCGATGAGGTGGTATTCCCACGTCCTCATCATCAGGAAACATCAGTGGTTGTGCATCAGTGCATTCTATGTCTTCCACCACTGGGGAAGGGCTAGGTGGATTTCCTTGGGAAACCCTGCCAGCAGAGTCTTCAAACAGCATAAGAGACTGCTGCATAACTTGAGGCTCTGACAGTTTCCCTGATATGCATGGGGGTGATGTGACAGACTGATGGGCTTTGTTTTCAGGTGCCACCTGTGCGCTTTCTGCAGAAGACTGGGTGGGAGATAATGTTGTGAACATCCTGGATCCACTGTCGGCCACCCAATTGACTAGCGCCTGTACCTGCTCAGGCCTTACCATCCTTAGAACGGCATTGGGCCCCACCAAATATCGCTGTAAATTCTGGCGGGTACTGGAATCTGAGGTAGTTGGTTCACTAGGACGTGTGGCTGTGGCAGAATGGCCATGTCCTCTCCCAGCACCAGAGGGTACACTAACACCTCCACGACCGCGTCCGCGTCCCTTACTAGATGTTTTCCTCATTGATACCGTTCACCAAGCACCACAATAAGGAAAAAAATATTTGGCCCAATGTATTGATTTCAAATTTAGGCCTTTTTTTACAGGCACCTAACACTATCTGCCTATTTGTTTATGTAGCGTATTACACTAATTCAGGCACAGCAGTAACCACTGATTTAGGGGAATATCTCTTTTAGGGATAGTATTTAGGCCCTGGATGAAAGGTATCCTTTTATGGACAGATTTACACTTGGCCTGCAACAGCTGGGACAAAAGATTCAGGGTATTGCTATTTTGGCAATTGAATTTCACCCCAGAACAAAATATATGTTTTGACGGACACTATGAAATCTGGACTGCAACTGCTGGGACACCAGAATCAGGGTATTGCTATTTTACCAGATTAATTTCACCCCAGAACAAAATATGTGTTTTGGCAGACACTATGAAATCTGGCCTGCAACTGCTGGGACACCAGAATCAGGGTATTGCTATTTTGGCAATTGAATGTCACCCCAGAACAAAATATATGTTTTGACGGACACTATGAAATCTGGCCTGCAACTGCTGGGACACCAGATTCAGGGTATTGCTATTTTGCAAAATTAATTACACCCCAGAACAAAATATGTGTTTTGGCAGACACTATGAATCCTGGCCTGCAACAGCTGGGACACCAGATTCAGGGTATTGCTATTTAGGCAATTGAATTTCACCCCAGAACAAAATATATGTTTTGACGGACACTATGAAATCTGGCCTGCAACTGCTGGGACACCAGAATCAGGGTATTGCTATTTTGTCAGATTAATTTCACCCCAGAACAAAATATGTGTTTTGGCAGACACTATGAAATCTGGCCTGCAACTGCTGGGACACCAGATTCAGGGTATTGCTATTTTGCCAGATTAATTTCACCCCAGAACAAAATATATGTTTTAGCAGACACTATAAAATCTGGCCTGCAACTGCTGGGACACCAGATTCAGGGTATTGCTATTTTGGCAATTGATTTTCACCCCAGAACAAAATATATGTTTTGACAGACACTATGAAATCTGGCCTGCAACTGCTGAGACACCAGAATCAGGGTATTGCTATTTTGCCAGATTAATTTCACCCCAGAACAAAATATGTGTTTTGGCAGACACTATGAAATCAGGCCTGCAACTGCTGGGACACCAGAATCAGGGTATTGCTATTTTGCCAGATTAATTTCACCCCAGAACAAAATATGTGTTTTGGCAGACACTATTCTATTTTGCCAGCCACAGCTGAGACCACTGATTTATGGTATTGCTATTTTAGGAATTGAATTTCACCCCAGAACAAAATATATGTTTTAGCAGACACTATAAAATCTTGCCTGCAACTGCTGGGACACCAGAATCAGGGTATTGCTATTTTGCCAGATTAATTTCACCCCAGAACAAAATATGTGTTTTGGCAGACACTATGAAATCTGGCCTGCAACTGCTGGGACACCAGATTCAGGGTATTGCTATTTTGCCAGATTAATTTCACCCCAGAACAAAATATATGTTTTAGCGGACACTATGAAATCTGGCCTGCAACTGCTGGGACACCAGAATCAGGGTATTGCTATTTTGCCAGATTAATTTCACCCCAGAACAAAATATATGTTTTAGCGGACACTATGAAATCTGGCCTGCAACTGCTGGGACACCAGAATCAGGGTATTGCTATTTTGCCAGATTAATTTCACCCCAGAACAAAATATATGTTTTAGCAGACACTATGAAATCTGGCCTGCAACTGCTGGGACACCAGAATCAGGGTATTGCTATTTTGCCAGATTAATTTCACCCCAGAACAAAATATATGTTTTAGCAGACACTATGAAATCTGGCCTGCAACTGCTGGGACACCAGAATCAGGGTATTGCTATTTTGCCAGATTAATTTCACCCCAGAACAAAATATATGTTTTGGCAGACACTATGAAATCTGGCCTGCAACTGCTGGGACACCAGAATCAGGGTATTGCTATTTTGCCAGATTAATTTCACCCCAGAACAAAATATATGTTTTAGCAGACACTATGAAATCTGGCCTGCAACTGCTGGGACACCAGAATCAGGGTATTGCTATTTTGCCAGATTAATTTCACCCCAGAACAAAATATGTGTTTTGGCAGACACTATGAAATCTGGCCTGCAACTGCTGGGACACCAGAATCAGGGTATTGCTATTTTGCCAGATTAATTTCACCCCAGAACAAAATATATGTTTTAGCAGACACTATGAAATCTGGCCTGCAACTGCTGGGACACCAGAATCAGGGTATTGCTATTTTGCCAGATTAATTTCACCCCAGAACAAAATATGTGTTTTGGCAGACACTATGAAATCTGGCCTGCAACTGCTGGGACACCAGAATCAGGGTATTGCTATTTTGCCAGATTAATTTCACCCCAGAACAAAATATGTGTTTTGGCAGACACTATGAAATCTGGCCTGCAACTGCTGGGACACCAGAATCAGGGTATTGCTATTTTGCCAGATTAATTTCACCCCAGAACAAAATATGTGTTTTAGCAGACACTATGAAATCTGGCCTGCAACTGCTGGGGACACCAGAATCAGGGTATTGCTATTTTGCCAGATTAATTTCACCCCAGAACAAAATATGTGTTTTGGCAGACACTATGAAATCTGGCCTGCAACTGCTGGGACACCAGATTCAGGGTATTGCTATTTTGCCAGATTAATTTCACCCCAGAACAAAATATATGTTTCAGCAGACACTATGAAATCTGGCCTGCAACTGCTGGGACACCAGAATCAGGGTATTGCTATTTTGCCAGATTAATTTCACCCCAGAACAAAATATGTGTTTTGGCAGACACTATGAAATCTGGCCTGCAACTGCTGGGACACCAGAATCAGGGTATTGCTATTTTGCCAGATTAATTTCACCCCAGAACAAAATATATGTTTTGGCAGACACTATGAAATCTGGCCTGCAACTGCTGGGACACCAGAATCAGGGTATTGCTATTTTGCCAGATTAATTTCACCCCAGAACAAAATATGTGTTTTGGCAGACACTATGAAATCTGGCCTGCAACTGCTGGGACACCAGAATCAGGGTATTGCTATTTTGCCAGATTAATTTCACCCCAGAACAAAATATGTGTTTTGGCAGACACTATGAAATCTGGCCTGCAACTGCTGGGACACCAGATTCAGGGTATTGCTATTTTGCCAGATTAATTTCACCCCAGAACAAAATATATGTTTTAGCAGACACTATGAAATCTGGCCTGCAACTGCTGGGACACCAGAATCAGGGTATTGCTATTTTGCCAGATTAATTTCACCCCAGAACAAAATATATGTTTTAGCAGACACTATGAAATCTGGCCTGCAACTGCTGGGACACCAGAATCAGGGTATTGCTATTTTGCCAGATTAATTTCACCCCAGAACAAAATATATGTTTTAGCAGACACTATGAAATCTGGCCTGCAACTGCTGGGACACCAGAATCAGGGTATTGCTATTTTGCCAGATTAATTTCACCCCAGAACAAAATATATGTTTTAGCAGACACTATGAAATCTGGCCTGCAACTGCTGGGACACCAGAATCAGGGTATTGCTATTTTGCCAGATTAATTTCACCCCAGAACAAAATATATGTTTTGGCAGACACTATGAAATCTGGCCTGCAACTGCTGGGACACCAGAATCAGGGTATTGCTATTTTGCCAGATTAATTTCACCCCAGAACAAAATATGTGTTTTGGCAGACACTATGAAATCTGGCCTGCAACTGCTGGGACACCAGAATCAGGGTATTGCTATTTTGCCAGATTAATTTCACCCCAGAACAAAATATATGTTTTAGCAGACACTATGAAATCTGGCCTGCAACTGCTGGGACACCAGAATCAGGGTATTGCTATTTTGCCAGATTAATTTCACCCCAGAACAAAATATGTGTTTTGGCAGACACTATGAAATCTGGCCTGCAACTGCTGGGACACCAGATTCAGGGTATTGCTATTTTGCCAGATTAATTTCACCCCAGAACAAAATATATGTTTTAGCAGACACTATGAAATCTGGCCTGCAACTGCTGGGACACCAGAATCAGGGTATTGCTATTTTGCCAGATTAATTTCACCCCAGAACAAAATATGTGTTTTGGCAGACACTATGAAATCTGGCCTGCAACTGCTGGGACACCAGAATCAGGGTATTGCTATTTTGCCAGATTAATTTCACCCCAGAACAAAATATATGTTTTGGCAGACACTATGAAATCTGGCCTGCAACTGCTGGGACACCAGAATCAGGGTATTGCTATTTTGCCAGATTAATTTCACCCCAGAACAAAATATGTGTTTTGGCAGACACTATGAAATCTGGCCTGCAACTGCTGGGACACCAGAATCAGGGTATTGCTATTTTGCCAGATTAATTTCACCCCAGAACAAAATATGTGTTTTGGCAGACACTATGAAATCTGGCCTGCAACTGCTGGGACACCAGAATCAGGGTATTGCTATTTTGCCAGATTAATTTCACCCCAGAACAAAATATGTGTTTTAGCAGACACTATGAAATCTGGCCTGCAACTGCTGGGACACCAGAATCAGGGTATTGCTATTTTGCCAGATTAATTTCACCCCAGAACAAAATATGTGTTTTGGCAGACACTATGAAATCTGGCCTGCAACTGCTGGGACACCAGAATCAGGGTATTGCTATTTTGCCAGATTAATTTCACCCCAGAACAAAATATATGTTTTAGCAGACACTATGAAATCTGGCCTGCAACTGCTGGGACACCAGAATCAGGGTATTGCTATTTTGCCAGATTAATTTCACCCCAGAACAAAATATATGTTTTGGCAGACACTATGAAATCTGGCCTGCAACTGCTGGGACACCAGAATCAGGGTATTGCTATTTTGCCAGATTAATTTCACCCCAGAACAAAATATGTGTTTTGGCAGACACTATGAAATCTGGCCTGCAACTGCTGGGACACCAGATTCAGGGTATTGCTATTTTGGCAGATTAATTTCACCCCAGAACAAAATATGTGTTTTGGCAGACACTATGAAATCTGGCCTGCAACTGCTGGGACACCAGAATCAGGGTATTGCTATTTTGCCAGATTAATTTCACCCCAGAACAAAATATGTGTTTTAGCAGACACTATGAAATCTGGCCTGCAACTGCTGGGACACCAGAATCAGGGTATTGCTTTTTTGCCAGATTAATTTCACCCCAGAACAAAATATGTGTTTTGGCAGACACTATGAATCCTGGCCTGCAACAGCTGGGACACCAGATTCAGGGTATTGCTATTTTGGCAGATTAATTTCACCCCAGAACAAAATATGTGTTTTGGCAGACACTATGAAATCTGGCCTGCAACTGCTGGGACACCAGATTCAGGGTATTGCTATTTTGCCAGATTAATTTCACCCCAAAACGAAATATGGGTTTTGGCAGACACTATTAAATCTGGCCTGCAACTGCTGGGACACCAGAATCAGGGTATTGCTATACTGGCCTGCAACTGCTGGGACACCAGAATCAGGGTATTGCTATTTCGAAAAATTTATTTCACCCCAGAACAACATATGTGTTTTGGCAGACACTATGAAATCTTGCCTGCAACTGCTGGGACACCAGAATCAGGGTATTGCTATTTTGCCAGATTAATTTCACCCCAGAACAAAATATTTGTTTTGGCAGACACTATGAAATCTGGCCTGCAACTGCTGGGACACCAGAATCAGGGTATTGCTATTTTGCCAGATTAATTTCACCCCAGAACAAATTATATGTTTTAGCGGACACTATGAAATCTGGCCTGCAACTGCTTGAACACCAGATTCAGGGTATTGCTATTTTGCAAAATTAATTTCACCCCAGAACAAAATATGTGTTTTGGCAGACACTATGAAATCTGGCCTGCAACTGCTGGGACACCAGATTCAGGGTATTGCTATTTTGCCAGATTAATTTTACCCCAGAACAAAATATATGTTTCAGCAGACACTATGAAATCTGGCCTGCAGCTGCTGAGACGCCAGATTCAGGGTATTGCTATTTTGCCAGATTAATTTCACCCCAGAACAAAATATATGTTTTGGCGGACACTATTCTATTTTGCCAGCCACAGCTGAAACCAATGATTTATGTTATTGCTATTTTGGCAATTGAATTTCACCCCAGAAAATAATCTATCCTTTGCCAGACAGCCGACTGTATTATACTTGTCTAGCCAAAGCTGGAACACCAGATTTAGGGGATTGGTATTTGGGCAATTGTATTTAACCCCTTAATAAAATATAGAAATTGCTATCCTGAGTTTCTAGGGGTGACAATTAGCACAGCCAAGCCCCTGATGTAGGATATAGCTAAAAAAAAACTAGTATTGATGGATTGATGGACTTGGTGGCAGCTTCTTCTGGTGCACCACAAGTCACAAAATGGCCGCCGATCAACCCAGAAAATAAGTGACAGAAAAACGCTCTGTGCAGCCTAAAAACCAGCGAGCAAGTAACTAGCAGAAGTTCAATGATTCTCAGCTGTAGATCGATCCGTTCATTAGGTGCTGTTGCTGACTTTAACCTGCCTAATCTCGCCCTGACAGAAGCTGCGTCCTCTCCCTACACTAATCAGAGCAGTGTGACGTGCGGCGCTACGTGACTCCAGCTTAAATAGAAGCTGGGTCACATGCTGCACTTGGCCAATCACAGCCATTCCTTTAGTAGGCATGGCTGTGATGGGCTCTTAGGGCAAGAAGTAAAACGCTAGCTGATTAGGTGCTGTGCAGCCCTTTAGAAAGCGGGAAGAAATGGACAAACAACGGACCCGAACCCGAACTTTTTCGAAAATGTCCGGGTTTGGGTCCGGGTCCCGGACACCCCAAAATTCGGTACGAACCCGAACGATGCTCGAACTGTTCGCTCAACACTAGTGGTGTACAACACTGTGCCTTGCAGTAACATGCATAGGAAGTCTGCTCTGGTAGTGAAATAATACTGTGAGTCCGTGTGACATGCAGATGACAGGCGTCGCTCTTAGAATCACTTGTGTAATGATGTGGATGGCACTCCTGTATAGTCCGGGTGCTCGTTGGAAAGGCGTGATCATGAAGTAAAGTTATCCACGGCACTCCGATAATTTTTAGTTGCAATTATGTTTAATGGAATACACATGGAAGAAATCCATATCAATCATCATTCCATACAGTGTTATATAAATCCAGACGAAGAGAGAAAAAGTAATAGCCACAAGATTTTCTGGACGTTTCGGTCGCTAGACCTTCATCAGCGGAATCTGCAATTAATATATTAGATTACAAGGTCATCCTGGAAATCACTGTTATAGAAGATGGGATATAAAGTGTGAGAAAAGAGTGTGAGGAAAGGGTTAATGGGTAAAGTCCAGAAAAGGACAGTATGAAAGCATAGAGGTCCCATGTTAAGGAGGGGGTTAATAGGTAAGGTCAAGGTGGAGTCGTGGGCTAGTTGAGATATAGTGAGGTCCCAAAGTAAAAGAGGGGCTGGAATCAAGGAACCTATTGCAAGGATAAATACTATATGGTAGTTAGGCTGAAGTGGAACAAGGGAGCTACTCAGTCTGAAAATAAAATTACCTTTACGGTGGCAATATGTAAAGGGATGTCCTGGATGTAACCGGTCATCCTGATCGACCAAGCCTATTTTACACAGCCAAAATATATATTTGACATTCCTGCGGTGAAATAGAGAAGGCATGTCATTTTGGGGGAAAAACTGTATTCCTTGTCAACAAAACAGTTCTGCATACCCTGTCCAACGACATATTTTATATTTCTGCATGGAAATAGTGCTTCTTTGTTTTTATAGAAAACAAAATGTTATTCAAGGTCCACCAAACAGTCTGAAATACCCATTACAACCACCTATTTTACATTGCTGCTTTTTTTGACAAAAAAGTGGTAATCCTAATCCATAGAGCATCTTGAAATATACCGCTTAAATACGGATTTCCCATTACAGCTGAGAAATAGTGCATTATTCTTTTTTGTGTGGAAAAAAAGCAATATTCTTGCTTTACAAAGCAATTGTACATACACGGTATAAATATCTAATTTAAATTTACAGCAGTAAAAAAATGCATTTTGGGGTTTTATTAAAAAAAGCTGTGTTTTAGGCCGAAAAAACAGTTGTGCATCCGTTGTTTAAATAATTATATCCAATTTATAACAGTCTAATACTGCATTTGTGAATTTTGGTGACCAAATCCGTGTTCTGGTTGCCCAAATCTGGTGTCCATACATAGTATAACTATCTACTGTTAATGTACAGCAGTTAAAAACTGCATTTTGGGGTTTTATTGAAAAAAGCCGTGTTTTACATTAGGTCTTGCATCCGGCTTTTAAATAAATAATTTCAATTTACAGCAGTGAAATTCTAATTTTCTGTATTTTATTACAAAAATACTTGTTCTTGTTCCACAAATCACTTGTACGTACAGTGTACCCAAATTTTTTTTTAGTCGACAGAATCTGCAGCGTTATTTGATAGGCCCAAATGCTGCTCAACGGATGATGAAGCCAGAACATGTACAGGTGATAGTAGATTGGGTGGCTGACAGTGCCTCCAGTTCCTTCACAGTATCTAACACTTATTCCTCTGCAGAAAGCTCAGAGTTGGCTCCTGCAGCCCATGCCTGTCAGTCTTCCACCTCACCCCCTTGCAAATCAGCCAAACAGTCAGAGCCCAAAATCATGCAGGAAAGTCTCATGCTTTGTGATGACTCTGTTGGCAGGGTTTCCCCGGCCCATCCACCTAGCCCTGCCCCAGAAGAGGAAGACCTTGAATGCACTGATGCTCAACCACTTTTGTTGCAGGATGAGGACATAGGAATACCGCCACAAAACGTCTCTGATGATGACAAAACACAGGTGCCAACTGCTGTGGCTTTCTGCAATGTGCAGACCGATGAGGAGGGCAGGCGTCATGAAGATGGTGGAAGATGATGTGGAGGATGATGAAGTCCTAGACCCAGACTGGACTGAAGGTCGTGCTAGTGAGGCGTGCAGTTCTGAGGAAGAGGCAGTGGTCGCACAAAGGCAACAGCACAGCAAAAGAGAGAGCAGGGTGCAAAAGCGCAGCGGCCGTTCAAGAGACAGTACACCTGCTACTGTAAACCGCACCCAGGGCTGTTCCAAGGAGTTCATTGGCGTGGCAGTTCTTCACACAATGTCCTGATGACAAGACACAAGTGGTTTGCATATTGTGACATCAGAGCCTGAAAGCGAGGCATGAACGTTCTTAAAATGAGCACAACCTGCATGACCAGGCATCTACATGCAAAGCATGAACTGCAGTTGAGTAAACAGCTTAAAAACAAGGAACTCTCTCATGCTCCTCCTGCTCCATCCTCTGCTCCTTGCTCGGCCTCTCCCTCCACCTCTGGCATCCCCGTGGCACCTGGTGACCAGCAAACAGAGGATGTTCTAGCAACACCACCACATACGACACCATCACCAAGCATCTCCACCATGTCACACGGCAGCATTCAGCTGTCCATCTCCCAAACATTGGAGAGAAGGAGGAAATACCCACCTACCCATCCTCGAGCCCTGGCCCTGAATGCCAGCATTTCAAAATTACTGGCCTTTCAAATGCTTTCATTCTGTCTGGTGGAGACGGACTGTTTCAAACAGCTGATGGCGATGGCTGTCCCCCAGTACGTTGTTCCTAGCCGCCACTACTTTTCCAGGCAAGCCAACCCTTTCCTGCACAACCAAGTGAAGGATAAAATTAAGTGTGCGCTGTGCCACGCCATCTGTGGCAAGGTCCACATAACCAAAGATACATGGACCAGTAAGCATGGCCAGGGTCGCTATATCTCCCTAACTGCACACTGGTAAACGTAGTGGCGGCTGGGCCCGAGGTGGATAGCGGTTTGGCGCATGTCCTTCCACCACCGAGGATAGCAGGGCATTATTCGTTGCCCCCTGTTGCTTCCTCCTCCTACTCCGCATCCTCCTCCTCCTCCTTCTACTCCTCTTCTACCACCCCCACATTTGGTCATCGAAAGACCCTCACCCCTAACTTTGGCAAAGCCTGGGGTAAACGTTAGCAGGCGATTTTAAAACTCATATGTTTGGGTGACAAACCCCACACTGCACAGGAGCTTTGGCGGGGCATAGAACAGCAGACTGATGAGTGGTTGCTGCCGGTGAGCCTTAATCCCGGCCTGGTGTTGTGCGATAATGGGCTTATCATTACCTCTGGGCAGCCTGGCACACATGAGCGACTATATGCTGCAGTGCCTGCGCAACGACAGCAGAGTTGCCCACAAATTAACTTGTGCTGACTACTGGGTTGCCACCCTGCTGGATCCCCGGTACAATGTGGACAACATGCCCACCTTAATTCCCGCACTGGAGCGTGATAGGAAGATGCGCGACTACAAACGCACGCTGGTAGATGCGCTCCTGAGGGCATTCCCAACTGACAAGGGGGACAAGTGTAAGCACAAGGCGAAGGCAGAGGAGGAGGAGGTAGAAGTCGCCAACGCAGCAGGGTTAGCATGGCTGAGCTGTGGAAAAGTTTTGTCACCGCGCAACAGCAACTGCACCACCAGCTGATAGGGAACGTGTTAGCAGGAGGCATCAATTCAACAACATGGTGGAACAGTACATGCCTCCACGTACTGACTGATAGCTCTGCCCCATTCAATTTCTGGGTCTCCAAATTGTCCATATGGCCAGAGCTTGCCCTTTATGCCTTGGAGGTGCTGGCCTGCCCTGCGGCCAGTGTATTATCTGAACGTGTATTTAGCATGGCAGGGGGGGTTATTACAGACCAAAGCAGCCCCCTGTCTACAGCCAACGTGGACAAGCTCAAATTCATTTAAATGAACCAGGCATGGATCCTATAGGACTTGTCCGTGCCTTGTGCAGAATAGACATTTATAACTGCATCGCCCTCAACCATACAGTCTTGTACTCCAGGCCACTTCTTTATTGAATCCTCTTTTTTTTTATTGTACCATTATTTTGGAGGCAACCCCAAGGTAAATAAACCTCTCCTCTGTCTGGGTGTCAGGGGCCTAAAATTCTGTTAATCGCCTGCTGCTTTGGCGGGTGACATCAAGCTTGATTTTCTACTATTGGACCTCTCTCCTCTGTCTGGCTGCTGGGGCTTAAATAACTGAAAGTGGCCTTTTCCATTGCTGGGTGACATGAAGACTGATTTTCTGCTATGGGACCTCTCTCCTCTGTCTGGGTGCCAGGGGCCTACATTTCAGATAATCACCTGTTGCTTTGGTGGGTGACATTATCCTCTTTAGACTGTCAAATGACCTCTACATTGTCTGGTTGTCAGGGGCCTATATTTGGTTTCATCGCCTGCTGTATTGGTGGGAGACATTAACCTCTTTTTACTGTCAAATGACCGCCCCATTCTCTGGTTGTTGGGGGCCTATATATTGTTTCATCGCTTGCTGCATTGGTGGGAGACATTAACCTCTTTTTACTGTCAAATGACCGCCCCATTGTCTGGTTGTCAGTGGCCTATATTTGGTTTCATCGCTTGCTGCATTGGTGGGAAACATTAAACTCTTTTTATTGTCAAATGACCTTTCTTCTGTCTGAGTGTCAGGGGCTGACATAAATGATAATGGCCTGTTCCATTACAGGTTGACCTGAGTCCTGTGTTGCTGTTATGGGACCGCTCTGCTCTTTGCAGGTGCCATGGTCCTGAATTAGTGAATGAGGCCTGTGGCACTACTGGGTGAAATCAATACTGTTTTGGCATGATTGTAACTCTCCTCTTTATTGGTGACATGGGTCTGAATTTGTAAAATGAGGCCTGTGGCATTGCTGGGTGAAATCAATACTGTTTTGGCGTGATTTTAACTGTCCTCTTTGTGGGTCCCGTGGGCCTGAATGTTTGAATAAGGCCTGTGGCCCTGCAGGCAGACATGATTCCTTCTTGGATGGGATGACAACTTCAACTCCCATGTATGGTTGCCATTGGCTTAAGTCTGTGAGTGAGCCCTGTGAAACTGCTGGCAGACATGAATCATTCTTGGCTGTGATGTGAACTTCAATTCCCATGTATAGTTTCCATGGCCCTGAGTCTGTGAATGAGGCCTGTGGCACTGCAGTCAGACATGAATCCTTTTTGGCTGTGATGAGAACATCAACTCCCATAGCATTCCCACCTGATGCCACCCCAACCTCCTATTCCACCTCCTCCTCCTCCAAGTTGCCAATTGATATTGGTTAATTTTTATTTATTTTATTTTAAGTCATTTCCCTATCTATATTTGTTTGCAGGGGATTTACCTACATTTTGATGCTTTTTGCAACCCTCTAGCCCTTTCCAAGGCTATTTTACAGCCTTTTTAGTGCCCCAAAGTTCGGGTCCCCATTGACTTCAATGGGGGTTCAGGTTCTGGGTCAAGTTAGGGTCGCGTTCGGATCCCAAACCCGAACATTTTCGTGAAGTTCGGCCGAACTTCCCGAATCCGAACGTCCAGGTGTTCGCTCAACTCTATTTATATCCCATCTTCTATAACAGTGCTTTCCAGGATGACCTTGTAATCTAATATATATATATTATATCTAATATATGCAGATTCCACTGATGAAGGTCTAGTGACTGAAACATCCAGAAATTCTTGTGGCTTTTACTTTTTCTCTCTTCACCTGTATTTATATAACACTGTATGGAATGATGATTGATATGGATTTCTCATGATCACGCCTCTCCAACGAGCACCTGGACTCCACTGCTTTGCTTATTTTTTGCATGTATTTCACAGCTCAATTAACAGAATGCGGTTTCCCAGTTGCAGATAAAGTGCCATGGCAGCAAAGGGAGCGCCACTAGCAGCCCGCCACAGCCCAGCCCGCCACAGAGCCCTCCATTACACCGACACCGGTCTCCTTCACAGTGCGGCACATCCAGTTTCCTGAGGAATGCATTATTTGCCAAAACGTTATACACTTTATCTGCAACTGGCAAACCGCATTCTGTTAATTGAGCTGTGAAATAAATGCAAAAAATAAGCAAAGAAGTGGAGTCCGGGAACCTTTATCTCCTTACGTTCTTACAGATACCGTCACAAGAGTGGAAAACGAGGGAATATTCCCGGGATCTCTGTCTTTTACATCTTTGAAACGACATTGTAGCACTTTAACCGAATATCATAAAAACAGCTGTATTCCTAGGGGTCTCCGCTCACTCCTAAGACCAAATCTGTTTAAGGAAGATCCTGAGTTCTGTGATCGCTTAGAACAAATATTGAATAAATGCTCATTGGACTTAATGCTACTTACCATCGAAAAATCACACCGTACAATAACCAAATTATCCAAACAGATTGAAACAACAGAACAACAGCTTATTACAACATTGTCTCCAGAAGAGTGGACAACAACCAAAGAGAGAATCACCAGCAAACCTTGGATTTCCAGAAACACACTAAAGCTACCAAAAGATACAAATACATTAGGGACGTGTAAGACTATCGTCTGAATCGAGTTTACCGATGGCACGACCCCAACTATAACAACTCTTGTTATACTCGCAACTATTATCAATCAACCGGACCTAGTTCTTCTGGATCGGACAGCGAAAGATCCTTTCGTCCATCTCGTTTTTTAGGCAGGGGCTGGAATTGCTACAGACACAACAGAGGAGGATATGTCATGGCAGGGGACACAGACGGAAACGGACGAATACAGACTCGTTCTCAGGTAGAGTTGAGAACCTTGTAATAAACATTTCCTTTTACACATTATCCCCAGCCCAGATTTCTGCACTACAAAAAGGACTTTCATTTTACCCATCCAGTCCTCTGGATACGTTCCTATTGTAACAAGAATTGCAACGTTTCTATCGATCTATACGACTGAAGGCACACTTCTCCACTTCCACTGATCATATTACCAACAATAACATGATCACCTCAGATTCTCTGACATTATAATCATTAGGACACAGAAACAAGAGCTCCTATATGCCACCCAAAACATACCATCCCGCTGAGACCTATATTTCTTTTACTCAAAGTGCCATAAAACAGACCTTGGAACAGTACAAACAAGGCCAATATAGACATTCAAGCAACTTATCTCCTGAGGAATTCTCAGCTATCAAATCATTACAAACACACAATGACCTTATTTGCAAACCAGCTGATAAAAGGGGAGCCATTGTGGTTATGGACAAATCCATGTATTTGAAGGGAGCCCTGACCCAATTAACTGATTTACAAACTTATGAACCACTCAGTTCTCATCCCACATCTATTATTGCCAATAAGATCTCAACAGTACTCGAACACTATAAGTCATTGCAGATAATTGATTCTGATACTAAAGCATTCCTCACAAAATAACATCCAGTTATCCAGGTCTTTTACATACTCCCCAAGATTCATAAAAACATGAAAAATCCTCCTGGTCGCCCCATTGTTGCCTCAACAGACTCCATACTATCACCATTATCAATCTTCAACACCCCTAATCAAGACTTCACGTTAATTTCTCCTTGATACTAATGATTTCATCAGTAAATTACAGAATACCTCCATTAACCCTGAGGCCTTACTTATCACTATGGACGTAAATAGTCTATATACCTCCATCACCCATCAGAAAGGTATAGAAGCTGCCAAGACTTTACTCTCATCTCATTCCACCCTTTCCACATTACAGCAGTAATTCTGTATACAACTACATACTCTTGTTCTACATGAAAATTACTTTCTCTTTGGGGACCAATATTATGGTCAAAAACGGGGACCGCGATGGGAGCGAATGTAGTGCCACCGTACGCTAGTTCCTATATGATCCATTTTGAAGAAAATTATGTCTATCCCCATCCACTATTCATCAAGCATGCCAAAATTTGGCTTAGGTTTATAGATAACATTTTCTGCCTTTGGGAAGGCCCTGACTCCAGTGTCTATTATTTCTACACAGATTTGAATAGTGTTTACCCCGAACTGGGATTTACCATACATATTGATGCCACTCAGATCAGTTTTCTTGATACACTGGTACAAAAGGACCCAAGGGACGGACTAAAATTCGACTTATACAGTAAGCCCACTGATAGTAACAGTTTACTGTATTACACAAGCTGTGATCCTAGGGCCACAAAAAAATCGCTCCCACACTCCCAATACACTAGAGTCCGGTGCATAGTCACTTATCCAGATGTCTTATCTACCAGACTATCCGACATGAGTGATAAATTCTCACAAAGGGGATATCCCATCCAACTCTTAAAACAAAACACCACAGAGATTGAGGCTACACGTGACAATGAGATTAATACCCCACGAATCCCCTGTATCACAACATATCATCCAATTATGCCTAAAATTCACCATTTAATACGCAAACATTGGTTCATTTTACAACAGGCCTATCCTCAGGTACAGGAATTCCAGAGTACTTCCCCTCACTTGTTACAAACTAAGCCATAATATCAGGGACAAATTGGTTCGGGCCGATATAGGACCATTATCTAATATACCCCGGCAACGCTTCCTAAAAAATCCCATATTCGGCACCTTACTGTGCTTCACTGTGCTCAGTGTTCAAGTATTACTAGAGGTGATCACATCACTCATCCACATACAGGACAGAAATTCCCAATTAGGGATTATTATACCTGTGACTCATCATTCGTTGTAAATCTGATCAAATGCCACTGCGGACTCGCTTTCGTGGGGGTAACAACCCAACATATCCGCGACAGGATATGCAAACATAAATCCACCATCAGAAACCAACAATTACTATTACCCATACCTGCTCACTTCCATCAATATAAACACCGGATATCACAGTTACATTTTCAAGGTATTGAACATGTACCATTACCCCGAAGAGGAGTAAACCGCATCTTGAGACTACAACAATGGGAATCCTACTGGATCCACAGAATGGATACTTTGACACCTAGGGGACTTAATAGGGAATGCGATTTTCTATTTTCCCCATGTTTATAACTATTTTCCTTTATCTTTATTAAAGACGCGTTAATTTGGACTAGCAACCATGAGTGAGAAATTGCCCCCCCATCTCTCCCCTACCTCCCCCCCCTTCCCCTTCTTTCCCTTTCCGCCCCTTCCCTTTCCCCCTTCTCCTCCCCTTCCCCCTCTCACCCTCCGACCCCCAACACCCCCCCCCCTTAAATACGGGTCCGTTTTACATGATTACTGGTTATAACCTTGATCCAATACAACATGAACTAATAGATCTCTATATGGTTTCTGCATACATTTCATATAAATTTTGTCTGAACATTGCATGTTTATCTAAACCTTTCTAGCCATTTGTTATATTGATATGTAATCTTTTATCCTGTACAAGGCTAAATTTATTCCTAAATACTTACATTTTCTCATATTATATTCCTCTCTATTCCCCACTTCCCCTTTATTCCTCTATATCTATCTTATCTATTCCACTTTTTTCCCCTTCGTCCCACCTCATCAACACATACAACACATACAAGCTTCATTGTTCTGTGATAATTTTTTTCCTCCAGGGGTTGCACAGGAAAGTAATTAGGGTGTGGCTGTCCAATAGTGATGAGCGGCAGGTGCCATATTCGATTTCGACTAAATTCGCGAATATTCGAAAGAATATTCGTTTCATATTCGTCAAAATCGAATATTCGTCATTATTCTAGTTATCGCGATTAATATGCGATTTAAATAATCGCGTATTGCGATTTTAACTTAGGCTAATTTCCTATTGGTTTCATATCTAGAATTATAGCGAAGATGACGAATATGACGAATGTATTCGTCATATTCCTTAAAACGAAGATAACAAATTATTCTCCATCTTCGTTTTAGCAACCTATTCGTCAACTTCGCTAATTCTAGCAATCAAATAGGAGGGTTGACTATGGAGACAGTTGTGTTTAATTCGCTATGCGATTATATTACTTAGCTTTTATTAATAGAATAATTATATTACTTGATAATTATTATAATTATTCTATTTATTAAAAAAAAATTATATAATCGCATTGCGAATTAAACACAGCTGTCTCTATAGTCAACCCTCCTATTTGATTGCTAGAATTAGCGAAGTTGACGAATAGGTAGCTAAAACAAAGATGGAGAATACTTCGTTATCTTCGTTTTGAGGAATATGACGAATACATTCGTCATATTCGCTAATTCTACCAAGCCAAGAACGTCTCTATACTAAAATGTACTGTCGGATTTGAGAATTACGTTGAAATCGCAATGCGATTAATATAACTTCAATTAGTCGCATTGCGATTTCTACTTAGACCCGGTTTACTATGGTTGGCTTGGTAGAATTAGTGAATATGACGAATGTATTCATCAGATTCCTCAAAACGAAGATAACGAAGTATTCTCCATCTTCATTTTAGCAACCATAGTAAACCATGTCTGTTGAAATCGCAATGCGATTAATTCAAGTTATATTAATTGCATTGCGATTTCAACTTCGAGCTGGGTTTATAATGGGTCAGCTTGCTACAATTAACGAATATGGAATATATTATAGCAGTGCTAATTGAAATTGCAATGCGATTAATGTAACTTGGAGTAATCGCATTGCGATTTCTACTTAGCACTGCTGCTATATTCCATATTCGTTAATTCTAGCCTAATATGTAAGATAGCCGTGCACTGCTAAGTTGTAATCGCAATGCGATTAATATAACTTGAGTTAATCGCATTGCGATTTCAACGTAATTCTCAAATCCGACAGTACATTTTAGTATATGGAGAAGTTCCCATGGTGATGGGGACGCTCCATGAGCACGGAAGTCGGCAGAAGCGGCAACGGGCACTGACTGGAGCAGCCAGGAAGCCAGGAATCCTCAGGACAGGTAAGAACTACTTTTGGGAAGTGGGAAAGAAAAAAAATATAACTAAAAAAAAACAAAAACGAATATTCGAAATAGCGAATTTATAGCGCTATATTAGAAATATTCGCGAATTAGCGAAGTGCCGATATTCGCTAAAAAAATTCGCTATTCGAATATTCGCGCTCAACACTACTGTCCAATTAGTAGACTATGAAAAGTCAGCTGAGGGTAGCCCAGCCCTTTGAATCCAGAAAAGCGGAAAAAAACAGGCTGGTTCTGAGAACTCCATTTAAAGTAGACATATAACACGAGTTTGAGCGGCGCGTGTTTGATTAAGTGTGTGTTTGTATAAGTGTGTGACTTAAGATTAAGTGACTTCAGAGTCAGGGACTTCAGTGGGGGACTGCAATTAGCCAGTTTCTTATTACATTATATTGTATTTTTCGCTTTTCTCTAATCCCCATTTAGTATGTGTTGCACAATTGACAACGCCGTCCAGTGCACATCTTGTATGATGTATTCAGTCCTGGAACAGTCGTTCGAGGGTGTATATCTTTGTTCAAAATGTGGGCCAATTATCAGTTTAGAATCGCAAATCGAGTCTCTAAAAAGGCGAGTTGCAACACTGAGAGGCATTGAGAATTTGCAAAAGAGTTTGCTTCTCACCGAGCAAGCACTTTATGGAGCAGATAAGGGGCAGAGTGACAGTGAGGAGGCTGAGGAAAGTGAGGTAGCTAGCTGGGTAACAGTTAGAAATTGGGGTAGAGGGAAGAGTGCCAGGGAGGCTAGCCCTGATTTGACACACCCCAACAAGTTTGCACGCTTGGCAGATGAGGGGGATGTCAGTTCAGGGACAGCACTGCTGCAACAGGACACTTCCTCTGCCAGGCAGGGGAATGTCGGCTCCAGTAAGCAGGGGAACAGGAGAGCAGGGCAGCCCAGACAGGTTCTGGTAGTGGGAGACTCCATTATTAGGGGAACAGATAGGGCAGTCTGGCACAAAGACCGTGATCGCCGAACAGTGTGCTGTCTTCCCCGCGCTAGAGTTCGGCACATCGCGGATCGGGTTGACAGATTAATGGGAGGGGCTGGAGAAGATCCAGCGGTCATGGTCCATATCAGAACCAATGACAAAGTTAGGGGTAGGTGAAGCGTCCTAAAAATGATTTCAGGGATTTAGGTCAAAAGCTTAGGGCAAGGACCTCAAAGGTAGTATTTTCCGAGATACTGCCTGTACTAAGAGCCACACAAGAAAGGCAGAATTAATGCCAGAAGCCTGACTAACAAAACTGGGGAACTGGAATTAGTGATGTGTGAGGAGGACTATGATATAGTGGGAATAACTGAGACATGGTTGGATGATAGCTATGACTGGGCAGTTAATGTACAGGGTTACAGTCTGTTTAGAAAGGATCGTAAAAACCGGAGAGGGGGAGAGGTCTGCCTTTATGTGAAGTCCTATCTAAAGCCCACAGTCCAAGAAGATATAAGTGAGTGACATGAACATGTGGAGTCACTGTGGGTAGAGATACATGGAGCCAAAAACAATAATAAATTACTAATAGCAGTTTACTATAAACCACCTAATATACCAGAGTCCACATAAAATCTATTACTACATGAGATAGACAAGGCTGCAAATCATAATGAGGTGGTTATTATGGGGGATTTCAACTACCCAGATATAGACAGGGAAACTGAAAGCTGTACATCGCATAAAGGAAACAGGTTATTGGCAATAACTAAAGACAATTACCTTTCCCAACTGGTTCAGGGCCCCAACTAGAGGGACAGCCATACTGGACTTAGTATTAACCAATAGACCTGACAGAACAACAGAAGTGCAAATTGGGGGACAGCTGGGAAATAGTGACCATAAAGTAATAACCTTCCAATTATCATTCAAAAGAGCATTTCTACAGGAAGGAACAAAAATACCAAACTTCAAAAAAGCTAAATTTAGCCAACTAAGCGAGGCCATAGGCCTAACTAAAAGTCATCAAAAACAAAAATACAGCCATAAAATGGGATATCTTTAAAAGCATCCTAAATTCTCATTGTGAGAGGTACATACTGTATGTGAATAAAAGGTTAGGGAACAAAAAGAAACCAATGTGGATAAATAGAAATGTAAAGAAAGCAATAAATGACAAAAAGAAAGCATATAAATCACTAAAACAGGAGGGTAGCGAGGAAGCACTGAAAAACTATAAGGAAAAAATAGAACATGTAAAAAACAAATAAAAGCGTCCAAACTAGAGACCGAGAGATTAAATTGCCAAAGAGAGTAAAACTAACCCTAAAATTTTCTTCAATTATATAAATGTTAAAAAGTATAAATCTTAAGGTGATGGCCCTTTAAAGAGTAATGAAGGGGGAGTTGCAGAGAGCGACGAGGAGAAAGCAAAGCTGTTAAATATTATTTTCTCTAATGTATTCACTGAGGAAAATAAACTGTCAGATGGAAAGCTGAATGTAAAAATAAATCCCCCATTGAAAGTGTCCTGTCTGACCCAAAAAGAAGTACAACAGCGACTTAAAAAGATTAAAATAGACAAATCTCCAGGAGCGGATGGCATACACCCCCGTATCCTAAGGGAATTAAGTAATGTCATAGTCAGACCATAATTTCTAATATTTGCGGACTCTATACTGACAGGGAATGTTCCACAGGATTGGCGCATAGCAAATGTGGTGCCAATATTCAAAAAGGGTCCAAAAACAGAGCCTGGAAACTATAGGCTGGTAAGTTTGACATCTGTTGTTGGGGAAACTGTTTGAAAGTTTTCTGAGCGATGCTAACTTAGAGGATCTCAAAGGAAATAAGCAAATAACGCCATATCAGCATGGCGTCATGAGGGATCGGTCATGCCAAACGAATTTAATCAGTTTCTATGAGGAGGTAAGTTCTAGACTTGACAGCAGTGAATCAATGGATGTTGTATATCTGGACTTCGCCAAAGCATTTGACATTGTACCACATAACAGGTTAGTATATAAAATGAGGGTGCTCGGACTGGGAGAAAATGTCTGTAAGTGGGTAAGTAACTGGCTGAGTGACAGAAAACAGAGGGTGGTTATTAACGGTACACACTCAGATTGGGCAACTGTCAATAGTGGGGTACCTCAGGGGTCAGTATTGGGCCCTATTCTTTTCAATATATTTATTAATGATCTTTTAGAAGGCTTGCATAGTAAAATATAAATTTTTGCAGATGACACTAAACTGTGTAAAGTAATTAACACTGAAGAGGACAATATACTGCTACAGAGGGATCTGGATAGATTGGAGGCTTGGGCAGATAAGTGGCAGATGAGGTTTAACACTGACAAATGTAAAGTTATACACATGGGAAGGAATAATGCAAGTCACCCCTACATACTAAATGGTAAAACACTCGGTAACACTGACATGGAAAAAGATCTAGGAATTTTAATAAACAGCAAACTAAGTTACAAAAACTAGTGTCAGGCAGCTGCCGCCAAGGCAAATTGTAAAATTGATGGGTGATTGTAGACCTCCTTTTGCTGTATGGACCTAATTACGTCACCGTGGGTCCAGCAGCAAACATATGACAACACACCAGCAGACTTTAGCCTTTACCATCTATTCACAATTAAATCAAGCAGCTTCTATAAGTTTAAAATATTCATGTTATCAGTGACTGCCGGACCCCTGCGCTGATCGGGCGGGCACAGGTCCTGCACCCGCCGGATCAGCCCGCCGTACATGTACGGCGCTGGTCCTTAAGGAGTTAAATCAAGCAGCTTCATGTGTTTTTATCTGCTCTGTGGGCATTCAATCTCCACAGCACACAAGACATGACAGGAGAGCTTCTGCTTTGGAGTCCAAGTCCAGTTTCTTAAGATCAGAAGTTCCATCAGAATTGTGCGTAACATTCTTGCTCCCTGTGCAAAGCCATAACAAAAGGACTCTGTAGGAAGCTGAAGCTTGTTGCCCCAATTTTAAATCAGGAGCAGTAAACAATAGGAAGCAAATAAAGGGGGCTGAACTCAGCTGCTCTGTATCTCTTGTGAAGTCAATGTCTCCAACTATTCCCCTCTCACGATTTACAGCAAATACATTGTTTTCATGAAGAGATCCATCAGGAGATTGCATTGATTGTTTCATTCTCTGCAGTTTTGCCTGTGCATAACCTTCAGCATGACAGGCATATGTGCATTATGGAATTCAATGTATTTCTTGGTGAATGGTGTCTGAACCAAGGGTTTGGCTTTGTGTCTCATGTTAGCTCTAGTTGGAATGGAAAAGAACTGTACAAGAAAGATGGTTTGCATCTTTCTCTCAAGGGAACGAATGTCCTCAGTGAACAGTTCAAAGTAATTGCTAAGGAGGAGCATTTAAACTAGGATAGGGGGGCACAAGAGAGATAATCCATCAGTCCGACCGTCCCCCGAAACAACAATGCCAGAAGATGCCAGTAGCACATAGGTTAAGAAGTGACAAGCTCAGAGTCTTGTCTACAAATGCTCGCAGTTTAGTAAGATCAATGAACTTAAGTCTATAATGGCATCTGAGAATATAGATTTAGTGGCTGTTACTGAGACATGGTTCAATGAGAGTACTGACTGGGATATAACAATACCTGGGTTCTCTCTATATAGAAAAGACAGAGAAGGTAAGAGGGGGGGGGGGGAGTGGCCCTGTATGTTAAGGTAGCATAAAATCTAATCGAATACAAGTCAGCGAGACCAATTTGGAGTCAGTTTGGGTTACATTGCAGCTTGATAATCATAAGGTAACTCGTGTAGGTGTGATATATAGACCACCTAGCCAAGTCAAAGAATTAGAGGCCATTTTAGATTTTGTATACACAAATGGGAATTGGTATCTGATATTATGGTAGGGGAAAGCTTGGGATCTAGTGATCACCAGTCAGTGTGGTTTAGTATAAGTACAGTGACTGAGTGACACCACACAAAAACTAAAGTTTTAGATTTTAGAGAAACTGACTTTTCTAAAATTAGATTAGTGGTATATGAGTGCCTATCAGCCTGGAACAATTTCAATGGAGTCCAGGAGAAATGGGACTACTTAAAAGTGGCACTATTGAAGGTAACAGATAAGTGAATTAGGCTTGTCAGTAAAAGCTTAAAAAAGGAAGAGACCACTGTGGTACTCAGCAGAAGTGGCCAAAATCATTAAAAACAAAAATATTGCATTTAGTAAGTATAAAAAAAACGAGGATGACAGGGAAATTTATAAGATTAGGCAGAGAGAGGCCAAGCAAGTTATAAGAGCTTCTTAAGCACAGGCGGAAGAGAAATTAGCTCAGTCAGTGAAAAAAGGTGATAAGACATTCTTCAGATACACCAATAAAAATAGGAAATTAAAACAAGGAATTGGACTTCCGGTTCCGGCACCAGCAGGATGAGAAGCATGCTTTAGACACTCCGTGATCCCAGTCACCAAAAACCAGAAAATATCCCCGCAAACAACTGGCTAATTGCCCAGAACAGGCAGAATAATACTCGGTGTTATCACCAAATGGTCTATGGACCGATTCGTCATACAAATGGGGAAAAAGACGAAAGACACACCTGCAAAGAGTGGCAAGGTGCCAAATGCTAGCAACATGGCGGAGCCGCCGGAGACCACTGCAGCATCACAAACATCTAGCGAGGTGGACGAGCCCGACCAATGCCAAAATGGATCGGGGAAAGAGTTAGAAATTGACTACAAACATCTAGCTTTGGAGGTAGCAGCTAGAATACTCCCAGACCTCCAGGATGCACTAACCTCCACTATCTCGCAATCCTTTGCCCCGTTCCAAGCAGAAGTATCGGCGCAACACACTCGCCTGGAGGAGCTGGAACAGAGATTGGCCGCGGTTGAAACTGATAATGATTCCATACATGGGCGCTTGAAAGAAGCTATCGAAGAGAATACCAAATTGTGGAACAAGATAGACGATCTGGAAAATCGCTCCAGACATTCTTCAGATATATAAATGAAAAAAGGAAATTAAAACAGGGAATTATCAAATTAAAAACAAAAGAAGGAAGGTACAGTATATGGAAGAAGATAAAAAACTAGATGACTGCCTCAATGAATACTTCTGTTCAGTTTTTACAAAGAAAAAAGAAGGACAAGAACCTCAGTTAGGGAGGAAGACTAATGAATCTGTTGATGCATGTGTCTTTACAGAGGAAGAGTGTAACGGAACGCCTGGCACCCCGACTGGGCACCTTCCACTGACGCTTGCTCCTAGCGCTTCCCGAGGGCTCCAAGCACTCCACCGGACACCATAACCACCTCTCCTAACTCCAGAAAGCAGGAACCAGGAACAAGCTCTTACAAGAGCTTATACTCAGGGGAGTATTGTGATATAACAATCCCCAAGAGTGTAGTTATCCCATCCCCCAACCATGAGCCAAGACTTCATGAAAGGGTAAAGCAGAGCTTCTTTATTAGATGGCCAAAGCTTGGCCTTTTATGCAAGTCCTCCAGCAAAGGCTACTCCCCCGGGGACCTGATAGAGGACAGGCACACAAAATACAGTGACCAATCATCCTACAGCCAGATATATCACAACCCCACATGCATTGTACATTGTGCTTGCTGATTGCGTCACAGGCAATGTCCATTGTGCTTAGTTACTAACTGTCACTGGGGCCGTAGTCGCAGGGCAAGAGGCTGGCAAGCAGGCCTCTCCAACTCCCAGTGACAAAGGTGCTTTTGTCACAAAGAGGTTCTAAGTCAGCTGTCTAAAATTAATACAAATAAGTCACAGGGGCCTGATGGGATACACCCAAAGCTATTAAAACAGCTTAGCGGTGTACTAGCAAAACCATTAACAGATTTATTTAACCAGTCTTCCCAGAAGATTGGAAATTAGCAAATGTTGTGCCCATTCACATGAAAGGTAGTAGGGAGGAACCGGGCAACTATAGGCCAATAAGCCTGACATCACTAGTGGGGAAATTAATGGAAACCATACTTAAAGAGGACCTTTCACTGGTCCACAGTTTATTAGTCAAAGGTATGTACATGGAGAGCAGCACCCAGGGATGACCCTGCACTTACTTGTATCCCTGGGTTCCGCTCCATTCGTCCTCTGTAGCCCCAGGTACCGGCGCTCATGCCTCTCTAATTTTGCCCGGGGGTGAGACATCTTTTTTTTCCCTGGGCGTCTCCTTCTCCCAGGGCTGGAGCTCTGCCGAATCGCAGCGCTCAGCTCATATTTAGGATATATATTTTTATATATTTTATTTTTTATTTTATTTATATTTTTATTTTGCCACTAATACACTGCAAGCAGAGCTTCAGAATATATCACTGCACCGCACAACGTCAATTAGGCCCAATTTTTATTCTACTATTACACAACAGGCTTTACAACAGATCTATGCAATGCTGGATAGCGAATATATTTTTATTTTGGCATTAATACACGGCATACAGGGCTTCCGAATATATCACTGCACCGCTGAGCGGCAAAGATTTTTTTTTTCTTTTTCCACTAATACATGGAAAAAAGGGCTTTAGAAGGGATAACTGCAAAGATATTTTTCCTTTTTCAACTAATACATGATACAAAGGGCTGTAATCTTTGCCCTTCCCCACACAACGGCTAATATACGCCACTAATATAAGCCAAAAACTACTTTTGAACATAAAACTGCACCGCACAAGGGCAAATAAAATATATAAATATTTCCTTGTAATGAACCCTGTTAATGCCTGTATCAAACAGCACTTGCACCCTAATAAGACAGGTTTTCTGGAATTACAGAGCTGTATAATGGCAATTTGGCTCCTCAGTCAGTGCAGCAAGGTGAATCAGATTGTTCCTATTACCCAGGCTGTCACCTCCCTGACTGAACCCTGTTCAACACAAATGCTGGTGAAATGATTCTTCCCTATCCTTTCCCTACACCTTGAGTAATCTTTTCCTGCACTTCTAAATAATTTTTTTTTTTTCACCACAATCAAGTCTTTCCTATCACGGTCCCTAGCTCCTGCAGACGCGTCTCTCCCTGCCGCTGTATTTATAGGGCTGTGACCTCACAGATGTATCTGTGACATGCAGTGTACTTTTTCAATAGACGGTGTCCGCTTCTGACAGTGACATTACCAGTGCCACATCTCCAGTGTACCGTGTGCTCTGAAAAATTTATCTGTGACATACAGTGTACTTTTTCAATAGACGGTGTCCACTTCTGACATTATCAGTGCCATATCTGCAGTGTAACGTGTGCGCATAAAAATTTTACCTTGACATGCAGTGTACTTTTCCCATAGTTGCTGCGGATAGTGACATTACCTGTGGTACCTCTCCTATATAACGTTTCCTCATCCCAAATACCTGTGACATTCCCTGTCATTTTTTATTAGCCGCTGCTGACAGCATTGACATTATCTGCGGGATATCTCCTGTGTCACATTTCTCTTTTTACATTTTTTTGCGTATACATTTCCATTTCCTATGCTACTGTACGTGTGACATACTTTCAAGCATATATAACATTTAAAATGAAAAAGGCGAACAGTACGGGACGTGGAAGTGGCCGTGATGCTGATGGTGCAAACACTGGGCACTTTGAAACTGTGCCTGCTGCCAGTGCACAAGAAAAACAATCATCCACGATACCTAGCTTCATGTCCCAGTTTGCAGGGTGGCGCAGGACACCACTTTTGAAGTCAGACCAGTGCGACTAGGTGATCGGTTGAATTGCAACAGATAATGCTTTCAGTCTTCCACCAATTCCAGTATCAGTAGCCAGGAGTCTGGTAAACACAATCCTCACCCTGATCCTCCTTCCTCCCATCATGGAGAGTCTGGGCAAGCAAGTGATTCCGAGGACTTATTTTCATCGCCATTCCTTCATTTGGCATTCTCGCCAAGCATACTTGAAGAGGGACAGATCATCCACAGTCACAAGGAGATGACGGTGGGGAACGGCAATTACTGTTTACTGATGTGGATAATGATGAGACACAGTTCTAATAAGTCAATGGCAATTACTGTCTCAAGAGGTTGATGAAGAGGATGAGACACAGTTGTCAATTACTGAGGTTGTGGTTAGGTCAAATCAGGAAGATGAGCAGAGTGAGGAAGTGGAAGAGGAAGTGGTGGACAATAAAGTCACTGACCCATCCTGGAAAGGTGGAAAGCCGAGCGAGGACAGCAGTACAGAGGGGTAGGAATCTGCAGCACCGCAACAGGCTGGAAGAGGCAGAGCGGTGGCAAAAGGAAGAAGGCGGGCCACACCAAACAGGCCCGCAACTGTTCCCCAGAGCACCCCCTTGCAGAAATCACCCTTGCCAAGGGTTAGGTGTTCGGCCCGGATGCCTCCCGCCCTGCACCTGGACCTTCGCAAGCACCATCAGCGACCACTTCCACTTCTATGCTCCAGCGCAGCGTCCAAATGTTCTTACTCCAGGCCTTTGAACACAAGTGCAAATACCCAGCCACCCACCCAAAGGCCATAGCACTAAATGCGCAGCTTTGCAAATTACTGGCCCTGGAAATGTTGCCATTTAGGCTTGTGGACACTGAGGCTTTCTGCAGCCTGATTTCGGTGGCCTTCCCGCGTTACGCAGTCCCCAGCCGCCACTATTTTTCAAGGTGTGCCGTGCCTGCCTTACACCAACATGTGTCCCGTAAGATCACACATGCCCTGACCAACGCAGTAACAAGGAAGGTCCACTTAACCACGGACACATGGACAAGTGCATTCGGCCAGGGACACTACATTTCCCTGACGACACACTGGGTATACGTTGTGGAGGCCGGGAGCGAGTCGTACCCTGGGATGGCACAGGTGCTTCTGACGCTAAGGATTGCGGGCCCTACGTCGATCAGGATTTCCGCCAGAACTTACATTACTGGCTCCAACTCCCACTTCTCCTCCTCTGCCTCCTCCTCCACTTCCACCTCCGAATTATCCACGTGCAGCACCAGTCAGCCATCAGTCAGTAGCTGGAAGCAGTGTAGCACTGCAGTGGGGAAGTGGCAACAGGCCGTGCTGAAGCTGATATGCTCAGGGGACAATCAACATACAGCCGCAGAGCTGTGGCAGGGGTTAAGAGACCAAACTGAGCTGTGTCTCTCGCCACTCAACCTACAAGCAGGCATGGTTGTGTCTAATAATGGCCGTAACTTGGTGGCGGCTTTGGAGCTCGGCAAGCTCACACACATCCCATTCCTAGCCCACGTCTTAAACTTAGTAGTTCAGCGGTTTCTCAAAACCTACCCCAACTTGCTTTGAGCTATTGGTGAAGGTGCGCTGCATGTGTGCACATTTCCGCAAGTCATCAACCACTTCAGCCGGTCTGTCAACACTGCAGCAGCACTTGATATTGCCAGCTCACCGGCTGTTGTGTGACGTGAGCACGCGCTGTAACTCAATGTTCCACATGTTGGCCAGGCTTTGTGAACAGCAGAGGGAAGTAGTGCAATACCAGTTGCAACATGGTTGTTGCCTTTCCAGTCTGCTTCCGCTATTTACAAGCAAGGATTGGGCATGGATGTCTGATCTCTGTGAGGTTTTAAGAAACTTTGAGGAATCAACACAGACGGTGAGCGTCGATAAAGCTATTACCAGCGTTACCATCCCACTTCTGTGTCTACTCAAAAGCTCGCTGCTCACAATTAAGGACAACGTTTTGCATATGAAAAAGGTGAAAATGGGGGAAGACATTACACAGGGTGATAGCCAGACCACCCTCACCCTGGTCAATGAAGAGGAGGAGCAGGAGACGGTTGCCTCCGCTAAAGAGGGTAGTACCCATGGAAGTTTAATTCCATCTGTTCAGCGTGGGTGGGCAGAAGAGGATGAGGGGATTGAAAATCATCCTCCTGATGACAGCAAACTCTTGCCTGTTGGTACTATGGCACACATGGCTGACTCCCTTTTAGGCAGCCTTTCGCGAGACCTGTGCGTTATACGCTTTTTAGACAACACGGATTACTGGTTGTTCACCCTTCCCGACCCTCGCTACAAAGAGAACTTCTCATTTCTCATTCCTCTGGTGGAGAGGATGAGCAAAACGGTGCAATACCAGAAGGTCCTTGTTGAAAAATTGGTCCAAAAATTTCCATCTGAAAACACTGGTGGCAGAATCCGTAGTTCCTTGGGCAACCAAGGAGGGGAGACAAGGGGAACACACAGCAGTTCCAAAAGAGGCAGGGCAACACTCTTCAAAGACTGGGACAGTTTCATGACACCCTGCCAGCACCCTCACCCTGATGCACGGCCTACTGTCACAAGGATGGAAACATTTTGGAAGATGGTGAAGGAGTTCATAGCAGAATGTGTCAGCATCCTCAATGACCCTTCAGTGCCTTACAACTACTGGGTGTCCAAGTTGGACATGTGGCACAAACTGGCGATCTACGCCTTGGAGGTGCTGGCCTGTCCTGCCGCCAGTGTTTTGTCTGAGTGTGTATTTTGTGCTGCTAGTGGCATTATAACAGATAAGCGTATCCGCCTGTCAACTGAAAATGCTGACAGGTTGACTCTTATAAATATTAACAAGGCCTGGATTGCCCCTGACTTCTCGAATCCACCAGAGGAAAGCTGATGAACATAATGGCACTTTAAATGTGTTGTTTATAATGTACTGAATACACTGTATTCCCATGCAGCCCTTCCATTATATCAACATGCTTATTTGTCGCATATAATGCCCTCGCATATATGCCCTGGCATATAATGTTTAACAGGGAGAGCTCACCTACAGGCCCTCACATATAATTTGTTTGAGGGTCAGCTCAACAGCAGGCCCTCACCTACAACTTTTACAGGGTCAGCTCACCAGCAGGCCTTCACCTACAAGTCCAGTCTCTCTACAACACAATCCTCACGCTGACGGCACACTGGGTGAACGTTGTGGAGGCCGGGAGCGAGTCGGCTGCTGGCACCAGACTTGCCCTCCAATAGATCCTCGTTAAAGTATTTAAAGTTTACTCACTCCAATTACAGGGCATAGAAAGAGTCCTGTATTTTTATTTTTCATCGCTACCTCTTTGAGAGGTCGGGAGTTAGTAATTTGCATGCCTGCTGCCTACCTTGGATGTGGTAGCCATTTCTCAGGCTCCCTCTCTGGAATCAAACCCTGATTCTTCATTACCCGTTGTCACCATGGTAGGTGCAGAAAGTCGAATGGAAAGTTGATAGGGCATATATCCGAATAGATTGTCGCCATCACGGGGACGTGCGATCGGCCCAAGGTTATCTAGAGCCACCAAAATGGCAGCAGGGCGTCGACCATAATGTTTTCGATGGTCAGATCACCAGCAGGCACTCGCCCATAATTTTTTCAATGGTCAGCTAAGCAGCAGGAACTCGCCCATAATTTTTTCAATGGTCAGCTAAGCAGCAGGCACTCGCCCATAATTTTTTCAATGGTCAGCTCAGAAGCAGGCCCTCAACCATAATTTTTCGATGGTCAGCTCACCTGCAGGCCCTCACCAATAATTTTTTTCATGGTCAGATCAGCAGCAGACCCTGACCCCTAATGTTTTAGATGGTCAGATCAGCAGCATTCTACTCAGACAACTTTGTTCTCAGCAGCGACCTGGGAGTCCAAGATGCATCCAGACATCCTCCCCATGCTGTTACCGAACCATTTTGGTGGTGTGTCCATCAATTTCTGAACTCTTCCTATGAACCAGACACCCTCCCCTCTTTAGAGCAGGGGGTGCCTGGTTTAATGCTCGGGTTCTCCCAATGACTTCCATTATACAGCATCCCGATGTGTTTGGCCCGAGCACCAGAGCACTTTGGTGCTCGATCAACACTACTAATAAGCCTTTTTTCCCACTCTTACAAGCCAAAAAATGCTTTAGAACATATAAGTGGACCGCACAAGGGCAAATAAGACATAGAAGTATTTACTTGTAATAAACCTTGTTAAAGGCTGTATCAAACAACACTTGCATCCCAATAACAAAAACGGCTTGCTGGAATAACAGAGCTGTATAATGGAAATTTCGATCCACAGTCAGTGCAGCAATGTGTAATAGGATTGTTCCTATTACCCAGGCTGTACACTCCCCTACTGAACCCTGTTCTGATTCAATACTGTGGAATGATTCCTCTCTATCCTTTCCCTGAACTTCTATACAGCAAATTAAAAGTTTTAAAGTCTATCTATCACTGTCCCTAGCGCCTGCTGACGTTTCTCCCTGCACTAAGTACTGTACACTGGAAAATGGATTAATGGTACACTGAAAAATGGCTTAATCCAAGATGGCTGAGGCTATTTACAGGGCTGTGACATTACAGGGCTAGCTGGCTGCTGATTAGCTGCATGCATTGCATTGTGGGTGATCCCTCGTTCCCAGAGTTTCTTGCTCCATGTTCTAACACGTGCAGCAGCCATTTTAGGAAAAAATCCAATTTGATACCACGAAGCGTGAGGAAATTTGGATTCGGTGCGAATAGGGACAAATTAGAGATATATCTAATTTTTCCAAACCCGATTCCACTTTGCTAAATACTGATGAGCGGCAGGGGCCATATTGATTGTGAAAATCTGCAATATAATATGAGCATAATGCACGCGCAATACAGGAGTGGGTCGCTATAGCTACATTTTTAAAGCTGGTAGAAGTTTACTGAGACTGGAGAAAATGGTTGGCATGGCAGAACATTACAATAGCTTTATATGCAGAGAGTGCTCCGATATATTCGCAATTGCGCAAATCGGCAATAAATAATGCGTATATTTTTTCGCAATACGGGCAACTTCATATTTTAGCAGGTCTGACTACATATTAGTGATTGGTGCGCTAAGTATTGTTGTGAACTTTTGACATCACAGCACTATGTATGTATGTATTTAGCATACATACATACAGCACTATGTATGTAGCATGTATGTATAGACAGCAGAACCTACCTAACACCCTGCACAGCTACACTATATCACAATCTAACCTACACTGACTATCTCCCACTAACTATCTGTAATATATATGTATATATATATATATATATATATATATATATATATATATATACATATATATATATATATTAACTATCTAATGTAATGACACAGGAAAGCAGAGAGCACAGCAATAACCCTGCTCTCTCTCAGACCTGTAATAAACTGTAGAAAATGGCTTTGGGGAGGTTCTTATATACTAAAGGTGTAGGCAACTTTCCTATTGGTTGCTAAGCTCAGACAAAGACATTGTAGCCTTCTCATTGGCCCACAAGCAAAACGGGAGGTTACTGATGAAAAAAAAGTTGAATATTCGAAAATACGAATATATATCACTATATTAAAAATATTCACAAATTCTCTGAGATCTGGTTGGGGGTCATATTAACATTGGGGGACTTATTAGGGGCTCTGAGCTGAGGTCTGATTATTATTGGGGGTCTGATTGGTGTCCTGATCTGAGGTCTAATGAATATTATATATTTCCTTATTTTCCTCCTTTAAAACCTAGGTGCGTGTTATGGGCAGGTATTATTATTAATAATAATTTATTTATTTATTTATTTATTTATTTATATCACCTCTATATTCCACAATTGAGTCTTATAGGGCAAAACATATGGTATATCTTAGTTGCTAGACCTGTAGTCCCCCGTGCTGGGACTTATACCCGAGAAAGGAAACAAACTGTGTATAGTGATGGCAAATATGCTATAATTTTGGTCTAAAATATTTATTCTTGTACTATCTAACAGTTTATATTGTATATTATGCTCACATTTAAACATCCTCATGATCATACAGTTTCAAAAGTTCCATAGACATTTCGCAATCAAATTTTTTTTTTTTATCACAGTAATTTTTATTAAAGTTTAAAGATGCAAAATCAGTACAGTGTAAATACACATTTATAAACCAACATCAATATAAGAACATATGTTAACCACGCAGTGTGATAATAGAGGCGCGAAGAATAATACAGTCTCCTTGCAGCAGTACGTTAGCATAAAAAGATGGTAAAGCAGGGACATACACGGTGCATACCATTAATATATCCTCACTCATGTGGAACTTGCAGAGCCATTACCATTGACTCCGCTAAGCAGAGATGATAAGAAAGAGGTAACATAAGAATACAACAGAACAATAAGCACCAAACAACGGAAAAGCAGCACCACGGTTCAGGGTAACTGTATCAGTTGAGACGCTATCAGCTCTGTAGAGGCCAGCGAGCACATGACAATATATTCTATGCATCTGCATAAAGGCAATGCATGCAAGACAGTCAAGACGAATACCAAGAACTGGATATCCAATCAGACCACAAAAAAAAAAAATCGATATAGAGGGCAGTCTACCATGCCACATTCTCTCATACATACAAGTGGTATTCACTATCGCCACCATCTCACGAAAGGGGAGGAATCACCGGAGTTTTCCAGTGTCTAGTGATGGCAAGTTTAGTGGCCATCAAAACGTGGGCAGTAAGCGGTCGGTATCTCTGAGGAAAGGTATCTGGGAAGATAAAGAGAAGGGCTAATTCCGGGGTAAGTATAACAGGGACAGGTAGGAACGTAGTCAAAAGGTTTTGCACCTCATTCCAGAGGCCAGTGAGCTTGGGGCAGGCCCAAAGGACATGCAAAATAGATCCTCGGCCACCACATCTTCTCCAGCAAGCAGGGCTAGCAGAGGAGAACATTAAGTGGAGTCTAGCTGGTGTGTAATACCACCATAAACATGTCTTATAAATAGCTTCTTGATGGGACACACAGCGGAAGACCGAAAGGGTATTCGCAATCAAATTTTAATTCACATACTCACATACTCCCATTGCAATTGAAAATGTATACCATATATTTTTGTACATACATGCACAGAAGGAAGAAAATTACATACTTACATGCATGGAAAAACGTTCAGGTTTGACACAAAGCCTGAATGTGTCAACTATATCAGTAAAATTAACAAGGGAATTTTCCATTATATTGATTTTTTTGTGACTCACAAGGTCTCAAAATAATTTAACTTTATGTTCTTGTGGAGAAGCCCCATTAATCTTTATTGGATAATATTGGCATTTCTGACTTCTGCTTCAGAGAAGTGAAAATGCTACATACTATACATATGGAAACTAAAAAGGTTAAGATTTATTTCAAAATGGAAAAAATAATTTGTTCCCTTGAGACAATGAGAAGAAAAAAAACCTGCAAACATATGTCTTGTAGGAAGTACATTTTTACTAATATTGTCTGAAAATAACATAATAAGGGATAAACAGTATTTATTGCATGACCTTGAGTTCGTGGGCTAATTAATGACTTTAACATTACAATCTTCCATCATCAGTTTGACAAGTGTCTCACACAGTTCTCCTGTGTAGATGTGTGATGCTGCTCACCTTACATTAAAATGCTTAGTTTATGGGATTCTTCTCCCCTACAGTGCCCCACTCCTATCATTACTGCACTTTAAAAAATGAAATAAAAGGGTGGTGTCACCAGTTGTCTGATGGGTAAGGTGCTCTAATCAAGGATGTTTCCCCAAAAACATAAAATATAGTTCTATAGTAATTGTGTTGATTGGCACTCTATATCTGTGTCATCATAGAGAGGGAGTATGTAGTAATACCATAAATATAAAACAGCAGAATTTATCAATATGTATACACAGTACAGGATTAATATAGAGGGCCCTCTAAAATCAATAAATAACAAACAAATAGTCTCAAAGTGTATAAAGATAAATAAAAAAATAAAAAATAAATAATAAATAATCACTGATCTAAGACAAAGGGTGCTTTCACACTAGCGGCATAGCTATTCGGCAGGCTGTTCCGGCGGGTGAATAGCCTGCCGAATCCACCATGCCGCAAGTACCCATTGACTATAATGGGGCGGGGGGCGGAGCTACGGCGTAGCACGGCAGTGCACAGCAGAGATCGCCGGACTAAAAAGTCGGACCTGCAGTACTTTTAGTCTGGCGATCTCCGGCCGTGCACTGCCGTGCTGCGCCGTAGCTCCGCCCCCCACCCCATTATAGTCAATGGGGATGGAGCGGAAGCACGACAGTGCACAGGTACTTGCGGCATGGCAGATCCGGAAGGCTGTTCACCCACCGGAACAGCCTGCCGGATAGCTATGCTGCTAGTGTGAAAGTACCCTAAGGAGACTGGGTACAATGTATATCTATTGTCCATTCACAAATGTATATACATTGTTCTCCTTGAGGTATATTGTAGTAACTTATTGGTCCGAGATTGGTACTGTCCTCCTGGAACTATAATACAGGGTGGGCCATTTATATGGATACATCTTAAAATGGGAATGGTTGGTGATATTAACTTCCTGTTTGTGGCACATTAGTATATGTGAGGGGGGAAACTTTTCAAGATGGGTGGTGACCATGGCGGCCATTTTGAATCCAACTTTTGTTTTTTCAATAGGAAGAGGGTCATGTGACACATCAAACTTATTGGGGATTTCACAATAAAAACAATGGTGTGCTTGGTTTTAACGTAACTTTATTCTTTCATGAGTTATTTACAAGTTTCTGACCACTTATAAAATGTGTTCAATGTGCTGCCCATTGTGTTGGATTGTCAATGCAACCCTCTTCTCCCACTCTTCACACACTGATAGCAACAACACAGGAGAAATGCTAGCACAGGCTTACAGTATCCGTAGTTTCAGGTGTTGCACATCTCGTATCTTCACAGCATAGACAATTGCCTTCAGATGACCCCAAAGATAAAAGTTTAAGGAGGTCAGATCGGGAGACCTTGGGGGCCATTCAACTGGCCCATGACGACCAATCCACTTTCCAGGAAACTGTTCATCTAGGAATGCTCGGACCTGACACCCATAATGTGGTGGTGCACCATCTTGCTGGAAAAAATTCGGGAACGTGCCAGCTTCAGTGCATAAAGAGGGGAACACATCATCATGTAGCAATTTTGCATATCCAGTGGCCTTGAGGTTTCCATTGATGAAGAATGGCCCCACTATCTTTGTACCCCATATACCACACCATACCATCAATTTTTTTGTTGCTAAAGTCTTGGAGGGATCTATCCAATGTGGGTTAGTATCAAACCAATAGCGGTGGTTTTGTTTGTTAACTTCACCATTCACATAAAAGTTTGCCTTATCACTGAACAAAATCTTCTGGGTAAACTGAGGGTCCTGTTCCAATTTTTGTTTTGCCCATTCTGCAAATTCAGTGCGCCAATCTGGGTCATCCTCGTTGAGATGCTGCAGTAGCTGGAGTTTGTAAGGGTGCCATTTGTGAGTAGCTAATATCCGCTGAAGGGATGTTCGACTAATGCCACTCTCCAGTGACATGCGGCGAGTGCTACGCTGTGGGCTCTTGCTGAATGAAGCTAGGACAGCCACTGATGTTTCTTTATTAGTGCCAGATTTCATGCGTCCACATTTTGGCAAATCCAACACTGAACAAGTTTCACGAAACTTAGCAAGCAGTTTGATAACTGTAGTATGGGAGATGGGTGGTCTCATAGGGTGTCTTGCATAGAGATGGCCCGAACTATCCGCCGGCGAACAGTTCCCGGCGAACATAGCTTGTTCGCGTTCGCCTCAACGGGCGAACACATGCGATGTTCGGTCCGCCCCTATACATCATCATTGAGCAAACTTTGACCCTGTAACTCACAGTCAGCAGACACATTCCAGCCAATCAGCAGCATACCCTCCCTCCCAGACCCTCCCACCTCCTGCACAGCATCCATTTTAGATTCATTCTGAAGCTGCAGTCTTAGTGAGAGGAGGGAGAGTGTAGTTGCTGCTGATTTAATAGGGAAATCGATAGCTAGGCTAGTGAATTCAGTGTCCACTCCAGTCCTGAAAGACTCATCTGATCTCTGCTGTAAGGACAGCGTCCTGACAGCACCCCAAAAAGCCCTTTTTAGGGCTACAACATTAGTCTGCTTTTTTTTCCTTCATATACATATTGCAGTTGCCTGGCCTGCCTGTGTGTGAGGAGCTGCAGGCCCACAGACTGTAGTGTGCCCACTGCCAGTGCCCACCCCTGTCATCCCGTGTGGCACAGGACTTTGCATAAAAAAAAGGCACTTAATTTTTACACTTTAATCTAAGGTTATTTGCCTGCCAGTGTGTGTCAGGCTGACTTCCACTGACTGTAGTGTGCCCACTGCCAGTGCCCACCACTCATACCGGCTGGCACAGGACTTTGCATAAAAAAGGCATTTAATTTTTACACTTTAGTGTAATTTCAGCTGCTTGCCTGCTGCTAGTGTGTGTCAGGCCGACATCAACTGACTGTAGTGTGCCCACTGCCAGTGCCCACCCCTGTCATCCCGTGTGGCACAGGACTTTGCATAAAAAAAAGGCACTTAATTTTTACACTTTAATCTAAGGTTAGTTGCCTGCCAGTGTGTGTCAGGCTGACTTCCACTGACTGTAGTGTGCCCACTGCCAGTGCCCACCACTCATACCGGCTGGCACAGGACTTTGCATAAAAAGGCATTTAATTTTTACACTTTAGTGTAATTTCAGCTGCTTGCCTGCTGCTAGTGTATGTCAGGCCGACTTCAACTGACTGTAGTGTGCCCACTGCCAGTGCCCACCCCTGTCATCCCGTGTGGCACAGGATTTTGCATCAAAAACAGGCATTTAATTTTTACACTTTAGTGTAATTTCAGCTGCTTGCCTGCTGCTAGTGTGTGTCAGGCCGACATCAACTGACTGTAGTGTGCCCACTGCCAGTGCCCACCCCTGTCATCCCGTGTGGCACAGGACTTAGCATAAAAAAAAGGCACTTAATTTTTACATTTTAATCTAAGGTTAGTTGCCTGCCAGTGTGTGTCAGGCTGACTTCCACTGACTGTAGTGTGCCCACTGCCAGTGCCCACCACTCATACCGGCTGGCACAGGACTTTGCATAAAAAGGCATTTAATTTTTACACTTTAGTGTAATTTCAGTTGCATGCCTGCTGCTAGTGTGTGTCAGGCCCACTTCCACTAACTGTAGTGTGCCCACTGCCAGTGCCAACCACTGATACCGGGTGGCACAGTAGCTTGCCGATAAATAAGGCATTTAATTTTTAGACAGTAGTCTAATTTCAGTTGCTTGCCTGCTGCCAGTGTGTGTCAGGCCCACTTCCACAGACTGTAGTGTGCCCACTGCCAGTGCCAACCACTGATACCGGGTGACACAGTAGCTTGCCGATAAATAAGGCATTTAATTTTTAGACAGTAGTCTAATTTCAGTTGCTTGCCTGCTGCCAGTGTGTGTCAGGCCCACTTCCACAGACTGTAGTGTGCCCACTGCCAGTGCCAACCACTGATACCGGGTGGCACAGTAGCTTGCCGATAAATAAGGCATTTAATTTTTAGACAGTAGTCTAATTTCAGTTGCTTGCCTGCTGCCAGTGTGTGTCAGGCCCACTTCCACAGACTGTAGTGTGCCCACTGCCAGTGCCAACCACTGATACCGGGTGGCACAGTAGCTTGCTCGATAAATAAGGCATTTAATTTTTAGACAGTAGTCTAATTTCAGTTGCTTGCCTGCTGCCAGTGTGTGTCAGGCCCACTTCCACAGACTGTAGTGTGCCCACTGCCAGTGCCAACCACTGATACCGGGTGGCACAGTAGCTTGCCGATAAATAAGGCATTTAATTTTTAGACAGTAGTCTAAATTCAGTTGCTTGCCTGCTGCCAGTGTGTGTCAGAACCACTTCCACTAACTGTAGTGTGCCCACTGCCAGTGCCAACCACTGATACCGGGTGGCACAGTAGCTTGCCGATAAATAAGGCATTTAATTTTTAGACAGTAGTCTAAATTCAGTTGCTTGCCTGCTGCCAGTGTGTGTCAGGCTCACTTCCACTGACTGTAGTGTGCCCACTGCCAGTGCCAACCACTGATACCTGGTGGCACAGTAGCTTGCCGATAAATAAGGCATTTAATTTTTAGACAGTAGTCTAAATGCAGTTGCTTGCCTGCTGCCAGTGTGTGTCAGGCCCACTTCCACAGACTGTAGTGTGCCCACTGCCAGTGCCAACCACTGATACCGGGTGGCACAGTAGCTTGCCGATAAATAAGGCATTTAATTTTTAGACAGTAGTCTAAATTCAGTTGCTTTCCTGCTGCCATTGTGTGTCAGGCCCACTTCCACTGACTGTAGTGTGCCCACTGCCAGTGCCAACCACTGATACCGGGTGGCACAGTAGTTTGCCGATAAAAAAGGCATTTAATTTTTAGACAGTAGTCTAAATTCAGTTGCTTGCCTGCTGCCAGTGTGTGTCAGAACCACTTCCACTAACTGTAGTGTGCCCACTGCCAGTGCCAACCACTGATACCGGGTGGCACAGTAGCTTGCCGATAAATAAGGCATTTAATTTTTAGACAGTAGTCTAAATTCAGTTGCTTTCCTGCTGCCATTGTGTGTCAGGCCCACTTCCACTGACTGTAGTGTGCCCACTGCCAGTGCCAACCACTGATACCGGGTGGCACAGTAGTTTGCCGATAAAAAAGGCATTTAATTTTTAGACAGTAGTCTAAATTCAGTTGCTTGCCTGCTGCCAGTGTGTGTCAGAACCACTTCCACTAACTGTAGTGTGCCCACTGCCAGTGCCAACCACTGATACCGGGTGGCACAGTAGCTTGCCGATAAATAAGGCATTTAATTTTTAGACAGTAGTCTAATTTCAGTTGCTTGCCTGCTGCCACTGTGTGTCAGGCCCACTTCCACAGACTGTAGTGTGCCCACTGCCAGTGCCAACCACTGATACCGGGTGGCACAGTAGTTTGCCGATAAAAAGGCATTTAATTTTTAGACAGTAGTCTAAATTCAGTTGCTTGCCTGCTGCCAGTGTGTGTCAGAACCACTTCCACTAACTGTAGTGTGCCCACTGCCAGTGCCAACCACTGATACCGGGTGGCACAGTAGCTTGCCGATAAATAAGGCATTTAATTTTTAGACAGTAGTCTAATTTCAGTTGCTTGCCTGCTGCCAGTGTGTGTCAGAACCACTTCCACTAACTGTAGTGTGCCCACTGCCAGTGCCAACCACTGATACCGGGTGGCACAGTAGCTTGCCGATAAATAAGGCATTTAATTTTTAGACAGTAGTCTAATTTCAGTTGCTTGCCTGCTGCCACTGTGTGTCAGGCCCACTTCCACAGACTGTAGTGTGCCCACTGCCAGTGCCAACCACTGATACCGGGTGGCACAGTAGTTTGCCGATAAATAAGGCATTTAATTTTTAGACAGTAGTCTAAATTCAGTTGCTTGCCTGCTGCCAGTGTGTGTCAGGCCCACTTCCACAGACTGTAGTGTGCCCACTGCCAGTGCCAACCACTGATACCGGGTGGCACAGTAGCTTGCCGATAAATAAGGCATTTGATTTTTAGACAGTAGTCTAAATTCAGTTGCTTGCCTGCTGCCAGTGTGTGTCAGGCCCTCTTCCACTGACTGTAGTGTGCCCACTGCCAGTGCCCACCACTCATACCGGGTGGCACAGTACCTAGCACGTGTAGTACCACTTATCTAAAAAAAAAATGACAGGCAGAGGCAGGCCACCCCGCAGGGGCCGTCGTGGTCGTGGTGCTGTGATTTCCAATGTCCCTGGAATAATGCTCAGTGTTCAGAGGCCACGTACCCTGAACCCGAAAAATTCTGAGGACGTAGTTGACTGGCATAGACAGGACACCCAATCTTCAACAGCTTCCGCTAAGAACCTTGACGCACCATCCTCCTCCAGCTCAGCTTCGGTCACCTGCTCTCAAGTTACCACACACCCGCTCGTCGCCACCACCACCACTACCACCACAGCCAACACAGCCGCTTCACTTGATCCGTCAGAGGAGTTATTTACACATCAGTTGGATGCAATTAGTGATGCGCAACCATTATTGCCAGATGATGTAGATTACGGGGATATGTCTCAGTCAGGCAGGATTACACACATGGACGTACAGTGTGATGATGATGATGATGATGTTGTACCCGCTGCTGCTTCCTTTGCTGAGGTGTCAGATACAAGTGAAGCGGTTGATAATGACGATGTGTCCATGGATGCCACGTGAGTGCCTGCTCGAAGAGAAGAAGAGGGGGAAAGTTCTGAAGGGGAGACAGAGAGAATGAGGAGACGAGTTGGAATCAGGGGGAGGTCATCGCAAAGAGTTAGTGGCACAGTCAGACAGCATGTATCGGCACCTGGGGTCAGCCAGACAGCACGCCAGTCAATGCATGCTGTTGCCACCACCAGAATGCCGTCATTGCAAAGCTCAGCAGTGTGGCATTTTTTTTGTGTGTCTGCCTCTGATAAAAGCAATGCCATTTGCAACCTGTGCCAAAAGAAACTGAGTCGTGGGAAGTCCAACACCCACCTTAGTACAACTGCTTTGCGAAGGCACATGATCTCACATCACAAACGCCTATGGGATCAACACATGAGTACAAGCAGCACACAAACTCAAAGCCACCATGCTCCTCCTGGTCCAGCATCTTCAGCCACGTCAACCACTGCTGTCCTCCCTGCCCCCTCTCAACCACCCGTCACTCCATCTCTCACCTTTAGCAGTTCCTGCTCATCTGCCCACAGTCAGGTGTCTGTCAAGGACATGTTTGAGCATAAGAAGCCAATGTCACAAAGTCACCCCCTTGCCCGGCGACTGACAGCTGGCTTGACGGAACTCTTAGCCCGCCAGCTTTTACCATACCAGCTGGTAGAGTCTGAGGCCTTCAAAAAAAATTTCGCTATTGGGACACCACAGTGGAAGGTACCCGGACGAAATTTTTGTTCAAAAAAGGCAATCCCAAACCTCTACCATGTCATTGAAAAGGAAGTAATGGCATCTCTGGTGTAAAGTGTTGGGGCAAGGGTCCATCTGATCACTGATACCTGGTCTGCAAAGCACGGTCAGGGCAGGTATATCACGTATACTGCGCATTGGGTCAACCTGCTGACGGCTGACAAGCATGGAATGCGTGGCTCCGCAGCGGAGTTGGTGACACCATCACAACTTGCAGGCAGACCTACTGCCATCTCCTCTACTCCTACTCCATCCTCTTCGATATCCTCCTCGGCTGAGTCCTCTTCTGCTGCGGCGTCTGGCTGCACATCAACTGATTCCCCCCAGCTCCCCAAGGGCTATTCCACATCCCGGATATGACAGTGTCACGCTATCTTGGGGTTGACTTGCCTGAAAGCAGAGAGCCACACAGGACCAGCACTCCTGTCCGCCCTGAACGCACAGGTGGATCAGTGGTTGACCCCGCACCAACTGGAGATCGGCAAAGTGGTGTGTGAACATGGAAGCAATCTGTTGGCGGCATTAAATTTGGGCAAGTTGTCACATGTGCCGTGCATGGCACATGTGTTGAATCTCATCGTACAACGTTTTGTGTCTAAGTACCCAGGCTTACAGGACGTCCTCAAGCAGGCCAGGAAGGTGTGTGGCCATTTCAGGCGTTCCTACACGGCCATGGCGCACTTTCCGATATTCAGCCGCGAAACAACATGCCAGTGAGGCGCTTGATATGCGACAGCCCGACACATTGGAATTCAACACTCCTAATATTCGACCGCCTGCTCCAACAAGAAAAAGCCGTCAACGAGTATTTGTATGACCGGGGTGCTAGGACAGCCTCTGCGGAGCTGGGAATCTTTTTGCCACTTTACTGGACACTCATGCGCAATGCCTGTAGGCTCATGCGTCCTTTTGAGGAGGTGACAAACCTAGTCAGTCGCACCGAAGGCACCATCAGCGACCTCATCCCATTTGTTTTCTTCCTGGAGCGTGCCCTGCGAAGAGTTCTGGATCAGGCTGTAGATGAGCGTGAAGAGGAAGAGGAAGAGTTGTGGTCACCATCACCACGAGAAACAGCCTTGTCATCATCGCTTGCCGGACCTGCAGCAACGCTGGAAGAGGAGTATGAGGAAGAGGAGTCAGAGGAGGAATGTGGCGGCTTTGAGGAGGAGGAAGACCAACCACAGCAGGCACCCCAGGGTGCCCCAGGGTGCTTGTTGTTGTCACCTATCTGGGACCCATGGTGTTGTACATGGCTGGGGGGAAGAACAGACCGTCAATGACATCAGTGAGGACGAGGAACGGGAAATGAGTAGCTCTGCATCCAACCTTGTTCAAATGGGGTCTTTCATGCTGTCATGTCTGTTGAGGGACCCACGTATAAAAAGGATAAAGGAGAACGATCTGTACTGGGTGGCCACGCTACTAGACCCCCGGTATAAGCAGAAAGTGGCAAAAATGTTACCAAATTACCAAAAGTCAGAAAGGATGCAGCAGTTCAAAACCAAACAAAAAAATATGCTTTACACAGCTTACAACGGGAATCTAACAGGTGAAGAGGTGAGTGTAATCCTCCTCCTACCACGGCGGCAAGGACTGGACGATTTACAGATGTGTTGTTGATGGAGGACATGCGGAGCTTTTTCAGTCCTACTCATCGCCACAGCCCTTCGGGATCCAGCCTTAAAGAACGACTCGACTGACAGGTAGCAGACTACTTCGCTATAACAGCAGATATCGACACTCTGAGGAGCAATGAACCCCTTCACTACTGGGTGTGCAGGCTTGACCTTGACCTGAGCTATCCCAGTTCGCGATAGAACTTCTGGCCTGCCCTGCTTCAAGTGTCCTGTCAGAAAGGACCTTCAGTGCAGCAGGAGGCATTGTCACTGACAAGAGAAGTCGCCTCGGTCAAAAAAGTGTTGATTACCTCAGCTTCATAAAGATGAATGAGGCATGGATCCCGAAGGGACTGACAGTGGGGGATACGTTTGACTAACAAAAGGCCTGATTACATGCCTTGGCCTCAAAATGGTCCCCACGCTGCTGTATTTAATGTCTGCATACCGGATGACTTTCGTGAATTTTCCACCACCAACTAGGGTTCAAGCCGCAATGTTTTAGTCACTTTTCTGCCTGGAAAACATCAATTTTTCCGGCCGCTGCTACAATAGCGGCTGCAACAATGCCATTATTTTCAGGCATGTGTACATGCCTAATTTTTTCTGTCCTATGGTGCAGCACTGTGGCTGCAAAAACAAACCAAAAAAAAAGGCACATACAAGTGTCAATTCCCCTTCGTGATCGTTACCTTGTTGTGGTGAAGGGGCTTGCGTATCACAATGAAGCAATCATCACCTCTATAAGTGTGTTGGCAATGTTGCCACACCCCAGATGATAAGGCCGTTGCTTCATTATGGTCAGACCAAAAGCGATCGGACGGCTGGATAATATTTCATAGAAAAACATTAATGTACCTTTTTTTATATGTTGTATGGGTTTTTAATACATAAAATAAAAAATCATAATAAAGTCTCTTAATAGTTTATTAGAAATGATGCAGGCAATTAAAAATTCCCCATCAATTCCAATACAAAGCAAGTACAGAGCTCAGAACTAAATTATTTCATGATGTCGTAATGGTTCGCTAATTCGACAATGGTTAATCAATTCGACCCAATAGGGTCCGTAACAGGGATTAAACTGATAGGAATAGTACTAGTTAAGACACCACCATATAGGGTGTCACAGCACATTGCTCTGTGCACATCGCTTGCCGGACCTGCAGCAACGCTGGAAGAGGAGTATGAGGAAGAGGAGTCAGAGGAGGAATGTGGCGGCTTTGAGGAGGAGGAAGACCAACCACAGCAGGCACCCCAGGGTGCCCCAGGGTGCTTGTTGTTGTCACCTATCTGGGACCCATGGTGTTGTACATGGCTGGGGGAAGAACAGACCGTCAATGACATCAGTGAGGACGAGGAACGGGAAATGAGTAGCTCTGCATCCAACCTTGTTCAAATGGGGTCTTTCATGCTGTCATGTCTGTTGAGGGACCCACGTATAAAAAGGATAAAGGAGAACGATCTGTACTGGGTGGCCACGCTACTAGACCCCGGTATAAGCAGAAAGTGGCAAAAATGTTACCAAATTACCAAAAGTCAGAAAGGATGCAGCAGTTCAAAACCAAACAAAAAAATATGCTTTACACAGCTATACAACAGGGAATCTAACAGGGGAAGAGGTGAGTGTAATCCTCCTCCTACCACGGCGGCAAGGACTGGACGATTTACAGATGTGTTGTTGATGGAGGACATGCGGAGCTTTTTCAGTCCTACTCATCGCCACAGCCCTTCGGGATCCAGCCTTAGAGAACGACTCGACTGACAGGTAGCAGACTACCTCGCTATAACAGCAGATATCGACACTCTGAGGAGCAATGAACCCCTTCACTACTGGGTGTGCAGGCTTGACCTGTGGCCTGAGCTATCCCAGTTCGCGATAGAACTTCTGGCCTGCCCTGCTTCAAGTGTCCTGTCAGAAAGGACCTTCAGTGCAGCAGGAGGCATTGTCACTGACAAGAGAAGTCGCCTCGGTCAAAAAAGTGTTGATTACCTCAGCTTCATAAAGATGAATGAGGCATGGATCCCGAAGGGACTGACAGTGGGGGATACGTTTGACTAACAAAAGGCCTGATTACATGCCTTGGCCTCAAAATGGTCCCCACGCTGCTGTATTTAATGTCTGCATACCGGATGACTTTCGTGAATTTTCCACCACCAACTAGGGTTCAAGCCGCAATGTTTTAGTCACTTTTCTGCCTGGAAAACATCAATTTTTCCGGCCGCTGCTACAATAGCGGCTGCAACAATGCCATTATTTTCAGGCATGTGTACATGCCTAATTTTTCTGTCCTATGGTGCAGCACTGTGGCTGCAAAAACAAACCAAAAAAAAGGCACATACAAGTGTCAATTCCCCTTCGTGATCGTTACCTTGTTGTGGTGAAGGGGCTTGCGTATCACAATGAAGCAATCATCACCTCTATAAGTGTGTTGGCAATGTTGCCACACCCCAGATGATAAGGCCGTTGCTTCATTATGGTCAGACCAAAAGCGATCGGACGGCTGGATAATAATTCATAGAAAAAACATTAATGTACCTTTTTTTTATATGTTGTATGGGTTTTTAATACATAAAATAAAAAATCATAATAAAGTCTCTTAATAGTTTATTAGAAATGATGCAGGCAATTAAAAAATTCCCCATCAATTCCAATACAAAGCAAGTACAGAGCTCAGAACTAAATTATTTCATGATGTCGTAATGGTTCGCTAATTCGACAATGGTTAATCAATTCGACCCAATAGGGTCCGTAACAGGGATTAAACTGATAGGAATAGTACTAGTTAAGACACCACTCATATAGGGTGTCACAGCACATTGCTCTGTGCACGCGCAGTGCCCCAATTTGGGAGTAAGAGGACCGACGAAGCTGCTTTTTCCATCTCCCGGTTCCTGAAATCAATTTAGTTTAGTGTATGAGAGTTTGGTCTGTCACTGTGAAGGCAGTCGAAGGTACCCGGCCTAAATTTTTTTTCACAAAAGGCAATCCCTGATATGGGACGTAACAGGGATTAAACTGATGAGAATAGTACTACAGAAAATACCACTCATATCGGGTGTGACAGTAAATTGCACGGCGCAGACGCAGTGACCGTGGTTTAAAACAGAGTGGAGGGAGCCAGCGTTTTTTAACCATCTCCCCGTTCGAAAAATCTATTCAATAAATGGCCCCCAGATTGGGGACGTTAGAGGGAGTAAACTGATGAGAATAGTACTACAGAAAATACCACTCATATCGGGTGTGACAGTAAATTGCACGGCGCAGACGCATTGACCGTGGATTAAAACAGAGTGGAGGGAGCCAGCGTTTTTTTAACCATCTCCCCGTTCGAAAAATCTATTCAATAAATGGCCCCCAGATTGGGGACGTTAAAGGGATTAAACTGATGAGAATAGTACTACAGAAAATTATACTCATATTGGGTGTGACAGTAAATTGCACGGCGCAGACGCAGTGACCGTGGTTTAAAACAGAGTGGAGGGAGCCAGCGTTTTTAACCATCTCCCGTTCGAAAAATCTATTTAATAAATGGCCCCCAGATTGGGGAGTCGGGGACGTTAGAGGGATTAAACTGATGAGAATAGTACTACAGAAAATACCACTCATATCGGGTGTGACAGTAAATTGCACGGCGCAGACGCATTGACCGTGGAATAAAACAGAGTGGAGGGAGCCAGCGTTTTTTTAACCATCTCCCCGTTCGAAAAATCTATTCAATAAATGGCCCCCAGATTGGGGACGTTATAGGGATTAAACTGATGAGAATAGTACTACAGAAAATTATACTCATATTGGGTGTGACAGTAAATTGCACGGCGCAGACGCAGTGACCGTGGATTAAAACAGAGTGGAGGGAGCCAGTGTTTTTTTAACCATCTCCCCGTTCGAAAAATCTATTCAATAAATTGCCCCCAGATTGGGGACGTTAGAGGGATTAAACTGATGAGAATAGTACTACAGAAAATACCACTCATATCGGGTGTGACAGTAAATTGCACGGCACAGACGCAGTCACCGTGGTTTAAAACAGAGTGGAGGGAGCCAGCGTTTTTTTAACCATCTCCCCGTTCGAAAAATCTATTCAATAAATGGCCCCCAGATTGGGGACGTTAGAGGGATTAAACTGATGAGAATAGTACTACAGAAAATACCACTCATATCGGGTGTGACAGTAAATTGCACGGCGCAGACGCAGTCACCGCGGTTTAAAACAGAGTAGAGGAAGCCAGCGTTTTTTTTAACCATCTCCCCGTTCGAAAAATCTATTTAATAAATGGCCCCCAGATTGGGGAGTCGGGGACGTTAGAGGGATTAAACTGATGAGAATAGTACTACAGAAAATACCACTCGTATCGGGTGTGACAGTAAATTGCACGGCGCAGACGCAGTGACCGTGGATTAAAACTGAGTGGAGGGAGCCAGCGTTTTTTTAACCATCTCCCCATTCGAAAAATCTATTCAATAAATGGCCCCCAGATTGGGGACGTTAAAGGGATTAAACTGATGAGAATAGTACTACAGAAAATACCACTCATATCGGGTGTGACAGTAAATTGCACGGCGCAGACGCAGTCACCGTGGTTTAAAACAGAGTAGAGGGAGCCAGCGTTTTTTTAACCATCTCCCCGTTCGAAAAATCTTTTTAATAAATGGCCCCCAGATTGGGGAGTCGGGGACGCTAGAGGGAGTAAACTGATGAGAATAGTACTACAGAAAATACCACTCATATCGGGTGTGACAGTAAATTGCACGGCGCAGACGCATTGACCGTGGATTAAAACAGAGTGGAGGGAGCCAGCGTTTTTTTAACCATCTCCCCGTTCGAAAAATCTATTCAATAAATGGCCCCCAGATTGGGGACGTTAGAGGGATTAAACTGATGAGAATAGTACTACAGAAAATTATACTCATATCGGGTGTGACAGTAAATTGCACGGCGCAGACTCAGTGACCATGGATTAAAACAGAGTGGAGGGAGCCAGTGTTTTTAACCATCTCCCGTTCGAAAAATCTATTCAATAAATGGCCCCCAGATTGGGGACGTTAGAGGGATTAAACTGATGAGAATAGTACTACAGAAAATACCACTCATATCGGGTGTGACAGTAAATTGCACGGCGCAGACGCAGTCACCGTGGTTTAAAACAGAGTGGAGGGAGCCAGCGTTTTTTTAACCATCTCCCCGTTCGAAAAATCTATTCAATAAATGGCCCCCAGATTGGGGACGTTAGAGGATTAAACTGATGAGAATAGTACTACAGAAAATACCACTCATATCGGGTGTGACAGTAAATTGCACGGCGCAGACGCATTGACCGTGGATTAAAACAGAGTGGAGGGAGCCAGCGTTTTTTTAACCATCTCCCCGTTTGAAAAATCTATTCAATAAATGGCCCCCAGATTGGGGACGTTAGAGGGATTAAACTGATGAGAATAGTACTACAGAAAATTATACTCATATCGGGTGTGACAGTAAATTGCACGGCGCAGACGCAGTGACCATGGATTAAAACAGAGTGGAGGGAGCCAGTGTTTTTTTAACCATCTCCCCGTTCGAAAAATCTATTCAATAAATGGCCCCAAGATTGGGGACGTTAGAGGGATTAAACTGATGAGAATAGTACTACAGAAAATACCACTCGTATCGGGTGTGACAGTAAATTGCACGGCGCAGACGCAGTCACCGTGGTTTAAAACAGAGTGGAGGGAGCCAGCGTTTTTTTAACCATCTCCCCGTTCGAAAAATCTATTCAATAAATGGCCCCCAGATTGGGGACGTTAGAGGGATTAAACTGATGAGAATAGTACTACAGAAAATACCACTCATATCGGGTGTGACAGTAAATTGCACGGCGCAGACGCATTGACCGTGGATTAAAACAGAGTGGAGGGAGCCAGCGTTTTTTTAACCATCTCCCCGTTCGAAAAATCTATTCAATAAATGGCCCCCAGATTGGGGACGTTAGAGGGATTAAACTGATCAGAATAGTACTACAGAAAATTATACTCATATCGGGTGTGACAGTAAATTGCACGGCGCAGACGCAGTGACCATGGATTAAAACAGAGTGGAGGGAGCCAGTGTTTTTTTAACCATCTCCCCGTTCGAAAAATCTATTCAATAAATGGCCCCCAGATTGGGGACGTTAGAGGGAATAAACTGATGAGAATAGTACTACAGAAAATACCACTCATATCGGGTGTGACAGTAAATTGCACGGCGCAGACGCAGTCACCGCGGTTTAAAACAGAGTAGAGGAAGCCAGCGTTTTTTTAACCATCTCCCCGTTCGAAAAATCTTTTTAATAAATGGCCCCCAGATTGGGGAGTCGGGGACGTTAGAGGGATTAAACTGATGAGAATAGTACTACAGAAAATACCACTCATATCGGGTGTGACAGTAAATTGCACGGCGCAGACGCAGTGACCGTGGATTAAAACAGAGTGGAGGGAGCCAGCGTTTTTTTAACCATCTCCCCATTCGAAAAATCTAATCAATAAATGGCCCCCAGATTGGGGACGTTAAAGGGATTAAACTGATGAGAATAGTACTACAGAAAATACCACTCATATCGGGTGTGACAGTAAATTGCACGGCGCAGACGCAGTCACCGCGGTTTAAAACAGAGTAGAGGAAGCCAGCGTTTTTTTAACCATCTCCCCGTTCGAAAAATCTATTTAATAAATGGCCCCCAGATTGGGGAGTCGGGGACGTTAGAGGGATTAAACTGATGAGAATAGTACTACAGAAAATACCACTCATATCGGGTGTGAAAGTAAATTGCACGGCGCAGACGCAGTGACCGTGGATTAAAACAGAGTGGAGGGAGCCAGCGTTTTTTTAACCATCTCCCCATTCGAAAAATCTATTCAATAAATGGCCCCCAGATTGGGGACGTTAAAGGGATTAAACTGATGAGAATAGTACTACAGAAAATACCACTCATATCGGGTGTGACAGTAAATTGCACGGCACAGACGCAGTCACCGTGGTTTAAAACAGAGTAGAGGGAGCCAGCGTTTTTTTAACCATCTCCCCGTTCGAAAAATCTATTTAATAAATGGCCCCCAGATTGGGGACGTTAGAGGGATTAAACTGATGAGAATAGTACTACAGAAAATACCACTCATATCGGGTTTGACAGTAAATTGCACGGCGCAGACGCAGTGACCGTGGATTAAAACAGAGTGGAGGGAGCCAGCGTTTTTTTAACCATCTCCCCGTTCGAAAAATCTATTCAATAAATGGCCCCCAGATTGGGGTCGTTAAAGGGATTAAACTGATGAGAACAGTACTACAGAAAATACCACTCATATCGAGTGTGACAGTAAATTGCACGGCGCAGATGCAGTGACCGTGGATAAAAACAAAGGGGAGGGAGCCAGCGTTTTTTTTAACCATCTCCCCATTCGAAAAATCAATTCAATTCACCTTTTGGGGACCCTTGGTGTTGTACGTGGCTGGGTGGAGGAAGAAACCTTCAATGACATCACCGGGACGTGGCTAGAGGTTTGCGGTTGTGCAAATGAACTGTTTGCGGTTGTTTGCGGTGCATTAAAAGGGGAGTTTGGTCTGTCAATGTCTGTAAAGTGGGCGTAACCCTTACACTACCTGATCGATACAACATCATACCTGATCGTATACACACACTGGATGTTTTAAAGCATGTTATTCAAAACAATTTAGGAATGTTAGTTGATTTATGCCCTTTATGGATTAAAACCCGACTCTGCGTCCACTACGTAATTTTCCATGGGAGTTTTGCCATAGATCCCCCTCCGGCATGCCACAGTCCAGGTGTTAGACCCCTTGAAACAACTTTCCCATCACTATTGTGGCCAGAAAGAGTCCTGTGGGTTTTAAAATTCGCCTGCCAATTGAAGTCTATGGCGGTTCGCCCGGTTCGCCCGTTCGCGAATATTTGCGGAAGTTCGCGTTCGCTGTTCGCGAACAGAAAATTTTATATTCGCGACATCACTACTGGTTATCAGTTATAATATTATTTACAGTCACATACTCCTGTATATAGTCCCTTAAGAGTCCTTCAAACATTTTTCCCCACAACCAACTGGTCTATAATTTCCTGTGGAAGACTTAGATCCTTTTTTGAATATGGGCACCACATTTGACTTGCATCAATCAATTGGCACTGTACCAGTACCTAGAGAATCTTTAAAAATTATAAACATGGGCACATCAATGTTTGAACTGAGCTCATGATGGTCTTGATGGCCTCTCTGTGAGCAAATGGATAAGTTATATATTTTTATTTTTATTCTAACCCTGATTAACATCTGAAAGGCCTCCATTTTAACATCAGATGCCGGGATCAGCGATGAATGCGGCATCTGAGGGGTTCAATGATGGGGGGCAACGCAAGCGCCGTTCCCAGTCATTATGCCCACTACTTACAAAGGAATTAGATTTGTGACAAAGTAATTCGTAACGAATCTAATTTCTTTGTGAAATTCGGTGAAGCAGCCTAACCATCATCTATTGTGTGTGGTGTGATCCTGTGATATATCTATATATAAATATTATGCCAATCTGTAGAGAGAAAGACATGGATCACATATCCACATTCTAAGCATTTACTATATCTAATACTTGTCAGCATAATTTATAAATATAGATTTATAAAAATTTTTAAATATAAACATGTCCTACAAGGTACTTAGTATGCATTCTGATCAAAATGTATAGACCAACTCATCACGTCAAGGTGGCCTCTTTTGAGTGAGTCCCTACTCTAATTTTGAGCAGCACCAATTGGTGAGCATTGCCACCAAAACAAAGCACTTGAAATTGGCAAGACCTAGCAGCTAAACAATGCCCCTTGCTAACAGACTAGAACCCCCTTGGCAAAGGGCTCCATCAATCCACAGGCACAAAACCACAGCAGCAATCAACCACCATGCAGCACCTCATCACAGGAACAGATTTCAAAAGCTCACCACTCCATTTGGTTTTAGAAACCAAACTGTGGCTACAGTGGGCCTATGCATTTTTGTCAAAACTAGTGTTGAGCGAATCGAAGTCAAATGTATGGACTCGACTAGAATTTCAGGAAAAATGTGAGTTGCCGCAAAGTCAAAGTTCCTGTGCTTCATGGTAATGAATCAATTTTCCCTGAAATGGCGGTAAAAACAAAAACATACTCACATCATCCATTTGCTTGAGAAAGAGGCCGTTGTGGCCATCTTGATTGCAGAAACCAGGCAAAATCTTTTGTGGGGTTATGTATGACACCACCACATCGGTGTACTGGTCTGGCTTGGTGATGTCACCCCTGATGACGTCACCGAGCCCAGCCAGTGTGATGATGTCATCACATCATCGCGCAATATTTTGTGTGGTGTCTTCAATCAAGATGGCCGCATTGGCCCTTATGCAAGCAAAGGCATGAGTATTTATTAATTTTTTAGTTTTACCCTGATTAACCTCTGAAAGGCCTTTATTGTAGCCTCAGATGCCATAATCACTATTCCCCATCATTGCATCCTCTACATACAACGAAACGTGCTTTGTGACAAAGTAATTCGTCACAAATCTAATTTCTTTGAGAAATTCAGTGAAGCAGACAAATTTTTCATAATTTCGCTAATCTGTAGTCAAAATGTATACTAAGTTTATAGGACATGTTTATAAATTATGCTGAGAAGCAATAGGTCAATATATAGCATGTGGATGTGTGAACCATGTCTTTTTCTATACAGATATTCTATATAATATTACCTTTCATTGTAATCCAACCTGTGATGATAACTGGCATGTTAGGTAGGGAATAGTGCAGCCCTAAATTCCACCCACAGCACTGTTCCTACCTACTGGGACGATCCGTGCTAAATGGCAACCCCCAACTGGGCAATGGACATAATCAGGGGGGTGAAGGCATAACCTAACAGACTGAGTCAGAACTGATGGGCACAACTAGGGACTGAATCAGAATAAAAGAGCAAAACCAATAACAAGTCTAAGTCAAAACCAGAGAGTCAAACACAAAGTCAAACACAAGAAAGGGTCAGCACCAAGAGATAATTTCATGGCCAAATCAGCAAACACAATGAATATATACATGAATATACATGAATACATTCGAATACACTCAAGCACACAAAATAAATGATTATCATCTCCTGATAGTATCCCAGAATCCCATCTGTGCTCAATGAAGACCTACACATCATCACCCATAGAACACAATGGACAAGTGCCAAAAGACCATAGATCAAACAACTAATAAACTACTGATTATTCCTCTACATTGAACTGACTAATATTGCATTGCATATTTTATTATATCGGAGTGCTGCTGGCTTAATTCTATATATATAAATTTACAAATACATCTCTATTTATGCTTGTATTATCCATTCTATATATTTTTTATATATATTTTATATAATTTTTTTCTCATATATATTTATTTTCATATTTTTTTCATACGTTGTTCTATTTTTTACTATTTTTTTACACTTTTTTCATATTCTGTTCTGTTTTCTAACTTCATCATTTTTCATTCATTATTATCATATTTTGATTCCATTTTCCACTATTTTACTACCCCTGCATACCAACACCCACAAAATGGAATCAACGTAACACCATATCCATTCCAGGTCTTATTTTTAACCAATTAACCAATTACCGCCCTTTTTGCCTGGTCAATCACCAGGTAAAAAGAGAGTACACCTGGACATAGTGGGTACCACTGATGAAGGGGATAGGACACTCCCCGAAATGCATTTGGTACAGGACAGCGAAACACCCACACCCCGCTCTTGGTCCCAACTAGAGTTGGTCACAAATACCCTAAAACTGGAAAGCGCTTTCCACCTCCAGAAAATCCACCACGATCGAAATGGCAGAAGATTCTCCCCCGCTGACACACACTCCGGTGACGTCACAACCACGTGGGACGCCAAGCCCCATAGTGGGTGAATCTACTCCGCTTAACACGCCCTGAGTTTTGAAACCGGGTGCACCAGCCGGCACATCAGCCATACAACAGCCATATCCCGGCAGTGAGATAAAGTTAACACTCTGTGGGACACCACATACGAGTTTAAACATCCTCACTGCGTACAAATATACCCAGCTTATGTTCCATTTATCTGAATGCACAGCTATAAATTGCCGACTGTATATATCTGATTTATCTGATCTGACGCAGATTATTGAATATATCTATATAATAGTGGATCCAATCTTATATATCCAGCCTACTCTCTCCATCTATATCCAAAGAGATAACCACATATTACAGATTGGATATATTAGATGGAATTCAGTGGATCAAATACATCCATATAAGACTGAATACACCTGACATCTAACTGGCACTGATGAGGTGTTGAACATATTTGCTACAAATTGATCCCACCTAAACCATCAAGAGAGACCACCTTATAACACTTAAGAATTATACCTATAAAATCAACTGGGACCATTTGTTGAACTACAGAGTCTTTAAGGACTATTTTTAATCTTTTATTTTTATCTTGATTTTTATTCATATCCATTTTTATCCTTGTGTTTTTTCAACCATTTGTCCTACTAATAAACTAGATAGACTCTCACTACGATTCCAGCGTATTTCGAAATGTAGAGTGCCTGCCTTCCTTCCTCATAAAGTCAGCAAACAGAGGCAAGGTTACAAACAGACATCAAGTCAGAGATCCAGAATCCAGAGAGCATACAACAAAGCTTATGAGGCAGGAAGACCAATTACAGGCCCCTATGGCCAGCAGTTGCGTGCTTAAATAACCAGCTGACAAGATGCACATGACGCTGGCCCCAAGCCTGATTGGCCCAGTACCCCTGCTCCCTTGTAGACCGATAATCCCCACTGTCTGCCTGGCTAATTGCCATGGCAGTGTAGTAACTTGGGCAGAGCCACATTAGAAAGGCCTGATTTGCCACAGAAGTGCGAACAGTTAAGAACATGACAATAACGGGTTCAGTCTCAGTGGTCAGTGTGATAACTGGAAGATATCAATTAGAAATTAGCGAAGTTTTGCAAAATTAAATTCGGCTGCTTCGTCAAATTTTACAAAAAAAATTGTTTCGTGACAAATTACTTCGTCACGAAGCGCATTTTTTTGTAAGTAGCAGATGCAATGACAAGGAGCTGCGATAGTGCAACTCCCCATCATTGTACCCCTCGGATGCTGCATTCATGCATGATCGTGGCATCTGAGAGTAATAATACAGTATAAAATTAACTAAAAAAAAACTCCTCCATTTGCTAGCGAAAGGCCGGCCGCACTCATCTTGCTTGAAGATCTTGCGTAAAATCTCGCGCAGCCCGAGATGACGACACCACGCACGATATTTCGGCCAAGATCTTCAATAAGGTGGTGGTGCTTAGCCCGTCGCAAGCAAATGGAGGAGGTAAGTATGATTTTATTTTTTTTTACACAATTTCAGGTTAAATCAATTCATTACCACGAAGCACAAGGAAATTCGGCTTTGCCGCGAACCAATCTATCCACTTTGTTGGATTTGATTCGCTCATCTCTAATTTCAATATTTCTTTTAAATGCATAAATATAATAAGTGACATGAAAAGTGTTGTAAAATTATTTAAAGTTATACTCAACATAACATTGTAATTTAAAAACAGGTTATTTTTCTGATGATGAACTAGTAAGACTAAACAGCTCATCACAACACGTTATCAGATCTATTATGAAGATGTGCAGGGGAAGAAGTGTTGAGTCCCATCTAAGTCAATGCTTTATGTAGTAAGCTTTAAACTGTCACACCACATCACTTTTTGCTGTCGGGTGGTATTCATCAAGCCTCGCTGTCACAGAACCTTTTGAGGATACATGGAACAGCACTCCAATTGAATGAAAAGTTAATTTTCATTCCTTTGAAAGAATCAATGTTAATTAGGGTAAACAGGACATAATTTGATAACAGAAATTAGTATTAAGAGCTATCTCTGTATAATTGTACAGACCCACAAAGTACATCAATTCCAAAATACCTACTTAACAATTTATATGAATAGAGATGAGTGGTTGGTACGCCAAATTTTGCTAAAAAATTTGCTTCGATCCAAATGTATTTGCGGTGAATCGTGATAAAAAATGGCTATTTCTGGGCTACAGAGAGCCTTTATAGGGGTGTAGAACACTTTGCCTTACAGTAACACGCAGCCAATATGGCACTTGCATGAATCTTCACAGGATTCGTCTCCAGGTGGAGAGGAATTTCTTTCTTGGCATGCTTTCTTCATCAAAACACCACGTTGTTGAATAAACAGTCTGGCTGATTCTCTCCTGTAGTAGGCAAAATGGAAATGTTACTAGTAAGTTTATTAAATATTTTAATATTAAATTAATTGTATATAATAAGGATGCCCTCCTTTTCATTTCTCTGATGACTAGGAACCCGTGATGTTTTCCCTGACGAAGAGACCAGGCCTGGTAGTTATTGTTTGAATATTGATTAACTTTACTCTTCCAGGCTCCAAGCTATCTTTAAGCTTTGTATTCTCCTTGTCTGTAGCTACTGGAGGCCTGTTCATGCCAGGCAGGTTCCTACAGAAGTATCTTGGTCGATGAGCAGCCAATTCCGCACTTGCATGAATCTTTACAGGATTCGTCTCCAGGTGGAGAGGAATTGTTTTCATTGCATGCTTTCTCCATCGGAACACCACGTTGTTGAAAAAACAGAAGACTGGCCTATTCTCTCCTGTCTTAAGCAACATTAAATGTTTATTAGTAAGTTCATTAAATGTTTAATATTAAATTTAACCAAAACATGATTAAAATTATAAGAAAGTATTCTTAAAATCACCAAAACTGATCAAATAACTCAAATATGAACTCAGCGCACTCCTTTTACACCATTGTCAGCAGATTTGAAATAGATGTCTACATAACCTGTTCTATCAAACGCTTATACAAGTAGAGCCCTCCAACAGAGTGGAGAGGGTGTCAGCAGTAAATTTTTGTTGATGTCACTGATTAATTTGCCCTTCCTGTGATCTGTCTTAACAATAACCCACAAAAAATGGATCCTGTCTGGGGAGCATAAGCCTTCACTTGCTCAGAATTTGCTCAGTAATCCATTAGTACTGGTAATGCAAAAAAAAAAACAGGAGTGGACCTAAAACAGAGATGATATGTGAAGGTAATATTTGTATGTTTTCTGTGGTTTGTACCCACTCCTGCTTTTGGCTACCAAATCGTAAGCCAATTCTGATGGGACCATACAGGCCTTACAGCTGCTAGACAGACAGGATCCATTGTGCGTCCCATTTTTCCTTCATTCTGACCATTCAGAAGAAAGGTCAAATAAATGATGATATTAAGAAGCCCAAACAAGGATAATAGCGACCCTGTCATAGAATGGGGAGGGTGGTAACAGCATGAGAAGTCCACAGAGTGGCCCTATGACATAGTGGTGAGGTGGAAGCAGCATAAGGAGACCACCAAGTGGCACAATTACAGGGTATGGTGGTGGCGCCAGCATCAGGAGGCCACAGAGTGGCACAATGACAAAGTGTGGAGGTGACAGCAGCAGTATGATTAGGACACAGAGTGGCAAGGTGACATAGTGTCAAGATGGCAGCAACAGCAGCAGCATAATACCACAGAGTGGCGTGTTGACATAAAATGGACATGGCAGCATCAGCAGGCCACAGAGTGGTAAGGTGACATGGTGTGGAGATGGCAGCAACATCAGCAGCATGATACCACAGAGTGGCAAGGTGACATAGTTTGGACATGGCAGCATCAGGAGGCCACAGAGTGGCAAGGAGACATGGTGTGGAGATGGCAGCAACAGCAGCAGCATTATACCACAGAGTGGCACTGTGATATAGTGTGGAGATGAATGATCTAATCTGATGTATCAGGCATTGGTGGGTGGAAATCCTGGCAGGTCCCTGCCTGATTAATCTTGACAAAAGTAAGTCTCTCCACATTTTGGTCGGACTGGCGAGTTCTTCTTGGGGTAACTATGGCCCCCACCACACTAAACACCTGCTCTGATTCCACACTACTGGCCAGGCAGGACAGCTTTTCCAGGGTAAACTCGGCCAGTTGCGGCCAGAAATCTAGTTTGGCTGCCAAGTAGTCCAGCAGATCTTCTATGACAGCTGGCAGAGTGCTGTCAAAGTATGCCACCACCTGCTGGTTTAGGTCCTGCTCCAGGTCTACCTGCTGCTGCTGGTGAGTAGTTTCTTCACTATGTGGGTGAAGAAAGATGCTCATCAGCGACTCTAGACTCAGGCTGCTGATGCTGCTGTCACTTGCGACAAAGTCGAAGATCAAATCAACCAATCAAGAACTGCTGGGTTGCTAGTCATGACACGACCGCTAGCTGACATGTGGACCTGAGTCCTCGGGAAGGAACCCATGCTGCCACGTCCCCTTACTCTGCTGCGGCCTGTGCTTACGCCAGAATCATTTACGACTATGAAAATCCCCTGTGCCGGGCCTGGCACTTCTCTGTCTGACAAACTTTTAGCTGAACTAAATAAATTGAAAGCAAATAAAAACACCCCTAAAAGCAGCAAATATGTATTTCTGTTTTTTAATTAAATAGGCAACTAAATTTGAAATTGGCAAGGAAACTATTTCAGCGTAAATAACAGCAAAAGTAAACTGCATATATATTTCTCGTATTGGACTAAGATAGGCCACTAAATGATTTCTAAGTAAAAAAATTCCTCTAGAAATATATGATAATATATGCTTTCAGTGCAAATAAAACCAAATGTGAAATTAGTCTATATTTCTCTAAAAATATAGCAATAAACTCTTTAAGCGAAAATAACGCCAAATGTGAACTACGTTTATTTTTATTGTATTGTAGTAAAATATGACAAGAAACTCTTTTAGCGCAAATAACACCAAATGTGAATTGCGTCTACTTTTCTCGTACTGTAGTGAAATACGTCAATAAACGCTTTAAGCGTAAACAACAGCAAATATGAACTAAGTCTATTTTTCTCTTTTTCTTTAGAAATATGGCAATAAATGCTTTGAGCGCAAATAACAACAAATGTGAACTGTGTCAATTTTTCTCGTATTGTATTGACATACAACAAGAAGCACTTTTAGTGCAAATCACACCAAATGTGAACATCGTCTATTTTTCTCGTATTGTAGTGAAATATGACAAGAAACGCTTTTAGCGCAAATAACACCAAATGTGATCTGCGTGTATTTTTCTCGTATTGTAGTGGAATACGACAAGAAACTCTATTAGCCCAAATAACACCAAATATGAACTGCGTCTATGTTTCTCGTATTGTTGTGAAATATGACAAGAAACACTTTCAGCGCAAATAACACCAAATGTAAACTGCATTTAATTTTCTTTTTTTTTTAGAAATATGACAATAAAACGCTTTAAGCGCAAATAACACCAAATGTGAACTTTGTCTATTTTTCTCGTATTGTAGTGCAATATGACAAGAAACGCTTTTAGCGCAAATAACACCAAATGTGAACTGTGTCTATTTTTCTCGTATTGTAGTGAAATATGACAAGAAATGCTTTCAATGCAAAAAAAAACAAATGTGAACTGCGTCTATTTTTCTCATATTGTAGTGAAATGTGACAGGAAACACTTTTAGAGCAAATAACACCAAATGTGAACTGCGTTTATTTTTCTTGGATTGTAGTGAAATATATAACAAGAAATGCTTTTAGTGCAAATAACAGCAAATGTAAACTGTGTGTATTTTTCTCATATTGTAGTGAAATATGACAAGAAACGCTTTAAGTGCAAATAACAGCAAATGTGAACTGCGTCTATTTTTCTCGTATTGTAGTGTAATACGACAAGAAACACTTTTAGCGCAAAGTTCACCAAATTTGAACTGTCTGTTTTTCTCTAGAAATAGGGCAATAAACGCTTTCAGCACAAATAACACCAAATGTGAACTGCGTGTGTTTTTCTCATATTGTAGTGAAATATGGCAAGAAATGCTTTAAGCGCAAATTACACCAAATGTAAACTGCATCTATTTTTCTCGTATTGTAGTGAAATACGACAAGAAATGCTTTTAGCGTATATAACACCAAATGTGAACTAAGTCTGTTTTTCCCTTTTTCTCTAGAAATATGACAATAAACGATTTCAGGGCAAATAACACCAAAAGTGAACAGCCTGTATTTTTCTTACATTGTAATAAAATATGACAAGAAATGCTTTCCGCGCAAATAACACCAAATGTGAAAAGCCTGTATTTTTCTTGTATTGTATTGTAATATGACAAGAAATGCTTACAGCGCAAATAACACCAAATGTGAACTGCGTGTATTTTTCTCGTATTGTAGTGAAATACGACAAGAAACGCTTTAAGCACAAAAAAGATCAAATATGAACTTAGTCTATTTTTCTCTTTTTCTCTAGAAGTATGACAGTAAACGCTTTCAGCGCAATTAACACCAAATTTGAACTGCGTTTATTTTTATCGTATTGTAGTGAAATATGACAAGAAATGCTTTAGTGCAAAAAAAAGCAAATGTGAACTGCATCTATTTTTCTCGTATTGTAGTGAAATACGACAAGAAACACTTTTAGCGCAAATAACACTAAATGTGAACCAAGTCTGTTTTTCTCTTTTTTACTAGAAATATAGCAATAAATAGTGTTGAGCGCACAGTTCAAGCATAGTTACGGTTCATACCGAATTTTGGGGTGTTCGGGACACGGACCCGGACATTTTCAAAAAAGTTCGGGTTCGGGTCCGTTGTTCGGTGATTTCTTCCTGCTTTCTGAGGGGCTGCACAGCAGCCAATCAGCTAGCGTTTTACTTCTTGCCCTCAGAAGCCATCACAGCCATGCCTACTAATGGCATGGCTGTGACTGGCCAAGTGCAGCATGTGACCCAGCCTCTAATTAACCGCTTACCGACCGCCTAACGCAGGATTGCGTCCTGCAGGCGGTCGGTCTATTCCTCTCTGACGCGCGGGCGCGTCATCTCGCGAGAGGCGAGATTTCCTGTGAACGCGCGCAGCGCGTGCTCGCGTTCACAGGATCACGTCGTGGACAAGGTAAACTACAGCCTGCCAGCGCATGATCAGCCTGTAGAAGTTAAAAAAAATGGCATATCAGACGCTGTTTTGTTAACAGCGTCTGATATGCTTGCTGATCGTTCCTTTGGTGGTCCCTTTTGCTTGGAACCACCAAAGGAAACTTTTATAAGTGCACCAATCACCACACAGACCCCCCCCCACCCCTCCGCCCCACCCCAGTCACTGATTAACCCCTGATTAACCCCTGATTAACCCCTGATTAACCCCCGATCACCCCATGTCACCCCCCTGACACTAATTACCCCCCTGTAAGGCTCATTCAGACGTCCGTATGTGTTTTGCGGATCCATGGATCCGCGGATCCGCAAAACACGGACACCAGCAATGTGCTTTCCACATTTTGCGGATCCGCACATTGCCAGAACTATATAGAAAATGCCTTTTCTTGTCCGCAATTGCGGACAAGAATAGGACATGCTCTATCTTTTGCGGAGCTGCGGCCGGATGTTTGGTGGCCGAAACCCGGAAGTTTGTGGCCGCAGCTCCGCAAATGCTGATGCGGCGAGCGCATAGTGTGCTCTCCGCATCACCGCCAGCCCCATTCACACTGAATGGGTCCGCATCTATTCCGCAGAATTGCGGAATAGATGCGGACATTTTTGCGGACGTGTGAATGGGGCCTTACTACTTTTTTCTTTGCACATTTTTTGGCAGAGATTTATTCATCCACATTGATCGATGCGAATGAGGAAATCTGTGCCATTTTTTTTTTGCACATTTTGGGCAGAGATTTTTCATCCACATTGATCGATGCGAATGAGGAAATCTGTGCCGTTCATTTTTTTTTCTTTTTTCAGCCCAGAGGCTGAACGGAAAAAAAATCTCATTACCCGTATGCTCAATATAAGGAGAATCGCAGAAACTCCTTATGCTGGCCATACGTGTAATGATTGCGGAGACCCTAAAATGCCAGGGCAGTACAAAAACCTCACATGTGACCCCATTTTAGAAATAAGACACCCCAAGGTATTCCGTGAGGTGTATGGTGAGTTCATGTAAAATATTATTTTTTGTCACAAGTTAGTGGAATATGAGACTTGTAAAAAAAATAAAAATCAATTTCCGCTAACTTGTGCCAAATTTTTTTTTTCTGTGAACTCGCCATGCCCCTCACAGAATACCTTGGGGTGTCTTCTTTCCAAAATGGGGTCACATGTGGGGTATTTATACTGCCCTGGCAATTTAGAGGCCCTAAAGCGTGAGAAGAAAATTGCATAAAAATGCCTCGATCCTAAAGGTACTCATTGGTTTTAGGGCCCTTTGCGCATCTTGGCTGCAAAACAGTGTCACTCATGGTATCGCCGTACTCAGGAGAAGTAGGGCAATGTGTTTGGGGTGTATTTACATATACCCATGTTGGGTGAAGAAATATCTCTGTAAATTGACAACTTTGAATAAAAAATGTAAAAAGTTGTCAATTTACAGCTATATTTCTCACACGCAGCATGGGTATATGTAAAAATACACCCCAAAACACATTGCCCTACTTCTCCTGAGTACGGCGATACCACATGAGTGACACTTTTTGCAGCCAAGGTGCGCAAAGGGGCCCTAAACCAATGAGTACCTTTAGATTTCATAGGCATTTTGCTTACAGATTTAGCCTCAGCCTAAAATGCCAGAACAGTATAAACACCACATATGACCCATTTTGAAAGAAGACACCTCAAGGTATTCGCTGAGGGGGCATAGCGAGTTCATGAGAATTTAATTTTTGTCACAAGTTAGCAGAAAGTGATATATATTTTTTTATTTTGTTTTACAAAGTCTCATATTCCACTAACTTGTGACAAAAAATGAAATTTTACATGAACTCACCATACCCCTCACGGAATACCTTGGGGTGTCTTCTTTCCAAAATGGGGTCCCATGTGGGGTATTTATACTGTCCTGGCATTTTAGGGGCCCCTAAAGCGTGAGAAGAAATCTGGAATCCAAATGCGTAAAAATGCCCTGTGAAATCCTAAAGGTACTCATTGGTTTTAGGGCCCCTTTGCGCACCCAGGCTGCAAAAAAGTGGCACACATGTGGTATTGCCGTACTCAGGAGAAGTAGGGCAATGTGTTTTGGGGTGTATTTTTATATATACCCATACTTTGTGTGAATAAATATCTCTGTAAACGACAACTTTTAAAAAATTTTATTCAAAGTTGACAATTTACAGAGATATTTCCCTCACCCAACATGGGTCTATGTAAAAATACACCCCAAAACACATTGCCCTAATTCTCCTGAGTACGGCGATACCACATAAGTGACACTTTTTGCAGCCTGGGTGCGCAAAAGGGCCCAAATTCCAACGAGTACCTTTAGGTTTTACATGGCGGCTCACAATTTAGCCCCGCCCAAAATGCCAGAACAGTAAACACACCCCACAAATGACCCCATTTCGGAAAGTAGACACCCCAAGGTATTCACTGAGGGGCATAGTGAGTCCGTCTGAGATTTCTTTTTTTTTGCCAGAAGTTAGCAGAAATTGAAACTTTTTTTTTTTTTTTTCTCAGAAAGTGTCATTTTCCGCTAACTTGTGAAAAAAATGAAATGATACATGAACTCACCATGCCCCTCCGCGAATACTTTAGGGTGTCTTCTTTCTAAAATGGTGTCATTTGGGGGTATTTATACTATCCTGACATTCTAGCACCTGAAGAAACATGACAGGTGCTCAGAAAGTCAGAGCTGCTTCAAAATGCCGAAATTCACTTTTTGCACCATAGTTTGTAAACGCTATAACTTTTACCCAAACCAATAAATATACACTTATTAGACTTTTTTTTATCAAAGACATGTAGAACAATAAATTTAGAGAAAAATTTATATAGAAATGTATTTTAAAAAAAAAAAAATTTACAACAGAAAGTGAAAAATGTCATTTTTTTGCAAAAATTTCGGTCATTTTTGATTAATAGCAAAAAAAGTAAAAATGTCAGCAGCAATGAAATACCACCAAATGAAAGCTCTATTAGTGAGAAGAAAAGGAGGTAAAATTCATTTGGGTGGTAAGTTGTATGACGGAGCAATAAACGGTGAAAGTAGTGTAGTGCGGAATTGTAAAATGTGGCCTGGTCATTAAGGGTGTTTAAGCTAGTGTGGCTGAAGTGGTTAAGCTGGAGTCACGTAGCGCCGCACGTCACACTGCTCTGATTAGTGTAGGGAGAGGACGCAGCTTCTGTGAGGGCGAGATTAGGCAGGAAAAAGTCAGCAAAAGCACCTAATGAAGTGATCGATCTACAGCTGTGAATCATTCAATTTCTGCTAGTTAATTGCTCACTGGTTTTTAGGCTGCACAGAGCGTTTTTCTGTCACTTTGATCGGTGGCCATTATGTGTCTTGTGGTGCACCAGCACAAGCTGCCACCAAGTCCATCAATCCGTCAATACTATTTTTTTTTTTTTTTGCTATATCCTACATCAGGGGCTTGGCTGTGCTTATTGTCACCCCTAGAAACTCAGGATAGAAATTTCTATATTTTATTAAGAGGTTAAATTCAATTGCCAAAATAGCAATCCCCTAAATCTGGTGTTCCAGCTGTGGATAGCCAAGTGTAATACTATCTGCTGTCTGGCAAAGGATAGATTTTTTTCTGTGGTGAAATTCAATTGCCAAAATAGCAATCCACTAAATCTGGTGTTCCAGCAATGGCTGGCAAAGTATAATAGTGTACGGCAAAGGATATATTTTGTTCTGGGGTGAAATTCAATAGCCAAAATAGCGATACCGTAAATCTGGTGTTCCAGCTGTGACTGGACAAGTGTAATAGCGTCCGGCAAAGGATTTATTATTTTCTGGGGTGAAATTCAGTTGCAAAAATAGAAATACTGTAAATCTGGTGTTCCAGCTGTGACTGGACAAATTTAATAGGGTCCGGCAAAGGATTTATTATTTTCTGGGGTGAAATGCAGTTGCAAAAAAAGAAATACTGTAAATCTGGTGTTCCAGCTGTGACTGGACAAGTTTAATAGTGTCCGGCAAAGGATTTATTATTTTCTGGGGTGAAGTTCAGTTGCCAAAATAGCAATACCATAAATCAGTGGTTTCAGCTGTTGCAGGCCGAGTTTAAATCTGTTCGTAAAAGGGTATATTTTTTCTGGGTTAAATTTAATTGCCAAAATAACAATACCCTGAATCTGGTGTTCCTGCTGTGACTGGACAATTTCCCTAGTGTCTTCAAAGGATATATTATTTTCTGGGGTGAAAGTCAGTAGCAAAAATAGAAATACAGTAAATCTGGTGTCCCAGCAGTGGCTGGCCAAGTTTAATAGTGTACGACAAAGGATATATTTTTTTCTGGGGTGAAATTCAATTGCCAAAATAGCAATACCATAAATCAGTGGTTTCAGCTGTGGCTGGCCAAGTTTAATAGTGTACAGCAAAGGATATATTATTTTCTGCAGTGAAATTCAGTTGCAAAAATAGAAATACAGTAAAACGGTTGTTCCAGCTGTTGCAGGATTCGTTTAAATCTGTCCTTAAAAGGATATATTATTTTCTGGGGTGAAAGTCAGTAGCAAAAATAGAAATATAGTAAATCTGGTGTCCCAGCAGTGGCTGGCCAAGTTTATTAGTGTACGGCAAAGGATATTTTTTTTTCCGGGGTGAAATTCAATTGCCAAAATAGCAATACCATAAATCAGTGGTTTCAGCTGTGGCTGGCCAAGTTTAATAATGTACGGCAAAGGATATATTATTTTCTGCAGTGAAATTCAGTTGCAAAAATAGAAATACAGTAAAACTGTTGTTCCAGCTGTTGCAGGCTTCGTTTAAATCTGTCCTTAAAACGGAATATTATTTTCTGGGGTGAAAGTCAGTAGCAAAAATAGAAATACAGTAAATTTGGTGTCCCAGCAGTGGCTGGCCAAGTTTTATAGTGTACTGCAAAGGAATTTTTTTTTTTTTTCTGGGGTGAAATTCAATTGCCAATATAGCAATACCATAAATTAGTGATTTCAGCTGTGGCTTTCAAAGTTTAATAGTGTACGGCAAAGGATATATTATTTTCTGCGGTTAAATTCAGTTGCAAAAATAGAAATACAGTAAAACTGTTGTTCCAGCTGTTGCAGGCTTCATTTAAATCTGTCCGTAAAAGGGTATATTTTTTTCTGGGGTGAAAGTCAGTAGCAAAAATAGAAATACAGTAAATCTGGTGTCCCAGCAGTGGCTGACCAAGTTTAATAGTGTATGGCAAAGGATACATTTTTTACTTAGGTGAAATTCAATTGCCAAAATAGCAATACCATAAATCAGTAGTTTCAGCTGTGGCTGGCCAAGTTTAATAGTGTACGGCAAAGGATATATTTTTTTCTGGGGTGAAATTCAATTGCCAAAATAGCAATACCATAAATCAGTGGTTTCAGCTGTGGCTGGCCAAGTTTAATAGTGTACGGCAAATGATATATTATTTTCTGTGGTGAAATTCAGTTGCAAAAATAGAAATACAGTAAAACTGTTGTTCCAGCTGTTGCAGGATTCGTTTAAATCTGTCTGTAAAAGTGTATATTTTTTTCTGGGGTGAAATTCAGTTGCCAAAATAGAAATACAGTAAATCTGGTGTTCCAGCTATGACTGGACAAGTTTAATAGTATCCGTCAAAGGATAGATTTTGTTCTGGGGTTAAATTCACTTGCCAATATAGCAATACCCTGAATCTGGTGTTCCAGCTGTTGCAGGCCTAGTTTAAATCTGTCTGTAAAAGGGTATATTTTTTTCTGGGGTGAAATTCAGTTGCCAAAATAGAAATACAGTAAATCTGGTGTTCCAGCTGTGACTGGACAAGTTTAATAGTATCCGTCAAAGGATAGATTTTTTTCTGGGGTAAAATTCACTTGCCAATATAGCAATACCCTGAATCTGGTGTTCCAGCTGTTGCAGGCCAAGTGTTAATCTGTCCGTAAAAGGGTATATTACACTCAAGGTGTATATACAAGTGCTGAGAGGATCATCCTCATTAACTTCACACGCTACCGTGCATCTCCCATTGTATTTCTGTCTGTTAAAGGGTATATTACACAAAGTGTTAAAATACAATTGCTATAGGCATAATCCTACATATTTTTTCACACGCTACTGTGCATCTCCAATTGTAAATCTGTCCATAAAAGGATAATTTCATCCAGGGCCTAAATACTAGGCCTACAATTGATTTTCCCCTAAATCAGTGGTTACTGCTGTGCCTGGATTAGTGTAATACGGTACAGAAATAAATAGACAGATAGTGTTAGGAGCCTGTAAAAATAGGCCTGAATTTGAAATCAATACATTGGGCCAAATATTTTTTTTCTTATTGCTGTGCTTGCTGAACAGTAACAATGTCCAGCCACACGTCCTAGTGAACCAACTACCTCAGATTCCAGTACCCGCCAGAATTTACAGCGATATTTGGTAGGGCCCAATGCCGTACTAAGGATGGTAAGGCCTGAGCAGGTACAGGCGCTAGTCAATTGGGTGGCTGACAGTGGATCCAGCACGTTCACAACATTATCTCCCACCCAGTCTTCTGCAGAAAGCGCACAGGTGGCGCCTGAAAACCAAGCCCATCAGTCTGTCACATTACCCCCATGCATATCATGGAAACTGTCTGAGCCTCAAGTTATGCAGCAGTCTCTTATGCTGTTTGAAGACTCTGCTGGCAGGGTTTCCCAAGGGAATCCACCTAGCCCTTCCCAAGTGGGGGAAGACATAGAATGCACTGATGCACAACCACTGATGTTTCCTGATGATGAGGACATGGCAATACCACCTCATCGGAGTCCGCACGTCTCTGATGATGACGAAACACAGTTGCCAACTGCTGCGTCTTTCTGCAGTGTGCAGACCGAACAGGAGGTCAGGGAGGAAGACTGTGTGGAAGACGATACAGGGGACGATAAGGTCACCCCACATGGAATGAAGGTCGTGCCACTGACTTTCATAGTTCAGAGGAAGAGGCAGTGGTGAGACCGAGCCAACAGAGTAGCAAAAGTGGGAGCAGGGGGCAAAAGCAGACCAGCCGCCGCCAAGAGAGTTCGCCTGCTACTGGCCACAGCCACCCGCCACGAGCACCCCAAAGGCAGCTTCAAGGAGTTCCCTGGCTTGGCACTTCTTTAAACAATGTGCTAACGACAAGACCCGAGTTGTTTGCACGCTGTGCCATCAGAGCCTGAAGCGAGGCATTAACGTTCTGAACCTTAGCACAACCTGCATGACCAGGCATCTACATGCAAAGCATGAACTGCGGTGGAATAAACACCTTAAAAACAAGGAAATCACTCAGGCTCCCCCTGCTCCCTCTTCTGCTGCTGCCTCGGCCTCTTCCTCCGCCTCGGGAGGAATGTTGGCACCTGCCGCCCACCAAACAAAGGATTTGCCACCGACACCACCACCTGCGTCACCAAGCATCTCCACCATGTCACACGGCAGCGTTCAGCTCTCCATCTCACAAACCTTGGAGAGAAAGTGTAAATTCCCACCTAGCCACCCTCGAGCCCTGGGCCTGAATGCCAGTATTTCTAAACTACTGGCCTTTGAAATGATGTCATTCAGGCTGGTGGACACAGACAGCTTCAAACAGCTGATGGCCATGGCTGTCCTACAGTATGTTGTTCTCAGCCACCACTACTTCTCCAAGACAGCTGTGCCTTCCCTTTCTGAAGTGGCTCAGAGGGAGGTTTTTTGTAACGGCAGAGGCCAGGTACAAATGTGGCCAGCCAGGGTTCACTACTGGAGGACGAGGAGGATGAGGGGGAGGTGAAGGAGGATGAGGATGAAGCAGGTTCACAGCGGAGTGGCACAAAGTATACGATAAAATCAAGTGTGCACTGCGCAACGCCATATGTGGCAAGGTCCACCTAACCACAGATACGTGGACCAGTAAGCACGGCCAGGGACGCTATATCTCCCTGCACACTGGGTAAATGTAGTGGCGGCTGGGCCTCAGGCGGAGAGATCCTTGGCGCACGTCCTTCCACCGCCAAGGATCGCAGGGCATCATTCCTTGCCTCCTATAGCCTCCTCCTCCTACTCGGCTTCCTCCTCCTCTGCTTCCACCAGCTCATCAAATCAGCCACACACCTTCACCACCCACTTCAGCACAGCCCGGGGTAAACATCAGCAGGCCATTCTGAAACTCATATGTTTGGGGGACAGGCCCCACACCGCGCAGGAATTGTGGCGGGGTATTGAACAACAGACCGATGAGTGGTTTCTGCCGGTGGGCCTCAAGCCCGGCCTGGTGGTGTGCGATAATGGGCGAAATCTCGTCACAGCTCTGGGACTAGCCGGTTTGACGCACATCCCTTGCCTGGTGCATGTGCTGAATTTGGTGGTGCAGAAGTTCATTCACAACTACCCCGACATCTCAGAGCTGCTGCATAAAGTGCAGGCCGTCTGTGTGCGCTTCCGGCGTTCACATACTGCCGCTGCTCGCCTGTTTACTGCTTTATGCTGATTATTTTTACTGCAATAAAGGACTACAAGGCTTTTTCTAAATAAGCTGGAGTGCTGGACTTCCATTCATTTCTACAGATGACCGACACATCAGGGCCTACAAGAGATAGGCAAAATCTGAATTTTAGGAGCAAAACTGTAACAATGCTGTTAAATGACAAGAATCTGCATAACTAATCATATGCTAAATAGTTGCAAGTCCAATTTTTATATGAGATAGCCAAGATGATTGTCTATCAAATGATGGCAGTCTCATATTGAAAGCTGTAGTGGATGGTGAGATATGAAGCTTGAAAGTCAAAAGTTCAAAACATTGTTACCCTTTTGCTCGTCAGTGTATATTGACAGAAAATAAAAAAAGTTATAGCTATTGGAATGCAACGATGAAAAAATGAAAATAAAAAAAAGCTTGGTCACTAAGGCCCAAAACACACTGGTCACTAAAGGGTTAAGCTATGCACCCTTTATCTCTAAAACACACCCCACTATGGATTATTATTTTTAGCTTATTTGCCTTAGAAATCTGTCTAAAGCAAGATGTGCCAAATTGAATAAAACATTTGCAAATGACGCCAGAATCCAGGTGGAGCCACTATAGTAAATCTGGGTCTTTGAAAGCAAGCTAAAGAGTTAGTGGCATAAAGTTAGATAAATGCAACTAACACACTATAGGTCACTAACAACACAGAAAATATACACTACTGCATGTTCGAATGCAGGAAGAAGCAATTGAAAGAGAGGAGAGAGCTCTCTTTATTACCAGTGATATGTGCAGAACACTTCCATTGGGCAGTCAGGTCCGGAGGTCTGTAAGATGAGGTGTCCACCAATAGCTGCAGGGTGATGTTAGAGAAGGGTTAACAAAGTTATTGCCTGTGGTAATAGGGACCTACACTGTACAAAGCATTTAGGGCCTAAAATGAGAAAATGAATGGTGCTGGTATGTTACAGCAGATGTGTCCTTCCTTATTACTCAGCATATTCTGGGATGTTCCCATGAGATGACCAGCTTTGAAAAAAAGAACTAATTGAAACTTTGCTGGGAGTTGTTAAGAAATATATATGCTGCACTTGTCTATGTGTGGCCACATAGTGACTATGATGTGAACAGCAGTCTGTCGAGGGTTCAGGAAAAGTTAAAGAGCAACTAAATATCTATTTGTCTCTAATGCTATAATAAAAGTTTTTCTATTATACTTTATTGTATTTTTATTAGACTTTTCCATACCTAAAGAGTACCATTCCCTGTGCGCTTAAAACTGACATTTCCGTTCACCGCTGACTGCTCTATGGTGTAAGGAGTACGGACTGTATATTTTATCAATGGGGCTGCACCAACAGTGTGTATGGGCAGGAGCGCATATTGCTGCTCCTGCCCGTGCCCCCGGAGGTTTAGTAAATGCTTGCATAGCACATGGGCACCCTGTAACCATGTGCTATGCCAGGATTTGCTGAGCAGAGCACAGTGGCATGCCTAGGGTGTTTGGCACCCGGGGCAGGTCCTTTCCTTGCCCCCCCCCCCCCCCAGTACTTAAAAAAAAATTGTACCTCCTCACGGTAGTATTGCCTTCATTGTACAACCTTCACAGTAGTTTTGTACAGATGTGTGCCCCCTCACAGTAGTTATGCCCAAATTGTGCCCTCTCACAATAGATATGCCCTCTCTGTGCCCCTTTCAAAGTTGTAATGCCCTCTTTATGCCCCCTTCACAGTAATAATCCCCATTGTGCCCCTATCACAGTAATAATCCCCATTATGCCCCTTTATAGTGATAATGCCCACTGTGCCACCTTCATAGTAATAATGACCATTTTGCACCTTTACGATAATAATGCACATTGTGCCCCCTTATTAGTAGTAATGCCCACTGTGCTAGTAATGCCCTCTGTGCCCCCTCCATAGTAGAAATCCCCATTGTGCCCCCATTCACAGCAATAATGCCCACTGGCCCCCTTTATTATAGTAATGCCCTCTGCTCTGTGCCCCTTCCACAGTAGAAATGCCTATTGTTTCCCCTTCACATTAGTAATGCCCTCTGTGTCCCCTCCATAGTAGTAATGCCCTCTGTGCCCCCTTCACAGTAATAATCCTCATTGTGCACCCTTCAAAGTAATAATCCCCATTGTGCCCCTCTTAATAATAGTAATCTCCACTGTGCTAGTAATGCCCTCTGTTCCTCCTCCATAGTAGTAATCCCCATTGTGCTCCCTTCACAGTAATAATGCCCACTGTGCCCCCTTCACAGTAATAATGCCCTCTGGCTATGTGCCCCCTCCATAGTAGAAATGCCCATTGTGCCCCCTTCACATTAGTAATGCCCTCAGTGCCCCCTCCAAAGTAGTAATGCTTTCTATGCCCCCAGCCCCCAGCTGTTTGAAGAGAGGGCAGCGCTCATATGAGAGCTGCTTTCTCTGTTCTGTTCACCTGCTCGCCGTAGCATTTGCAGTGATGAGCAGGTAAAAAAGCAGAGAAGACAGCACTCATACAAAAAAGAAAAAGCGGAAAACCCCTTTAAAGACATACTTGGAATACATGCCACCCCACCATACTGTGTCCACTGTGCCCCCCAATACTTTCCTACAGTCCCACTGAAGATACTGGTACCACACACCACCACAAAACACCCCTTAATATTATGCACTAGTAATAAAAAAAAAAAAAACACCTTCCTTTCAGATCAGACCCCCATATAAAACCCTAAATGAGATCCCCCAATCTCAAACCAAACCCCCTTTAGACCTCTATGTCAGACCCCATATAATACCCCAGTTTTAAACCTCAGATCAGACCCCCATTAGACCTCCATGGAAGACCCTGACCCAATATCAGACCTCAGATAAGACTCCCATATAAGACTGCATTTGGTTTGAGTTCGGTTTTCGGGCATTTAATATAGCTTGTTGAAAGGCTGCAGGGCAGCCAATCAACAAGCTTTTAAGCTGTGGACACTTAGAAACCATCACTGCCATGCCTACTAATGGCATGGCTGTGATTGGCCGGTGCATCATGAGACTAATGTTGAGCATAAATATTCGAATCGCAAATTTTAATCATGAATATCGCCACTTCGAGAATTTGAGAATATTTAGAATATAGTGCTATATATTCGTATTCGCAAATAGTATTAATCGCAAAAATTCTAATCGCAAATTTATCTTGAAAATCGGCGCTTAGCAAGATCCCGAGCAACCAATAGTAAATTTGCCTATCCCTTAGTGTTGATCGCGAATATTCTAAATCATGAATTTTTCTTGCAAATATATTACATTGCCGATTTTTGCAATCAAGTAAATAATGACTGGAGATCTCGAATTTGCGAATTTATGTCAAATATTCAGCCAAAAATTTGTGAAATATCGTGAATTTGAATATTACCTATGCCGCTCATCACTACATGTGACCCAGCCTCTCTGAATCACGTGTAGCACCACCCATCATCTCTAAACAGTGCAGGGACAGGAAACAGGCAGCTGAAGTGAGGGAGAGTGTTCGGAATCTCATCTGGCTGTTAATTCTGTGGGTTACCTATAGCGATTTTTTGTGGGTGCAATACACCATCTTTGCACCCCTGACATAGAAAGATGATAATAAATCTGGCTGTTAATTCTGTGGCTGACCTACAGTGTTTTTTTTTGTGAGTGCCATGCAACATCTTTGTACCCCTGACACACAAATATAATAGTTAACGTCTGTAAGTTCAGTGGGTGACATATACACATTTTTTGTGTGAAGTACACCTGCACTGCATATGTGACAGGAAAATTAATATAGTTAATCCATCTGTTAGTTAGGTGGGTGACATACAGTTGTGTTCAAAATTATTCAACCCCCACTGAAATTGAGTGTTTTGGCCAGTTTGACATTGATTTTGATCATTTCAGTCATCTTGTTTACAATTAAATCAAAGAGGCACTTGTAAGTCAGACAAATATAACATAACATGTATAATGAAATAACCACAAATGTCTTTTCTGTGCTCACATCATTATCAGTTTTATTCAACCCCCAAGTGACATTCAATCTTAGTACTTAGTACAACATCCTTTTCCAGTTATAACAGCTTTTAAACGTGAAGCATAGCTTGACACAAGTGTCTTGCAGCGATCTACCGGTATCTTCGCCCATTCTTCATGGGCAAAAGCCTCCAGTTCAGTCACATTCTTAGGCTTGCGCGCTGCAACTGCTTTCTTTAAGTCCCACCAGAGGTTCTCAATCGGATTTAAGTCTGGTGACTGCGATGGCCACTTCAAAATGTTCCAGCCTTTAATCTGCAACCATGCTCTAGTGCAGGGATGCCCAACCTGCGGCCCTCCAGATGTTGTAAAACTACAACTCCCACCATGCCTTGCTGTAGGCTCATAGCAGTAGGCTGTCTGGGCATGCTGGGAGTTGTAGTTTTGCAACAGCTGGAGGGCCGCAGGTTGGGCATCCCTGCTCTAGTGGACTTGGAGGTATGCTTGGGATCATTGTCCTGTTAAAAGGTCCAACGTCTCCCAAGCCTCAGGTTTGTGACAGACTGCATCACATTTTCATCCAATATCTCCTGGTACTGAAGAGAATTCATGGTACCTTGCACACGCTGAAGCTTCCCTGTACCTGTAGAAGCAAAACAGCCCCAAAGCATGATTGACCCCCCGCCATGCTTCACCGTAGGCAAGGTGTTCTTTTCTTCATAGGCCTTTTTCTTCCTCCTCCAAACATAGCGTTGATCCATGGGCCCAAACAGTTCTAATTTTGTTTCATCAGTCCACAGAACACTATCCCAAAACTTTTGTGGTTTGTTCACATGACTTTTGGCATACTGCAGTCGACTGTTCTTATTCTTTGGAGACAGCAAGGGGGTGCGCCTGGGAGTTCTGGCATGGAGGCCTTCATTACGCAGTGTGCGCCTTATTGTCTGAGTTGAAACTTCAGTACCCGCATCTGACAAATCTTTTTTCAGTTCCTCAGCAGTCACACGGGGACTTTTCTCCACTTTGTGCTTCAGATAGCGCACAGCAGTCGAAGTCAGCATCTTCTTTCTGCCACGACCAGGTAGCGTTTTAACAGTGCCCTTTGCCTTGAATTTGTGATGCTTCCTATGGTGTCTCTTGGTATGTTTAACATCTTTGCAATCTTCTTATAGCCATTGCCCTTCCTGTGAAGAGAAATCACCTCTTCTCCTGTCTTCCTGGACCATTCTCTTGACTTCACCATGTTTGTAAACACACCAGTAAATGTCTAGAAGGAGCTGAGTATCACAGTCATTTTACATCTGCCTAATTGGTGCTTATTATGCTTGATTGCTGCTCCTTGACATTCACAGGTGTTTTCAATACCTGATCGAAAACACTTGAATGAACCTATGTTCTTAAGAGTGGTAGTCTTTAAGGGGTTGAATAATTGTGCCAATGAAGAAATCACAAAAAAAAAAAACATTTAATACTGTATTACAAAAACAATTAATGTCATTTTTGTTGAATTTGGTTCTTTAAAAAGTCCTTGTAAGATTTCATTCTGAAGACAATTACAAATGTACACTAAATTCCCTAAAACCCTTTACAGCATTGGGGGTTGAATAATTTTGAACACAACTGTATACCCATTTATTGTGTGAAGTAGACCGACAGTGCCTACATTGTAGGGAAATAAATATAGTTAATCCGTCTGTTTGTTAGGTGGGCGACATATACCCATTTATTGTGTGAAGTACACCTGTACTCCATACATGACAGGGAAAATAATAAAGTTAATCCGTCTGTTAGATTGGTGGGTGACATCTAACCAATTTTTGAGTGAGGTACACAAGCACTGCATACGTGAAAGGAAAATTAATATAGTTAATCAGTCTGTTAGTTCAGTGGGTGACCTCAAAGAATGAGGAGAGCATCAAATATGGGATGGGGCCCTTGTTGTGGTGCTGCTGGTGTTGGTGGAGCTCCTGTTGCAGAGAGAGGACATGGTCGATCTGTGCCAGCTACACGCCCAAATGAAACACCTTCCTCAGGTTCACATAGGAAACAGAACGTTCAGTGTTATTTTGTAGGTCTGAATACCGGTGTACGAATGGTGAGGCCATAACAAGTAGAGGCGGTAGCAGATTGGGTGGCTGACAGTGCCTCCAGTTCCTTCACATTTTCTCCAACCCGGTCCCCTGCTGAATGCACAGAGTTGACGCCTGCAGTCCATGGGCATCTGTATTTCAGCTCACCTCCTTGCAAATCAGCCAATTAGTCTGAGCCCCAAGTCATGCAGCAGTCTCTTATGCTTTTTGATGACTCTGCTTGCAGGGTTTCTGTGGGCCGTCCACATAGCTCTGCCCCAGAAGTGGAAGAGATTAAGTGCACCGATGCCCAACCACTTATGTTTCAGGATGTGGACATGGGACGACCACCGAAGCATATCTCTCATGATGACAAAACACAGGTGCCAACTGTTGCGGCTTTCTGCAGTGTGCAGACCGGCAAGGAGAGCATCAAATATGGGATGGGGCCCTTGTTGTGGTGCTGCTGGTGTTGGTGGAGCTCCTGTTGCAGAGAGAGGACATGGTCGATCTGTGCCAGCTACACGCCCAAATGAAACACCTTCCTCAGGTTCACATAGGAAACAGAACGTTCAGTGTTATTTTGTAGGTCTGAATACCGGTGTACGAATGGTGAGGCCATAACAAGTAGAGGCGGTAGCAGATTGGGTGGCTGACAGTGCCTCCAGTTCCTTCACATTTTCTCCAACCCGGTCCCCTGCTGAATGCACAGAGTTGACGCCTGCAGTCCATGGGCATCTGTATTTCAGCTCACCTCCTTGCAAATCAGCCAATTAGTCTGAGCCCCAAGTCATGCAGCAGTCTCTTATGCTTTTTGATGACTCTGCTTGCAGGGTTTCTGTGGGCCGTCCACATAGCTCTGCCCCAGAAGTGGAAGAGATTAAGTGCACCGATGCCCAACCACTTATGTTTCAGGATGTGGACATGGGACGACCACCGAAGCATATCTCTCATGATGACAAAACACAGGTGCCAACTGTTGCGGCTTTCTGCAGTGTGCAGACCGGCAAGGAGGACAGGGGTGAAGAGTGGGTGGAAGATGATGTGGAGGATTATGAGGTCTTAGACCCCTCATGGAATCAAGGTCATGTGAGTGATGTGTGCAGTTTAGAGGAAGAAGTGGTGGTCACACAGCGCCAGCTGCACAGCAAAAGAGGGAGCAGTGTGCAATAGCAGAGTGTCCGTCCCCTAGCCAGTACGTCTGCTTTTGCCCACCGCACCCAGGGTCTGAGCACACCAAAGCCAGCTCCAAAGAGTTCCCTGGCATGGCAGTTCTTCAGACAATGTGCTGACGACAAGAGGCGAGTTGTTTGCACGCTGTGCAATCAGAGCCTGAAGCGAGAGATAAATGTTCTAAACCTGAGCACCAGCTGCATGACCAGGCATCTAAATACAAAGCACGAGCTGCAGTGGAGTAAACACCTCAAAAACCACGAAGGATCTCAGGCACCTCCTGGTCCCTCTTCTGCTTTAGTCTTGGCCTCTTACTCCCCCTCTGAAGTGACAGTGGCACTTGCCACCCCGCAAACAGAGGATGTGGCAGCAACGCCACCACCTCCTTCACCAAGCATCTCCACAATGTCCCATGGAAGCGTTCAGCTGTCCATCTCCCAAACACTGAAGAGAAAGAGGAAGTAATCCACTTCCCAGCCTGGTCCTGCATGCCAGTATTTTAAAATTCCTTGCCTTTGAAATGCTATTATTCTGACTGGTGGAGGCAGAGACTTTTAAAAACAGTACGTGGTTCCCAGCCACCTCTACTTTTCCAGGTGAGCCATACCTGCCCTGCACAACCAATTGGCGGACAAAATTAGGTGTGCACTGCGCAACATCATCTGTGGTAAGGTCCACATAACCACTAATAAGCATGGGCAGGGACGTTTTATCTCCCTAGCTGCACACTGGGTAAATGCAATGGCGGCTGGGTCTGAGGCGGATAGCAGTTTGGCGCATGTCCACCAAGGATTGCAGGATGTTTCTCTTTGCCTCCTGCTCCGCTTCCTCTTTTACCACCTCCTTATCCGGTCAGCGTAACACCTTCACCACCAACTTCACTAACTTCAGCACAGCCAGGGGAAAATGACAGCAGGCTGTTTTTGAAACTCATCTGTTTGGGGGGAAGAAAACACACCGCGTAGGAGCTGTGAACGGGCATGAAACAACAGACTGATAAGTGGTTGGTGCCACTGAGCCTCAAGCCCGGCATGGTAGTGTGCGATAATGGGCGAAATCTCGGAGGCCTGGGAGCTCTGGGCCTAGCTGGTTTGACACACATCCTTTGCCTGGGGCATGTGCTGAATTTAATGGTGCAGAGGTTCCTGAAAAATTACCCCGATATGTCAGTACTGATGCAGAAAGTGCGGGCTGTCTGCACGCTTTCGGCGTTCTCACCCTGCTGCTGCGTGCCTGTCTGTGCTGCAGTGTAACTTCAGCCTTCCCGCTCACCGCCTCATATGCGAATGGCCCACAAGGTGGAACTCCACCTTGCACATGCTGGAGAGACTGTGTGATCAGCAGCAGGCGATAGTGGAGTTTCAGCTGCAGCACGCACGGGTGACTTGCTCTGCGGAACAGCACCACTTCACCACGAATGAGTGGGCCTCCATGCAGGATGTGTGTGCCGCGTTGCACTGTTTCGCTGTTTCTAGTACTCCACCAACATGGGCAGTTCCGATGACGCCGTCCTCGGCGTTACTATCCCACTTCTATGTCTCCTTGAAAAAACGCTTCGGGCGATGATATTTGGAAGAGGAAAAGGAGGAGTAAGAGGGATCATTTCCATGGTTATCAGGCCAGTCATTCACAAGTGGCTCGGAGGGTGGGTTCCTGCACCAGCAGAGGCCAGGTACACAATTGTCCAGCCATGGCACTGTTCTGGAGGAGGAGGTGGAGGAGGAGGGGGAACCATGTTCACAGCAGGGTGGTACCCAAAGCAGCTCATGGGCATCAATGTAGCTTGGCTGGGGGGATACAGAGTACACAGACTATACACCTCCTACAGAGGATAGCTTGTCGTTGCTAGTGTTGGGTGTGAATATTCGAATCACGAATTTTAATCGCGAATATCACAACTTAGAGAATTCGATAATATTTAGAATACAGTGATATATATTCATATTTGTGAATATGCTACTATTTTTTTTTTTTAACAGCAACCTCCCTATTTGCTTGTGGGCCAATGAGAAGGCTGAATTGTCTTTGTCTGAGCTTAGCAACATTCCTAGCAACCAATAGAAAAGCTGCCTACCCCTTTAGTATATAAGCACCTCAGCACAGCCATTTTGTACAGTTTACTACAGTTCTGAGAGAGAAAGCAGTGTCAGATAGTTAGTGGGAGATAGTGTAGGTTACATTGTGATATAGTGTTCCAGTGCATGACGAATATTCTACATAATATTCATGAAATATCGCAAATTCAAATACTGCCACTGCTGCTCATCACTAGTCATTGCCTATGGGCAGCCTGGCACACATGAGCAACTACATGCTGCAGTGCCTGCTCAACGACCGCCGAGTTGCCCACATTCTAACCAATGCTGATTACTGGGTTGCCACCCTGCTGGATCCCCGCTACAAGGACAACGTGCCATCCTCTAATTCAGTCACTGGAGGGTGATCGGAAGATGCGCGAGTACAAGCGCATGCTGGTAGACACACTGACACAGGGGGTTCAGTGGAAGCACAAGGCGAGGGCAGAGGAGAAGGAAGAAGTCGCCAACACAGCTGGGGCACTGCTAGCACCTCAGAAGGGAGAGTTAGCATGGCCGAAATGTGGAAAAGATTTGTCAGCACGCCACAACAACCAGCATCACCAGCTGATAAGGAACTTCTTAGCCGGAGGCAGCATTTTAGCAACATGGTGGAACAGTACATGTGCACACGCCTACACGTACTGACTGATGGGTCTGCCCCTTTCAACTTCTGGGTCTCCAAATTGGGGACATGGCCTAAGCTTGCTCTGTAGGCCTTGTAAGTGCTGGCCTTCCCTGCGGCCAGAATATTGTCCTAACATGTGTTTAGCATGGCAGGGGGGGGGGGGTGATGACAGACAAGCGCAGCCGACTGTCCACAGCCAATGTGGACATGGTCATGTTCATTAAAATGAACCAAGCTTGGATCCCACATCACTTATCCGCACCTTCTGCAGAATAGACAAGTATACCGGCCACCCCCTGCATTGTTATACTCCAGGGCACTTTCTCTTTGCATTCTATTTTCTATTTCCCAATGTTTTGGGGTCCTCCCAAATTTAAAAAAAATAAAGGGAAAAATAAATAAAAATACATAAACAGTGTTGGCTACCTCCTCCTCCACCACCGCTTCCACCCACACCACCACATCCACCGCCTCCTCAACCTCCTACTCCACTTTGACCTCCACCTCCTAGTTCAACATAATTATTTTTTACTTTTTTTATATTTTATGTTATTTTAAGTAATTTCCTTATCTATATTTATTTATTTACGTATTTATTTAATTTTATTTACAATTGTCCAGCTCTTACTCCCATCCACACCATCCGCTGCCTACTGACTGCACCACGGCCGTGAACAAGGTCCAGGCTGGACCGAAACGTTGGCCAGATTATAAAGCATGTATCAGTGTAAACTATAATAATGTGGATGGACGACAACTAAATCAACTTCACTTGCATTGACAATTTGAGTGCCGTGGTACTTCTTTAATTATACGACAACTCTTTACCACTGAGCACCACCAACAGAAAAAGGAGTGCCGTTCAACATCATATGATACATTGTTATCTTACAGAACACATTGAATACTGCACTGCGTTGCCCATTTTTTGATGGAATCTCTGAGGGAGCCTCCAGTGCAGATTTGAACATAGCCTTACAGCTAAAGTCCACTTTTATCTCAGTTAATCACTAGTTTTGCGTAAATATGTTTGAGTTAATTTTTTTTAAATACAGCATATGGTGCTTAATAAGGAATGACAAAATGAACATCAATAGGATACAAATAGAATGAAAAACATTAGACCAAATGTTTGATTAGATATGCGAGACAGACATGGCTTACTGTTAGTCTTTTCTTAGCACTGAATTTTTAATTACATGCATTGTCTGTTGTCAAATATTTTAGATATTTTTATGAGACTACTGTTTTTTTTTGTACTATAGCTGAACAGGAACATTTCTATCAGCATTGATAAGTAAATTATTATTATTATTATTATTATTATTATTATTATTATTATTATTATTACTAGCTGAAGGACCCGGCTTTGCCCGGGTCTATTTAATCTATTTAATTTAATGTTTCTGTGTGTTGTTAAAATATATCAACATTATCCCCTATAGCAGTGACATCTACAGCACCCCAACCCTTAACAGTGACCTCCGCAGCCCCCTACCCCTTAACACTGACCCCCCACAGTGCCACGTCCCTTAAAATGGCACCTCCACAGATGCCCACCCCGTTATCTTTGACCTTTACAACAGCCTTCCCCTTTAACAGTGAGTTTCACAGCACATCACTCCCTTGACAGTGACCTTCACAGGTGCCCTCCCCGTTAACAGTGGCCTTTACAGCAATCTGCCCCTTAACACTGACCTCCATAGCGGACCATTCCCTTAACTGTGACCTCCACAGCAGCCGTCCCCTAGGTGGGCCAGAGGTCCAGTTTTAAGCTGGAAATTCCGGCTTTAAAACTCTATGTCCTCCGCAGGGCCTGGACGGACAGAGGGAAGTCCTCACAGCTCACTCCCAGACAGCAGCACTGTTCAGTCTGAGCGTGAGCCTCAAGAAGAAAGTCATCCTCACTCCCACCCCTACAGCTGACAGAAGTTGATTTTTTTAACTCCGTCAGCTACGTAGGGGGAGGGGGCATGGCCTAAAAAGGTCAGGGTTGTGGCTTAGCGGGACCTAGATGTTGATTTTTAACTTCATTTTTTCAATCCCTGTCAGCTGAAGTGTGGGAGTGGGTGTGGCCTACCCAAATATGGGAAGGTCTTATTAACAGCTCACCCTAAGACAGCAGCACTGTCCTGTCTGAGAGTGAGCTGCAGAGAAAAAGTCACTATCCCTTCCACCTCTGCAGCTGACAGAAGTTGATTTTTAACTTAATTTTTTTTCATTTGTTGGCTGAGTGGGAGGGGGTGTGGCCAAACTGGATCGGGAGTGTGTCCTTTTGAACAGCTCACTCTAAGACAGCAGTACTGTGCTGTCTGAATGTGAGCTGCAGGGAGAAAGTCAGCAACCCTCCCACCTCTGCAGCTGACAGAAGTTGATTTTTAAGAGTGGAAGTGGAAGGGGGCATGGCCTAACTGGATAAGAGGCATGGCTTAGTGGGACCTGGGGGTCTGATTTTAAGGGAGACTTGAATGGCCACCCTACCTGCCCCCTGAACTGTGACCTCCATAGCACTCTGCTCCCTTAACCGTGTCATCCACAGAGTTGTTATGGAAACCTCAGGAAATAAGGTACTAAATGCTACTAGGCCACAGCTTTACTTTAAAAGTGATTATCCTGGCGACAGATTTCCTTTAAAGTTCATCTATAGCAGTGAAGAAACATGGCTGGGTTGTTATGGTTACCTGGAGTAAAACTGTGTTTTGGAGACAAACTGCCAGCGAGCTTCTATTGGCTGATAAGGGTCATGTGACCAGGGTTCTATTGGCTAATGCATTTTTTGGGAATATCTCAGGAATGGTATGTTCCAGGGAGCTGAGGCCTGGTCTAAAACCTTCCCGGACAAATTTAGTGATTGTAAATGCGATAGTGCAGATTCCTTTAGCGGACATACACACATACATACATACATTTAGCTTTATATATTAGATTATTATTATTATTATTATTATTATTATTATTATTATTATTCCTTTTAATTAAAGCACATTACATTTTCCAAATGTATACACCATGACATTATGCAAGTAAAAATAAAAAGGTATGAGGCATGTCCTTATACAAACTAGAATGTCAAATGTGAATGGTACCTGTATATTTTGTCATTGAAACTTCCAGGAGAGTTTATGGTGCTAGTTTTTACCACATTCCAATGCACTCCCAATTCAACTTTGGGGACAAGTGGTAGGGGAAGGCAAGGCAAAGATATGCTAGTGGTTTGTATACAACCCTCCTGTCTTTCTGCACTACAGATGTAGCAGAGCTAAAAGGAATGGGTTAAGTAAACAATGGCAAGAAAATGTTGTGAGATAACACTGTGGCACTTTATCACACTTCTTTTTAGTTCTGATACAGCTGTATAATGTGTGATACTGCTAAAAATCCACAGGAATGTGAGATTCAGGAATACCATTCTTAAGATGTTTTTCTTGTTGCCAAGCAACTAGCAACTTATTTGGGCAACACTTAGCACAATCCTTATTAATGTTAATAATTAGTATTGTTGAGCGCGAATATTCGAATGTCGAATTTTTTTAGCGAATATCGGAACTTCGCTAATTCGTGAATATAGCGAATATAGCTCTATATAGTCGCTATTTCGAATATTCGTCTTTTTTTATTGTTAATCCTTGTTGCTCTCTGGTTGTCTTCCCTTTTCCCAAAAGCTGTTTTTACCTGTCCGGAGGATTCCTGGCTCCCTGCCCGCTCCAGTCAATGCCCGTTGCCGCTTCTGCCGACTTCCCGTGTTCATGGGAATGCATCCATGCTAAAATGCACTTTCAGATGTGAGAATCACGATTTCACAAATTTGACTAAGTTGTAATCGCAATGCGATTAATATAACCTGAATTATTCGCATTGCGAATTCAACTTCGAGCTGGGTTCCTAATGGTTGTATTACTAGAATATAACGAATATCACGAATTCACGAATATAGCACTATATTCTCAATCTTCGTTATATTCTAGCAACAACCATAAGGATTAACTCAGCTCAAGTTGAATTTGCAATGCGAACATATACTCGCATTGCGAATTTAACTTAGAGCTGAGTTCCTAATGGTTGTATTGCTAGAATTGACGAAGATAGCGAATATCACAAATTCACGAACATAGCACTATATTCTCTATCTTCGTTATATTCTAGCAAGCCAACCATTGGGAACCCAGCTCGAAGTTGAATTCGCAATGCGAGTATATGTTCGCATTGCGAATTCATCTTAGAGCTGAGTTCCTAATGGTTGGCTTTCGAGAATATAACGAAGATTGAGAATATAGTTCTATATTTGTGATATTCGTTATCTTCGTCAATTCTAGCAATACAACCATTAGGAACTCAGCTCTAAGTTTAATTCGCAATGTGAGTAATACATTTTATATTAATCGCATTAGGAACTCAGCTCTAAGTTTAATTTGCAATGTGAATATAAATTTGCGTAACATTCGCAATATATAGAATAATGAGGAATATTTGATTTCGATGAATATATATGACGAATATTTAATCAAAATCGAATATGGCACCTCCCGCTCATCACTATTAATTAGTATAAAAGACGACACTAGATTACTGGAGTGGAAAACTGTGTAGAAATTAATAATTAGTAATAAATTATTAATTAGAAAAACACATATGTAATTTTAAAACAGTTACATAATAACATACTGTAGTTTATAAGGCTGAAAAAATACATATTTCCATCCAGTTCAGCCTGTTTTCCTGCAAGTTGATTCAGAGGAAGGCAAAAAACCCTGTGAGGTAGAAGCCAATTTTCCCCATTTTAGGGGAAAAAATTCCTTCCTGACCAAGAATGTATAGGCACTATATAATGACAAAGCAAACATGTCAATGAAGTTACAGAACAGCATTTAGGTAGATATATTATTATTATTATTATTATATTATTATTATTATTATTTATTATTAAAGCGCCATTTATTACATAGTGCTGTACATATGAAAAGGGGTATACATACATAATACAGACAATTGCACTAAGCATGAACAAGACAAGTTACAAACTGGTACCAAAGGTGAGAGGGCTTACACTCTACATGGTATGGGAGAAGGACACAGTAGGAGAGGGTAAAGTTGGTCATGGTGGTATAGAGGCAGCAGGGTCACTGGTTGTAGGCTTGTCTGAAGAGGTGAGTTTTCAGGTTTCTTTTGAAGGATTCCACTGTAGGTGAGAGTCTGATATGTTGGGGTAGCGAGTTCCAGAGTATGGGGGATACACGGGAGAAATCCTGGAGGCGATTGTCAGAAGAAGTGATAAGAGGAGAGGAGAGAAGGAGGTCTTGTGAGGATCGGAGATTGCGTGTGGGGATGTTTCGGGCAAATAGCTCAGAGATGTAGGGAGGGTACAGGTTGTGGTCAGCATTGTATAATGTATTTGTTAGTATTTTGAACTGAATTTGCTGGGGAACAGGGAGACAGTGAAGGGTTTGGCAAAGGGGAGAGGCAGAGGAGTAACAGGGTGAAAGGTGGATTAGTCGGGCAGCAGAGTTGAGGATAGATTGGAGGGGTGCGAGAGTGCTAGATGGACGGCCATGTACTACTATTTTTAAATCTAAAATCTAAGGAGGATCTCTCTTAATAATGTGTATTTTAGATTAAGAGAGATCCTCCTTAGATTTTAGATTTAAAAATAGTAGTACACTCTGGACCTATCTCAAGTTAGTATTGTGGCAGTATTATGAATATACATAAGAACTGAATATTTCACATACAAGAACTCAAACTGTGAGGTGGAAGACTAGGAGCAGGGGCGCTCCAGAGTTAAAATGTAAGGGTTTTGATACCAGGATATAGCACTAGATTATAGGGATAGTGGCCAAAACTTTGATAGCATCGGAAGTATGTATAACATAGCATAAGAGATGTGGTTATTGAAATATAGCAATATAACACGATGAGGACTCATAGGTTTTAATTTAGCAATACGGCTTTATCAACCATTGGACCAGATGAAAAATGCAGCCTAAGATGGTGGAAGCAATTGTGTGTTGATTTTAGTGGATAGTTTGCATTTTAAAAAGAGATAACCTAATTATAAAACAAAACAAAAAGGAAAATGATGTAAGGTATAACAGGATGAATACCGCCTATACCTGAGAGAGCAATCAGGACGCCCCAGATGAAGAAGGAGCGAAACCTGAGTGGGGCATTGTTTTATATGGGATGTTGAACTCAAGACTACAATCTTGTAAGTAAAATAAAGTGTATTGTGAACTTTTCAAATGGGTCTTTGCTATGTCAATACTTCTTTGAAGGTTGTGGCAAGACTGATCCTAAACAGCCAGTGGGTTTACAGACACAGAGGCTGCAGCAGTTGAAGGTGGAGGAGGAGAGCTGCGGAGCAGATCACCAGTATAATCAACTATGTTTGTGTTACCTCTCAGACTTGCTGTCATTAGCGTGGACCATATGCTTATTTTTTATAATATATGCTAAGGAAGTGGGGACCTGCTTCCGAACAGAGTTGGCTGCTGTATAATATCGCTTCCTGCCAGGCACGCTGTTTCAATTTTATTATATGGAAGAAGTGATATGGGGCGATAACTCGACAAAGAAGATGGGTCAAGTGAAGGCTTTATGAGGATGGATGTAATGGTAGCATGTTTAAAACCTGAGGTGAATACACCAGAGGTTAGTGATAGGTTAAAGAGATGAGTTAGGGCTGGGATAAACACTGTGGTGAGGTTAGGGATGAGGTGGGATGGGATTAAGTCAAGTGCACAGATGGTGAGATGTGATCTGGAGATTAGAGTGGAGAGTTTGTCTTCTGTAATGGTGGAGAAGTGGGTTTTGGAGAAGAGGACTGAGCAGTTGTGTAGACGGTCTGTGGGGACTGTTCACTGAAGCTTTCTCTGATTTTGACTATCTTTTGTTTGAAGTATGTGGTAAAGTCCTTAGCTGAGATCAGAGGAGAGATCAGATGGAGAAGGGAGTTAAAAGTGTTAAAAAGTTGTTTAGGGCTGTGGGACAGGGAAGATAGAGATAAGAAGTAGGCCTGTTTTGCATCAACAAGTGAGGATTTGAAAATAAAGAGGGATTGATTGTATGTGATGAAGTGATCCTTAGAATGGGATTTCTTCTATCATAGCTCAACAGCCCTGGAAGCTTGTCTGAGTTTTTTGGTCAGGTTGGTGTGCCAGGGTTGTCTGTTGATTTTTCGGGTTTTGTTGTGTGTGAGGGGGCAACAATGTCCAGAGCAGTACTTATTGTTGTGTTATACAGGGTGGTGGCAGCGTTGCAGAAGAGGGTCAGAAAGCAAGTGAAAGTAGAGATGTTTAAGGTTCCTGCAGTGGTGCGTTAGTGTGTGGACTGGGGGAGCAGCAGAAGAGAAGAGCGAAGAGAAAGTGAGTATATATATTTGTAACTTATTTTTTTTATCTTTGTCAGTACATTGGCCTGTGCATAAGCTCGTATAATCCAAGCACGATTGTAGAGGTCAAATGGAGTATGTCACCTGCAAAATCGAAGTAAGCATACCAACATATATGATAGGTGTCCTGAAACATAACAGCACCTTTCTTATAAAAATTTGGTCCTCTAATCCTGAGAAATGCTTCGTTTTAATTACATGCAAATAAGGTTTATAGTGCAGCATGGATGGAGCCACTTCTTTTAGGCTCCACTCACACGACTGTATTTTGGTCCACATCCGATCCGCATTTTTTACGGATAGGATGCCGACCCATTCATTTCAATCCGTATGTCTGTTTTGGAGCCCCACAAAAAAGATAGAACATGTCCTATTCTTATCCATTTGGCTGACAATGATAGACATTGTTACAATGGATCCAAAAAAAAAAAAACAGATGCAACACGGACATCACACGGACGCATTTTGCGGACCGCAAAGTAGATACTGTCATGTGAATGAAGCCTTAGAGCAATTGACTTTCCCGCTACTTGCTCTAAGTAGGTGCTGGTGCAATGGGGTGGCTCTGACTGTGGTTAATCCAAATTTTATTTTGCTGACTTTGAAACTGATTTTCTATGTGCCAGATTCCCTTTACTACAGCTTGTTTATAAATAGACCTGGTGTGATCATATAGTTACATTAGTTATTTACATCGGTGAACTTAATCATTAGTGTTTGATTAATAATATATCTTAAATTTCTTGAGATCAGTGGTACAGTCAATGAATGGCATGCAATATCCAGTAGAACAGTCAGTGTTCCCAGCTTGGCTATAGTTAGGAACAGTAAATAACAGACATCCACAAGATTCTTTAATTCTCCAAATGCTTTTCCAAAATACTTCCAGAAAAAAAAAAAGTCATCTTGCTAAATAATGCACAGTTTGAATTTTAGATTATTACATTATCTTTATAGCCATTATAAAGAAACTGATTCTTACAGAAAGTAACAGTAAACAGTTTATTAAGTTTAACATTTTTATTTTCTATTACTTTTAGGGCCTATACTTTCGGAGAATGTCCTACTGTATAAATTAACTATTTTTGTTAAATATTGTTTTTTAAAATATTGTTACTTTTTTCACTTGTAATATAATCCAGAAAACCATTTTCAGACTGACCACGGAGCACTCCCAATAGGCGTAAACTTCTTGTTTTGCGGAAATCACTTCTCTGCAGTCACTTATTTGGATCATAAGCAGGATTACAATAAAGGGTAGCAGCCTCATTATAGCACAGGAGGTAGATAACACTGGATGCATTGGTGATTATTATTGGACACAGCTCACCTCCTCCCCCTCCCTATGGCTTCTGTAAAGAGCATCTCTGAACTGTTGTTAACAGCTGAAAGAAGCAATTTAGGCAATATGACTTCCCCACAATCATACAAAGAAAACAAGAACAAAAAAATTAAATCGGAAAAAAAAAAAAAAAATGTATATGCACTGCTTTAATTAGTATAGAGGTCATATATTTCCTTCAATAAACAGGATTTAACTTTTACCAATTACCCTGAGAGGATTTTCATTTTCTAGACTGTTAACAAGTCAGCTTCCTTGTTCATTTCATCTGTCAGGAAATCATGCGTATAAACATGACTGTAGTTAATTCTTATAAAATATAATATTACTGTCGTCAAATAAATAAACTTACAGCTTGCAGTTTGTCTTACAAACTTGTAGTTCAAAGATATCTGAAGCTTTCCTTGGAATTTATACTTCAATTTCACCAGGTTGCTGAGGTTTCAAATATTTTACTTCAGTTGCTGATTGTAACTCTTTGAAATTTATTGAAATTCATTTTGTGGTCTGTCAAACCAAAAGATTTATTGTTATATTGTCCAAACAAACCAGAATACTTTAATGAGATACAGTGTTATTGATTAAAGCAAGGGTCAGCAAATGAAGGACTTGATGTTGCACTAAAACTGATCGTGCTGCAGAGGTTTTGCAAATAGCTTAGTTTCATTACTTTAAATGTAACATTTCCTGCTAATATTTAGGGTTTGAACTTATTTAAATTAAAGTATATTTATATAAATGCCCTTAGCTTTGAAGTTATAGGAAAATATCTAGATTATGCAATGTAAAGGGTAAATAAATATTACCGAAATGTAAACTTATCTGTATTGTAGGACAATTACATGGTTTTAAAAATATTAATATAGCATGCCATGATGCAGAACTCAAATAAAGTGCGGCACCATCTGCAGAGATGACTCTTCAGACATTATGTATTAGAGATGAGTGAATCGATTCCAAACATCAGATTTGTTACAACTTTCCAAAAACTTTGGTTTCCAACAAACCTGAATTTTTTGGGATTCATCCCATATGAATTGGTCGAAATGGCATTTGACATTTTACATTTCAGAATACAGGGAAGATGAGAAAATGAAAATGGAGGGTCATATGACCACACTCTGGTGGTCTTGTCCATAGTACCATGCAGTAAGGATACGACAGGATGAGGGACTAAAGCTGTGTTGTCAGTGGATGTGTCATAGGCACCATAAAACGTTGAATACAGTCCTATGAGAACACTGTCTTTTTAAAGATAGCTAGGTTTGATTCAATTTGATTTGATTTAAATGTATTCAGACAAAATTGAATCTGATTACTGAATCAATAGAATAAAAACCAAAACGAATTTCCAAAAATGTGCTCATCTCTAATACACTGTATATAAATTTTTGGAATTGCATAAAATTTCATATGTGTGAATGTAATGATGATATATGTCTGTGTTGGCTAACCTCCTGCACTCCAGCTGTGGTAAAACCACCACTATCAAATTCACACTTGCTTGGCTGTTCTCAAAACTCAATAGAAATGAATGGAGCATGCTGGGAGTTGTAGTTTCACCACAGCTGGAGTGCAAGAGGTTAGCCTTCACTGATATATGTGATTACAATATTAGAGTGAAAGGATCATTGTATTGGGGAAAACTGTAAAATAGAAAGGAGGTACTACTACCCTTTGGGGCCAGCTCTAGCCTGGATACAAGATGAGGTATGGTTGGGCATGGAGGCATACTGGTTCCATATGGTATCCTAAGGCACATTTGCCCACAGATGTTGTAGCTGGGCCTGTAGATCCTTCACAATTATAGATTGCCGAAGCTGGCATCCCAGCTAGTCCCATTAAAGGGGTTCTGCGGGAACATAGAAAATCTTAAAACATCATTTAAAGATCATATAATCTGCTATGGATTCTACCCTTGTAACTGCCAAGCAATTTTACTTCCACAATCATACTTCATGCTCCCAGTAAATCCTGTTGTTTACGGCCCTGAAGTTCCTTTTAGTGGGAGTGATTAGCTTAGACCAAAACAATTCCCAGAGTTCTGTGCGCCTCTAGTTCAAACCAGTTTGTACACGCCCACTACACCTTTCCTATTAGTGAAGCCTCAGCCACTACACCTCTATTCATCAGCCTGGGCTCTTTCTTCCTGTTTCCTCCCACAGCTTCAGACAAAATGGACTCCACCCACCCCTGCTTCTGCCTGCTGATTGGGCAGTCAATATGATGAAAGTGCAGAACATTATTTGCTGACCCCTGATTGGTGTTTGCATTTGGCGAATCTGCTTTACATGCAGAACGCCCGATGCTGAGTGAAAAAAGAGCGCAGGCGCAGAAGGCTTCTGTGCCTGCGAGCAAGAGATGCACAAGTACGGCCCTCCCACTGCACTGTAACGTCACGACTTGTATCCACTGCCTTAGAGAGAGGCATGCCGGGATAGCTAGTCGTGACGTCAGCTAAAGAAAGACTTCCTGGATGAAGAAAGTCACGTGACCGCTCTCTGAATCGGCGGACAGAGATGATATCGGAACAAGAAGTAAATTAGTAAGTTGAAGGGCATGGCAGGGGAGAGTTAATGAATAAGAAATTTATTAAAGTGTAGAACCCCTTTAAGGATTGATTGACTATAAGTCTGGCAACCAGGCAGGACAAGGAAGTGTTGCAATCTGGCAGAGATGTTCCTGGAAAAAAAGCCTACATACTTGGAGCTGTCTATCCTGGGATCCCAAACAGCGGGTTTCTTGCCAGATCTTATTATAGTCAATGAGGATCTAGCGGTTCCAACATTATCTGGATATGCTGGATATGGTAAACTCTGGTAGTTTGTTTTCTGCCAGAGCAGACCAACAAATTAGTTTACCGTATATGTGAACTTACCCTTAGTATAGATATATATTAACATACATACTTCTTTGGCCACTCGGTTAAAGAAAACATATATCAAGCAATGTAGGTTTTTCAGATGGCATCAGCAACAAGACTTTGCTTTTCAGTGCTGTTTATTGGTAAGGAAAAGTGATGTTCCACAGCTATGATACAATAATTCTCAACATGATGTGTTTGTGATGTCATTATGTGCTGTGGTCTACTGTCTCTGGGTAATTTCACCGATGTAACTACCAATACTACATTGTTTTTATTATTGCATATCCTAAACATTAGTAGAGTTGATCGCGAATATTCTAATCGTGAATTTTTATCACGAATATTGGAACTTCGAATATTCGCGAGTATCTAGAATATAGTGCTATATCTTCGTAATCGCGAATATATATATATATATATATATATATATACATACACACTCACTGCTTCTTGCTTGTGGGCCAATGAGAAGGCTGCAATATCTGACTTTAGGAGTAGTGTTGATCGCAAATTTTCGTATCACAAATTATTGTGAATTTCCTGATTGGCGATTTTCGCAATCAAGAAAATAATGACTGGAGATCACTAATTTTCGAATTTGCAAATATATGAAGAACATTCACCCAAATATTCGCAAAATATCGTGAATTCTAATATTGCCCCTGCCGCTCCTCACTGAACATTTGCATACAGAGGATTACCTAGTCTACACAACTGATTGTAGCAAACCTTTTACTGTGATTATAAGATAGATATGCACACATTTTAGGTTCCTATATACTGTGTTTTATGTTTTCCACAAATAGGGTTAAAATTATATAAAATATATTCTGCTTATTATGAGAACATTTTTGTTTTTCAGAAATATTGCTCTGTGATCCTCTTGTGTTCTATTATTGTACAATAAATTAGTTGTCCGGAATTAGAAACACATGGTTGTTTCTTCTAAAAACAGCCCTACCCCTGGGTTGTGTCTGATATTGTAGCATGATCCATTGGAGTTAATGAAGCAGGTCTGCAATATGTACCATACTTAACCTGTGGACAGGTGAGGTACTATTTTTGGAAGAAAGCAGCTTTTTAAAAAAAAATCCTAAACAACCCCTTTAATTGAAATGGATGGTTAGAAACACTAATTAGATGTCCTCGAAGGGTGCCTTCACATGTGAAAGATTTTGTTACAGAAATTTCTGCAACTAAAAATCAGTTACGTGTTAATAGGGTTGTTTAGGTGGCAAGCACATGGATTTAAGCAAACCCCATTGAGATGAAAAGGCATACTTAGAATGCATAATTTAAAATCTTGTTCTGCATACAGCTGATTGGCCTAGTCCATGATGTGTCCTGACTCCTCACATATGCTGCAAAGCTTTCCTGAAAATGTCTGAATGGGACAACACTAGTATAACTTCTTCCACAAAAACTTATTTATAGATATAAAAAAATCTGCATTTGTCTTCATCAAGAAAGTACCTAAAGTATGTATGTAACTTGTATTATACAGTGGTAATTGTTATGAGGAACAGCGGTATCCTGGTTGCTTCCTGTGCGCCTAGTTACTAACTTTTCTTAGTAAATGACTGTCTCACATCTGAATCTGTGGCTATCACCTAGCTTTGTCTGGTTGATTAGGGTGGAGTTTGCTGATTGTTGGGGCACATTTATTAAAGCCAGAGCCGTCTTACATTTAGACCTTTTTATGCCTAAAACAGATGTAGAAAATGGTAAATAAGATGAACCTGCCAGCCTATCGACTTCTCTGCCCACACTACGCCCACTTTTTTTTAGACCTGGCGTCGCAATCTGCACCAGAAATACACCTAATATAGGCATATTTCTGTTTAATAAATGACACCTTAGTCATTACTCCATTCTAGTTGTAGTATAGCATTTGCTAAGTGCATTCCCTTCCGGATATTTAGTATTTTGTTTTGTATTCTGGGATCTGTAGCTGTATAATTGAATACTGTACTGGTGTATTCTGTTTTCTGTATATCCTGGGATCTATAGTTCCAGTGCACTGTTGTATTATCCAGGCTGGTTTACTAACTTGAATGCACATAGGGTAAGTTCAGTATTGCCACATTTATGGTTACTGTCACTCATCTGTTATCTACCTATATGCAATACACCTGACGTCAACTGCATTGCTGGATCATCTTCACCTTCTGTGACCATTAATATTCGGTTTCTGTCATCCATCAATGAATGTAAGTGTCTTGTTTTCTGACAGTATTAATATTATTCCTTATGAATGTTGTTCTTGCAACTGTCCAGTTATTGTGAAGTTCTGCCATACTGTGTTCTGGGTACCAAGAACCATTGTTTGAACCTGGGAAATGTCACTTGTGTAGGGGAAGTCCAGTTCAGTGGTTTTGTGCAAATTACCACGTTAGTACAGTAATAAAAACTAGTGTTTAGCGGACCTGAACTGCAAAGTTCGGGTCCGTACCAAACTTTGCAAGTTCGGGTGAGTTTGAGTTTGGTGTTTATCATTTAATAAAGCTTGTTGAAAGGCTGCAGGGCAGCCAATCAACAAGCTTTTAAGCTGTGGGCACTTAGAAGTCATCATAGCCATGCCTAGTAATGGCATGGCTGTGATTGGCCGGTGCATCATGTGATTTATCCTCTATACAAGCTGGATCATGTGTAGCACCACCCATCAGCTCTGAGTAGTGCAGGGACAGGAAGCAGGCAGCTGAAGTGAGGGAGAGTGTGAGGAATTTCCTCTGGCTATTTATTCTGTGGGTGACCTATAGTGATTTTTTGTGGCTGCAATACACCAGCTTTGCACCCCTGACACAAAAATGTAATAATTAATCTGGATGTTAATTCTGTGGGTGACCTATAGAGATTTTTTCTAGGTGCAATGCACAATCTTTGTACCCCTGACGCCCCTGAAATATATTAGTTAATCTGTCTGTTAGTTCGGTGGGTTACATATATCCATTTTTGCTGTGAGGTACACCTGCACTGCATACGTGATAGGGAAATTAATATAGTTAATCCGTTTGTTCGTTTGGTGGGTGACATATACCAATTTCTGGTGTAAGTTACACCTGCACTGCATCTGTGACAGGGCGATTAATATAGTTAATTTGTCTGTTAGATCGCTGGGTTACATATACACATTTTTGGTGTAACACCTGCACTGCATACGTGACAGGGAAATTAATATACCATATTTTTTGCTTAATAAGATGCACCCAATGATCACACGCAAAAAGAGGAAAATAAGAAAAAAATATTTTTCATCAGATCCTCAGATCAGAATTCCCATCAATATTAGGACATCAGATCAAACCCCCATAAATATCAGGACATCAGATCTGGCCCGCATATTAGGACATCATATATCACCCCCTTATTAGGATATCAAATCAGCCCTCCATCAGACATCAGATCAGCGCACATTGCCAGACCCCCATCAGCCCTCAGATCACCCCTCAATGATAGACCCCATCAGACCTCAGATAAGATTAAAATAAAAACCTCCTCTTACCTATCCTGCGCCACGGCTCCTCTTCACCTCCAGCAGAAGTTGCGCTCCCCTGTCTTTCCGGCTTGCTCTGTCACCTGACTGCTTGCAGCATCAGGTAATAGTACGCGTAATACGTCCTGAAACTGTACGCGGTCAGGACAGTGAAGCGCCAACCCAAGCAAAGAAGACCAGGGAGGGTGAGTACTAAAAGCGCTTGAGGTGCTTAACTCCAGACACCTAATTCATACTATTGTAGTGAGTACTTCCATAATGGAAGCGCTCACTGCTATTCGCTTAATAAGATTCACGTCCATTTTTCCCCCACTATTGGTGGAAAAAAAAGTGCATCTTAAAAAAGCAAAAAATATGGTACTTAATCTGTCTGTTAGTTCGGTTGGTGACCTCAAAGAATGAGGAGAGCATCAAATTAGGGATGTGGCCCTGGTCGTGGTGCTGCTGGTGTTGGTGGAGCTCCTGTTGCAGGGAGAGGATGTGGTCGATTTGTGCCAGCTACATGCCCAAATGAAACACTTTCCTCAGATACACGTAGGCGACAGGACCTTCAGCGTCATTTTGTAGGCCCGAATACCGGTGTAAGAATGGTAAAGCCAGAACAAATAGAGGCAGTAGTAGATTGGATGGCTGACAGTGCCTCCAGTTCCTTCACATTGCCTCCCACCCGGTCCCCTGCTGAAAGTGCAGAGTTGGCACCTGCAGCCTATGGGCATTTGTATTTCACCTCACCCCATTGCAAATCAGCCAAGCAGTCTGAGCCCCAAGTCATGCAACAGTCTCATGCTTTTTGATGACTTTGCTGGCGGGGCCATCCACCTAGCCCTGCCCTAAAAGTGGAAGAGATTGAGTGCACTTATGTCCAACCACTTATATTTCAGGATGTGGACATGGGAGGACCACCGCAGTACCTCTCTCATGATGATGACGAAACACAGGTGCCAACTGCTATGGCTTTCTGCAGTGTGCAGACCGGCAAGGAAGGCAGGGTTGAAGACCCCACATGGTATCAAGGTCATGCGAGTGACGTGTGCAGTTCGGAGGAAGATTTGGTGGTCACGCAGCGCCAGCTGCACATCAAAAGAGGGAGCAGGGTGCAAAAACAGAGTGGCCGTCCCCTAGCCAGTATACTTGCTACTGCCCACGCACCCAGGGACTGAGCACACCAAAGCCTGCTCTAAGGAGTTCCCTGGTGTGGTAGTACTTCAGACAATGTGCTGACAACAAGACAGGAGTGGTTTGCAACCTATGCAATCAGAGCCTCAAGTGAGACATAAATGTTCTAAACCTGTGCACCATCTGCATAACCAGGCATCTAAATACAAAGCACGAGCTGCAGTGGAGTACACTCCTGAAAAACCACGAAAGATCTCAGGCACCTCCTGCTCCCTCTTCTGCTGCAGTCTCGGCCTCTTCCTCCCCCTCTGGAGTGATAGTGGCACCTGCCACCCTGCAAACAGAGGATGTGGCAGCAACACCACCACCTCCACCACCATCACCAAGCATCCCCACACTCCCCCATGGAAACGTTCACGTGTCCATCCCACAAAGACTGGAGAGAAAGAGCAAGTACCCCCCTACACACCCACGATCCCTGGCCCTGAATTCCAGCATTTCAAAATGACTGGCCTTTGAAATGCTGTCATTCCATCTGGTGGAGACAGAGACTTTTATACTTTTAAAAACCTTATGGCGGTGGCTGTTCCACAATATGTGGTTTCCAGCCGCCACTACTTTTCCAGGCGGGCTATCCCTGCCATGCATAACCAAGTGGCAGACAAAATTACTTTTGCACTGCGCAACGCAATCTGTTACAATGTCCACATAACCACCACCTTGGACCAGTAAGCATGGGCAGGGACGTTATATCTCCCTAACTGCACACTGGGTAAATGCAGTGGCGGCTGGGCCTGAGGCGGATAGCAGTTTGGCACATGTCCTACAGCCACCGAGGATTGCAGGACGTTTCTCGTTGCCTCCCAGGGCCGGGCCGACACAGAGGCTGGGGAGGCTCCAGCCTCAGGGCGCTCCAGCCTCAGGGCGCAGGCAGGGGCCCGCGAGAGGGAGAGGGACTGACAGGGGGGAACCGCTCAGCGCTCCCTCCTGTCATTCCCTGAGCCAGGCCCTGTCAGAGCGCTCCTCTCACCTCCATTATGCTGCTTCAGGCCCCCAGCATCAGGCCCCGCTGCCTCAGGCTCTAACTAGAAACAGAGTAAGCAGGTGGGCGGAGCCTAACAGACCTCCATTAGGCTCCGCCCACCTGCTTAATGTGAGGCAGCGCTGGGGTCTGATCTTGGAAGCCTGGAGAAGTGACCATAATGGAGGTGAGAGGAGCGCTCTGATGGGGCCCGGCATTAAGTACAGTGAAAATGCCGGGCCCCCTTTCATTAAGTCTGTGACAACATGGGGGGCAGAAAGTGCATGACAACATGAGGGGGGTAAAAGAGCATGAAAAGATGGGGGAGAATGACAGGGGGCAGAAAAAGCATGACAAGAAGAGGGGATTATGACAAGAGGGGGGAGAATGACAAGAGGGGGGCATGACAAATTACTATGTAGGGGCACTGCTGTGTGGTTGAGGGGGTGTGGGGACATTACTGTGTGGGGGGCAGTGTGGCGGACATTACTGTGTGGGGGCAGTGTGGCGGACATTACTGTGTGGGGGCAGTGTGGCGGACATTACTGTGTGGGGGCAGTGTGGCGGACATTACTGTGTGGGGGCAGTGTGGCGGACATTACTGTGTGGGGGCAGTGTGGCGGACATTACTGTGTGGGGGGCAGTGTGGCGGACATTACTCTGTGGGGGGCAGTGTGGCGGACATTACTGTGTGGGGGCAGTGTGGCGGACATTACTGTGCGGGGGCAGTGTGGCGGACATTACTGTGCGGGGGCAGTGTGGCGGACATTACTGTGTGGGGGCAGTGTGGCGGACATTACTGTGCGGGGGCAGTGTGGCAGACATTACTGTGCGGGGGCAGTGTGGCAGACATTACTGTGTGGGGGCAGTGTGGCGGACATTACTGTGTGGGGGCAGTGTGGCGGACATTACTGTGCGGGGGCAGTGTGGCAGACATTACTGTGTGGGGGCAGTGTGGCGGACATTACTGTGTGGGGGCAGTGTGGCGGACATTACTGTGTGGGGGCAGTGTGGCGGACATTACTGTGTGGGGGACACTACAGTGTGGGGTGGCATTATACAAAAGCTCTGCAGATGTATCTCCCATGTATTGGGTCACCACAATTTGGGTGGTCAATCACTAAATGAACCCTGTTATGGGGAGAATCTGTGGATGACACATATTTGTCCCACAGACACCCCCACCCCCCAAAACAGGGTTAATTTACTGAATGGCCACCAATAAAAGAGGTGGGGGTCACATATGCTATTTCATAATGACAGCAGGGCCCGTGCAGTGTGACTGTATTCTACTACACCCCCATCCCCGCTCACTGGATATAATCTTATTAACTATATAACTGTAGTAAATCACTACAGTTATATAGTTAAGATTATATACAGTGGAGGGGGTGTAGTAGAATACAGTCACTGCACGAGCCCCGCTGGCGCTGTCATCAAAAAAGCAGATACAACCCCACAGCCTCACCCCTTGTATTGGGGGTCATTCCTACATGGACCCTGTTATGGGGAGGGGGGATCTGTGGATGACACATATGTCATCCACAGATTCCCCAATAACAGTGTCATCCATCACAGATCCCCCATAGCAGTGTCATCCACAAGTTGGAGGAGGGGGGGGGGGGTTGCGCACTTGGGCAGCTCAGCCTCTGTTGGTGGTGGACCTTGTCCCAGCCCTGTTGCCTCCTGTTGCCTCCTTCTACTCCGCTTCCTCCTCTATCGCCTCATCAGCCCGGCTTGGTGGTGTGCAATAATGTGCAAAATTTAATAGCAGCTCTAGGCCTAGCCAGTTTGACGCATATCCCTTGCCTGGAGTATGTGCTGAATTTAGTGGTGCAGAGGTTCCTAAAAAATTACCCCAATATATCAGAGCTGCTGCAAAAAGTGCGGGCTGTCTGTGTGCTCTTTTGGCGTTCTCACCCTGCTGCTGCTCACTTGTCTGTGCTGCAGTGTAATTTTGGCCTTCTTGCTCACCGCTTCATATGCGACATACCCACAAAGTTGAACTCAATCTTGCATGTGCTTCAGAGACAGGCGATAGTGGAGTTTCAGCTGCAGCACACATGGGAGGGTCGCCCTGCAGAACAGCACTACTTCACAACCAGCGAGTGGGCCTCCATGTGGGATGTGTGTGCTATGCTGTTTCGAGTACTCCACCAACATGGCCAGTGCCAATGATGCCATCCTCAGCATTACTATTCCACTTATATATCTCCTTGAAAAAACATTTCAGGCGATGATGGAAGAGGATGTGGCACTGGAGGAAGAGGAGGAGCAAGAGGGATCATTTCCAAGTTTATCAGGCCAGTCATTCACAAGTGGCTTGGGTGGATTCCTGCACCAATGGAGGCTAGGTACACAACTTTCCAACCAGTGCACAGTTCTGGAAGATGAGAACGAGGAGGAGGATGAGGAGGAACTGTGTTTACAGCAAGATGGCAACCAAAGCAGCTCATGGGCATCACTGGAGCATGGCTGGGGGGATACAGAGTACACAGATGATACACCTCTCACAGAGGACAGCTTGTCGTTGCCTCTGGGCAGCCTGGCACACATGAGCGACTACATGGTGCAGTGCATGCACAACGACGGCCGAGTTACCCACATTCTAACCAGTGCTGATTACTGGGTGGCCGCCCTGCTGGATCCCCGCTACAAGGACAATGTGCCACCCTTAATTCCATCACTGGAGCGTGATCAGTAGATGAGTACAAGCGCCCGCTGGTATATGCGCTACTAATGGCATTCCCAACTGACAGCGGGGGCTCAGTGGAAGCACAAGGCGAAGGCAGAGGAGGAGGAGGAAGAAGTCGCCAATGCAGCTGGGGCACCACCAGTACCTCAGAAGGGAGGGTTAGCATGGCCAAAATGTGGAAAAGCTTTGTCAGCATGCCACAACAACCGGCACTACCAGCTGATACGGAACATCTTAGCAGGAGGCAGCATTTCTGCAACATGGTGGAACAGTACTTGTGCACACACCTACACGTACTGACTGAAGGGTCTCCAAATTGGGCACATGGCCTGAGCTTTCCCTTTACACCTTGGAGGTGCTGGCCTGCCCTAAGGCTAGTGTATTGTCTGAACGTGTATTTAGCATGACAGGGGGTCGATCACAGACAAGCGCAGCTGCTTGTCCACAGCCAACGTGGACAAGCTCACGTTCATTAAAATGAACGAGGCATGGGTCCCACAGGACAGGTCCCACAGAAAGAAAAAAAACAAAAGCAGTGTTGGCTATCTACTCCTCCTATACCGCAGCTTCCACCTACACCGCCACATCCACCGCCTCCTTAAACCTCTACTACACTTTGACCTCCGCCTCCTAATTTAAGATTTTTTTTCTTTCTATTCTATGTTATTTTAAGTTATTTCCCTATTCACATTTATTAGCAGGGCAATTGTCCTGCTCCTACCCCCATTTTGCTTCCTTTTGCAACCCTCTAGCCATGACTATTTTACAGCCATTTTAGTGCACCAAAGTTCGGGTTGACTTCAATGGGGTTCGGGTTTGTGTTCGATTTCGGGTCAAGTTCGGGTCCCAAACCCAAACTTTGACCTGAAATTTGGCCGAACCCGGAAAACCCAAACATTCACGGGCCCGCTCATCCCTAATCAAAACTTTATACACACTTCAAAAAGTCACACACTCCAAAATATCACTGAAAAGTACAGATTGTCCCACACAAAATAAACTCACACAGCTCCATAGACACAAATATTAAAAAGTTTTAGGGGTTAGAACATGGCAGTAAAAATTAAAAATCTTTTCCAAAGTAGTTTATTTTTTTTCAATATTTAAAACATAACAGTTGTACTCACCTGGAGAATGATAGTAACAGGTCAATTTTACCACATGAGTAACACTGTTAAAACAAAATCCATAAAACAATTGTGGAATGGCATTTTTTTTTCCAGTTCCACCCAATTTGGATTTTTTCCTGCTGCCTGATACATCATATGCAATATTAAATGGTGCCATTATAAAGTATAACTTGTCCCAAAAAAACTAGCACAGCAAACAAGCCGAGAGGCAGCCTGCCAAAAACAGCAGTGTGTGGTAATTTTTGTGCGTCCTCCTCTCAGCATGTTTGCCATGCTGTGGCCGCCCCCATTATAGTGAAGGGGGTCGGAGCGGACTTTCGGCAGCACGGTGGACTTGTGGTAGCACGGAACCCGCAGGCTTCTCCCCCTGCTACCGCAAGTGTGAAAGTAGCCTTATACGGATATGTGAACAGAAATATTAAAAAAAAGTTATGGCTCTGGGATAGCAGGGAGTGAAAAGCAAAAATGCTAAAATGGATAAACCTAGGGTCCTCTAAGGGTTAACACTGCCAAACAAAACTGACACTAACAAAATAACAGTACTTTGTTCTGCCTATTGAAAAATTAGTGCCACATAAACTCCTCCTGAAAAGTAACTGTCCTGTATACAGTTGAGCGAAAACACCTGGAAGTTCGGGTTTGACGGGTTCAGCTGAACTTCACAAAAAGTTTGTTTTGGGATCCAAACTTAACCCGAACTTGACCTCGAACCTGAACTCCATTGAAGTAAATGGGGACCCGAACTTTTGAGCACTAAAATGGCCCTCAAAATGTAATGGAAAGGGCTAAAGGGCTGCAAAAGGCAGCAAAATGTGCTTAAGAGCATGGCAAGTGCTGTGCAAACAAATATGGATAGGGAATTAACTTAAAATAAAATAAAGAAAAATTAAATATTATTAACCTGCAACTCGGAAGAGGAGGTGGAATGTGGGGTTGGAGGTTGAGGAGCTGGTGAATGTGGTGTTGTGGATGGAAGCGGCGATGGAGGAGGAGGTAGCCAGCTAACAATGTTTTTTTTTTTCTTTTTATTGGGGTAGTTCCCAAAATAATAGGACAAAAAAAAAAAAAATGAAATCAAAGCATAAGTGCACTTGAGTACAAGAATGTATGGTTGAGGCGGGTATAATAGTCTATTCTGCACAAGGTTCATTTTAATGAACGTGAGCTTGCCCACATTGTCTGTGGACAGGCAGCTGCGTTTGTCTGTAATGACGCCCCCTGCTGTACTAAATACACGTTCAGACAATACACTGGCTGCAGGGCAGGCCAGCACCTCCAAGACATAAATGGCAAGCTCAGGCCATGTGGACAATTTGGAGACTCAGAAGTTGAATGGGGCAGAACCATCAGTAAGTATGTGAAGGCGTGTGCACATGTACTGTTCCACCATGTTGTTCAAATGCTGCCTCCTTCTAAGACGTTCCATATCAGCTGGTGGTGCCGGTTGCTGTGGCGTGGTGACAAAACTTTCCCACATGTCGTCCATGCTAACCCTGCCTGTGCTCTGTGGCACAACAGTACTGGTTTATTAACCCAACTACAGAAATGCAGTGTCACCCCAAAAATTATAAAACAGGTTTTTCAGCGTTGTATGCAAACGTGCTCTGTGGCACAACAGTTTGGGTTTATTAACCACTGAAGGACTACAGGTTTATACACCCCTAGTGACCAGGCCCTTTTTTACAAATCGGCACTTCACAAATTTAACAGTTTATTGCTCGGTCATGCAATTTGGCACCCAAATGAATTTTACTTCATTTTCTTCTTACAAATACAGCTTTCTTTTGGTGGTATTTGATTGCTGCTGAGATTTTTCGTTTTTCTGATATTAATCCAAAAAGACCGCAATTTTTTTTTAAAAAGTGATTTTTTTTAAACTTTTTCTAGTAAAATTGTTCAAATATAATTACATTTCTATACAAGTTTGTGTCAGAATTTATTGTGCTACATGTCTTTGATGAAAAAAAAATAAAAATCCAATAAGTGTATATTTATTGGTTTGCGCAAAAGTTATAGCGTTTACAAACTATGGTGCAAAAAAGTGAATTTCCGCATTCTGAAGCAGCTCTGACTTTCTGAGCACCTGTCATGTTTCTTGAGGTGCTAGAATGCCAGGATAGTATAAATACCCCCCAAATGACCCCATTTTGGAAAGAAGACACCCCAAAGTATTAGCTAAGGAGCATGGTGAGTTCATGTATGATTAATTTTTTTTCACAAGTTAGCGGAAAATTACACTTTCTGAGGAAGAAAAACAATAATAAAGTTTCCATTTTTGCTAACTTCTGGCAAAAAAATAAATAATAATCTCCCACGGACTCACTATGCCCCTCAGTGAATACCTTGGGGTGTCTACTTTCCGTGGGGTGTGTTTACTGTTTTGGGCATTTTGGGCGGGGCTAAATTGTGAGCAACCCTGAAAAGCCTAAAGGTACTCGTTGGACTTTCTGCCCCTTTACGCACCTAGGCTGCAAAAAAGTGTCACAAATGTGTTATCGCCGTACTCATAAGAAGTAGAGCAATGTGTATTGGGGTATATTTTTACATATACCCATGCTGGGTGAGAGAAATATCTCTGTAAATTGACAACTTTGTATAACATTTTTTAAAAAGTTGTCATTTACGGAGATATTTCTCACACACAGTATAGGTATATGTAAAAATACACCCCAAAACACATTTCCCTACTTCTCCTGAGTACGGCGATACCACATGAGTGACACATGAGTTTTTGCAGCCAAGATGCGCAAAGGGGCCCAAATTCCAATGAGTACTTTTAGAATCTTACAGGGCATTTTTACGCATTTGGATTCCAAACTACTTCTCGTGCATTAAGGCCCCTAAAATGCCAGGGCAGTATAAATACCCCACAAGTGACTCTATTTTGGAAAGAAGACACCCCAAGGTATTCCCAGAGTGGCATGGCGAGTTCATAGAAGATTTTTTAATGTTTTTTTTTTTTTTCTTACAAAGTCTCATATTCCACTAACTTTTCCACTAAAAAATAAAATCTTACATGAACTCACCATACCCCTCACGGAATACCTTGGGGTGTCTTTCTAAAATGGGGTCACTTGTGGGGTATTTATACTGCCCTGGTTGTAGTTTAACATCATAAGAACGTGCTGCAGTGAACACGCGCTCCCGTGAGCGTGCGTTCACAGCAAATCTCGGGTCTCACGTGACGACGCCAATAGGCGTCGCTGAGACCTGAGAGAGCTGCCGTGCTGACGCCCATCGGCATCAGTGTGATGGCAAGCGATTAACACAACTACAGAAATGCAGTTTTTCACTGCAAAATTATAAAACTGTTTTTTCAGTGTTTTATGCAAACATGCTCTGTGGCACACAGGACGGGTTTATTAACCCAACTACAGAAATGCAGTATGTCACCCCAAAAAATATAAAACAGGTTTTTCAGCGTTGTATGCAAACGTGCTCTGTGGCACAACAGTAAGGGTTTTATTTTTTTATTATCAATACATTTTTATTGAAGGTTTTGCAATAAAAGTGCATCTTTTGTGGACGCAGCCACTAATGAAGAGGAAACAGTGTGATATCTTGTAAGAAACAGTAGTGGACGCAGACGCTTATTGTGAGCATAAACAAGCTTTACATTTAGAGTATGACCTAACGCACCCACTCGGGTGCTGCCTATGTAGAACAACATATACTTTGATCTAGTTACAGTCACATGTTAATAATCATAAATAGAGTTGAGCGAACACCTGGATGTTCGGGTTCGAGAAGTTCGGCCAAACTTCCCGTAAATGTTCGGGTTCGGGATCCGAACTTCATCCCGAACCCCATTGAAGTCAATGGGGACCCGAACTTTTGGGGACTAAAAAGGCTGTAAAATAGTCCAGGAAAGGGCTAGAGGGCTGCAAAAGACAGCAAAATGTAGGTAAAGGCCCTGCAAACAAATGTGGATAGGGAAATGAATTAAAATAAAACAAAAATAAAAATTAACCAATATCAATTGTAGAGAGGTACCATAGCAGAGAATCAGGCTTCAAGTCACCCATCAATGGAGAAGGTCACTTCCTGTTATTTCGGCCCCAGCACCCAGAGAGAGGAGAGAGGTCCCACAGCAAGGAATAAGGCGTCATATCACTCACCACTGGAGAAGGCCACTTCCAGATATTTAGCCCACGGCACCAAGACAGAGGAGAGAGGTCCCATAGCACAGAATCAAGTTTCATATCACCCACCATTGTAACAGGCCACTTTCAGTTATTTAGGCCCCGGTGCCCAGATTGAGGAAAGGTTCATTCAACTTTGGGTTGCACCGCAAGATCATGGTAAAGTTAAAAAAATGAGGATTAAATAAAGAAGTGCCCCGGAGTACATGAATACATGGTTGAGGGGGAGGCAGTTATAAATGTCTATTGTGGACGATGTGCAAGGTGGAGTTCCACCTGGTGGGCACGTCGCAAATGAGGCGGTGAGCGGGAAGGCCGAAGTTCCACTGTAGCGCAGACAGGTGAGCAGCGGCAGGATGTGAACGCCGGATACGCTCACAGACGGCCCGCAATTTATGCAGCAGCTCTGACATGTCGGGGTAGTTGTGAATGACCTTCTGCACCACCAAATTCAGCACATGGGCCAGGCAAGGGATGTGCGTCAAATCAGCTAGTCCCAGAGCTGCGATGAGATTTCGCCCATTATCGAACACTACCAGGCCCGGGCTTGAGGCCCACCGGCAGAAACCACTCGTCGGTCTGTTGTTCAATACCCTGTCACAACTCCTGCTCGGTGTGTGGCCTGTCCCCCAAACATATGAGTTTCAGAATGGACTGCTGACGTTTTCCCCGGGCTGTGCTGAAGTTGATGGTGAAGATGTGTGGGTGACTGGATGAGCTGGTGGAAGTAGAGGAGGAGGAAGCCGAGTAGGAGGAGGAGGCTATAGGAGGCAATGAATGATGCCCTGTGATCCTTGGCGGCGGAAGGACGTGCGCCAAGGAACTCTCCGCCTGGGGCCCAGCCGCCACTACATTTACCCAGTGTGCAGTTAGGGAGATATAGCGTCCCTGGCCGTGCTTACTGGTCCACGTATCTGTGGTTAGGTGGACCTTGCCACAGATGGCGTTGCGCAGTGCACACTTGATTTTATCGGATACTTGGTTGTGCAGGGAAGGCACGGCTGTCTTGGAGAAGTAGTGGCAGCTGGGAACAACACACTGTGGGACAGCCATGGCCATCAGCTGTTTGAAGCTGTCTGTGTCCACCAGCCTGAATGACAGCGTTTCAAAGGCCAGTACTTTAGAAATGCTGGCATTCAGGCCCAGGGCTCGAGGGTGGCTAGGTGGGAATTTACGCTTTCTCTCCAAGGTTTGTGAGATGGAGAGCTGAACGCTGCCGTGTGACATGGTGGAGATGCTTGGTGACGCAGGTGGTGGTGTCGGTGGCACATCCTCTGTTTGGTGGGCGGCAGGTGCCAACATTCCTCCCGAGGCGGAGGAAGAGGCCGAGGCAGCAGCAGAAGAGGGAGCAGGGGGAGCCTGTGTGAGTTCTTTGTTTTTAAGGTGTTTACTCCACTGCAGTTCATGCTTTGCATGTAGATGCCTGGTCATGCAGGTTGTGCTAAGGTTTAGAACGTTAATGCTTCGCTTCAGGCTCTGATGGCACAGCGTGCAAACCATTCGGGTCTTGTCGTCAGCACATTGTTTGAAGAAGTGCCATGCCAGGGAACTCCTTGAAGCTGCCTTTGGAGTGCCGGGTCCCTGGTGGCGCTGGCCAGTAGCAGGCAAACTCTCTTGGCGGCGGCTGTTCTGCTTTTGCCCCCTGCTCCCTCTTTTGCTTCGCTGTTGGCTCGGTCTCACCACTGCCTCTTCCTCTGAACTTTGAAAGTCAGCGGCACAACCTTCATTCCATGTGGGGTCTATGACCTTATCGTCCTCTGCATCGTCTTCCCCCCAGTCTTCCTCCTTGACCTCCTCCTGTTCAGTCTGCACACTGCAGTAAGACGCGGCAGTTGGCACCTGTGTTTCGTCATCGTCAGAGACTTGCTGACTCTGATCAGGTGGTATTCCCATGTCCTCATCATCAGGAAACATGAGTGGCTGTGCGTCAGTGCATGCTATGTCTTCCACCGCTGGGGAAGGGCTAGGTGGATGCCCTTGGGAAACCCTGCCAGCAGACTCTTCAAACAGCATAAGAGACTGCTGCATAACTTGAGGCTCAGACAGTTTCCCTGATATGCATGGGGGTGATGTGACAGACTGATCAGCTTGGTTTCGGGCGCCATCTGGGCGCTTTCTGCAACGGCATTGGGCCCCACCAAATTTGGCTGTAAATTCTGGTGGGTACTAGAACCTGAGGTAGTTGGTTCACTAGGACGTGTGGCTGTGGCAGAATGGCCACGTCCTCTCCCTGCACCAGAGGGTCCACTGACACCACCACGACCGCGTCCCTTACTAGATGTTTTCCTCATTGTTGCAGTTCACCAAGCACCACAAAAGGAAAAATTATATTTGGCCCAATGTTAAGATGTCAAATTCAGGCCTTTTTTTTTTAAAGGCACCTAACACTATCTGTCTAGTTATTTATATACCGTATTACACTAATCAAGGCACAGCAGTAACCACTGATTTTGGGGAATATCAATTGTAGGCCTAGTATTTAGGCCCTGGATGAAAGGTATCCTTTTACAGACAGATTTCAAATAGGCCTGCAACTGCTGGAACACTAGATTTATGGAATTGCTATTTTAGCAATAAAATTTCACTACAGAAAGAAATATACCCTTTTACGGACAGATGTAAACTAGGCCTGAAACGACTGTAACACTAGATTTATGGAATTGCTATTTTAGCAATTAAATTTCACCACAGAAAGAAATATACCCTTTTACGGACAGATTTAAACTAGGCCTGCAACAACTGGAACACCAGATTTACTGTATTTTTATTTTTGGAACTGTATTTCACTACAGAAAAAAATCTATCCTTTGACGGACACTAGGGAAATTATCCAGTCACCGCTGGAACACCAGATTTTGGGAATTGCTATTTGTGCAATTAAATTTCACCCCAGAAAAAAAAATATATATTCTTTGCCAGACAGCAGACAGTAGTACACTTGGCTAGCCACAGCTGGAACACCAGATTCAGGGGATTGCTTTTTGGCAATTAAATTTCAACCCCAGAAAAAAATATATATATTTTGGCTGACAGTTTTACACTTGGCTACCCACAGCTGGAACACCAGATTCAGGGGATTGCTTTTTGGAAATTAAATTTCAACCCCAGAAATAAAAAAATGTATTCTGGCTGACAGTTTTACACTTGGCTGGCTAGCCTAGCTGGAACACCAGATTCAGGGGATTGCTATTTAAGTGAATTTCAGTTTAACCACTCAATAATATATAGAAAAATCTTTCCTGAGTTACTAGGGGTGACAAAATAAGCACAGCCAAGCCCCTGATGTAGGATATAGCAAAAAAAAAAAAAACCCTACTATTGAGGGATTAATGGACTTTGTGGCAGCTTGTGCTGGCGCACCACAAGACACAAAATGGCCGCCGCCGATCACCCCAGAAAAAAGACAGAAAAACGGTCTGCCCAGCCTGAAAACAGTGAGCAATTCACTAGCAGTAGTTGAATGATTCACACCTGTAGATCTGTCACTTCATTAAGTGTTTTTGATGAGTTAATCCCTGCCTATCTCGCCCTAATGCAGCAGCTGCATCCTATCCCTACACTAATCAAAGCAGAGTGACGTGTGGCGCTCCGTGACTCCAGCTTAAATAGAGCCTGGGTCACATGGTGCACTTGGCCAATCACAGCCATGCCAATAGTAGGCATGGCTGTGACGGCCTCTTGGGGCAAGTAGTATGACGCATGTTAATTGGCTGCTTTGCAGGCTTTCAAAATGCCCCATAGAAATCTCCGAACAATGAACCCGAACTTTTACGAACTATGCTCGAACTGTTCGCTCAACACCAATCATAACACAAGAACATATAAAAACAAGTGTAAGAACAGTGATGGTCATGAGATCTGTCTTATCCATGGGTATGTCATACTGGTAAAGGGAATTTCGAGGTCGCCAGGTGATCCCCGGGATCTCCAGCACGAGTTCTCCACATTGGGGTAAAATCTATTGAGTTTAGTGGTAGTAAAATACTAACTGGTGAGAATTTTATGATAGCACTTGAAGAGGTTAGAGCATTTTGTAGCCTGAAAAGTATGACGCAGGGCAGTTTTCCATTGAGTGATGGTAAACGAGATTTGTAGATCTTTCTCCCCATTAAGTAAATGTGCTCTTTTGATCAGGAGAAGGTCCCCCGTAACGGTTTTGTAAATCCTGCTGGTAGGAAACCGTGAACCACCCTGCAAAAGCGCAATATGGTTATAGAGGGCTTTGTGCAACAGTGTATCATTCCTAGGGAACTTATTCAAAAAATGGGTTATCCTAGAAAATCAGTAGCACCAAGATTTGGGTATCCCATAAGTATCTTGTAGAGCCGAGAAAGACTTCAGCATCTTTTGGTCATAAAAGTCGTTCAGCACCCTTACACTCAGTTCACACTTTCGCGTAAAACGCCGCGTTCGAACGCGCAAAAAAACGCACAACAGTACAGGAACCATGCATTCCAATGGGGGTGGTTCACACTTGCGCGTTTTTATGCGCGTTTGAAGGCGCCTAAAAACGTTCGACGCATAAGCAAGTATGTTCGCGTAAATTCGGGCGTTTTTCGAGCGTTTGGTGCCAATAGACTTCAATGGGAAACGCGATAGGCGTGTTGTTCGGGCGTTTGTGCAGCGTTTTTCAAAGTTTGCAACATGCTGGATCATCCACCATGGAAATTCACACCTCTAAAGCACTCAGATTGGCCAAACTATATAGGGAGGGCTGTTTGGTCATTGGCCAACTATGCAGTCAATCACATAAACGCGCGTCAAACGCGCCTACACTATTTACCAAAACGCTTGAAAAAAACGCCCGTAAACGCACATCTTGAACGCGCATAAAACGCTAGGCTTCTAAACGCTCAATTCTGAACCCAGTGTTAGCCCAGCTCTTTTCCACCCTCCCACCAAGAAATATTGCATGACCTCTAAAGGAACTGGCACCGATTTCATAGGAGACGTTGACATGGAGCTCAAAAGTAGTGTTTTCCATATTTGAATGGAGGCTCTCAGCGTCAGGGACAATGGGAGCCGAAATTGTGTGTCTATAGTATGAACTATGAGCAACGAGAAGAGCAATTTCTCCCCATTGAGATCCATTTCTATAGCTGGCCAACTAGGAAAACTGTTGTTTGTGCCCAAATACTTCATTTGTTTAAGAACAAAGGACTCATAGTACCCTTGTGGATTCAGAACTACCATGCCACCATGGGTCCTGTGGCTATATAATATAGAGGCCACCAAACTGTGTGATCCCTTCCTCCAAACAAACGCGAGCATCTGAGACTTGAGTTTGGCCAGGACCACAGCGGATAAAGGAACCGGGAGAGTGCTGAAAAGGTAAATGATCCTAGGAAGAATCATCATTTTATATGTTACTATAAGTGATGAGCGGGAGGTGCCATATTCGAATTTGCGATATATTGCGAATATTCGAATGAATATTCGTAATATATTCGCCGAAATCAAATATCCGTCATTATTAAAATTATCGTGAATAATATGTGAATATTTTATTCGCATTATGTGAATTGAACTTCAATAATCAGAATACTTAGTTGTCTTCAACTTCATATTCTGTTTATTGAGAAAAAAAATATATTTATATATTTTCCATTGCACATCCAACTTGGAGCTGTCAATAGGTAACTTTCCTATTGCAAATGCATTTTTTGAATTAGCGAATATAGCGATATATTCGCATTCACCATATTCGCTAATTCGAACAAGCCAAATCGTATTTGTAGTTCTGTATCCGTACAAAGCGACTAATGCGAATAATTTCCATAGAAATATTCGTGTGCGTACAGATGTCATTCAAGTTAGGCAGTCGGCAGTAACTTATTCGTATGTGCGCGTGCGCGTGCTTATGCGCATGCGCACATACAGGCGTGGCTTCTTCCTGGGAGCGGTTACAAGTTTTGTTGTGGTGCATGCGATCCATGCGAACAAAGATGGTGGGAAACAATTTTACCAGAGAGGAGGAAGATATCCTGATTACAGTAAGTTATTGAACATTACATTACAGCTATATGAACATGTGACAAGCTTGTAACATTCAAATGTATGTTTATGGAGATAAAACATTCTCAAATTTTCGCAATACATATAAAATCTCATTTCACATAATTTGCTTACTGCAGTGCTTACATATAAATGATTTGTGGAAACAAGTAATGTTGGCATTCAAAAACAATACTTATTGCCCCAAATCATTAATATCTACTAATCTCATATATATATAAATGAGTTTCTGTCTGCCTGTTATTTATGGGCGACCAAACGACTGGACCGATCTTCACTAAATCTGGCAGACGGGTACATCAGGTGTCTGGGAAGGTTTTAGACTGGGGCTCAGCTCTCTATGACATATTATTCCTGAGATATTCCCTCCAAAATGACCTGCATTAGCCAAAACAAGCCCCCAACTGCCATACACACGGCCACATGTCCCTTATCAGCCAATAGAAGCTCACATGTCCCCAGGTTGCCATAACAAGTGATCAAAGGTTTCAATAGTTTTCAGGTCCTTAAATATTCATTCATATGATGTATGACGACAAAACTACACTGCTACATGCATGGGGGGCAGGGGCCACTATTAAAGGGGCGGGCATTGTGGAGTTCACTGTCATTAACCCCTTAACGCAAAACGCTGTGCATGTACACCGGGGGAACTTGTGCCAGAACGCATTCCACCGTACATGCACGGCAAGATGATCGGGCGGGTGCAGGAGCTGCGCCTGACCAATCACTGCAGGGGTACGGCAGTCCCTGATAGCCAGGCCCCTGCTGTATCTGCCGTCATCGCTGTTTACAGCGATGCTGGCGGATTAACCCCTTCTATGTCGCGGTCAGCGCTGACCGCGACATATAAGTGGTTTGCGGTTAGTGAACGAGCGCATCGGGTCCCCGTGCTGCTGTGACAGGGACCCGATGTGTGAGAAGGCAGACTGATGCCGTGCAGAGGCTGCCGAATGCCTTGCACGGCATCGGGACCTGCCGTCTACGGGTGCCCAGGGGATCCTGATGCCGGAAATCCGTTGCTAATGGCAATCAACAGCAAAAAAATGCATACAATGGAAGATGCCAGCCAGTCTTTGCTATTGTTAAGTTTCTGATTGTTCTCCACATCCACATAATTGTTACCTTATGTAGGATGGTTATTGTGGTACTTGTAGTCCGTTGCTGGCATCTTCCATTGTATGCATTTTTTTGCTGTTGATTGCCATCGGACTACAAGTGCAGGATATGCTTCCCTATATATATATGCACAACCGCATGTGGGTTCGAGCATATCCTGCCTGTTTAACACCACACTACGTTTTCTAATGGTTCAAAAAAATGGATAGCAGACAAAGCAATATATGATTCACATTGCACATCTAATCTTCCGCCTCACACAATATACCCACCACTACATACCACCAGACCCCCCTCAAACCCACACCAACTCTGACCACCCCCCACCCCCACACACACACACACACACACACAGTATATAGCAGGCATTCTCAAACTGCGGCCTTCCAGCTGTTGTAAAACTACAACTCCCTTGATGCCCCTCTATAGGATGATAGCTGTTGGCTGTCATGGAATGATGTGATTTTTAAAAAAAAGCTGGAGGGCCGCAGTTTGCTGGAGAGCCGTAGTTTGAGGATGCCTAGTATATAGATTCTAATAAGTGTCCCGTTGGCCAGGAGAAGTAATGTTTGACATTCAGTATTTGCTGGTTCATTTAGCTTTACCCAGGGTGCACCATGGGAAGGCAAACCAGCCTTACACCCCATACCATACCGTCACTTCGCTAGACAGGTACATCTCTCCTCAGATGGCCAATATCCAATATCTCATACTACACACACATACAATTTCAACACAATCCCAAAAAAATAAAAATAAATAAGATTTGGTGACTTTAACATTAGCGGCAGGAAGATGAACAGCCTGTCGGATCCGTACTGCCGCTAGTTCACCTACGCCCCTAGAATGACGCTTCGTCCCTATTGACTATAATGGGGGCGGGGGTGGCGGTTCGGCAGCAGCAAGTCAGCGCACGGCGAGAGACAGTCTAACTGAAAGCTCTGCATGTCGTAGTTTAAGCCCGGGGAACCTCTCGCCGTGCGCTGCCTTAGCCATAGTCACCAACATTTATTCATCATCTCAACCACCAAACCAAAAATTATTAGTGTTTGAAAGTGAAATATTAGATTTAAAGTTACCGTTATAAAATCTGATTATGTGCTTTTTTTTTTTTATACTGCAGCACATGTTGGAGCAGGGCTACGACCAGACCCGCTCCCATGCTGAGAAAAACCAAATTGTCCGCAGGATCGGAATTGAACTGTGGCGCGATTTTGATGGGAAACACAGGCGTCTGGCCATTTTAAAAAAATGGTCAGACATGGAGAAGGCCCTCAGAAAGAATCCGCAAGATCCGGGACGAAAAATGTCCAGGTATAATGATTACTGAGTGTTGGAATAAAGATACAAAAGTAATGTAAAGCATATGTACATTTTGTTTTTAGATTTTTTTCTAAAAGTAGTAAAATTTGTTATTATAGGTGTTCCTTTGCCGGCTGTCAGGGACAGGCCTCTCAGACAGCAGGTGTGGGAGGTCTCAGCATCAGAGGAGGAGGCCGGACCCTCAGGGCAACAACATGCCCCTAGCCCCCCAGAGGAGTCAGTGGAGGGTGGACCTTCACCCCAACCCGCCTCACCCCCTTAAGTGGATGATGACGGGGACGAGGAGGAGGAGGAGCTGATCACCACCCCCCACAAGGAGTGTAAGTATGTGCTGTGGCTGTTTTCACTCACTCACTGTTAACACACAAACACGTGTCAGTTTAGTCTTCACCATCTATTGTTTTGGAGCAAACAATAGGCATGTTAAAGCTTTACTAATAATCTTTCTTCAGCCACACATATCGGAGAACCTATAGTCCCACACTTACAGTTCCGTACAAGCAGGATATCAAAAAAGTACTACTGTATCTCAAAACTCTTTACAGTCTTCCAGAGGTCTGGTTCCCCTCTATGATTGTTCTGCGTTCCGATCGCCTATCCACACTGTATTTTAACAGCCTTTGTAACCACAATGTTATGTAAACCCCAAGATGTAGTACGGGTGTGACCTGTCCCACCCAATGTCTCTGACTATTAAAACCCAGGCCCAAAATAATTTCCAAAGAAAACCTCCCTGAAACCTATAGTTACAGGCGTACTGATTCACCGAGGTATACATCCCCACATTCCCATTGAGACATACCGAGCAGCCATGATTATTCCCCAAACTAGGACAAGATATTGTTGGTGTCAACCCGAATAAACGGGTATATTTGGCGGGGGGGGGGGGTCACCCCAAAGAGGGCGGAGATACTATTGGCCAATAAAAATTTAGCAATTTTCTATACGCTACTCCTCCCTCAGTTTTAGAAGTACAATTGCCAAACTTTTCTTGTGCTTTGTTAACCGATCCCACCCTCCGGGCCCCTGGAGCGGCCCCCCGGAGACCCCATTTTGTCCCATTGACTTTCATAGGAAAAATTTTAGTTTTGTCACTCCTTCAGCTTTCAAGTTAAAGTCACCAAACTTGGGTCACTTAGTCATGGGGTCACCCTGAAAATGTGTGTCAAATTTGGGGGACGTTAAAAAGTGGGCAGAGCCACAGACAACCAATCAAATTTTCACTGTTGACTTCAGTGTGAAAACTTTAAAAAGCTGTCACTCACAGTATTTAAGCCAGGGTCCCCAAACTTGGCACTGTGGGTTACTAGGTGACTGGGATTAAAATTTATAAAAAAGTGGGCGGAGTCTACTACACCCAATCAAATTTCAGACATTTGTTTAAATGGGAAAAATTCAAACTGCCGCTGCTCTTAGACTTTAATTGGCACAGTCTTCAAACTTTGCAAAGTTGGTCACTGGAGGACTGGGATTAAAATTCAAAAAAGTGGGTGGAGCCACCAACAGCCAATCAGATTTCAAGCCAACATCCTGTGGTTTCTTCTGAAACGACACCATCTATTTTATTTATTGTTTTTATTTTTTTACAGTATTGAAAGAAATGCAACTAAAAATCAAGGAGCTAGAGAGGGAGCACCAGACAGCGGTGAAGGCCTTTCGGGAGCAGCATCTCCGGAAGCTGCGGGAACTAAAGCTTCAGTTTTCCAACGGCATGAGAGAAATGGAGGAGAGGCATGCCAAGGCCTTTGGCCATCTAAAAAAAATTGTGAAACAAATGAGGGCATTGCCCTATTAAGATTTGTTAAATTATATATTTTTTTTTTTATTTGTATTTATATTGTTTGGTTTTATTTTTTTAAATTAAAAAACTTTGAAGTTTTCAGTATGATTGTTAAACATTTTTTTTTAAGTAAAGGCCCCTAGAGTCCTTTCCCTAACTCATCAGTATCCTGACATACAGCATCCGCAGGTATATAGAAATTGGGTAGTATGAGGCCTACACATAACTCAAATGGATCACGACGATAGTAGTAGTCATTAGTAACGGTGGTGTATTAAATATTAAGTACAAAGCAAAGCATTCTAATAGTCCAGAGTTACATTAAAATAAACTTTTTGGTTAATTTTCCTAGTAACTAAATTATTTTATGTAGTAACATAAATTTCAAATTATCGTAAATAATAAATGTATTTTTTCATCAAACAATTAAGTATTAAAATACAAAACTTGAACAGAGTAATAATAACTACAAAAAACCTTGTTTGATTTATCAAATCAGCAAAATTATAAACTTTTACCAATTCAAAAAAATTATTTACAATCAAATCTTGTTATCAGAAATATAAAAAACAAAAAAAAAGAACAATATTGGAACAATAAAATGGTAGGGGTAAGGATCTTCGATAGTGTCCAATTTTTTATACTTTGCATGTTGTAGCATTGCTTCCGCCGTACAGATAGAAACATTTAATTGATTACATGACTATGATTATATGAATTCTCTAACCGGTGACATGGCTCCAAGAACATCATATAGCACACAGTTTATACTTAAAATCTTAAAGCATGGTTATATATAATTAGCATGTGCAAATCCTCATTACATAATTGCCAATAAACAAAATAAACAAGGAAAGTACCTATACATATTTACATGTTGCTACACGGCTCCATTCACAAAACCGGATTTCCACACGGATGAGTATAACTCCAGTCACGCTCAACCATGTAGAGAGGTCAACACGGAAGTCAGCCATCCCTCCTAGAACAACAGACAACACCGTGTTGGATCCTAAATCCATGTGACAACAAAAAAAAATAAAAAAAAATAAAATATATAAATTTTCTTAGATTCATCAATCAGTCCTGTACAATGCCAACTGCACAAGAGCTTTTGACAAGGGACGTCCACATGCGGTCCACACCGTGCTACAGCGTGAACCAAAACATAGCCGCCCCAAACCATACTTAATTTTAAATAAAAAATAATAAAATAGTAAAATCATTACATTTTGTGAATAAAGCCGAACAACGCTAGAAAAAATGTCTTTTTAAAAGATTATTTAAATAAATATTTTTATGTCTAAATATTGACAATACATAAATAAGCAGAGCACATGCGAGAATACGAAACATGCAAACCAGGTTAAGAGAATTCATAATTCTATACTTGTTAAAGTGCAAAAGATAAAATCAGGTCCATGATGGTTGTCTACGCACGATCAGGACATACAGCATCTAGAGTTAACACAGTACTAGAATGCTGACTCATAAGTTTCCATTTGTAACTAGGCAGAATAACGGCAGGCACTTGCAGGTAAGTACACTTCCAGTTTATAATAAAAAATAAAATAACCCAATCGAAATTTTACTTTAAAAAAGGTGTGAAGGCCTGGACTCTATGATTGTTCCCTGTGCGATCAAATGTAACTCAACATTTTCATGACATGCAGCAGCATCAACGGCATTATTTAAGGAGTGGTGTATTATCAGGGCAACATGTAGCTTGGCCCAATTCGGCAGCACAGGCAGCAGCAGACATTATGTTAAAAGGCTCAAATGTAACTCAAAATTTTCATGACATGCAGCAGCATCAACGGCAGTGTGGCGAAACCAACCTGGCCACTGGGTGCTGGAGAAGCCTGGTTGCCAGCCTCTTGCCTCAGTATTATGGGCCCTCTAATCATCCCATGCTAAACTTAAAACCCATGGTGATTTGACTGTGTTTGTGGCATCTGAGCGCTGTTTGGATATATTGAGTGCTCAGATCCAAGCCATCTGGGGATATGTTAAATGTCTATATTTACTGTAATGGTTGGGACATTGTATATTTGAATAGTGATGTCTGTCCTATAGTTCCCACATGTGTATTGGCGATTTCCCTTTGTCCTGAGAGATAATTGAATTACTCCTCTGTTGTCTCCAGGACAGAAGACATTGTTTAAAACTATGTATTCTCCTGCCTGTGATAATTACATCAACCCATTGTGTAAGGTAATTGTATCACAGGCAGCGGGGAGAATTTTTTAGGGGAGTGTTTAAACTGTAAAGCTGTAAAGGATTGGCTGCTAGGTCATGTTCTCAGTTCCCAACCAGGTTTTAAGAAGTGGTGTATTATCATGGCCACATGTAGCTAGGCCAAATTCAGCAGCACAGGCAGCAGCAGACATTATGTTTAAAGGCCCAAATGTAACTCAACATGTTCAAAACAAATTCATAATTAAAAAATTAAATTAATATATACATGATACAAACTTGACAATAAATATCGATCGAATAAATATCAACAAATAAATAATTAAATTAATTCATAAAAAGTTAAAAACAGAGGGAACAATTAAAAAACAACGGAGTTTGGGAGGGAGAGCAAAGGAGAGGGATGGACAAGGGACCCTTCAGCGCCCTGAACCGACAGCGGGGGCCATGAAGTCAATGCCGATCCAGGACTCATTCATCTAAATGAATGCGAGTCTGTCCACGGAGTCTGCTTATCCGTGATCACCCCACCTGCCGCGCTGAATGCCCGCTCAGACAGTACGCTGGAGGGGGGGCAAGATAGTAACTCCAGCGTATACTAAGCAAGCTCACGGCAGGTGTCCAGCCTGGCAACCCAGTACTCCATGGGGTCGTCGGTGGTCATGCTGTCAGAAGCACCTACCAACCCCATGTAGTCTGCCACCATGCGGGCCAGCCGCTGGTGGTGACTGATGCTGCTGCTGCTGGTACTGGGTCGCGCAGACTGGCAGAAGAGCCTCATCTCACCAAGAAGGTCACCGGCTCGGCTGGTGCTGCTGGTGCCAGCTGCCTGCTGGGCGGGGAGAACTGGAGCTTGAGGCCGAGGGTTTGCCTCTTCCAGCCGGTGGATCAGACAGGCCTGCAATTTTTCAAGACGGGCCTGCCTCCGGCTGGCTGGGATGAACCCCTTCAGTTTCCCCTTGCAGCGAGGGTCTAAAAGGGTGGCCAACCAAATGTCTTCCCTCTCCTTAAATTTTTTGATCTGGGGGTCCCTCCTGAGGCATCGCAGCATATGGGCAGCCATGGGGAAGAGCAAAGCCCGCTGTGACTCTTCACGACTGCCCGGGACCATGACTTCTTGGTCCTCCTGCTGCTGATGCTGCTGCTCCCTGTCGGAGATGCCATACCCCCGGACTAACGGTGCCCCCAGCACTGGCTCTCCCTCCTGACCAAGCCCAGACTCCTGGACGTGCAACGATTCCTCATCCTCCTCCTCCTCGTCCTGGGCCTGGTTCTGGTGGAGCATGGTTGACTCTTCATGCTCCACCAAGGCACTCTCCCCAGCTTCGAGCAGGCGATCTAGTGTCCTGTCTAGCAGGAACACTAGGGGGAGAACGTCATTCAGACCGACATGCTCCCCACTGACCATCTTTGTCGCCTGCTCGAATGGGGCCAGCACGTGGCAGACCTGCTGTATCTGCCCCCACTCCGCATTGGTGATGTAGGGGAGTGGGTGTGATGGCCCTGAAGTGCCTAGGTCCAGCAGGTATTCCCTCACCGCCCATCGCTGCTCCCACAACCTCTCCAGCATGTGGAGGGTGGAGTTCCACCGCGTCACACTGTCCACAATCATCATGTGGGGGGGGGCAGGCTGTTGTCCCTCTGTAGTTTGGACAGGGACGCGACGGCAGTTGGGGAGCGTCTAAAGTGGCTGGCAATCCTACGTACCCTCAGCACAATGTCACTCAACCCTGGGTACGTACGAAGGAACTTCTCTACCACTAGGTTGAGGGCACGTGGGTGAGACTGTCAGCATGAAGGGGGGCGAGTAGGTTGCTGCCGTTGTCACAGACAACCATACCTGCCTGGAGCCTTCGGGGTGTCAGCCACTTCTTAACCTGAGCTTGTAGTGCGGACAGAACATCAGGTCCAGTGTCTCCTGTCCTCTAAGCTCAAAAGCTGGAGCATGGCCTGGCAGCGGATGTGCCCCAAACTTGAGTAGCAATGGGGACGCTTGCTAGGGGACTCAGCACCTCTGGAGACAGTGGCTTGCGGGAGAGCAGCAGTTCTCCCCTGGACACCCCGGGGCGGCACCACAAAATCAAATGTCGCCATTCCCCCCCCGGGCGCCTCGGAGGGACACCCAATGGACTGTGAAGTTTATATAGCGTCCCTGCCCATGCCTGCTGGCCCAGGCATCCATTGTGAGATGCACCCTGTCGCTGACAGCATGATTCAGCGACAGGGATACATTCCACACAATGTGCTGGTGTAGGGCAGTGACACCGGTTCTGGCAAAGTAATGGCCTGCTCCAACATCTGCCTAAATGGATTGCTATCCACCAGATTGTAAGGCAGCAGATGTTGGGCGATAACCCTTACCAGGAGCCCATTGAGTGAACGCACGCGATGGTCCCCGGGGGCGTAGGGCTGCCGGTACCAGTACCTCTATTAGAGGGAGCAGGGGAGTGGGAATGAGTTGGTGGAAGGGGTTGGGGTGGCTGTAGTACAGTGACAGGAGCTGCTGTCTCCTGCACACTGCTGGTGGCGCTGCTGCTTTGACCACCCCGCATCTGTTCCCACTCCTACCAGTGGTTGAATCGAATGTACCGATTGAGGGCCGTGGTACCCAGCCGAGCCATAGATCTCCCTCTCCTCACCCTGGCATGGCACAGCTTACAAATGCAAACTGTGACATCATCGCTGCCAGGGTGAAGTAAGCCCAAACAGGCGATTTCTGCACCGACCTCCTGTCAGATGGGGTGGTGCTGGCTTGCGCCTGTTCGGGCTCGGTGCGCACAAGTGGAGCTGGCTGCTGCAGCCTACTCCTGCTGCCATTACCAGTGGAGCCCCTGACACTGGGCTCCCTGGTGACCTGGCGCACCATTTGCCTCGGGTGCCTACCTTCATCGGTGCTGCCATCACCTGACAAAAGAGGTGGCACCCATTCCGGGTCACCCTCCTCTTCGCCCCCTGGTATGTCATACCCAGGGCCAACCTGTGGTGGACTGACGGGAACAGTTGACATGGAGCCCCTGACCGGGCTCCGCTGTCCCCTCGCTGACCCCTGGGTCTGAATAGGTGCAGGGGTTGTGTGGCTAACACCACCCGCACCAGTTGGAAGGGATTTCACAGGGGGATTTATAGGCCCCTCCTCCTCCTTATCCACAATCCCTTCCAACAGGTCCTGCCCATCCTCAGGGCTGAACAGTATTTCCGCCTCATGCATTGCCTCCCTCAAGATGTCCCTCTCAGTCTCAAACTGTTCGAACATGAGAGGGGACAATTCTTGGGAGCTGGGGGTTGGTTCTACAGGAGGCAGAGTGCTGCAGTTGCTGGCAGCCGGGGCAGAGGACTCCGTGGCACTCGAATCGGCCACAAGAGCATAGACAGCCTCTGCATCCTGGGAAGTTATGGGCCGGCTGCCACTTATGAAAAAGTCACGGATCAGACGGACACCCCTGCCACCTGCGCCTGCCTGTCCGTGGCTTGAGGAGCGGCCCCGTGCTGGGAGTGGTCCAGCGCGGGAACCAACTCCCCTGTTACCCCGACCACATCTACGGCTGCCTGCACGGCCTGGTACACTCATGCTGGGGATTAGGGTAAAACTTTATTCGGGTGGGTACGATGGGTGAAAAATGAAAGGACGTAAACTGTAACACACGACACTAAACACGTAAAGCTATCAAATAATTTTTTTTTTTAACCTAAGACTAAACTAACAGACACAGAGACTAAAATGTATTTATTTTTTTTAACGGAGGACTGACAAAACTACACTAAACACAAAACACGTAAAACTTTAAAACTTTTTTATTTTTTTTAACCTAAGACAGACACTAACTGACACACAGAGACTAAAAAATGTTTTTTTTTAACGGACGACTAACAAAACTACACTAATTGCCAAACACTTAAAACGTAAACTCTTTTTTTAACCTGACACAGACAGTAACTGACACACAGAGACTACAAGACGGTTTTTTTTTTTAACATAGGACAGAAAAAACTACACTAGACAAGTAAACCTATAAACTTTTTTTTGTATTTTTTATTGTTTTTAAACCTAAAACAGACACTAACTGACACACAGACAAAAAAAGTTTTTTTTCAACGGAGGACAGACAGAACTAGACTAAACAAAAAACATATAAAACTTCTAATTTTTTTTTTTAACCTGACACAGACACTACATAATACAGAAATACCTTCCATCATTAAAAAATAACTTTTAATAGATAATTTTAAAAGACGTAACGTAGATAATCTGAAGATAAACTTCAACAACCTTCTTTTCTCTGATATCAGGTCAAATCTTAATAAATGCGGACCAGAAAATAGATATGAAATAAATGAGGCTACACCAATAGAAAAGGTTAAGCCCTCTTTACTTACAATTTGTAGACAGACTCAGGAACTGTGGGAAAATGACGTCATATATTGGATAACCTGGCAAAGTGGAAAATATAGATAATCCCTATTAAACCCTGGCTTCCCTATCTCTCCCTTAGCCCAGGGAAACCCCCTGATGGTGAGGGTCCCCTGTCCGCGTTCCTAATACTGCTAATTGCCCTAATGTAACCCTTACCACAGGAATAGGGTAGATAAGGAAACACAGTATATATTGTCTACAATAAAATATGTAACAAGTAAAGGATAGCCCGCAATGAAGATATATATGTATCGACGCGGCGTTTCCCCAGCAGCACACTGGTTCGTCAGGGGATTATATACCTGGACAAAAGTCCGGGTATATAGGATTTTCTTGGTTCAGGGTATTTGGTTATAAACCCCGAATCAAGATACCCAGTATACAATAAATATCTGGAGTATAGCGTCCCTAAATAGGGAAATGAAGACAGACCTGTGTACAGATGAAGGCGTCTCACTGATGCTTTAAAAACTGGCGCCTTATATTGGTCCATTGATTGGTGGCCACCTCCCCACCACTTCCTCCTCTGTATGGACAATTCAAAGATGTGCATTTACTGAAGGGGCAAATCTGTATTGCCACTGATGGTTGCTCATATATGCCCTATAAGAATAACGGATCTACAAACAAACCAAAGTCCGATTTTTGTGATAACCACTATTTAGTTAATGAAAACGCTATAGTGGAACGCAAATGCGTTCCACAGCCAAACCGGATGTTGTAATATTACGCGATGTGGAACGCATCTACGGTCCACCGCTAGACCGGATGTTGTCATCTGCGCTCCACCGCTAGACCGGATGTCGTCATAGAACAGGATAAGAGACGCAGTAAAGGAACCAAATAGAGGTGTGGAACGCAACCTGCGCTTCACCCTTCAGGAAGTAATTAAGCCTTATTCTGACGATACTTAGACATTGATACCATGTTCATTTGGCTGCAATATTTATGCTAACATTGATAATAAATAATGAAATCAATGATACAGTAAAGCACTAGGGAGGCTCTTTTTCATTATTAGATGAGAAGGGGAGGATAGACCTTTCTATATCAGAAGATCTAATTGGACCTATTATCTCAAAACTAACACAGTCAGAGAAAAATAGTTTAGTAAAGGGAGAAAAAGAAATATTCATTATGATACTCCCTATATACATTAAAATGGTATTAAACAAATTGGGCCTTTCCGGTCCGATATACATAACTATGGCCTATATTCCAGATACTAAGACCTAAATACCCTTACATAATAGCAAGGGAAACGGGATCACTGTATGGAGGTTTAGTTGTTATCTCATGTCTGGCTGAGAGGGGGGAAGGGGGAATGGGGAACAAAAGGAGGACACCATAATTGACACATGGGCAAATATTTATAGAAAGCAACTAAATGATAATTGTTCATTCAGGCCCTCTGGATTGGTCGTACGTAGTCGATAAATCCAGTAGCTTTCCCTTTGAAGTATTTTCCTATTCCAATCCCCCTTGCGCGGAGATGGATGAACAGATGGATTGCTATGAGTGTATACAGATGGACCCTTCTGAAAAATTTATAGGTGAACTCAATGAAATCCTGACTAATGCTTTTGAGAATAAACTCATTTCTCCGGAAGAACTGAATTTCATGACACCAAAATATCCACAGATCGCTACATTTTATACCCTCCCCAGAAAACATAAAGGGAGGTCCCCGTTGAAGGGGAGACCAATTGTATCAGGGGTGGACTCTCTTTCTCAGAATGTGAGCATTTATGTTGACAAAATATTGAGATCATTTGTGTCCTCCTTACCATCTTATATAAGGGACACAACTGATCTGTTACTCAAAATACAGGATATTGCTGTAGAGGACCGGGTACTGCTGATATCCATTGATGTCGAGGCCCTCTACAGCAGTATTCCACATGAGTGGGGCTTAAAAGCCACACATGCATTCTTAGAGACAAGAGGGATCCAATTTCGTTTACATAATCAGTTCGTTCTGTTATTGCTTGAGTACATCTTGACCCATAATTTTTTTCTATTTGAGTCGAAGTTCTACCACCAGCTCAGGGGCACGGCTATGGGTAGCCCTTGTGCGCCCACGTATGCCAACTTGCTCCTGGGCTGGTGGGAGGACCGCATCGTCTTCAGTGAAGCAAAGGATCCCTGGACCACCCATATCCTCTTTTGGGGGAGATATATTGATGATGTCTTTATCTTATGGGATGGTCCAGTGGAGACCTTTAAATCCTTTGCTGAATCTTTAAACCATAACCCTATAGGTCTACGGTTCACCTGGGAAATCAGGGAACAGGAGATTTCCTTCCTTGATGTCAAAATCTCCAAAAGGGGGGGTATGTTACATACAGAAACTTTCAGGAAGGAGACAGCCACAAATAGCTTACTCCACTGGGATAGTTTTCACCAACAACCCCTCAAGAGGGGAATACCAAGGGGGCAGTATATACGCACAAGAAGGAACTGCACCAACACTTCTACTTTCATACAACAATCAAGGGAACTGAGGAATAGATTCGAACAGAGGGGATACCCGGAGAAAACACTTAAGGGGGCATTCCAACACTCCCTGTCTACGAATCGTGAAAAACTTTTAACACCAAGGGTGAGGAAAGAACAAGCAGGTATAGTGAGAGTCATTGCAACATACGACAATGCCCACGATAAAATGTATGAAATCTTAAGAAAACATTGGGGGATCCTACAGACTGATCAAGATCTGGTTGACATATTACCATCAAGACCATCCATCACATATAGGAGTGGACGGTCGATCAAGGACCGGTTGGTCCATAGTATGTATACAAAGCCAAAAACTCCTGGCACTTGGCTTGATCGTTGTCCGTTGGGAAACTTCAAATGTAGTGGATGTATTGCCTGTCCATATATTCTAGTGTCAAAGAGGTTTACAAGCGTATCAACTAAAAAATCCTTTGACATGAGGGAATTCTCTAATTGCAGAACCAGTGGAGTGGTTTATCTTATAACATGCCAATGCCCCCTTAACTATGTAGGGAAGACCAAGAGAGAGCTGAGGAGGAGGATAGGGGAGCATCTTGGGGACATCAGACATAGGAGGGACACACCAGTGGCAAATCATGTCCTTGAATTTCATGGGGGAAACCCCAAATGTTTGAGCTTCCAAGTTATTGAGGTTGTTCATCCATCTCCGCGCAAGGGGGATTGGAATAGGAAAATACTTCAAAGGGAAAGCTACTGGATTTATCGACTACGTACGACCAATCCAGAGGGCCTGAATGAACAATTATCATTTAGTTGCTTTCTATAAATATTTGCCCATGTGTCAATTATGGTGTCCTCCTTTTGTTCCCCATTCCCCCTTCCCCCCTCTCAGCCAGACATGAGATAACAACTAAACCTCCATACAGTGATCCCGTTTCCCTTGCTATTATGTAAGGGTATTTAGGTCTTAGTATCTGGAATATAGGCCATAGTTATGTATATCGGACCGGAAAGGCCCAATTTGTTTAATACCATTTTAATGTATATAGGGAGTATCATAATGAATATTTCTTTTTCTCCCTTTACTAAACTATTTTTCTCTGACTGTGTTAGTTTTGAGATAATAGGTCCAATTAGATCTTCTAATATAGAAAGGTCTATCCTCCCCTTCTCCTCTAATAATGAAAAAAGAGCCTCCCTAGTGCTTTACTGTATCATTGATTTCATTATTTATTATCAATGTTAGCATAAATATTGCAGCCAAATGAACATGGTATCAATGTCTAAGTATCGTCAGAATAAGGCTTAATTACTTCCTGAAGGGTGAAGCGCAGGTTGCGTTCCACACCTCTATTTGGTTCCTTTACTGCGTCTCTTATCCTGTTCTATGACGACATCCGGTCTAGCGGTGGAGCGCAGATGACAACATCCGGTCTAGTGGTGGAACGCAGATGCGTTCCACATCGCGTCATATTACAACATCCGGTTTGGCTGTGGAACGCATTTGCGTTCCAGTATAGCGTTTTCATTAACTAAATAGTGGTTATCACAAAAATCGGACTTTGGTTTGTTTGTAGATCCGTTATTCTTATAGGGCATATATGAGCAACCATCAGTGGCAATACAGATTTGCCCCTTCAGTAAATGCACATCTTTGAATTGTCCATACAGAGGAGGAAGTGGGGGGAGGTGGCCACCAATCAATGGACCAATATAAGGCGCCAGTTTTTAAAGCATCAGTGAGACGCCTTCATCTCAGTGCCTTCATCTGTACACAGGTCTGTCTTCATTTCCCTATTTAGGGACGCTATACTCCAGATATTTATTGTATACTGGGTATCTTGATTCGGGGTTTATAACCAAATACCCTGAACCAAGAAAATCCTATATACCCGGACTTTTGTCCAGGTATATAATCCCCTGACGAACCAGTGTGCTGCTGGGGAAACGCCGCGTCGGGACATATATATCTTCATTGCGGGCTATCCTTTACTTGTTACATATTTTATTGTAGACAATATATACTGTGTTTCCTTATCTACCCTATTCCTGTGGTAAGGGTTACATTAGGGCAATTAGCAGTATTAGGAACGCGGACAGGGGACCCTCACCATCAGGGGGTTTCCCTGGGCTAAGGGAGAGATAGGGAAGCCAGGGTTTAATAGGGATTATCTATATTTTCCACTTTGCCAGGTTATCCAATATATGACGTCATTTTCCCAGAGTTCCTGAGTCTGTCTACAAATTGTAAGTAAAGAGGACTTAACCTTTTCTATTGGTGTAGCCTCATTTATTTCATATCTATTTTCTGGTCCACATTTATTAAGATTTGACCTGATATCAGAGAAAAGAAGGTTGTTGAAGTTTATCTTCAGATTATCTACGTTACGTCTTTTAAAATTATCTATTAACCCATTAAGGACACGGCCCTATTTCACCTTAAGGACCAGGCAATTTTTTCAAAATCTGACTAGTGTCACTTTATGTGGTAATAACTTTAAAACGCTTTTACTTATCCAAGCCATTCTGAGATTGTTTTTTCGTCACATATTGTATTTCATGACAGTGGTAAAATAAAGTCGAAAAATTTCATTTTTATTTATAAATAAATACCAAATTTACCAAAAATTTAGAAAAATTTGCAATTTTCCAAGTTTCAATTTCTCTACTTCTAGAATACATAGTAATACTGCCAAAAAAAGTTATTGATTTACATTCCCCATATGTCTACTTCATGTATCGATCATTTTGGGAATGCCATTTCATTTTTTGGGGACATTACAAGGCTTAGAAGTTTAGAAGCAAATCTTGACATTTTTCAGAAATTTTCAAAAACCCACTTTTTAGGGACCAGTTCAGGTCTGAAGTCACTTTACGAGGCTTACATAATAGAAACCACCCAAAAATGACCCCATTCTATAAACTACACCCCTGAAGGTACTCAAAACTGATTTTACAATTGTCATTAACCCTTTAGGTTTTCCACAAGAGTTAATGGCAAATAAAGATAACATTTCTGAATTTCGATTTTTTGGAAAATTTTCCATTTTAATCCATTTTTTCCAGTAACAAAGCAAGGGTTAACAGCCAAACAAAACTCAATATTTATTGCCCCGATTCTGTAGTTTGCAGAAACACCCCATATGTGGTCCTAAACTACTGTATGGCCAAACGGCAGGGCGCAGAAGGAAAGGAACGCCATATGGGTTTTGGAAGGCGGATTTTGCTGGACTGGATTTTTGACACCATGTCCCATTTGAAGCCCCTTGATGCACCCCTACAGTAGAAACTCCATAAAAGTGACTCTATCTAAGAAACTACACCCCTCAATGTATTCAAAACTAGTTTTACAAACTTTGTTAACCCTTTAGGTGTTCCACAAGAGTTATTGGCAAATGGAGATGAAATTTCAGAATTTCAATTTTTTGTTACCTTGCCTCAAAAAAAGTGTAATATAGAGCAACCAAAAATCATATTTACCCTAAAATAGTACCAACAAAACTGACACCTTATCCCGTAGTTTCCAAAATGGGGTCACTTTTTTGGAGTTTCTACTGTAGGGTGCATCGGGGGCTTCAAATGGGACATAGTCTCAAAAAAACAGTCCAGCAAAATCCGCCTTCCAAAAACCATATGATGCGTTCCTTCCTTCTACGCCTTGCCGTTTGGTCATACAGCAGTTTACAACCACATATGGGGTGTTTCTGCAAACTACAGAATCAGGGCAATAAATATTAAGTTTTGTTTGGCTGTTAACCCTTGCTTTGTTACTGGAAAAATGGATTAAAATGGATAATTTGCAAAAAATAGCTGTTTTGGGACAGTTTTGTATTTTTGTTATTTACATCGTTGAACTGACAGGTTAGATCGCATGCTATTTCTATAGAGCAGGTTGTTACTGACGCGACAATACCAAATATGACTACTTTTTGGGGTTTTTTGTTTCAGTTTTACATAATAAAGCATTTTTGAAAAAAATGATTTTTTTAGTGTCTCCACATTCTGAAAGCCATAGTTTTTTTTTTTTTTTGCGATTGTCCTATGTAGGGGCTCATTTTTTGTGGGATGAGATGATGGTTTGAATGGTACTATCTTGGGGTGCATATGACTTTTTGATCACTTGCTATTACACTTTTTGTGATGTAAGGTGACAAAAAAATTACTTTTTTTTACAACGTTTTTATTTTTTATGTTTACAGCGTTCACCTGAGGGGTTATGTCATGTTATATTTTTATAGAGCAGGTCGTTACGAACGCGACCATACCCAATATGTATACTTTTTTTTATTTATTTTGGTTTTACACAATCCTTTTTGAAACAAAAAAAAACATGTTTTAGTGTTTCCATAGTCTGAGAGCCATATTTTTTTCAGTTTTTAGGCGATCGTCTCAGGTTGGGTATAATTTTTGCGGGATGAGGTGGCGGTTAGATTGGCACTATTTGGGGGGTCATATGACTTTTTGATCGCTTGCTATTACACTTTTTGTGATGTAAGGTGACCAAAAATGGCTTATTTACACCATTTTTGTTTTTTTTTATGGCGTTCACCTGAGGGGTTCAGTCATGTGATATTTTTATAGAGCTGTTTTTTACGGACGCGGCGATACCTAATATGTGTAGTGTATTTTATTTTTTTTTACTTTTTATTCAGTGATTTGTGTTTTTTTTATTTTTACTTTTTTTCACTTTTTTACATTTTTTTTTGGACCCAGACCCACTTGGTTCTTGTAGATCCAGTGGATCTGGTGTCTATATAATACAGTACAGTACACTATATAGTGTACTGCACTGTATTTTTACTTTTACAGTCTGGTCAGACTTCTGCCTTTAGCAGAAGTCTGACCAGAGTTACTATACCATGGCAAGCAGGACGCTTCTGAAAGCGTCCTGCTGCCATGGTAACTCATCACCCACTGCCATTAGAGAGCAGTGGGTGATGGATAGAGAGGAGGGAGCTCCTCCCTCTGCGATCCCATCCTGGGGGCTGCATAGGCACAGCAGCCCCCGATGGGAGAGGGAGGGAGCTCCCTCCTGTTAACACCTTCCATACCGCGGTCCGTCCGGACCGCGGTAAGGAAGGGGTTAAGCGGCTGGCATCTGCAGCACAGATGCCAGCCGTTTTTCTATCAGAGTGCCAGCAATGTGCTGGCACTCTGATAGAACCACTAGACACCAGGGAATTATTACAAGGGAGGCGGCGGGGGATCGCTATTGCGATCCCGCCTGCCGCACCGCCCGCCTCCCGCACCGCCCTCCCGCCGCCGCCGCAACCACCCCCCCTGCACCCCCGCAGCCATAACAAGATTGGGGGCTGCAGGGGGGGTTAAAGTGAATATATTTGGGGCAATTAACTCTACTTTGGGGCAATGGACACTAAACGGACAGACAAAACAGACAGATAGACCCTACACTATACTATATCACTAACTAACCTAAACTACACGCTGCCCTGAAAAATTTAAACTTTACTATTCCCTAACTGTAGCCCTAATACCTAACCTAAACTATCAAGCACTATCTATCTAACTAAATTATATATTACAGCTACCTACCTAACTCGATACCCTACACTTAACCCTGCACTAAACCCCATCTGCTACACTAGGCCCTAACACTAACTATATTTTTCTGCTAACTCTACTAAACTAATAATCTATCTCAAATTATTTCGACCCTATCAGCTATAAAACTACACTATTCCCTAATCCCTACCTAAAACTAACTAACTAGAATATTATAAATTAAAGCCAGATAATATAAATCGCACAGCAGACAAAATAGCACAGCTCCAAGCTCCAACAAATCCAACACCACAAAATGGCTGCTGGGTGATGTCATCACTTATATAGTGAAGGGGTATTCTAGTTTCCTATTGGTTGCTAGGGATGTTGCTAAGTTGTGACAAAGCCTTCTCATTGGCTATCCAAGCTAGGAGAAGGGAGGGAAAATGATAATGATGAGTCACCTCATGCACTGTAGGAAAAAAAAAAAAATCTGCATGGATGATATATCGCTATATTCTACATATTCGAAAATTTTACTAAGCTAAACCTGTATGAAAATAGCTTGATGCCCCTACGCGATTACAAAAATGCAAATATTGTATTCTAAATGATTGTAATTACTGAATACTGATGTAGAATTTTCCTCTTTACTGTATTTTATGTCATGCGAAAAATCGGCAATTACATATGCACGTGAATCGGATCGCATAAGGGCAGTATACCATTAGGTTGGCTTGCTGGGTCGAATAGACGAAGATAGAGAAAATAGAGAATATAGTGCTATATTCGCAATATTCGTCTATTCGAGTAGACCAAGATAACCCATTGAATGAACACAATATCATACTCCCCTTATACGGTGCGATTCACGCGCTTATGTAATTGCTGATTTTTCAATGACATAAAATACAGTTTCCTACATAAAGAGGGAAATTATACATCACAGTAACAATTCTCATTACTGATTTATAATTGTCCTCTGTATGTAAGATAGTTTGTGTCATGCGAAAAATTGGCAATTACATATGCGCGTGAATCGCACCGCATAAGGTTAGTATACTATTAGGTTCATTCAATGGGTTGTCTTGGTCGACTCGGTCATAAGATAGATAAGAAGCAAGCCAACCATTAGGAACTCACCTCTAAGTTGAATTCGCATTGGGAATATAACCTGTAATACTCGCATTGCGATTTTCAAATTCAACTTAGAGCTGGGTTCCTAAAAGTTGGCTTGCTAGAATATTACGATTATCACAAATTCACGAATATAGCACTATATTCACAATCTTCGTTATATTCCAGCAAGTAGCAAGTTCAACCAACCAACCATTAGGAGCTCAGCTCAAAGTTTAATTCACGATGCGAACATATACTCGCATTGCGAATTCAACTTTGAGCTGGGTGCCTAACGGTTGCATTGCTATAATTGACAAAGATTGAGGATATAGTGCTATATTCTCAATCTTTATATTCTAGCAACAACTATTAGGAACCCAGCTCTAAGTTTAATTCGCGATGCGAACATATACTCGCATTGAGAATTAACGTTAGAGTTGGGTTGATGGATTCCCATTGAAAATGAAAACATGATTCCTTCCTGCTTAAGTTGCTTGTGGGCCAATGACTCATTGACCCACAAGAAAGAAGCAGGGACAATTCATGTTTTCGCCTTTCAGATATTGAAAAAATGGCGAATATTCGAAATAGCGAATATATATCATTATATTCTAAATATTCGCGAATTATCGAAGCTGCGACATTCGTGATAAAAATTCGCAATTCGAATATTCGCGCTCAACACTAGTTACTATGCGTCCCATCCAGGTTAGAGTCAATTTACTATAGCGATCTAGGTCACTTTGGAGCGATTTGTATAGCATATCATAGTTACATGAGACCAACCGTAAAAGAGGGAAGCAAAGTTGGATTCCCAGGTAAGTAATCAAGGTACTGGCCCATTGGAAAGGGAATTCATGCTCCAATACCGAGCGTAGTGTAGACGGGACTCTAATAGCTAAGATTTGGGACTTAAATTCATTAATTTTATAGTACGAGACCTCTCCGAACTCCCTTATAACTTGCAACGTGGACTTCAGGGAAGACAAGGGATCAGTTAGGGTTAGAAAAACATTGTCTACGAACAGCCTGAGGTTGTGTTGGCGATTACCAGCTGGTATACCCCTTATCGCCTCCGATAGCCTAATCACCATTTAGAATCGAAAAGGGGATAGAGGACATCCCTGGTGGGTGCCATTAGTAATCGAAAAGGGTGAGGATAGGGACCCATTAGCTAATACTCTAGCTGAGGGTTTAGAATATAGTGCTAGGATCGCGTTTTTAATAGGGCCCTGAAATCCAAATTTATCCAGGACTGCCGCTGCAAACGCCCAGTGTATGTGGTCGAACGCCTTCTCTGCTTCCAGGGTAAGAAGCAGAGAAGGTGTTCCCATCTCCCCAGCTTTCTGCATTAGTCCTGTTGAGTACCGTCTGGTGCCTCCCTGCCTTTCGTAAATCCAACTTGGTCACTATTTATGAGCTGAGGTAAAATTTTTAATAGTCTACGAGCTAATAATTTTGCATACAGTTGTTCCTCTAATTTGGACTCCTTCTCTAAAAGGGTTGCGAGTTTAGCCTCTCTAGATTTTTTGAAATAGGAGCTTTGCTTTAGCAGCTCTCCCCTGACAGTAGCTTTATGGGCCTGCAAAAGGGTGAATATATTAACTTCTACCATGTTATTAAAATAAAAGTATTCAGATATGTAGGCCTTGGTTTGTCGTTTATATTTGGGGTGTCTCAGAAGGAAGAGGTTATTTCTCCAGGATTTTTGGAAGTTGAAGGGGCTTCCTTTCTAGCAGAAACATTTGATGAAGATTTTTGTATGTTCCATGCTTCCAAATGGTATTCCCCTTCCTCGAAGACTTTTGATGTTTTCCATCCTTGTGGATCAAAAGCTTCAACGGGAAGCCCCACTTGTAAGGGATCTGTAGGTCTCTCAACACCCAGATTATTGTGGAGAGTTGCTTCCTAGCTTGCAATGTGACTTGAGATAAGTCTGCAAACACTTGGATATCCTGGAAAGGCGGTGGGAGACCCTTTTTTTCCTGATATAAGACACCAGCTCCTCTTTAGTACAATAAAAGTGGAACCGTGCGATCACATCTTTAGGTGAGGATGGTGGGATATGTTTTGGTTTTGGCAAATGATGAGCCCTATCAGTCAGGACTAGTTGGGGATCCTTGTCTGGGAAGACTAGCTTTAGCGTGGCCCTCAGGTATTGCTGCAGGTTAGCAGAGGCCACGTACTCAGGGATCCCCTGAATTTCAGGTTATTGTGTCTGTTTCTGTCCTCCAGAATCAGCTAGTTTGGCTCTCAGCCCTGCAACATCCTCCTCCAGAGAGTAATGAGCATCAATAAGCTCATTGTGGGAGCTAGTCAGTTCCCCCATTTTATTTTCAATGTGGCTTACCCTAGATCCCACATCATTCTAGGGAACTAGTAATGGAGGAAGCCACGTTTTGTATTTGTGTGAGATAAGTGAGTGATGTATAGCTGTCATCATGGCCTTAGGTGTGCCTTCTAACACCACTTTGTCTGATCCTGGGAAATCATGCAGTGGGTCTACCACAGCTGTAACATTTTCCATAAGCTAACTAGTGGGGATAATCTGGGGCCCCTTCACAAAATCTCCAGCCCCTTCCTCAGCGCTATCTGAGATTTCACTCACCGCTTCTACAGCTGTCATGGCATCTCCCTGTGAAGGCCTGGGGAGGAGTAGCCGCGGAGCTCTTTGTCCCTCTCCAGGGATGTCTGTGGCATAGGCAAGGGAGATGTTATTCCCTCTGAGGTCTGGGCCCCTAGGAGAGGAGGAGAAGGAGGCGATATCCCCGGTCTTCCTCTGGATGTTGGGGAGGATTTGTGGGCAGCCACGTGTTTCGGCGAGTGCAAGGTCGCGGGCATCTGCTGGGAGCCGCCATTTGACTCCTGGGCCGCAAAGAATTCTGTTAGGCAGCATAGCCCCCGGCGGGATGTCCTCCTCCGAGTCATTATGGCTTTAGGGAGGTAGTAGGATGTCTGGGGTCCCTAGTACACCTCGGTCGAGGTGCTTGTTGTTGCGCTAGTAAGGATGGTGAGCCGGAGCTCTTTCAGCAGGCAGCCATCTCAGACGGCAGCAGGCCACGCCCCCCCCCCCCCAACAGTAAGGTTTTTTTAACCTAACTACAGAAATGCAGTTTTTCACTGCAAGATTACAAAACAGTTTTTTCAGCGTTGTATGCAATCGTGCTCTGTGGCACAACAGTACAGGTTTATGAACCCAACTATAGAAACTCAGTATGTCACCCCAAAAATATAAAACAGGTCTTTCAGCGTCATATGCAAACATGCTCTGTGGTACGACAGTATGGGTTTATTCCACCAACTACAGAAAAGCACTATGTCACCGCAAAATTTTTAAAGTAGGTATAGTAGGGAGACTTGACCTGCCAAAAAAAATGGACACTGCAGTTGCTAAAATGGCCGCTGACCCCCACCTCAGTAACTGATGGATTAAAAATTATTTTGCAGTATCACTGGGCTCAGGGCTGGGTACAAATATGTAGCATAGAACCCTCAATAATTGCTGTAGTTTGAAGAGTTAACACCACCAAGTTCAACAAATGTCTTCACTAATCTCTCCCTGAGAGCACCAGCAGCAGCCTGTCCCTACACTAAGAGCAGCAGGGTGACATACAGCGCTACATGACTCCAGCTTAAATAGAGGCTGGGTCACATGTTGCACTTAGCCAATTACAGCCATGCCAATAGTAGGCATGGCTGTGATGGCTTTTTAGGGCAAAGTAGTGAAACGCTTGTTGATTGGCTGCCCTGCAGCCTTTCAAAAAGCTTAAATCAATCGCTGAACAACGAACCCGAACTTTTACAGAAATGTTTGGGTCCCGGTGCAAAAAAACATAATGATCAGTACAAACCCAAACTTTACAGTTCGGGTTCGCTCAACCCTAATTTACCTAAAAAGAAAACGTCCCACATAATGCCACTGAACAGTATCACATAGTATGCCCCAGAAAAGTAATTACCAAATACTATACTTCTGAAAATTACTGTAAGTGCCACATGATATGCTCCTGAAAAGTAAGTGCCACATGGTATGCTCCTGAAAAGTATGTGCCACATAGTATTCTTATAAAAACTGACTCAAGGGATAGCCTTGAACAATAATAGTTCCCTGACATAATGCTCAACAAATATTAGGTGCTACAAACTCCTGGTGAAAGATGCACATCATCCTCCTCTGACCATGCCTGGTTCCTACAGAATGGCAAGGTGATGTCATTCTTCTGCCTGCATTACAGAAAGTCATTTTGGGACAGAGCCATGGTGGGGCAGGAAACCAAGTATGACAATTTACTTGCCAGCTCCTGAATTAAAACATACCCAGTTGCATCCATGTCCTAATGAGATGGATAAAATGTAAACCAAGGGGAACCAGGTTAGCACTTCATGTCTCCTTGTTTCTTTGAACTGGTCATTTTTTAACAAATGGTTTGGTAATGCTGGGAGGGGTTGTCCAACTGAATCCAAAACATGGTTGTATAATATTTAGATGCTTTCATTAGTAGATACTGTATATGCCATTGAATAGGAGTATGTAAAATGTGCCATCATGCTTGTTTTCTTAAAATATGATTGCAGCTTTTTTTCTGGGAAAATTAAACATTATGCTTGAAGTCATATTTTTCATGCCAATGAAATTCACACTTTTATTAAAGCTTAAACTAAGCTGACAGTTTACTACAGCACAAGGGCACATGCATAAATTAATAAGGCCAGATGTCCTATAAATGAGAAAAGCAAAAATCTCAATTAAAAAGTCTGAATTCTGAAGCCTAGAATATTGCCTGCAAACAATTTATAGCAAAGCTTTTTGATTTAGCAAACTTGTGTCAAGACAGTTTAAACTTTACTTTAAAGTCATAAATGGAAAATTATGAAGTTTGAAATGTAAATTAGATAGCTGTGTAAATAATATTTACAAATGGCAAATAGGTAAATTATACATCTGTACACATTTCTTAACACAGAGCTAGCAGTTTATCAAGGATGGTTGAAAATACCATCCATGCCCCAAATACACAAAACATAGATAATGATTTGCTCTTTATGAGTAACACTAGAGAAGTCCTGTCAACAAATATTCTTTAAACATAATTTAAACTTAGTTGCTCAGACCTATGGCTTAATTTCCACAGTCAGGTTTTCCGATGTTGTTTTTGCCAAAACCAGGAGTGCATTAAAAGGAATCTCCTTTTATGACCCACAGCTGATTTTAGCTTCAAAAACTACATTAAAAAAACAAACATCCAAATCCAGCCTCTGTGTTATCAAATGAAACAATGGAAATTGTTTACAATTAGGATGGGCCACCAACATCAACAATTTGGATAACCCCTTTAAATGACCAGACTTTTATTCATTTTTTAGCAGTTTAGTGCACAAAGTCACCAAGTGGTTATATGGCCCTAACTTTTTGAATTAGTTGCACTACCAAAATAATTCTCTGTGAGGTAAAATTTGAAAAAAATTAAAATTAGCCATGGTTTTTGGGATTTTCACATCAATACGATTACAGTGATGCCAAACTTGTATAGTTTTTTCTTAGTTTTACGGCAGCTGCCTGCTCCATACCGTTGTAAGCGCATAATGCTAAACATGTATGGCATTATGTGTTAAGGGATTAATGGGGGATGAAAGATCTGATCACCCAACAGTAGATACAGTATTTACATCAGACAATAATTAGGTGATTGAATATTTGTTCCTGATCATCGGCCTGTGCAGTGGCGTAACTAGAAATGACTGGGCCCCACAGCAAATTTTTGAATCGGGCCCCCTCCCCCAGTAATTTTTTCACAATCCCTTCCTTTCATGCCGCTCCCTTTCCTGTGGTTAGTAAAGATCGCTCTCTCAGACCAGGCCCGGCAGCTGTTCCATCCGTTTTTAACACTGTCTATACTGCCACTGTATATTATTTCATTGTGTAATACTGTTGAGGGGTCCTGACAAAATCTTTTAGTACTTCTCCTCCTCTTGGATGGGCCCCTTCTGGGTCAGGGCCCCAAAGCAGCCGCTTCCCCTGCTTCCCCTATAGTTACGCCCCTGGCTGCAAGGTGACCAAAAAATTTGTTGTTTTAGTACAGTTTTATTTATTTATTTATTTTTACAGTGTTCACCTAAGGGGTTAAATTATGTGATATTTTTATAGAGCAGGTTGTTACAGATGCAGCACTATGTATATTTTTCCTTGTTTATTTATTAATTTTACACAATAATAACATTTTGAAAAAAAAAATTTTGTTTTAGTGTCTCCATAGTCTGGTAGCCATAGCGGTTTTATTTTTTGACCGATTGTCTTAGTTAGATTTTTTGTGGGATGGGGTGACGGTTTGATTGGTACTATTTTGGGGGGAATATGCCATTTTGAATCGCTTGGGGTTGCACTTTATGTGATGTTAAGTGACAAAAAATTACTTTTTTGGCACTGTTTTTTTTATTTTTATTACGGTGTTCATGTGAGGGGTTAGGTCATGTTATATTTTTATAGAGCTGGTTTTTACGAATGCGGAGATACCTAATATGTATACTTTTTAAAATTTATTTTACTTTAACCAAATAATAGCTTTTTTTAAACAAAAAATTATGTTGTAATGTCTCCATGTTCTGAGAGCTATAATTTTTGTTTATTTTTTGAGCGATTTTCTTATGTAGGGGCTCATTTTTTGCGGGATGAGGTGACAGTTTAAATAGATTTATTTTGTGGGACATGAGCGTTTTTGGTCGCTAGTTGCTGCACTTTTTGTGATATAAGATGACAAAAATGTTTTTTTTTCACACAGTTTTTTTTATTTTTATGGTGTTTATTGGACGGGGTGGATGATGTGATATATTTATAGAGCTGGCCATCACGGACGCGTCAATACCAAGTATGTCCAATTTATTTTATTTTTTCTATTTTTTCCTTTTTTTAAAATTAATTAATTGATGATTTTTTTTTAAATGTAAAACCGTTTCTTTTTTTCTTTTTTTTTTTTTTTGCACTTTGCGTCCCTCATAAGGTCATACAAGATCTCTGGGGGACATTTAACTTTTAGCCCTAGTTACAGGTGAAAAAATCCCCCCAGAGAGGCTATACAGCATAATACTATGCTCTACAGCCTCAGTGCAGGGCTGATCGAGGTCTGTGAGAGACCCGACACCTCCTGCACACTCCCGGCCCCTGCGGTCACACCGATCGCTGTCCCTGCGGCAATTTAGAAGGGAAGGACACTTGGGCCTTGTCCCTGCCTTCTCTCTGGGTTGCCCTGACTGACAGGGCAACCCGCTCAGCATCTGCATGATTAGCGTGCAGATGCCGTCTCTGAATGGACGTTCTAAAACGTCCATTCAAAGATAGATAACCCCCATAGGACATTTATAGTTTATGGGCGGTCGTCAAGTGGTTAAATCACGACAGCCTTCGATTTATTAAACACGTTCGTGTATAATTAAAGCAGATTTCAAAGATTGCAGGTCCACTTACAAAGGTAATGCAACAGTTAATTTTTAAGGACATCATGCTGGGCGGGGTTTTCGGCGGAGTGGGGCAGGGTAATGGGGCGTTTCGATGACATCATCGGAGGTCTATCATCGAAGGTCATTTAGCTTTAGCAAAGCTAAATGCTGGATAGATAGATTAGCTAGATAACTTCCTATTCTGTTTATACGGTATGTTTGCTTAAATCACGTACTTCTTCGATTTTTATTAAACACAATCGTATATAATAAAAGCAAATTTCAAAGATCGAAGGTCCACTAACAAAGGGAATGCAACACTTAATTTTTAAGGACCTGCGGACCAAATAGCTATTGTCAATATTTTTAAGAGTTTTATATAAGCTTAATACAAGCTTAATATCATTTTATTTTTAAACATATTAAACTTAATTAAATTACTGACCCTTTATGAAATCTAAAAGAATAAAATGGGATTTGATGGTATTTTGGGCGTGGCTTGGCTGGGGTTGTGGGCAGGGTTATGGGCAGAGTTATGGGTGGGAAAGGGGTGTGGCCACCTGTCAGTTTGAGTTTGACAAGAACAGTCCCCTCTTACTACTGACATGTTCCAAAGCTTGAGGGGGAGGAAAATTGTTTTATAAAAAAAATTTGAATATAGATATCAAGTTTTCCAAAAAATAATGAGTCCTAGGAGGCTAGATGTGGATATATACCAACTTTCAGGGAAATAGGAGCAACTTTGGTTCAGTCTAAACCGATTTGGGTCCAAATCCAACAAAAATTTGTCGAACATACACCGGAAACTACTCTCGAGTGGTTCACTCCTCTCTACCTTGTATGTAAAGCTATGTTTTAAAATTCATTAATATATTTATCATTCTTCTTTAAAAAATCCTCATTCAATGAGGTTATATACAAATACCAATTACAGTAAGTGCATGTATTGTACTGAGCTTTGCTTTGTAAACTAGTATACTGTATCATCTGTAAACATGACATTGTTCTTTCAGCAATAAAAAAAATAATTTTTTTAGGATTGAAATAGATAAAATAATTATCTAAATATTGCTCAGAACTCATGACATGACCCTCGTGTATGCCAACTCATGTATCATGAATGTTTATACAGAAGATGATGATTATCGCTCAACTATGGCTGTTTTGTCCTTCACTGATGCTTCATATATTTGCATAATTATTCAGTACTTTGCAAAGAACATCTATGATCAATCGCTTCAGGCTTGTAATGATGGCCAATTGTTTTTTATATATTCAAAACCAACAGTAGTAATAATATACCTAATCATACTATAAAAAAAGGAAAATAGGAAGCAGCACACTACACTGGGGTGCAAAGTCCCACAAGAGCCAGCAACACGGTTCTTTGTAATATAGGTAGTCCAGAAAAGAAGGCAGTACTCCAAGAGGTAAAATTCATGTGCGTTTATTGACCCAGTGCTCCAGCAACGTTTCAATTGCTCAATGTAATCTTTATCAAGCCATGGCTTGATAAAGATTGCATTGAGCAATTGAAACATGGCTGGAGCACTGGGTCAATAAACGCACATGAATTTTACCTCTTGGAGTGCTGCCTGCTTTTCTGGACTACCTAATCATACTATAATATACCAAATTGAAATGGTAAATAAAAAAAATAAAAAAAAAGATTAGCTGTAAAAAATATAATGAATAAATGCACATAAAAACAGTAATTGGCTAAATTTAGAGACCAACTCCTTATGGGCCAATGCATTTTTTTGGCCTTGAGGACCACACAAGGGGTAAAATTTTTTGTTTATTTTATTTAAAATCGGTTTTGCAGAATTCTATGTTGCCATAATTTGCGCCCAGTTTATAAAATGTGAAACAATGTTTGATAAAGTTTCTGCATCTTAACACCTTAGTGACTATCAATACCCCTCTTTACTGCAGTCACGAAAGGGAATTAGGGTATATTGTCAACTTTTTATGGCCTACAATAAGCACTGGAGATGAGTGAATTGAGACTGCCGAAGTAGAATTCCATCCAAATTTCAGGAATTATTCGATTTGCACCGAATTTTTCCTAAAATGGCTGCTGCACGTGTGAGGACATGTAGAAAGGAACATGACATGCATGCCATGCAGGGTCCCTCTGCTGTTAGATATCTAAGTATCCACCCCCCCCAGTCTCACCAGAGCTCAGTGACAGGCCAGTATCAGGACGTTCTGTATGGATGGAGGAAACATAGCCCCCATCTTTTGCCTGCACTTGCTCTAAGCTGCAATGCCCAAACATTCGACTGGGAGACTGGGCCTTCTGCTGCATCTTACCCACAGGCTCTGACCTCAACTGCCGGACTGCAGGAGCTCCCAGGACCCTTCTATTAAAGCACCTGGTAAGTCCATCCAGTAAGTAGCATGCAGCAGTCTCTGTGGAGGAGGGGGTGCAGGGCTGCTGGGGTCACACTCTCATTGTAGCAGCCCTGCACTGTCCTCAAGTACTGATGGTCACTGACTTGTTAGTTCCCACTGTCAGCTGTGTGTTTTCTCTTTGCCCCCTGTGCCTCTGTGTGAGCTCCTTGTGTCCTGTGGGCTCTCTGTGACTGCAGGGCACAACCAAACAACATGCTCATGTGGTGCTTGTGATGTGTTCAACTGCCTCATGGCTGTCTGGGCCATAGAGGGCACTATTTAAACTAATAAAGACAACATTGTTTAGGTGGTCTGCATTGTTAATGGGGGGTGGGGGCGTTGGAGTATAGATTGAGAACCTTAGTCCAAATTAGCAGTGTCTTTTTTTTCAGTACTTGGGGGGAGCTGACTAGGACTGCTAAAAAGTATTCTGTAAAGCTATGTCACACATTGTGCCCGTATCACAGCCAGATACCCCTTAACAGTGTCCTCTACAGATCCCCCATAACAGTGTGTCATCCACAGATCCCCCATAACAGTGTGTCACCCACACGTTCCCCATAACAGTGTGACATCCACAGATCCCATATAACAGTGTGTCATCCACACGTTCCCCATAACAGTGTCCTCCACAGACCCCCAAACAGTGTGTCATCCACAGATCCACCATAACAGTGTCTGCCACAGATCCTCCATAAGTTGTCATCCACAGGTCCCCCATAAAAGTGTGTTATCCGCAGGTCGCTCATAACAGTGTCCTCCACAGATCCCCCATAACATTGTGAAATCCAAAGGTCCCCCATAACAGTGTGACATCCAGAGGTCCCCTATAACAGTGTGACATCCACAGGTCCCCCATAACAGTGTGTCACCCACATGTTCCCCAACATTATCTCCATTCACTGCAATAGAATTTCTAAAGCCAGTGATCAGATATTATCAGAACACTCATAGCATAATGGAGGATGACCATGCATGCACATTGTGCTCTCCCTTCACTTCAGGGGCCAGGATGGGACAGCTCATTTTTTCAGCTTGTGGTTTTATAAACCACACACTGGAAAAACAGAAGTGCCAAGGCTATTCATAACGCGTGATCCATGTCCACAATTCCCATTGAAAATGGGAATGAATGAAAATCCATGACAAAACTGCATCAAAAAGTGTTTTATAAAACACACCTTTCACAGAATTTATGTAGAACAGGGTTCGGTAGGGGAGGTTATAGCCTGGGTAATAGGAACAATCATGTTACACCTTGCTACACTGACTGGGGATCCAAATAGCCATTATACAGCTCTGTAATTCCAGCAAACCGGTCTTGTTATTGGGCTGCAAGTGCTGTTTGATACAGGCATTAACAGGGTTTATTACAAGGAAATATTTCTGCAGTACGTCTTATTTGCCTTTGTGCGGTGCAGTTATATGTTGCAAAGCCCTCTTTGCCGTGTATTAGTGGCAAAAGAAAAATATTTTTGCCATTCAGCAGTGTAGTTATATGTTGAAAAGCCTTGTGTTAAGTGTATAAGCGGAATAAAATAAGGGCCTATTTGCTGTTCAGCGGTGCAGTTATATGATGTAAAGCCCCTTTTGCCTATTAGCTTATTAGCCGTTGTGTGGTGAAGTGAGAAAATTACAGATTTTTCTGGGGTGTTTTAATTTCCTTTATTTATTTGATCTAACACTCTGTGGGTCACTCTGTGGTCTCCTCACGTTGCTGCCACCTCCACACTATGTCACCTTGCCACTTTGTGGTCTCCTGATGCTGCTACTGCCACCTCTACTCTGTCATTGTACCACTCTGTGGCCTCCTGATGCTACCCTCACCTCCAGACTCTGTCATTGCGCCACTCTGTGGTCTCCTCATGCTGCTTTCATCTCACCACTATGTCATTGTGCCACTCTGTGGACTTCTCATGCTGTTCCCACCCTCCCCACTTCATGACTGAGCCACTATTTTTGTGGGAACTAAAGAAGGAGCTGGAGGCTCTGAAACGCGTATGGCATTGAGTGGCGATAGTAAAATTAGGATCCATAGCTAGCTGTAAAAATCACCAATTTCCAAAATCTGTTTCCCATATCTACAGAATAATCAACAAAATTCCATAACCTAAATGGTGCTAGAACTCCAATAGAGAAAAGGCTTCCTTTACAGAACACGAGGAATGCCAACTCCGGAATACAGAAGTGACAAAAGACCAGAAGTGACATGATCCTCCAACCACACCGCGCCACTCCAAACACGTGGAGGAGTGAGCGCGCACACAGCAACAGACACTGACAGCCAGACCACAGCGATACCCTGCTACAAGCCGATACACCGCCACCAACAAAAGAAGTTTTTATGTAAGATTTACCATTAATGTACAACACCACTTCTATTTGATATATCTATGGGGATCAAATTATAACTTTATTCTCTGAATCTTTATGAACATTGGATCGATTTATAAAGACGCAGCTTTTTTTGCTCATTCAGAGACTTTTTATGCATTTGCATGAATTTTATATTTAAATTATTGCTACGTACCTTTATGAATCCTATATAAACTTTATTATACGGACTTCCTACTATGAATTTCTTCTATCATGAACTTTTTCATTAGACCTTTTTGTTTTTGAAAATATCAGCTGATATTTTATGGTGTTGTTTAACATATTAACATCAATTAATATGTATTTTAAACCACCAATAGGAATACAGCCCTTTCTCCCATTAATTATCCTCTCAACCCAGTCCCATTAATTCATATTTTTAATTAATTTCTTTAATTAATATTTTTAATAAAAATTAACCAACCTATTTAACCACTTTTATTAATACTACAGTTGTGTTCAAAATTATTCAACCCCCACTGAAATTGAGTGTTTTGGCCAGTTTGACATTGATTTTGATCATTTCAGTCATCTTGTTTACAATTAAATCAAAGAGGCACTTGTAAGTCAGACAAATATAACATAACATTTATAATGAAATAACCACAAATGTCTTTACTGTGCTCACATCATTATCAGTTTTATTCAACCCCCAAGTGACATTCAATCTTAGTACTTAGTACAACATCCTTTTCCAGTTATAACAGCTTTTAAACGTGAAGCATAGCTTGACACAAGTGTCTTGCAGCGATCTACGGGTATCTTCGCCCATTCTTCATGGGCAAAAGCCTCCAGTTCAGTCACATTCTTAGGCTTGCACGCTGCAACTGCTTTCTTTAAGTCCCACCAGAGGTTCTCAATCAGATTTAAGTCTGGTGACTGCGATGGCCACTACAAAATGTTCCAGCCTTTAATCTGCAACCATGCTCTAGTGGACTTGGAGGTATGCTTGGGATCATTGTCCTGTTGAAAGGTCCAACGTCTCCCAAGCCTCAGGTTTGTGACGGAGTGCATCACATTTTCATCCAATATCTCCTGGTACTGAAGAGAATTCATGGTACCTTGCACACGCTAAAGCTTCCCTGTACCTGTAGAAGCAAAACAGCCCCAAAGCATGATTGACCCCCCGCCATGCTTCACAGTAGGCAAGGTGTTCTTTTCTTCATAGGCTTTGTTCTTCCTCCTTCAAACATAGCGTTGATCCATGGGCCCAAACAGTTCTAATTTTGTTTCATCAGTCCACAGAACACTATCCCAAAACTTTTGTGGTTTGTCCACATGACTTTTGGCATACTGCAGTCGACTATTCTTATTCTTTGGAGACAGCAAGGGGGTGCGCCTGGGAGTTCTGGCATGGAGGCCTTCATTACGCAGTGCGAGCCTTATTGTCTGAGCTGAAACTTCAGTACCCGCATCTGACAAATCTTTTTTAAGTTCCTCAGCAGTCACACGGGGACTTTTCTCCACTTTACGCTTCAGGTAGCGCACAGCAGTCGAAGTCATCTTTTTTCAAGGTAGCGTTTCAACAGTGCCCTTTGCCTTAAATTTGCGAATGATGCTTCTATGGTGTCTCTTGGTATGTTTAACATCTTTGCCATCTTCTTTTAGCCATTGCCCATCCTGTGAAGAGAAATCACCTCTTCTCTTGTCTTCCTGGACCATTCTCTTGCCTTCACCATGTTTATAAACACACCAGTAAATGTCTAGAAGGAGCTGAGTATCACAGTCATCTTAAATCTGCCTAATTGGTGCTTATTATGCTTGATTGCTGCTCCTTGACATCCACAGTTGTTTTCAATACTTGATCGAAAACACTTGAATGAACCTCTGTTCTTAAGAGTGGTAGTCTTTTAGGGGTTGAATAATTGTGTCAATGAAGAAATCACAAAAAAAAAACATGTAATACTGTATTACAAAAACAATTGATGTCATTTTTGTTGAATTTGGTTCTTTAAAAAGTCCTTGTAAGATTTCATTCTGAACACAATTACAAATGAACACTAAATTCCCTAAAACCATTTACAGCATTGGGGGTTGAATAATTTTGAACACAACTGTACATATTGTACATTTTCAATTAAACTCGATACTTTACCAAGTGCTGTGAGTGCCGTCCTTTATTATACTAATTCTATATTTACGCCTTCTGGAGCACTGGGTAAGCTCCAATCGGATTTAGCACCACATCCACATCCCTGGTAACAGGGAGCCGCTTAACCATAATATTTGCCTCTGTCTGAAATGTTGAATTTTTTGGACGTCCAAAAAGAACATATATTTTCAGGATAGTTTCGGAGAAATCCAATAAAGCAGTGCAGAGTGCCATTTTAGTGCACATTTTGATGGGAAAAAATCACTAGGGAGAAAGAAGAAGGGTTCTCATATGACCCTGAGAGCAAGTTAGAGGGGAGGGCTCTGATTGGCTCAGAGTCTGACAGAATGCCTTGATGAACCAATCAGTGCCGCAGCAGACAGGGAGATGCCCTAGCAGAATAAGCAGGACATCATTCTCTGCAGGGCTTCGAGAGAGAGTGGTTGTGTGTTAGTGTCTGCATGGAAAATGATCTTTGGCAGTCAGAGTGAGTAAAAAAAACAATAAGGGCCCCTCAGAAATCAATCAAGCTTATTATCAGGGAGAGTGAAGGGAAAAGCTAGGATTACAAAGAAGAAGGAGAATTGTGTGTATAGAATAGAGAGGCAGGGAAGCTGTCAGCCAGGGAAGAAGGAGTGAGGAGCTATGAGCGCTCAGCCTACTAACAGAACTGAAGCTGCTGCAGCGCAGACATCAAAAGCAGCTGCCTGCAAGCAAATACTTTAATTTTTTCCCCAGTTTCGACATAAATCCTTCTTTTGTGGGGTTCAATTTAATTAAGCTGCATATATACGTGATTACTGCAGCAATACCCATGGTGTGGCAGCAATCTACCTTTGTGTTAAGGTGAAATTGAGAGTCAAGCAGCCATCGTCCATTTTGTATATTCAGTTTCCACATGGTCAGAATTTAAAGATTTTTGTGGGGAGTTCCTTTTAATAAGACAGTATAATGTAGCACACGCCTCATATTTTTTAAAATATTTTATTATATCTTTTCATGGGACAACACTGAAGATACGACACTTTGATACAATGTAAAGTAGTCAGTGTACAGTTGTATAACAGTGTAAATTTGGTGTGCCCTCAAAATAACTCAACACACAGCAAATAATACCTAAACTGCTAGCAACAAAAATGAGTACACCCCTAAGTGTCCCCGGGTCATGTGATTCAGTGTTAAGGTCTCAGGTTATATGGGAAGCAGGTGTGTTAAATTTGGTGTTATCGCTCTCACACTCTATCATACTGGTCACTGAAAGTGACTGGAAGCTATAAGAAGTTTACCAACACCCTTAAACTGAGCTGCAACATGTTGGTGTAGACCACATAGACCGGTTCCACTCAGAACACCATGGTTGACCAAAGAAGTTGAGTGCACATGCTCAGCATAATATCCAGATTTTGTCTTTTCAAAATAGATGTATGAGTGCTGCCAGCATTAATGAGGTTTAAAGGGGTGGGGAGTTAGCTTGTCAGTGCTCAGACCATATGCCACAAACTGCATGAAATTGGTTTGCATGGCTGTTGTCCCAGAAGGAAGCTTCTTCCAAAGATGCTGCACAAGAAAGCTTGCAAACAGTTTGCTGAAGACAAGCAGATTGAGGACATAGATTACTAGAACTATGTCCTGTAGTCCGTATGAGACCAAGATGGTGTCAAGTGTGTGTGGTGGCAACCAGGTGAGGAGTACAAAGAGGAACATAGTCCCCACAACTCTATTGAACCACATGAAGTGGCATCAACCGATCCCATGGGTAAACATAGGTGACAACTAGTGATGAGCATAAAAAATGTGGAGCCCCAGTATTGGGTCTACAATACAATGAAAGCCAGATATCCCTCAAAGGAAGAAAAACTGAGCAAAGGGGTGTCTCCATTACAGAGATCACCAAATCCACCATATTAAGTGGCCCCTATGTCAAGATCCCGCTTTTTTACAAGCTTTAAGGATGTGACAGGGGAAAACCTAAGCCAGTTATCCATCCACAGACAGCTGTTTCGGGGTGTTGCCCCTCATCAGTGTGGAGTAGAATTCTGTATAACCGAAGCAATGCCTCGCAGACTACTCAAACAAAACAATAGCTGATCTCAGGGAGACCAGCTACATCCCTAGCAACCAATAGGAAAGTTGCCTACCCCCTACTATATAAGAACCTCCCCAGCAACCATTTTCATCAGTTTATTACAGTTCTGAGAGAGACAGCAGTGTTATTGTTGTGCTCTCTGCTGTCCTGTGTCACACAACATTAGATAGTTAGTTAGTTAGCATATATATATATATATATATATATATATATATATATTATTATTTTTTTTTGTACAGATAGTTAGTGGGAGATAGTCAGTGTAGGTTAGATTGTGATATAGTGTAGCTGTGCAGGGTGTTAGGTAGTGTGATAGGTTCTGCTGTCCATACATACATGCTACATATATAGTGCTGTATGTGTGTATGTATGTATGCTATATACATACATATATACATAGTGCTGTGATGTCACAAATTCACAACAATACTTAGTGCACCAATCACTAATATGTAGTCAGACCTACTAAAATGTGAAGTTGCACGTATTGCGCCAAAATATTTGCATCTTTAGTGCCGATTGCGCAATCGAGAATATATTGGAGCACTCTATCTGCATATAAAGCTATTGTAATGTTCTGCCGTGCCAACCATTTTCTCTAGTCTCAGGAAACTTCAAGCAACTTGAAAAATATAGCAAAAGTGACCCACGCCTGTATTGCGCGCGGATTACGTGAATATTACATTGCCAATTTTCACAATCAAGAAAATAATGGGGAATTTGCGAATATCGCCACTTTGAGATTTTGCGAATATTTAGAATATAGTGTGAATATTCTAGATTTTTTTTCCTCTGAACCCATGATCCCTCCCTGCTTCTTGCTTGTGGGCCAATGAGAAGGCTGCAACGTCTTTGTCTGCAATTAGCAACATCCCTAGCCACCAATAAGAAGTTGCCTACCCCTTTACTATATAAGAAGCTCCCCAGCAGCCATTTTCTGCCGTTTTTTTTTTTCAGTTCTGAGAGACAGCAGTGTCATTGCTGTGCTCTGTGCTTTACTGTGTCATTACATTAAATAGTTAATTAGTTAATATATATATATATATATAAATATATATATATATATATATATTACAGATAGTCAGTGTAGGTTAGATAGTTATGTAGTGTAGCTGATAGGTTCCAGTGCAGGGTGTTAGGTAGTGTGATAAGTTCTGCTGTCCATGCATACATGCTACAGACATAGTGTTGTGATGTCACAAGTTCACAACAATACTTAGTGCACCAATCAGTAACATGTAGTCAGAGCTGCTAAAATGTGAAGTTCTATGTATTGCGCAAAAATATGCGCATCAAAATTGCCGATTTGCACAATCGCAAATATATCGGAGAACCCTATCTGCATATAAACCTATTGTAATGTTCTGCCGTGCCAACTATTTTCTCCAGTCTCAGGAAACTTCTAGCAGCTTGTAAAATGTATCAAAAGTGAACCACGCCTATATTGCGCCTGCATTACGCCAATATTATATTACCAATTTTTGCAATCAAGAAAATAATTGCAAATTCCAGACTAATATTTGCTCAACTATTCTCAAAATATCGCAAATTCGAATATTGCCCCTGCCGCTCATCACTAGTGAGCAGTTGCTTAAGTACATCAAGCAGCTAACATCCCGCTGGCTGTCACTCTGCCAACTCTAACTGGGCAACGCGGTCTACCTGACTTCCGGCAAAAACCATACCAGTTAAACAGCCTCTCAGAGTCAGAGACGAAGCTCAATGTTCCTCTCACTTCAAGATCCGTGGTACACACTATTCTGTTCCCAGCAGAGATAGTCTACTCACTCCCAGCACTGTGGTCTTCCACTCAACTCAAGGACTGTCCTCCAGACAGGAAGTTATATCATAAAAGGTCTTTCTTCTCTCAATGTGTCACATTGGCTTGCATAGTTTTTCTACTAGGTGGCAGCAGGGCAACAATAATTATATTAACATGCACAAGGAAATTTTGCTTTCAATAGGTTTGCGGTACATATAATAGTGTAGTAATAAAATTTAGGCAGTTTTTTTCTGGGGCTTGAGAGTATTTAACTTATACCCCATACACGCCCTCACTAACCATAGCAGATGTCAACTGTAATGTATAGCCAGCCTCCTACTGAAAGGCCCGAAATCAGAGCTAATTTCGATCCAGGCAATTTTTAATACTGGGATCAATAGTGCCCATAGTGTCTAAGGACCTTTAAAGAGAGAGAAGGCTCTGTTTGTTACATCATCTGTGTGAGGAATGTAAAGCTATGATATACAGCAATTCCAGCCATGACCTAATTCCAGCCATTTGCTCTAAGCTAGCAGAGGAAACAGACTCCACAGGGGGCCTTGCTTCAAAACAGACCACACGTTTGCAGTTCACACCCCACTCAGCCACCTTGGCAACTCAAGCTCTCTGGCAGGATGGGGGGCTGAGTTGGTAATCAGAACAAAAGACTCCATCAGACATCATGGAACCGGGGTTCATATGGGATTATGAATTGCCTGTCCATCACAGGAGTAAACTAGTTACATATCTGCGACCCTAGGACCAAGGCGGACGTGCTCCTGGTCGCCGTTTGGGGGTCTGGTGCCAGGAAGGGGAGATACAGAGATCTCCCAGTAGGAACCTAATAACAGCACCAAGTTTGGTCTCTAGTGATGATCGAATATGCCCATATTCGAATTCGCAATATTTCGTGAATATTTCGTAAAATATTTGCGATATATTCGCAAATTCGAATATTCGTATTCGTCATCATTTAATTGCCATCTTTTTTTTATAAAGTCGCGGATAATCGCATAATGCGTATGATCATGCGCATATTGCGCAAGATCATTGTTACTGGCAGGCAAAGGCAGTATTCGTACAAAATCGATTACATCATATTTACCTAGTGCAATAAAATATACCATCTACATGTTATCTGCTTTTCAATCTTTATTTACCATGTATTAAATAATTGCTAATATTCGCATGCGCATTACGAAAAATCGCAAAGACACTTTAACTTTCATGGCCGGGATGGTCAAGTCAATCAATGCGCAGGAAGAATAGCACGTGTGAAAGAAATCGCATCGCTTAATAAAAATCGCATTACGAAAAATCGCAAAAAAGGCAGGATTTTGGCTATGGCTTTGAAAAAGAGCCTTGATGCAAAACAACACCTTAAATGAATGAAACTCAGAGTCACTCAAACTCATTTATCAACACAAGTGAACTGAAGTTCTTGAACTTATTGTGTATCATCTAATTTAACCAACGCGAATATTCGCAATATCGAATTTATGGCATGATATTCGAAAAAATCGCGAAATCGCGAATATGCGATATTCGCGCGAAATATTCGCATCGCGAATATTCGCGCCCAACACTATTGGTCTCCACTTGTAGCCGAAACCCAGCTGAATCAGTTGCTACCAGAACCATCTCACTACGATTTTCCAGTGAGGAGCTATGATCCATAATGGGTTTTTTGAATCTTAGCTGTCACACCAGAGCAAGGGTGAGTGGAATCCTGTCCGGGGGAGGGAGGGGAGTGACCAACTACAGGTGAAAAGACCCATGCAGGCCAGAGGCCAGGGTCTTTCTTTGAAGGGGGCCACATCGTGTAATGTGTTTGGGGAGACCTGGATCTGCTGACATCACTGCCCCAGTTGACTACAGCTAAGGACTTTAGCAACCAAGAATTCATCATCATAACCCAAAGGACTAACCCTGTTAGTACCACGTCATCTGTATTTGCGCAACCGACCACTGTATATTTTCTGTGTGTATATAGTGTTATGTCCAGGCAATTAAATATATAATTTAATCTTGTGCTGTTCTTGTATCTTGATCAAAAATGTCCACGTACATGTTTCGGCCTAGTTATAAGCTACTTGGGGTTGGTTTCTGACCCAATATAACCCTGCTAGCAGACAGGCCTATATATAATGAGGAACCGGTGGCAGTATGCCTGGCTGACCCATCGCTGTTTCACTGGGGCAGTGAAAAGGCCCTCTCAGCTTGTCCGGGTGGTGTGTGGAGTCACGCCGGAGGTAGCGTGGACCATCCTCTCTCACTTCCCTCCCTGTGCCTGCTTGGACAGGAGGTGTCTGTGTAAACTGTGCCAAGCTGACATTACGTACTCCCAGGGAGGGCGTAATGTCATGTCTTGGTAACCAGTGACGACACCGTCCCACGTGAGCTCGACATCCCTGCAATGCAATGGTGGGTGTGGATAGATTGTCATGGCAGCTGTAGGCATAATATGAACCCCCATGTTTGCCTTTTTTAACTGTCTATTAGGACTTTGATTAGGCAGGGCCTAATAGGTTGCCTGCCAGTAAAGCACTAAATGCAATAATACATAGAATTTTTCCCCCTTAAGTGGGGAAAATTGGCTTCTGCCTCACAGTTTTTTTTTGCCTTCCTCTGAATCAACTTGTAGGAACCAGACCAAACTTGATGGACAAATGTTTTTTTCGGTCTTATATACTATGTTACTATGTTACTATGTTACATTGCCATACAGGAGTATTCCAGTGAATTATTGAATCAGTATAGCACAGTCAAGTTCCATATTGGCACAACAAAATTAAAATGTAGGAGGCAGGTCACTCCGAAAAAGATCTCAGGCTTCGTATTCTGGAACAGATACAGATGGGCAGACAGGGTGGTGACAGGAAAGCCATTCGTAAAAAACGAGAATTATTTTGGATTTTTACACTGAATACACTGAGACCAAATGGCCTCAATATTGACTTTAGGGTAATCTAGTGGTGCCCCACCCCGGGGTCTCATGTTGTTCTCCTCCCCTGCTGTAGTTGTCTTTAGGACATGTGTAATATAAATCCTGACTACATTTTGATAATATATTAATTATTTATTAATGTTGTTTTTTTGTCTCTTACCAGAATTTACAAGCCAGAACCCCAGTGGACATTCCGGGTGGTGATTGGTTCATCTGGGTCCCCATATCAACGAGCCACACTCTGCGCCTTTTGCTGTGGGACAAAGTTTCAATAAAGGATGGCCAGATTAACTTTTTTGTTTTTATAAGACAATAGTGCATATATGAGATATGGCAGAATGTGAGTTTTTTCTACTGCCATAGATGATCACTTTAAACTACTGTTGTGGGGTCTTTTTTGAGTCAGCCTAGTAACCACTTTTCATGTTCCTTTCTGGTTACTACTTATGGGGTTTGTAGTGGTGCCCTATGGGTGGCTTGGACGGTTTAACGCGGTAACCCGTGGCAACACCTTTGCCTCCTTGAACGGCGGGGCCCTGACTGATTGTGAGGTTGGATCCTGACTGTGGGACACCTTGCGACCCCGTGAGTGATATGATTTCGTATTTGGGTCCTTGCGATGGAGTGATGGATGGGGGCGTTTGCCGCGTTGAATCGCAGCGTCGCTCTCCCTACCTACTATCTGTGAACCTCTTGACCGCTGACGCGATTGGGGGTTGCTGGTCGTGATTGTGATCCTGAAATATATCCTCTTGTTGTTATTCTGAGGGTGGTATCAGGTGACTTGTGATCACATGACTCCTTTGACAGATAGTGAACGCCCAGACATGCACAGATTCACTGATCTTCGATATTGGCCATCTTGGATTAGGTCTATGGAGAATTTGCCTTGCGCTTGAAATATCGCGAGATTGCCTAGATCCCATGCATGCGCACAAGCTGAGTGGGGACACGCTCGGGACCCTGATGCTCCATTACTGCTGATAAGTGAATGTAACACTGGCTTGTATTGTTTTTGCATTGTTTTTATTCAACACAATATATTGTGTGAAAAGTTAATTAATAATTAGGTATGTAGATGCACTGTACCATGCACTATGTATTTCACAATTGGCACTTGCACTTTATTTTTGAATATACTATGACACATGTGTATTGATGATACTGACACAGTTAATTGATATATGTTTATAATGAAATATTGTTTTTATGATAATTGGATGATTTGCTGTGATGAATTGCCAACCCTTTTTATATCACTGTTGTAACACACGTCTGTATAGCTTGAGAAAGACCGCAACAAGCGGTTGAAACGTCGCTGCTATTTCACACTGGGTGAATAAACCACGATTAGGCTTTGATTACAACGGAGTGCTGCTGGCTTTTTACTTCTTCTATATATATATATATATATATTTATTTATTTATTTATTTTTCAGACTTGATAAAGGGGTCATTCGTACTCCAAATGCACATTATCTCAATCCTGTTTCTATTATTGTATATCATCCTCTTCGATATATTGTGTCCGCAATTATTCCTCTTCTAATATTCCTGTACACACAGTTTCAAAGTGTATACAGTGAATGTTTATCACCAAGAAGTTATTTATATGTTCCGAGATTCTTTTTTTCAGGGTCCTTTTAGTCCTGCCTACATATTGCTTATTACACTGGCATTTGATAAGATATATTATGTTTGTCGAATTGCATGATAGATGTTCATTTATTTCATGTGTATATGCATTACTAGATGATTTCACTGTTGTTGTCTTTTTTGGGAAAGATGTGGTCTTACAATTTGAACATTTGCCACACCTATAGAACCCTTTAATGCCCATCCATTGCTGAACACTACTGTTTTGTGTCTTATGGTTTTTCACTGTAGGGGCTACTTAAAGGCCTAGATCGGGTGCTTTCGTGAAAGTGATTAGGGGCGTAGAGGTTAATAATGTACCTATGGTTTTATCCTTCAAATTCAAGTGCCAGTGTTTTTGTATAACTTTACGTACTTCTCTATATTTCACATTCTTTTAAATTGTCCTAAGGGGATATTCAGTAGCCAATTTGGTAAATGGCATCTATAGTAATATATATATAGCTATTCTTGTTCACTACTGTTTGGAAAGTATTACAGTTTAGAGACTCCCCTTCTATACTTATCTGAAGGTCCAAAAATTCAACTTTATCCTTACTGATCGTTGACGTAAACAGTATATTCCTATCATTAGTATTGATTTCTTCCAAAAATGACCTCAAAGATTCCTCTCCTCCTGCTCAGATAAAAATCTTTTTTTTTATGTGAAATAAAGAGAAGTACGTAAAGTTATGCAAAAACACTGGCACTTGATTTTGAAGGATAAAACCATAGGTACATTATTAACCTCTACCCCCCTAATCACTTTCACGAAAGCATCCAATCTAGGCCTTAAAGTAGCCCCTACAGTGAAAAACCATAATCATCTAGTAATGCAATGCATATACACATGAAATAAATGAACATCTATCATGCAATTCGACAAACATAATATATCTTATCAAATGCCCGTGTAATAAGCAATATGTAGGCAGGACTAAAAGGACCCTGAAAAAAAGAATCTCAGAACATATAAATAACATTAGGAAGGGTTATGAGAAACATACTTTATCCAACCATTTTAAAATGGTCCACAACAAGGATCCAACGAGCCTAGTTTATACAGCCCTAGAACGGGTGGAGAAGCATTGAGGGGAGGTGACCATATCAGTCGGATGTCCCGAATTGAATCGAGGAGGATTTTTGATTTCGATTGTATGGTACCTAATGGTCTGAATGCAGAATATGAAATTTTTGGCTTCTTGTAGCCGGTGGATGTTTTTCACCGACAGGAAGACTCTGGGGTTTATATTACTCTCTGGGTCTCCTCTGGGTGATAAACATTCACTGTATACACTTTGAAACTGTGTGTCCAGGAATATTAGAAAGAGGAATAATTGGGGACACAATATATCGAAGAGGATTATATACAATAATAGAAACAGGATTGAGATAATGTGCAAAGGGTTAACAGCTCTGTTATTATTTATGTGTTTGATTTAAAAAAAAAAGGGATATGTGGACCCCCGCAATACAACAAGTTTCACTCCTGCTGGAGCGCTCCTGACCCTGTCACCATACCGGAGGACATACTGAGCAGCGATACCCCCGACACACTACAGGTCCGTACAAGCAGCGCCAGAGGATGCCACCGGTAGTCAGCGGAGCTGTGAGCCTCATGCACAAACAGGTACTGCTGAAAGCCTTTGAAATGAGGGAGCTGCAATACCGTGTGGTGATACAGGGATGATGCAAGGACTGTAATACACCAATGTAAGGCAAGTTAGCATTTGAATGAAATTTTGAATGAACCACTTGAGAATATAAAGCAATATTCTACCTGGGAACAATAGTGCACTTTAAACAGCAAAATCAAAGTCTCATAATCCCTATAAGGACACAATCTGATGCATGCAATTTTAATGAACTTTTAATGGACTATTAATACACTATTCAAATGGCTGTTGGACGAATATGGTGATGAACTTTTGTTTTTACGGTTGTCATTTTATTTCTCCAACAATAGAAATCTTGGTAATATACTAATCTAATGATATATCAATTACCCTTATCCTATTACTTATAGTTTCATACTATATATTTTTATTTTTTGTTTATATTTTATATTTTAAGGTTTCCTTGTGTGATTGCTAATAAATAGGAGTATTTTACTAAATACATATGGTACTATGATCTATCCAACATAATTTATGTCTAATCCTCTGCTGGTTCAGAGAGAGGCGTGCCCGATCCAATATAGATATATGCAGCTATAATATTATCACACTCACAAATACATCCAGGTCTCTCTTTTAGTGAACTCACCATCACCATCTCCTCATGCAGAGAGTTCCAGAATCTTCTTCTATGTTTGTGTACAAACCTTCTTTCCTCCAGACGCAGTCCTGGGGATAAATAGATGATGGGAGAGATCTCTGTACTGACCCCTGAAATATTTATGCATAGTTATTAGATACCCCCTTAGTTGTCTTTTTTCTACAATGAATAACCCTAATTTTCATAATCTTTCTGGGTACTGTAGTTCACCCATTCCAGTTATTACTTTAGTTGCCCTCCTCTGAACCCTCTCCAGATCTGTCTTTCTTTTTCACAGGAGCCCAGAACTGTACACAGTACTCCATATGTGGTCTGACTAGTGATATGTAAAGTGGCAGGACTATTTGATAAGCAGAAACAATTGCCATGTTAAGTATTTCAAAAACCTGCACGGCAGGTCAATTTTCACATGGAAAATATATTAAAAATGGACATGAGATTTGTCAAATCTCATTCACTGTGCTGGTACTGTATTATGCTGAAATTTTTCACCTGAAAATTAGCATTGAAAAAAATGTGCGCAATCCGCAACGTGTGCAGTTAGCCATAAACTTGTTTAGAGCAAAAAACCTTTTTAACTTAATCCTTGGTGAACCCTTGGCATGGTTGACCAGATCTTTTGCTGTTAGGAGGTTTTAATGCATATTAATAAAGTGTATTAGTTTTAATGTTTCAAGCTTATCTCCAGATCAGTGAATAAGTAATTTTCTAGTTGAGAAGATTTTCTATGGTTCAATAAAATTGTATGCCTGACTTTAGTTTTAGTTAAACCTTCCCAACACTTCTCAGATACAGTATCTCCTGCATGGTGCAATCATTGCCAGCCTCTGTCATAAATCCACCTTCACAATATTAATGTTCTGGGTATATTTCTCTGTAACCCTTTTACTTATTAAGTGTGTGGTCAAATTCGAGACTTAAAGGGGTTGTGCAGTGGTGTAATATTGATAACCTATACTCAGGAATGCACTACCACTGCAAACAACATGAAGGTAAACTTTGAAGAAGCAGTGACCCCCTTCAAGTAGCGGATCGGATTTTTCACATTTCATATTTCGAGGGCCATAACGTCACATAGCTGTATTAGGTTATATGTTTTGCAGGATTGGTTATTGTTTTTTTAGGGTACATATACGGTTCAACAATCAAATCACAGTAAGGGGTAAGTATAGTGGTGTACGTTCAGTGGATAAATTCAATGTCACAGCCTGAAGGAACGTTAGGAATGAAAATAATAAAGATTTTATTAGACTCAATGAAAAGGAGGTAATAGATAAAATCAGGCATACAGGGAATCAGAGGTAAGGAGAGGGATTGAGTGATAAACCATCCCACACTCTGAAGGCCTGACTAACAACCCATTGCTAGCTATCACAGTGTTGGAGCACACTGATATGCGTGTAGTCTATAGCAACAGGTGAATCGCTGCACCTAAGTCAGGGACTAACTACTGCAGATCTATTCCACTTTAAATCTGCCCCTATGCTCCTGGTGTGGAGGCTTGGGGAGGAATGCCTGCAGGATTAGAGCAGCTAGAATGGGTCCTGGTACGCCCTGTTAGCGCTGCCCTGTTAGGTGACTCCGCTGTGTCATATTTCATCAGGAGCGAAACATTCATAATCTTTTCAATTAGTGACTGAAGTTACTGCACTGTAGCGTGCCAGCATCGGCGCTGTGATGGTCTTCAGTGAAGCTCTGGAACAGTACACATCGTCGATATTGATCTGGATCAGATATATCGACGACGTGTTTATACTGTGGAACGGGACCAAGGATTGCTTCACCCAATTCATAGCTGCGCTTAATGTCAACCAGCTAGGTATGTTCTTCACGTCAGACATTAACAAGCGTGAAATCACGTTCTTGGACCTGATTGTCTCTGTGGGGACTGATATAAAGATCACCACAGATTTGTTCCGCAAGCGGACTGCTACCAACAGCCTGCTTTATTATTTTCATTCCTAACGTTCCTTCAGGCTGTGACATTGTACATATAAGGTTCTCAACTTTTGCTATTCTTGTTGGGTTGGGACAAAAAACAGTTATTGTGCCATTGATTTTTAGGCTTAGTTTTTATAGTGCAGCTACATCATAAAAATGCTGTATGCTAATTTTATTCTGTGGGTTGCTATGAATATAGTGATGACAATTATATGTACAGGATAGTTTTTTTATCTACTTTTTTATAATTTTTTTACATATAAGGGTGGGTTCACACTAGTGTTATGGAGTCCGTTATGGCTTTCCGTTATAACATGGTTAGAACGTCAAATAACGGAATCCATAAGACGGAAGTACAGATCCGTTTTGCTGCCCATAGACCTGCATTATGACGGAATGCAAAATGGAAGCCTTTAAAAGGCATTCCGTTTTCTTTCCGTCATAATAGAAGTCTATGGGAGAACATAACAGATCCGTTTGATTCCCGTTATGCAAGACGGAAAACAAAGTCCTGTCGACTTTGTTTTCCGTCTTGCATAACGGGACCCAGACGGATCTGTTATGTTTTCCCATAGACTTTTATTAGGATGGAGCAAAACAGAATGCCTCTTAAAGGCTTCCGTTTTGCATTACATCCTATGGATTCCGTTATTTTTCGTTATAACCCACACGCTAGTGTGAAACACCCTAAGTCTTTTGTGTCACTGCATTTTTTCTCTTGATACAGCATGTTTTTTTCTGACATGATTTGATATTTTTGTTGGTACAATTTAGGGGTGCATAGGACTTTTTGATTATTTTTTATTACAATTTTTGGTGAGTGGAATGAAAACAAAAACAGGTATCTTGGCACTGTTGTTTAGGAGTATTTTTTTTACAGTGTTTGCCAGGCAGGATAAATAACATAGTCATTTTATAGTATGAGATGTTATGAATGCAGCTATTTCAGTTACTAAAACCTTTTTTTTTATATTTTCCAATATAGAAATGTTTTAGTTTTCTTAGAATTTTTTTTTACACCTTTGAAGTCCCTACTTAATTAAGCTACAAAAGGAAGCAATATGGACAATCACAATTACTAATGTATTGTGATTGTCCATATTGCCTCCTTTGCTGTCTCGATTCATCTTTCCATCACATTATACACGGCTTGTATCCAGGGGTTATGACAACCCTGCAATTTAGCGATGGCCGTGCTTGCATACTATAGGAAAAAGTGTTGGCTTATGCACACTCCCATGGGCCTGGCCACCAGAGTGGCTTGTGCCTTTTCCTATAGTATGCAAGCGTGGCCATGATTGCTAAAATGCACTGCCCGTGTCCTGGAGTCATAACTGCAGGATACAAGCAGTGTTTAATGTGATGGAAAAATTAATGAAGCTAGAAAAGGAAGCAATATGGACAATCACAATGCATTAGTATGTGCCTCGTATTAAAGAAGAACTCCCACAAAAATTAGTATTCTCTGACCTGTTCGCAAGGTACATGATGTAATCTTTAGTGAAGGCAATTTTCTTACTGGTGACTGTATTTGTGAGCTATAACCTCTATAACCTCCCTTTTGATCCTGGTTGTGTCAAAAAACTAACATACACAGCATATTTTCTGTTGACAGGATGCCAGTTAAAAACATAACCATAGCAAAGGCAGGTGCACTCTGCAGCAATACTAAACCCTCACACTGATGTCTTATCAGTTGGAGAGGTAGAGTGTTGGTCATGTGACACAGCTAAAGATCAGAAGGGAGGTTATAACTCACATATACAGTCACCGGTAAGAAAATTACCTTTAATACAATTTTCATAATGTACCTTTCTAATGGGCCAGAAATGTTTTTTTTTTTTTTTTTTTTTTTTTTGTGGGAGTGCTTCTTTAACTTTCTCTGCATAATAAATGCCACTTTTATTATTTTTCAGGGGAGAGGGTTCACTCCATGCGAAGTTGATATAAATAATATAACTTTATATATAATAATGTTATATTGACATTAAATCTAGATTGTTTTATGTTTTAACACTTTTGCTACATTGATCTAGTTTTATTCTATACACCCAGTTTGTTTTGTGGAAAATCTTCCTGCACTCTTGGTAACCCCTTTCGATATTACACTGCTCATCCAGAGCACTGGATTTGATGTGCACTGCCTGCTTCTGACATTTTTGGCACGGCAAGTTCAGAATTTTTTTAAACAGTTTTCAAGCCAAAATAAGGAGTGGATTCAAAAAAGATTAGAAGTAGTTTCAGCAATTTATAATTTCTCACTTTTATGACCCACTCCTGATTTTGGCTTCCAAAACTGAATCAAGAAACCTGAATATGTGGCCATAGCCTTTGGCCTCCTCCTGACAAACTTTACAAAAATTTATGTCAATTTATGTCCAGTATTAATCCTTAGGATTCATGCACACAAATGTATTTTCTTTCCGTGTCTGTTGCATTTTTTTGCGGACTATATGTAGAACCATTCATTCCAATGGGACCAAAAGAAAACGGAATTTACTCCATGTGCATTCCGTTTCCGTATGTCCATTACGCAAAAAAATAGAACATGTCCTATTATTTTCTGCATTATGGACAAGGATAGGATTGTTCTATTAGGGGGAAACTGTTTCATGCCACAAAATACGGAATGCACACAGACGAAATCTGTATTTTTTGTGGATCTGTGTTTTGTGGACCGCAAAATACACAATGTTGTGTGCATGAGCCCTTACTCTTAGCTTGCACAATACTCGCTATGCTAGTGGTTATTATTCCCATGGTACTGCTATGTTCTTGAATAATAGTGTCATTGATGTAGCTGAGTATCTGATAAATGCATGACATTTTGCAGTCTGCTCATAGTGATTTGTAGACTTTGTATTCTTGCTCCAATGCCTTTTTATTTATTTTTTCGTTTTTTATACTGTATACAAGTATAGTGAAATAAATGAAACAATGCAATATAACAAATAGTTAGCTGAGAATTCTGCTGTTACAGATTTCTATCATCGCTCCTGTTTATTAAAGATCCATGATAGATTTTTTTAATTTTTAATTTTATTTTACCCTTATATACCCATGCAAACTTGGGGAGAACAAACAAACTTACCATTGGACAGAAGCCCGGGGAGGTTACCTGAGCCTCCATTATGGCTGCCATTCAATTAAAGAATGATCTGACGCTCTTAGAGCTCGGAGCGTCAAAAAACTATGTACCTGGTTGTACCAGTGCTAACCACTGAGCCACCATACTGTTTGACGTAATTTTTTTCATAATTAAAATGATTGTCACATTTTCTTTTTTTTTTTCTTTTTTTTTTTTTTGCCAAGTTAAATTGTGAAGAATATGCTAGTTTGTATTTTTCGATGGCTTATAACATAATTAATATTTCATTAGATGAAATATTCATTACTGTCTGCAAACAATATCATGCAACCCTTTAAAGTCTGGCATATTTGGAGTTTTCACGACTTTTTTTTCATGTTTGCATTCCTAGAGCCACAATGTTTAATTTTCCAGCAACATAGTTACATAGTTGTATGATCAGTAAGTCTGTCATGGTCAGCACACCAGGATGTAGGTTTAAGTTTCCACATAATTGGAACTCTGTCTATTAATGTAAATTATAGATTTTGGCACACATCTCAAAAATTATAAAATATCAATGCCAAGGTCTTCCAATATTTTGGTATTCCCGAACCATGGTCTTTAAAGTGACTTGTAATAAACTGCCGACTTGGGTAGCAAGGGAGTGGGGTGCTGTCATCACACTCCTTTTTCCTCTCTTCTAACTTCAAGTAGATACCTCTGGCAAACCTTTGCTAGGCCATCTGTTACCATGCTGTTGCCAACCCATTTGCCACATATGTTTGCCTTTCAGGGCACCAGAGGGCTCACAGAGGGAGACCCTTCTATCAAGTTTCTCAGATATATGGCTGCTACTGAGCACAGCATAAGGCTTTAAAGGTAATATGCCATGAGAAAATGATCTACTGTTTTAATCATGGTTTTTATATTCAACATATTTTTAAAAGATTTTGGTGATATTACATTTAATTTTCCATGTCACTGTTTTAAAAATCCTAAACTCCTGCAATATTTGCATTGACCACTAACACCTAAACTTTTGGTCTGTACAGATCAGTTTTCTGCACTCATCCCATTATCACAGGCAGGATTAAGGGTATATTAGTTTCCCAAATTCTATGTCCAATGATCAATAATGAGCGTTCCCATGAAGTTTATTAGTGACTTTAAATACCCAATGAACAAGCAATCACTTATTCATCGGGCAGTCCAGATATTTCAGCATGCTGAAAGATATGCATTTGTCAGCAGTAGATTGTGCTGTCTAATAGTGATCTGCCAATGGCACTCTGCTTTCCTGTATTGTGATGAGCAATGCCATAACCAAAGCTCCTCCCCATGCTGTGGAGGACATCGCTGCATGTAATAGCAGTGGTGTCCTCTGCTAGCTATCTGCCAACTGCTATGAAGGAACGCTTCCCTCCAAACAATTGCTAGCAGCATCTGGTTGTCCAATACACCCTTTAGAATGACAGATATCACCCATATATAGATAACATAGGATCCAAAATTCACAACACCCAATTGTTAAAGCTTATCTATTCCTTCCTAGCTTCTGCATAGATCATAGAGCACGCCTAGAAAACTCTCTCATAGAAGTAAATAAGTCCCTTCTATTGTGTCTTTGGCCCACAGGGGCTACTGTAAACCACTTATCTAAATGCAGTTAACAGCTCAGACAAAATAGCTGTCCCCATAATCATATTTTCAGAAAACAGAATTAAAAAAGACACAATCATAAAATAAAAAACAAATTAGGAATAAAGGAAATGTGTCACCATCTGCTTTTAAATAGTAGAAAAAAAAATTATAGGTGACAATATTCAAAATTTACAATTCTTTCTGAAAATCAGTTCTTTAACCTCCCTAGTGGTAATCCCGAGTGTGGCTCGGGGTTAATTTAAAAACATAACCATAGCAAAGGCAGGTGCACTCTGCAGCAATACTAAACCCTCACACTGATGTTAAAATTGAGAGGTTAGTTTGACACATCCTACTAGGAGGACATGTCTTAAGCTCGGACACCACGCCAAGGTCTCTCAAATAGCCCGAGACCCTACTACTCAACCTACCTGTGCCGTATGCGTGATACCAGGGGCTGTTGGGCATTACAGGAGCGTAAGGCCTGACTCACAAACAGCTCACCAGTGACCTCCAGCATGTAACCATGCTTGCAATGGGAGGTGGGAGGTGCCTGTGAGCCCCACCCGAGACCGGCTGATATGGCCCAGAGCCTCCAAGGTGCACCTGAATGTAGCCTGTAGATAAAAAGCAGACACATTCAAATTGGAGTTTATACACCTCCAAACATATTATACAAACCATTAGAAAATGTGGTGTGGTGTTTAACAAGCAGGATATGCTCAACACATATGCAGTTTTGCATGTATATAGGGGAGCACATCCTGCACTTGTAGTCTGTTGCTAGGAGCAATCAACAGCAAAAAATTCATACAATGGAAGATGCCAGCAACGGACTACAAGTACCACAATAACCATCCTACATACGATAATGATAATGTGGATGTGGAGAACAATCAAAAACATAACCATAGCAAAGGCAGGTGCACTCTGCGGCAATACTAAACCCTTACATTGAAAAAAATTTTAGGTGACAATATTCAAAATTTACAATTCTTTCTGAAAATCAGTTCTTTAACCTCCCTAGTGGTAATCCCGAGTGTGGCTCAGAGTTAATTTAAAAACATAACCATAGCAAAGGCAGGTGCACTCTGCGGCAATATTAAACCCTCACACTGATATTAAAATTGAGAGGTTAGTTTGACACATCCTACTAGGAGGACATGTCTTAAGCTCGGACACCACGCCAAGGTCTCTCAAATAGCCCAAGACCCTACTACTCAACCTACCTGTGCCGTATGCGCGATACCAGGGGCCGTTGGGCATTACAGGAGCGTAAGGCCTGACTCACAAACAGCTCACCAGTGACCTCCAGCATGTAACCATGCTTGCAATGGGAGTTGGGAGGTGCCTGTGAGCCCCACCCGAGACCGGCTGATATGGCCCAGAGCCTCCCAGGTGCACCTGAATGTAGCCTGTAGATGAAAAGCAGACACATTCAAATTGGAGTTTATACACCTCCAAACATATTATACAAACCATTAGAAAACGTGGTGTGGTGTTTAACAAGCAGGATCAACACATATGCAGTTTTGCATGTATATAGGGGAGCACATCCTGCACTTGTAGTCTGTTGCTAGGAGCAATCAACAGCAAAAAATTCATACAATGGAAGATGCCAGCAACGGACTACAAGTACCACAATAACCATCCTACATACGATAATGATAATGTGGATGTGGAGAACAATCAAAAACATAACCATAGCAAAGGCAGGTGCACTCTGCGGCAATACTAAACCCTTACATTGATGTTAAAATTGAGAGGTTAGTTCGACACAGGGTGGAGGGTGGATACTTCTGAATATGATGTAACAGTGTTAGATGTGGATTCCCTGTGAATTATGGAATTAGGCGACTAAGGAGGTTTTTATGCGATGTAAATTTTATTTTAGTTTATATTTTATGTACCTAATAAGGGTTTTAACTTGTGTAATGGGCCGTACTGGCTATGACGGCTTTATGGAGGTGTGGTGGATCCACACCTGTGGGTTTATAAGGACCGCCCTGAAGTGGCCGGAGGAGATACCCCTGACGAAGCTTTCCGAAGCGAAACTCGGGTCGGGTGATTAATTTTTGTACACTGCCTGTTACCTTCTTTTATCCTGTAAGTACAATAAAACCTTCGCAGTTCGACTCATGTGACTGTGCTTCAGTATTTGTGGCAACCTTGATCTTTCACAGAGGTTCACAAAGGAGAGGGGAAAGTGAATCCAAGTGACCTGAATGCTTTCCTATATCCAAGGAAGTCTGTGTGATTCGGAAGGGAGGATCTTTCTCTTTGCTCTGGAGCAGCGCGGTCCATTTGATCAAACGCAGGAATGGATGAGGACAGCACACAGTGTGCTGTCCGCATGCGCATTTCCGGAGAGCGGCGTGAATTTATGGCCACAGCTCCGGAAGAATGTACCGCTTCGGGTACGAAAATGCTGCCAGATTTAGACCGCCAGATTATTGTTTAGCCTTACAATGAATAGTTCTGGTTATCTTAAAACTTCGGAGACAGTGGCTCACTCAGGACAGGGTAGGGATATGGTGCTACAAGCCCAATGAGAGGGACACCCACCCTCTAATTGTATAAATTGGCCAAAAAAGGAAAAGATATTGGGCGAGCACTCTACACTTGGTCTAGTTAGTAGTTAAAAATTTTTATTTAGCTAGATATATACTAGTTAAAAAGCAAATAAAATTAACATAACATACAAATAAAAATAGAAATAGCGATCGTAGATTTTCCCTGAATCAAACAATCCATTAATTCCAATTGACCACATCTATCTATAAATCAATTGCTGAAACTTAATACATGCACAATAAATAAAAAGTTCATAAAAATGTGCAGTCTCCTAAGTCCAAACAATGGGTAACTATGAAAAAATTCTGCGCTTTAGTGGAGCAATGACGTCAGCATTTTGTGACAATAACAGTTATAACCAAGTTCAATGATCAATATGTACATGTAAGAACTTTTTGGATTGATAGTCACTGATTTAGTGCCGACCGACAAATAGTGGATTCTCAACTGGTATAGTGCTGCTTGTACTTCTCCTTAAAAGTCTCCGTTTGTCGCCTTTTGTATCACGATATAGGAGTTGTCATATGTTCAGTATATTATGATAGATCATATGTAGGCAATTATGCCATATATAGCGCACTTATATCTGTCCACGGCAATCACTTTGCAATAATTCCAAAAAGAAAGCATATAAATCGCTAAAACAGGAGGGCAGTCAGGAAGCACTGATAAACTATAAGGAAAAAAATAGAAAATGTAAAAAACTAATAAAATTTGCCAAACTAGAGACCGAGAGATTAATTGCCAAAGAGAGTAAAACTAACCATAAAATGTTCTTCAATTATATAAATAGTAAAAAATATAAATCTGAAGGAGTCGGCCCTCTACATAGCAATGAGGGGGGTGTTGCAGAGAGTGACGAGGATAAAGCAAAACTATTAAATATTTTTTTCTCCACTATATTCACTGAGGAAAATAAACTGTCAGAAGAAATGCAGAATGTAAAAGTAAATCCCCCATTAAAATTGCCCTGTCTGACTCAGGAAGAAGTACAACAGCGACTTAAAAAGATTAAAATAGACAAATCGCCAGGACCGGATGGCATACACCCCCGTATCCTAAGGGAATTAAGTGATGTCATAGCCAGACCATTATTTCTGATATTTACGGACTCTATAATAACAGGGAATGTTCCACAGGATTGGCGCATAGCAAATGTGGTGCCAATATTCAAAAAGGGTCCAAAAACAGAGCCTGGAAATTATAGACCGGTAAGTTTAACATCTATTGTTGGTAAACTGTTTGAAGGGTTTTTAAGAGATGCTATTTTGGAGTATCTCAATGAAAATAAGCAAATGACGCCATATCAGCATGGCTTCATGAGGGATCGGTCATGCCAAACAAATTTAATCAGCTTCTATGAGGAGGTAAGTTCTAGACTTGACAGCTGCGAATCAATGGATGTCGTATATCTGGACTTCTCCAAAGCATTTGACACCGTACCTCATAAAAGGTTAGTATATAAAATGAGGATGCTCGGACTGGGAGAAAATGTCTGTATGTGGGTAAGTAACTGGCTGAGTGACAGAAAACAGAGGGTGGTTATTAACGGTAGATACTCAGATTGGGTCACTGTAACTAGTGGGGTACCTCAGGGGTCAGTATTGGGCCCTATTCTCTTCAATATATTTATTAATGATCTTGTAGAAGGCCTGCACAGTAAAATATCTATTTTTGCAGATGACACTAAACTGTGTAAAGTAATTAACACTGAAGAGGACAGTTTTCTGCTACAGAGGGATCTGGATAGATTGGAGGCTTGGGCAGAAAAATGGCAGATGAGGTTTAACACTGACAAATGTAAAGTTATGCACATGGGAAGGAATAATGCAAGTCACCCGTACATATTAAATGGTAAAACACTCGGTAACACTGACATGGAAAAGGATCTAGGAATTTTAATAAACAGCAAATTAAGCTGCAAAACCAGTGTCAGGCAGCTACTGCCAAGGCCAATAAGATAATGGGTTGCATCAAAAGGGGCATAGACGCCCGTGATGAGAACATAGTCCTACCACTTTACAAATCACTGGTTAGACCACACATGGAGTACTGTGTACAGTTCTGGGCTCCTGTGAACAAGACAGACATAGCAGAGCTGGAGAGGGTTCAGAGGAGGGCAACTAAAGTAATAACTGGAATGAGGGATCTACAGTACCCTGAAAGGTTATCAAAATTAGGGTTATTCACTTTAGAAAAAAAGACGACTGAGGGGAGATCTAATAACTATGTATAAATATATCAGGGGTCAGTACAGAGATCTGTCCCATCATCTATTTATCCCCAGGACTGTGACTGTGACAAGGGGACATCCTCTGCGTCTGGAGGAAAGAAGGTTTGTACACAAACATAGAAAAGGATTCTTCACTGTAAGAGCAGTGAGACTATGGAACTCTCTGCCTGAGGAGGTGGTGATGGTGAGTACAATAAAGGAATTCAAGAGGGGACTGGATTTATTTCTGGAGTGTAATAATATTACAGGCTACAGCTACTAGAGAGGGGTCGTTGATCCAGGGAGTTATTCTGATTGCCTGATTGGAGTCGGGAAGGAATTTTTTTTTCTCCTTAAGTGAGGAAAATTGGCTTCTGCCTCACAGGGGTTTTTTGCCTTCCTCTGGATCAACTTGTAGGAAACAGGCCGAACTGGATGGACAAATTTCTTTTTTCGGTCTTATATACTATGTTACTATGTTACTATGTATATCAAGTGCTGCTTTTTATTCCTGGTATTTGGCTTTCCTTACCTCTACTTCCATGTATTTGTCTCTCCTTGTGGCTTTGCGAGGGGCGATCCTATATTTTGCTGCCAACAGTACATCATAATTTTATTTGATGTGTTAAATATTACCAGAAAATAAATACTTTTGAAGATGCAATGGCAACCACTTAAGGAGCCAATAATACTTGTATGCAATGTTTGTCACAAATTCCCTTTCATACAAATGTTCAGTATGACTTAAAGAATATATAGTGAAAAAAGCGCATACACACTCAAAAAAACTCAAAGAAGACGCAGGAAAAACGCATAAGAATTTCCAATAAGGATTCCAGTTCCACAGATTAGTGCTGATCCTGAAAATATAAAAGGCGGAGGCAAGCAGGAAGAGCGGTAACACTGATGAAGGGATAGAGAAATCCCAAAACGCGTCTGGGCTATCGCATACCTGGCTGAACACCTCAGCAAGACTCTGCATGGCCATGCTGTAAAGTTAGTACTATACAAATATCCTAACTGTTAAAACCAAAATAGAACCAGGAGAAGTAACTTCTTCACTATGCTGAAGGATTGTCACGTGACCCAGGTAAAACCGAGACACCGCAGCAACTCTTGCGGGATCTCAGGTAAGTTGGCTTAAGAAGTGCGTAGCGAGCCGGCTCTGTTCTGCGCCACTTGCCCCTCGCCAAGCCACAAGGAGAGACAAATACATGGAAGGAGAGGTAAAGAAAGCCAAATAACAGGAATAAAAAGCGGCACTTGTTATATTTGGAATTATTGCAAAGTGATCACCGTGGACAGATATATGTGCGCTATATAGGGCATAATTGCCTATATATGATCTATCATAATATACTTAACATATGACAACTACTATATCATGATACAAAAGACGACAAACAGACTTTTAAGGAGAAGTACAAGCAGCACTATACCAGTTGAGAATCCACTATTTGTCGGTTGGCACTATATCAGTGACTATAAATCCCAAAAGTTCTTACATGTACATATTGATCATTGAACTTGGTTATAACTGTTATTGTCACAAAATGCTGACGTCATTGCTCCACTAATTCTCTCATTGTTACCCATTGCTTGGACTTAAAAGACTGCACATTTTTTATGAACTTTTTATTAATTGTGCATGAATTTATTAAGTTTCAGCAATTGATTTATGTCATTTGGTATTAATTGATTGTTTGATTCAGGGAAAATCTACGATCGCTATTTCTATTTTTATTTGTATGTTATGTTAAATTTTATTTGCTTTTTAACGATATCTAGCTAAATAAAAAAATTTAACTACTAACTAGACCAAGTGTAGAGTGCTCGCCCAATATCTTTTCCTTATCTTAAAACTTCAACAGAACAACTATAAAGATTACAAAAAACTGTAAAAAAAAATATCTAACAAAAAACCCCCACTGTGTTTATATATAATTCACCAAGACTAAAACGTTAAAAGCCCAAGGCGGATATTTTCAAATGGATTTTATCAGCATGGTAGTAATATAAGTAATTTATGTTTTCCCTTTTCCACTATCCATTTTTATTACAACATTATGGAAAAAGATATTACTTTTTTGAGCGATATAACGCACATCGTGGAACTCTCTAGAAATATCGATGGTAAAGGTTAGGCATTTGAAATGTTATTGTGGTTAAGGTCAGATATATTTTGTGACCTACTCACTCTCTGGTAAGTATACATTTAGAGAAATCATTTTTATTATAGCTGGAAGTGTTCAAGAAGTGTTTAAAGTGTGTGTTTAAATTAGGAATGTGATTTATTTTATCTTTATGGATTTAACTTACATAAATTACCAGCATGAATTTTGCACTATGTATAATGAGGCCAAACAAAGCTTATTATATTAATAGATTAAAAAAGAGCAAACCTAATGACAGAAATAGACTTTTTAAGTTTCCTTTGGTGGATTTAGCACTAGGGCATATTTGCAGGAAATATGAATACTTCTGTATTATTTATAAAATAACCATTATACAGGATTGAATGGATTGAATTCCAACTATAGCTAGTTGACAAACTCTGCAGGCTTCCATATTGCACTGTGCTGCTTAGTTTTCCCAAAATTAATTATTAGCCCTTAAGGTACTCTTGCGTATGTTGTACATACATACAGTACAGTATATCTTACAAGGAGCTGCCAGATGAGATGTTTGAGGCAATTTTGTTTACTGCACAGCCTTAGAACTATGTTCTTAATAAAATCTCCAGGGTTACAATTTAAGTCACCTTATTGCCTTATGTCTATTATGGAAAAACTACCAATTAAGTTCCACTAAGACACTGATAAGTTGAGGTTACAAACTTTAATCTAAGGCTCTATTACACAAAGGCTCTGTGCACATTGTGTCCGAGCAATAGATTTAGTAGATAAACTGAGAAAAGCTCCCGCATATTCATTAAATGTATTTAGGGTTTCATAGAGTGTCTTTTTGGCCACCCTCCAGGCGGTATGCGTCAGTAGACCTGTTTGCAGTTCAGTAGCCCCAAAGAGTGAACCTATGGCCGTGATATTTGCCAGTATACGCCTATACAGTAGCGCAGGTCCAAACATCTCATCTGAGGTATAAAAAGATAAATTTGCCTGTTTGTAAAGTCAGTTTAGGGAATATGATAAGCCTGCCTGAAAAGATCTGTTTTTAAGGTATGTTTGAAGCTAAGGAAGTTAGGAATTAACCTGATTGTGTGGGTAAGTGTATTCCAGAGATTTGGTGTAAGGCTTGAAGATAGACAGACATGGACCAGTCCAGCCCACTTTCAATACCTACCTGCAATTCAAGGCCTAGGTAGCAAGACCACAACTAATCGACTGTACCTATGCTACTAAGGTGCAGAGACACAACACAAAGGGATAGTCATCTAAAAATATGAGATGGAGAGTAGTCAAAAGACAAGCTGAGATCAAATACCAGATGGGATGCACAGTATAAATCACATGAGACTCAGAGTGGTCAAAAATCAAGCCGAGGTCAAAAGCAAAAAACAAATTCAAATGAATCCAAGAACCAGGGACCTAGCTAGTGAGCCCAAAAAGACTATCACTGGCACTATTATATGGCCATGAAGGGTTTAAATAGAGCATCGAGTCCCAGGATCAGAACCTGATAGGTCATGATAGGTCATGACTCGGTGCTCCTGAGCAGTTTAGCAATTTTCTACAGCACACAGCCGCCGTAGGGAGAAACAGAGCATTGTACTCTGTTGCGTCACCAGGGGGCATAGCTTAATCTGCAGGTCTCTCTCAATGCACATAAGTTTGTGACATTACCCTCACCCCTTTTAAGAGGGGCCACTGGACTCTCAACATGGGGGGAAGGCTTTGATGGACATTTAAGGTGAAATTTTCTTATTAAACGAAGAGCGTGAATAACCAGAACCGACACCCATGTTCTCTCCTTAGGACCATATCACTTCCAATGTTTAGATATTGCAAAGAGATCGCTGAACTATCCCAGAGTCAATAATTTTGGAGGAATCACAGTATGAATGTGCTTCTTAAGCAATTATTTACGAGGATAGTAAATGAAGGTGAAAAGATACTGGGTTTATAATAGACACAATCTTATATGGTCCAATAAACTTATTAGCAAGTTTACTAGAGGGTACTATGAGATACACATTTTTTTTATAGATAGAAAGACGAGTTCTCCCAAGACAAAGTTTGGACCAAAAGAATGCTTTTTATTGCCTTGTTTAACATTGATGCTTTGAGTTTTTTTCATGCGAGCCTGAACCCAAACTATGCACAGAACATTTACGATAGTATCACTGCAGGATTCACAGTTTGAACCAGAGACTGAAGAAAAGCGTGGAATAAAGCCATAATTGCTCATGTTGACTGAATAGAAGTTAGCAAAGTGGAATTCTATCCGAATTTAACGAAAAATTAGATTCACCATAAATCAGAATTTCCTTGGGCTTCATAGTAACGCATCACAATTTTTCTAAAATGGCTGCTTGACATGTTACAACGGGAAAGTAAAAAGCCCGTGAATGAGGTATCACCCATAATGCCATTCAGCATGCCCCTGTGATGTCACAGCCCCATAAACAGTCTCCTGCCCAGTCTTTGCCATTTTCCAGTGAACTGAGCACAGGGACAGATGTGACAAAGGAAAAGTACCTTTTGATAGTATATTCTGGGGTAGGGACAGTGTAGGGAGATTGTATGGAGAGTTTTCACACACTGTAGGGAGGGCATAGTGTTAGCATAGGGAGATTGCAGCATAGTGAAGGTTCTGTAAGCTGAAGGGATCTTTAGGCGTAGTTTTCATCAATCCCCTGATAGGGCAAATAGCTATCTAATTGAATAGAGCCCACCTTGTTTAATAGATAAGAAAATCTGTTACGCCTTTATTTTCAAATTAGGGTTAATAAACTGTGTAATCTAACCTTTATTGGGGTGCCCACTAGTGTTTAGCGAGAATGCTCGGCCCAACACAGCGTGGCACATCACGGAGTTCGGCCGAACACAGCGTGTGCTCGAGCGCGATGCTCGAGTTAGTGTATTTAAATCTAATTTTGCCTCAATTTCTATGCAGAAGATCGCTGTATAGTGAGGGATTCCCTCAGTGTAAGTACACGGCTTAGGAGTCCCTGCTCTGACTCTATATATAGCTATGTCCATATATGGAGTCAGTGCTTGGGGCACCCCAGTGTATTTAAATCTAATTTAGCCTGTATTTCAGAAAGGTTTCTGCTGGGATTCGAACTCATGACCTTCTGCATTAGAGGAAAGGTACTTTACCACTTTATCAAATCCAGTGCTGAGCCACGCCCCCTGCACTGATCACATGATGGTGACGTCACCCCAGGTCCTTCGGCTTTTCCAAAGTTCAGGTTCGTGGAAGCCGCCCTTATGGATTCCATATGCCGGGAAAGTCCGCGGTAGTGGAATCCATAACGGGATGCGGCGATTACCCCAACCCGAACGCTGAACGCCAAACAAATTTTTGAAGTTCGCTCATCTCTATCCACGAGCACTGACTCCAATATATGGACATAGCTATATATGGAGTCAGAGCAGGAACTACTAAGCCATGAACTCATACTGTACAGTAGAGATGTCGCGAACATAAAAATTTTCCATTCGCGTCCTTCCGCAAATGTTCGCAAACGGGCCAAACGTTAAAAGGGGACTAACACCTGAACTGTGGCATGCCGGAGGGGGATCCATGGCAAAACTCCCATGGAATATTACGTAGTAGATGCAGAGTTGGGTTTTAATCCATAAAGGGCATAAATCACCTAACATTACTAAATTGTTTGGAATAACGTGCTTTAAAACATCCAGTGTGTGTATACGATCAGGTATGATGTTGTATCGATCAGGTAGTGTAATGGTTACGCCCGCTTCACAGTGACAGACCAAACTCTGACCGACCAAACTCCCCATTTAACGCACCACAAAAAACTGCAAACAGTCCATTTGCACAACCGCAAACCCCTCATTTGCACAAGGTTGGATACCAAGCTAGCCATGTCCCATTCCTTGTCCTTACTGACGTCATTGAAGGTCTCCTCCTCCACCCAGCCACGTACAACAACAAGGGTCCCTGAAAGGTGACAACAAGCCCCCTGGGACGCCTCTTGTGGTTGGTCTTCCACGTCCTCAAAGCCACCTTCCTCCTCTGACTCCTCTTCTTCAGACTTCTCTCTCTGCGTTGCTGCAGGTCCAGCAATCGACGATGACAAGGCTGCTTCTGGTGGTGATGGTGACCACAACTCTTCCTCTTCATGCTCATCTATGGCCTTATCCAGCACTCTTTGCAGGGCACACTCCGGAAAAAACACATATGTGATGAGGTCGATTATGTTGCCTTGGGTTTGACTGACCAGGTTTGTCACCTCCGCAAAAGGACGCATGAGCCTACAGCCATTGTGCATAAGCATTCAGTAATGTGGCCAAAAAATACCCAGCTCCGCAGAGGCTGTCCTCTTTTTTTTCAATTAAAAAAATGTGTTCTTACCAGGTTAATCTCTGTTTTGTCCCCTATCAGGGGCCGGTGTATGAAATAGATTTTAGGAACCAGGAGATGGAAAAAGATGGTTGGTAGGTCCCCTTTCTTCCAATTTGGGGCACTGCGCATGTACCGTGCAATGTACTGTGCCACCCTATATGAGTGGTGTGTTAAGTAGTATTATTCCTATCAGTTTAATCCCTATTTCGTCCCCTATCAGGGGACGTGTATGGAATAGATTTTAGGAACCGGGAGATGAAAAAGATGATTGGTTGGTCCTCTTATTTCCAATTTGGGGCACTGCGCGTGCGCCGCGCAATTTGCTGTGCCACCAATACAAATAGTGTGAACTACTATTCTTACCATTTTAATCTTTGTTAAGTCCCCAATCAGGGGTCGTATATTGAATTGAATGCTTGCATGGGGAGATACAGAAAAAAGCTTGCTCTGTCCGCTTCCTTCAAATTTTGGGCACTTGCAATGGAATTTTCCACCAATGCAACTATTGTTAACAAAGTACTATCCCTATCAGTTTAATCTCTGTTTTGTCCCTTATTAGAGATGTCGCGAACATAAAATTTTCCGTATGCGAACGGTGAACGCGAACTTCCGCAAATCTTCTTGAACGGGCGAACCGGTCAAACCGCCATAGACTTCAATTGGCAGGCAAATTTTAAAACCCACAGGGACTCTTTCTGGCCACAATAGTGATGGAAAAGTTGTTAAAAGGGGACTAACACCTGAACTGTGGCATGCCGGAGGGGGATCCATGGCAAAACTCCCATGGAATATTACGTAGTAGATGCAGAGTCGGGTTTTAATCCATAAAGGGCATAAATCACCTAACATTACTAAATTGTTTGGAATAACGTGCTTTAAAACATCCAGTGTGTGTATGCAATCAGGTATGATGTTGTATCGATCAGGTAGTGTAATGGTTACGCCCGCTTCACAGTGACAGACCAAACTCTGACCGACCAAACTCCCCATTTAACGCACCGCAAAAAACTGCAAACAGTCCATTTGCACAACCGCAAACCCCTAATTTTCACAAGGTTGGATACCAAGCTAGCCATGTCCCATTCCTTGTCCTCACTGACGTCATTGAAGGTCTCTTCCTCCACCCAGCCAAGTACAACAACAAGGGTCCCTGAAAGGTGACAACAAGCCCCTGGGACACCTCCTGTGGTTGGTCTTCCACGTCCTCAAAGCCACCTTCCTCCTCTGACTCCTCTTCTTCAGACTTCTCTCTCTGCAATGCCGCAGGTCCAGCAATCGAAGACGACAAAGCTGCTTCTGGTGGTGATGGTGACCACAACTCCTCCTCTTCATGCTCATCTATGGCCTTATCCAGCACTCTTCGCAGGGCATGCTCCAGAAAAAAAGCATATGGGATGAGGTCGATAATGTTGCCTTGGGTTTGACTGACCAGGTTTGTCACCTCCGCAAAAGGACGCATGAGCCTACAGCCATTGTGCATGAGCGTTCAGTAACATGGCCAAAAAATGCCCAGCTCCGCAGAGGCTGTCCTCTCTTTTTTTAAATTAAAGAAATCTGTTCTTACCAGTTTAATCTCTGTTTTGTCCCCTATCAGGGGCCAGTGTATGGAATAGATTTTAGGAACCGGGAGATGGAAAAAGATGATTGGTCGGTCCCCTTACTTCCAATTTGGGGCACTGCACGTGCGCCGCACAATGTACTGTGCCACCAATACAAATAGTGTGAACTACTATTCTTACCATTTTAATCTTTGTTAAGTCCCCTATCAGGGGACGTGTATTTAATTGAATCCTTGCATGGGGAGATAGAGAAAAAAGCTTGCTCTGTCCGCTTCCTTCTAATTTTGGTCACTTGCAATGGAATTTGCCACCAATGCAACTAGTGCTAACTAAGTACTATTCCTATCAGTTTCATCTCTGTTTTGTCCCTTATCAGGGCCAGGGCCGGTGTAGTGAATAGATTTTTGGGACCGGGAGATGGATAAAGACCCATGCTCGGTCCGCTTTATTTGAATTTTAGGTCACTGCGCGTGCACCGTGCAATGTACTGTGACACCCTATATGAGTGGTGGGCAGTGGGCACAGTACAGTCTGTGGGCCTGACACACACTGGCAGGCAACTGCAATTATATTAAAGGGTAAAAATTAAATGACTTTTTTTTATCTGCAAGGTACTGTGCCACCCTATATGAGTGGTGGGCAGTGGGCACAGTACAGTCTGTGGGACTGACACACACTGGCAGGCAACTGCAATTATATTAAAGGGTAAAAATAAAATGACTTTTTTATCTGCAAGGTACTGTGCCACCCTATATGAGTGGTGTGCACACAGTACAGTCTGTGGGCCTGCGGCCTCTCACACACAGGCAGGCAACTGCAATATATATATATATATATATATATATATATAAAAAATAGACTGATGTACCAGCCCTAAAAAGGGATTTTTGGGCTGCTGTCAGGACGCAGATGCCCTTTCACACAAGCGAGTTTTCTGCAAGAATAGGCATCTCTATGGGGAGTGTCGGCGGATGTGGGAATGGGGCCTAATCCAGACACACTCTTTTGAAAGAAGCCGATAAGTCTTTGAGGAATATAGTGGACACAGAACACTGGCCTAGCTAACGCTTTCCCTATTAATTCAGCAGCAGCAGCACTTTTTGATAGGAGGTGGGAGGGTCTGGGAGGGAGGGTATGCTGATTGGCTGGAATATGTCTGCTGACTTTTAGGTACAGGGTCAAAGTTTGCTCAATGATGACGTATAGGGGGCAAATCGAACATCGCATATGTTCGCCCGCCGCGGCGAACGCGAACATACGATGTTCGCCGGTGAATAGTTCGGGACATCTCTACTGTACAGCGATCTTCTGTATACAAATAGAGGCTAAATTAGATTTAAATACACTGAGGTTTCCCTAAGCACTGACTCTATATATGAACATACTGTAGCTACAGTGGATATAAAGAGTCTACACACCCCTGTTAAAAGGTTAGGTTTCTGTGCTGTAAAAAAAATAGAAAAAGATAAAACATTTCAGAACTTTTTCCACCTTTAACCCCTTAGTGACCACCCATACGTGTTTTTACGGCGGTCACTAAGGGGCCTTAGGCTGGGCTGCCGCGTTTTTACGGCGGCCCAGTCTAAGCGCTGCACGGTCCCCCGTGCAGCGGGAGCGCGAGCCCGGCTCTCACATGAGAGCGCGGCCCTGCTCTAACAGCCCGGGCCGGCAGGAGTGCCGATCCGGGCTGTTTAACCCTACATGCCGGGCGCAATGGCGCCTGCGCATGTAAAGGGTTGACAGAGGAGCGAACTCCCTCTGTCACCCATCAGCACCCCGCAGATGCGATCGCGGGGTGCTGATGTGCTGGGAAGCCTTACCTGGCTTCCGGCAGGGCCCCGAGCCTGTCCTCCAGTAATCTCCAGCAGGCTATGCCTCTCTGGCGTAGCCTGCTGGTCAAAGTTAGAATTGCACTGCATTTAAAATGTAATGCATTATAGATATAATGCATTACATTTTAAAAGCAATCAAAATACTGTATATTATAGTCCCCATGTGGGACTATTAAGTAATAAAAAAATTATAAAAAATACACATTTATTAAATAAAAAAATTCCATGAAATATAAAAATATGCTTTTTTCCATTGAAAATACGCTTTTCAATGAAAAAATTGCAAAAAATTATCCCCATATGTTTGGTATTGCCGCGTCCGTAACGACCGGCACTACATAAATATTACATAAATTATCCCCTATAGTACACGCCGTTAAAAAATAAATAAAAAAAGCCAGAATTTCTAATTTATTCTTAATTTTCACAGAAAAAAACGAAATAACAAGCGATCAAAAAGCGGAATTTACTAAAAATTATACCAATGAAAAATAGAAGTCGTCCGCAAAAATCAAGCCCTCACACAACTCCATAGAAAAAAAAATTAAAAAGTTATGGGTCCTGGGAAGTGGCAATGCAAAATCATTTTTTTGTTAAAAAAGGGGTTTTATTGCAAAAAAGTAGTAAAACTTAAAAAACTATAAGTATTTGGTATCCCTGTAATCGTACTGACCCAGGGAATGAAAATATTATGTTACTTTTACCGAATAATGAACACCGTAAAATTTATAATGTACAAACGCAGTGGCAGTAGTACTATTTTTCCCCTTCTCCCTCCCAGAAAGAGTTAATAAAAGTTAATAACAAAGTTATGTGTACCCCAAAATGGCGCTATTAAAAACTACAACTTGTCCCGCAAAAAACAAGCCCTCATACTGCTATATAGACGGAAAAATAAAAAAGTTATAGCTCTGGGAACGAGACCATGAAAAAAGGACGAAAAACGCTTGGTCAGAAAGGCACAAACAGGCTTGGTCACTAAGGGGTTAATGTGACCTATAAACTGTACAACTCAATTGAAAAAAAACTAAAATCTTTTAGGTAGAGGGAAGAAAAAACACTCCAAATCTGTCAGATTGTGAGGGCATCTCCTGTGCACAGCCCTCTTCAGATCACCTCACAGATTTTCAATAGGATCCTGGTCTGGGCTCTGGCTGGGCCATTCCAAAACTTTAATCTTCTTCTTGTGAAGCCTTTCCTTTGTTGATTTGGATGTATGCTTTGGGTCATTGTCATGCTGAAAGATGAAGTTCCTCTTCATGTTCAGCTTTCTAGCAGAAGCCTAAATGTTTTGTGCCAAAATTGACTATCTTAGCTAAGGCCACAGTTCCAGCTGAAGAAAAACAGCCCCAAAGCATGATGCTGCCACCACCATGCTTCACTGTGGGTATGGTGTTCTTTTGGTGATGTGCAGTGTTGTTTTTGGCCAACATATCTTTTGGAATTATGGCCAAAAAGTTTAACCTTGGTTTAATCAGACCATGACACCTTTTCCAACATCCATTTGGGAGACTTCTGATGTTTTTTTGCAAAATGTAGCCTGGCTTGGATGTTTTTCTTTGTAAGAAAAGGCTTTCGTCTTACCACTCTTCCCTATAGCCCAGACATATGAAGAATAAGGGAGATTGTTGTCACATGTACCACACAGCCATACTTACCAGATATTCCTGCAGCTACTTTAATGTTGCTGTAGGCCTCTTGGTATCCTCGCAGACCAGTTTTCTTCTTGTCTTTTTATCAATTTTGGAGGAACGTGGTAATGTCACTGTTGTGCCATATTTTCTCCACTTGATGATGACTGTCTTCACTGTGTTCTATGGTATATCTAATGTCTTGGAAATTTTTTGTACCCTTCTTCTGACTGATATCTTTTAACAATGAGATCCCTCTCATGCTTTGGAAGCTCTCTGTGGACCATGGCTTTTGCTGTGGGATGTGACTAAGAAAATTTCAGGAAAGACCAACTAGAGCAGCTGAACTTTATTTGGGGTTAATCAGAGGCACTTTAAATGATGGCAGGTGTATGCTGACTCCTATTTAACATGATTTTGAATGTGATTGCTTAATTCCGAACACAGCTACATCCCCAGTTTTTTGTTTTCTTCCCTCCACCTAAAAAGATTTCAGTTTGTTTTTTAATTGAGAGGTACAGTTTATAGCTCACATTAAAGGTGGAAAAAGTTCTGAAATGATTTATCTTTGTCTCATTTTTTTAAAACACAGAAACCTGACATTTTAACAGGGGTGTGTTGACTTTCTATATCCACTGTATATATGGAGTCAGAGCAGGGACTCCTAAGCCAAACTAGAGTGCCGACACCCTCCCCTCTTCAGAGCAGAGGGTGCCTGGTTTAATGCTCGGGTTCTCCCATTGACTTCCATCGTGCTTGGGTGCTCAGTAGATCACCCGAGCATCGCAAAGTGTTCTACTAGAGCACCTGAGCACACGAGCACTTTGGTGCTCGATCAACACCAGTGCCCACCTAGTTCAATAGATTAGAGATTTTATTACAACACCTGTATTATGAAGTTGAGTTGAATAAGCTATGTAATATAACTGTTAGTGTGGTGTTCACCTGATTTCATAGTTAAGCAATTCCATTAGGCCTTGATTCTGATATTGGGGTGAACTAACAGTGTAATTTAACCATTAGAATGTTGTCCACCTGATTTCATACATAAGTAATTTTCCATTAGATCTTGATTGTGATATTGGGTTTATATAGCAGTGTAATTCAACCTTTAGAGTGTTATCCATCTGATTTTATAGATAAGCTATTCCATTAGTTCTGTGCCATCACTAGTGTTGGTCGTGAATATTCTAATTGCGTATTTTTATAGCGAATATCGGCACTTTGAGAATTCGCAAAAATCTAGAATATAGTGCTGTACATTCCTAATCGTGAATATTCTATTTTTTTTTTTCATCAGTACTACTGCTTCTTGCTTGTGGGCCAATGAGAAGGCTCCAATATCTTTGTCAGAGCAAAATCCCTAGCAACCAATAGGAAAGATGCCTAGCCATTTACTATACAGGAAACTCCCCAGCAGGCATTTTCTGCTGTTTTTTGCAGTTCCGAGAGAGAGAGCATTGTCATTGCTGTACTCTGTGCTTTCATCTGGATCCTTATTCAATTACATTAGATAATTAGTTAGCTCATATATATAATACAGATAGTTAGTCGGAGATATCCAATGTAGGTTAGATAGTGATATAGTGTAGCTGATCCAGTGCAGGGTTTTAGGTAGTGTGATAGGAATTACTGTGCTGTGATAGGGATTAGTGTTTCTGTTAGACACAGTGCTGTGCTGTCACAACAATAATTAGTGCACCAATTAGTAATATATACTCAGACAATATAACATGTGAAGTTGCATGTATTGTGCAAAAAATATGTGCATCATTAGTACCGATTTGCGCAATCACGAAAATAATGAGTGGAGATTGCAAATTTATAGTGAATAATATGTGAAAAATTGGCAAAATATTCTGAAAACGAATATTGCTTAGGCCACTCATCACTAGCCATAACCTGCCCTGAACCTCCCACTTTCATTTTTTGCTCCTTCTGCCAGGCAAGTGATGTATGCCGCCGGCTCTGCTCCGCCTTTGAGCGAGGAAGATATTACTGAGGACAGTCAGCAGCTACTGCCCAGCACAGATTTGGAGGAGAGAGCTGCTGCTTCCTACTGTAGGCGTGCAAAAATGATGATGAGAGTCGCTAGGGATGTTGCTGCAGCTCACACTCAGACAGCGCAAAGCTGCGAGCTACTGAAATGGTGGACCTCCCTATCTCGATCCAGGCCCTGTTCCGGAAGGAGGACAGGAAGCCAGAAAAACAGGCTGTGCAACCTAAAACCGGATGTCTGGCCACCCTACTGGGGTGAGTGACATAAGTGACAAGCAATAGAACATACAGTCATGGCAAAAGTTTTGAGAATTACATAAGTATTGGAATTTGGAAAAGTTGCTGCTTAACTCCTTAAGGACACATGACGTATGGGTACGTCATGTGTCCAGTCCCTGAAGATGGTGACTTCTGATGTTTTTTGCAAAATGTAGCCTGGCTTGGATGTTTTTCTTTGTAAGAAAAGGCTTTCGTCTTACCACTCTTCCCTATAGCCCAGACATATGAAGAATAAGGGAGATTGTTGTCACATGTACCACACAGCCATACTTACCAGATATTCCTGCAGCTCCTTTAATGTTGCTGTAGGCCTCTTGGTATCCTCGCAGACCAGTTTTCTTCTTGTCTTTTTATCAATTTTGGAGGAACGTGGTAATGTCACTGTTGTGCCATATTTTCTCCACTTGATGATGACTGTCTTCACTGTGTTCTATGGTATATCTAATGTCTTGGAAATTCTTTTGTACCCTTCTTCTGACTGATATCTTTTAACAATGAGATCCCTCTCATGCTTTGGAAGCTCTCTGTGGACCATGGCTTTTGCTGTGGGATGCGACTAAGAAAATTTCAGGAAAGACCAACTAGAGCAGCTGAACTTTATTTGGGGTTAATCAGATGCACTTTAAATGATGGCAGGTGTATGCTGACTCCTATTTAACATGATTTTGAATGTGATTGCTTAATTCCGAACACAGCTACATCCCCAGTTTTTTTGTTTTCTTCCCTCCACCTAAAAGATTTCAGTTTGTTTTTTCAATTGAGTGGTACCGTTTATAGCTCACATTAAAGGTGGTAAAAGTTCTGAAATAATTTATCTTTGTCTCATTTTTTTAAAGCACAGAAACCTGACATTTTAACAGGGGTGTGTTGACTTTCTATATCCACTGTATATATGGAGTCAGAGCAGGGACTCCTAAGCCAAACTAGAGTGCCGACACCCTCCCCTCTTCAGAGCAGAGGGTGCCTGGTTTAATGCTCGGTTCTCCCATTGACTTCCATCGTGCTCGGGTGCTCAGTAGATCACCCGAGCATCGCAAAGTGTTCTACTCGAGCACCTGAGCACACGAGCACTTTGGTGCTCGATCAACACCAGTGCCCACCTAGTTCAATAGATTAGAGATTTTATTACACCTGTATTATGAAGTTGAGTTGAATAAGCTATGTAATATAACTGTTAGTGTGGTGTTCACCTGATTTCATAGTTAAGTAATTCCATTAGGCCTTGATTCTGATATTGGGGTGAACTAACAGTGTAATTTAACCATTAGAATGTTGTCCACCTGATTTCATACATAAGTAATTCCATTAGATCTTGATTCTGATATTGGGTTTATATAGCAGTGTAATTCAACCTTTAGAGTGTTGTCCATCTGATTTTATAGATAAGCTATTCCATTAGTTCTGTGCCATCACTAGTGTTGATCGTGAATATTCTAATTGCGTATTTTTATAGCGAATATCGGCACTTTGAGAATTCGCAAAAATCTAGAATATAGTGCTGTACATTCCTAATCGTGAATATTCTATTTTGTTTTCATCAGTACTACTGCTTCTTGCTTGTGGGCCAATGAGAAGGCTCCAATATCTTTGTCAGAGTTTAGCAAAATCCCTAGCAACCAATAGGAAAGATGCCTAGCCATTTACTATACAGGAAACTCCCCAGCAGGCATTTTCTGCTGTTTTTTGCAGTTCCGAGAGAGAGAGCATTGTCATTGCTGTACTCTGTGCTTTCATCTGGATCCTTATTCAATTACATTAGATAATTAGTTAGCTCATATATATAATACAGATAGTTAGTCGGAGATATCCAGTGTAGGTTAGATAGTGATATAGTGTAGCTGATCCAGTGCAGGGTTTTAGGTAGTGTGATAGGAATTACTGTGCTGTGATAGGGATTAGTGTTTCTGTTAGACACAGTGCTGTGCTGTCACAACAATACTTAGTGCACCAATTAGTAATATATACTCAGACAATATAACATGTGAAGTTGCATGTATTGTGCAAAAAATATGTGCATCATTAGTGCCGATTTGCGCAATCACGAAAATAATGACTGGAGATTGCAAATTTATAGTGAATAATATGTGAAAAATTGGCAAAATATTCTGAAAACGAATATTGCCTAGGCCACTTATCACTAGCCATAACCTGCCCTGAACCTCCCACTTTCATTTTTTGCTCTTTCTGCCAGGCAAGTGATGTATGCCGCCGGCTCTGCTCCGCCTTTGAGCGAGGAAGATATTACTGAGGACAGTCAGCAGCTACTGCCCAGCACCGATTTGGAGGAGAGAGCTGCTGCTTCCTACTGTAGGCGTGCAAAAATGATGATGAGAGTCGCTAGGGATGTTACTGCAGCTCACACTCAGACAGCGCAAAGCTGTGAGCTACTGAAATGGTTGACCTCCCTATCTCGATCCAGGCCCTGTTCCGGAAGGAGGACAGGGAGCCAGAAAAACAGGCTGTGCAATCTAAAACCGGATGTCTGGCCACCCTACTGGGGTGAGTGACATAAGTGACAAGCAATAGAACATACAGCCATGGCCAAAAGTTTTAAGAAGTACATAAATATTGGAATTTGGAAAAGTTGCTGCTTAAGTTTTTATAATAGCAATTTGCATATACTCCAGAATGTTATGAAGAGTGATCAGATGAATTGCATAGTCCTTCTATGTATGCCATGAAAATTAACTTAATCCCAAAAAAACCTTTCACTGCATTTCATTGCTGTCATTAAAGGACCTGCTAAGATCATTTCAGTAATCGTCTTGTTAACTCAGGTGAGATTGTTGACGAGCACAAGGCTGGAGATCATTATGTCAGGCTGATTGGGTTAAAATGGCAGACTTTACATGTTAAAAGGAGGGTGATGCTTGAAATCATTGTTCTTCCATTGTTAACCATGGTGATCTGCAAAAAAACGCGTGCAGCCATCATTGCGTTGCATAAAAATGGCTTCACAGGCAAGGATATTGTGGCTACTAAGATTGCACCTAAATCAACAATATATAGGATCATCAAGAACTTCAAGGAAAGAGGTTTAATTCTTGTTAAGAGGGCTTCAGGGCGTCCAAGAAAGTCCAGCAAGCGCCAGGATCGTCTCCTAAAGAGGATTCAGCTGCGGGATCGGAGTGCCACCAGTGCAGAGCTTGCTCAGAAATGAAAGCAGGCAGGTGTGAGCGCATCTACACGCACATTGAGGCAAAGACTTTTGGAAGATGGCCTGGTGTCAAGAAGGGCAGCAAAGAAGCTCTCCTAAAAAAAAAACATCAGGGACAGATTGATCTTCTGCAGAAAGTATGGTGAATGGACTGCTGAGGACTGGGGCAAAGTCATATTTTCCGATGAAGCCTCTTTCCGATTGTTTGGGGTATCTGGAAAAAGGCTTGTCCAGAGAAGAAGGTGAGCGCTACCATCAGTCCTGTGTCATGCCAACAGTAAAGCATCCTGAGACCATTTATGTGTGGGGTTGCTTCTCATCCAAGGGAGTGGGCTGACTCACAATTTGGCCCAAAAACACAGCCATGAATAAAGATTGGTACCAAAACACCCTCCAACAGCAACTTCTTCCAACAATCCAACAACAGTTTGGTGAAGAACAATGCATTTTCCAGCAGGATGGAGCACCGTGCCATAAGGCAAAAATGATAACTAAGTGGCTCGGGGACCAAAAAGTTGACATTTTGGGTCCATGGCCTGGAAACTCCCCAGATCTTAATCCCATTGAGAACTTGTGGTCAATCCTCAAGAGGCAGGTGGACAAACAAAAACCTCCTAATTCTGACAAACTTCAAGAAGGGATTATGAAAGAATGGGTTGCTATCAGTCAGGAATTGGCCCAGAAGTTGATTGAGAGCATGCCCAGTCGAATTGCAGAGGTCCTGAAAAAGAAGGGCCAACACTGCAAATACTGACTCTTTGCATAAATGTCATGTAATTGTCGATAAAAGCCTTTGAAACGTATGAAGTGCGTGTAATTATATTTCACTACAGCACAGAAACAACTGAAACAAAGATCTAAAAGAAGTTTAGCAGCAAACTTTGTGAAAACTAATATTTGTGTCAATCTCAAAACTTTTGGCCACGACTGTAGAGTAGAAGAGTAGCACTCACCGGATCTCCTGGTCACCCGGAATGCAACAGCCCACCTTGAGTCCTCGATCCCCAGAGACTCTTATGCATATAGTCCAATGAAAAATGGCAAAGGCAGCATGTCCGGAAAAGAATCCCTTTATTGTGGACTGCTCACATAAAAAACGTGGTTACAAGAAGTTGCTACGTTTCGGCAATTCCCAAGCCCTTATCAAGTGCCTGATAAAGGCTTGGGAATAGCCGAAACGTAGCAACTTCTTGTAACCACGTTTTTTATGTGAGCAGTCCCCAATAAAGGGATACTTTTCCGGACATGCTGCGTTTGCCATTTTTCATTGGACTATAAGTGACAAGCAGACAGTAGTGGACGATGATGTAGCCGATCAAATGTGGGAGCCAAATAAAAAGAGGGCTCATCATCACGTCATCATCATCAGTGGGCGAGGGTGGCAGCAAGCCTGTGGTAGCAATCATGCCGATGAGCCAGCAGGGTGTAAAAATTAAAAAAGGTTTTAAGAGACAAAGGTGCCAATGTATATGCTCACCTTCTTTATAGCGTGCTTAAAAAGCACAGAACTCTTGATGATGGTAAGTCAGTGCTGCCGGTAACTCTCAATCCTCGTAAATGGAGTTGCCAGTTCTCCAGCGGAGTGATACAAGATACAATGGGGGGATTTTTACCAGAGACAGTTCAAAAAATAGGATACCTTCTTGGCTCAAACACGACTTCAGTAGATGTGATTTTAGAAACTCATATTTATTAAGTAATAAGTGACAACACCTTTCGGAGTGAGTATACTCCTTTCTCAAGTCTACAAAACATAATGATAGTCATTGGTGACATATGGCAACTATAAGCATATTAGTACCAAAAATATGTCAAAATATAAAAAAATATATAGAGAAGAATAATTAATAATAAATGGAAAAATAATAAAAATATTAATAATTAAAAGTAAATATAAATATAAAATTAAAATGAAATGGAAAGATAATTCATTTTTTTCCTATTTTTTGTAACATCTCTGGTACAAATCCCCCCATTATACTTACCGGTGTGGGAATTCATCAAGTCTCTTGAGGACGTCAGCGTGGCTGTATGTAAGATTTGTGGGAAGAAGGTGAAGAGCGGCCAAGGCACCAAGGCCCTGCATCAACACATGGGAAAACCATAAAATGGCCTGGGAAAAATGTGGCGCTAATGTAATAGTACAGCCTGATGCATCTTCCAGCAACCTCCACCCCTTCTCCAGCAGTCAGGGCTCTACCAACTCAGCAGAAAGAAGCTATATTTCCTTACTATTATCTAAATGACAAGGCGTCCCCCATTCACAGTACCGGACCCAGGATGAAGAGAACAATAAAGTTAAAATGGGTAAAGAACAATGCCCATCACACAAAAAACTGACAAAGGAACTCTCAGAAAATACCATTAACAAGGTTCTGAAACACAGCCCACAGTGCATCACAAGGTATTCAAAATGCCCTTCAAGGCTATTGAACGCCATTTTCCATTAATCCCCTTCCTATATTCTGATCAAATTGCAGGCTCCTCTAAGTTCAATTTTTGTGAAACATTGAGCCCCAACAATTTGATTGATTGAATAGATCAGAAATGAGAGGAAGGGAATAACTGGTTCCAGACTGTGATTTTATTGAATTCCCTGTAGTCAATACAGGAGTACGATCCACCGTTTTACTTACAAAAAAAACCCAGCACCTACAAGAGATACAGACAGTCAAATTTGCCCTTTTTTTAGACTATAAAATAGAATATAATCTTTCATAGCCTGTCTTTCTGGGTCAGAAAGATTGAAAGTTCAGGACAAGTTAAATGGTGCAGTCATCGTCCCAATGAGAGGGCACAGCTTCAGAATCCCCTTTGGAGAACACATCCTGAAAGTCCTTGAAGAACTCAGGTACTGGTTCCTCCTCTAGTTTCAGACCAGAGAGCTGGATAGATAAACAATGATTCTAGCATTGAGAACCCCATTTAGTTAACCATCCACACTCCAATCAAAGCCTGAAATATGTGTTCTCAGCCAGGTTAAACCCAAAATGACATCGGCAGACACGTTATTAATTACATATAATGAACATCTTTCAGAATGAATAGACCCAATCTTCATAAACAAATCAAAAATGGTTTTATACTAAAAAACAAACCTACCTGCTAATGGAGAAGTATACACCTCAGAAACTGGAGTGGGTTCAGGTCATCTACATACCATGATATCCAAGGCATACACAAAGTTAAAATTAACAAAAGTTGCTGGAGCCCCCGAATAAATAAAAAGAAAAAAACAGAAACTGACCTTCCCAGTGAAGATAAATTAGAAGGCAAAAGAATTCTATCAGATTTTTGGGAAATTCCTGTGCATCTGACCTCCTTAATCATCACTCAGACGCTGAAGTTTTTCACCTTTGGTCTAGAAAAACAGGATTGTAGTTTATGAGCAGGGCTGCCACAATAGTAGAAGGCAAAAAGATTGTGGAGCCCCAGTTATGGGTCTACAACACAGTGAAAGCCAGATATCCCTCAAAGGAAGGAAAAACAAGCAAAGGGGTGTCTCCATTACAGAGATCACCAAAACCACCATATTAAGTGGCCCCTATGTCAAGATCCCGCTCTTTTACAAGCTTTAAGGATGTGACGGGAAGACCTAAGCAAGTTATCCATCCACAGACAGCTGTTTCGAGGTGTTGCCCCTCATCAGTGTGGAGTAGGATTCTGGCTAACCGGGAGCGATGCTTTGGTGACTACTCAAACAAAGCAATAGCTGATCTTAGGAGACCAGCTACAAAAATACCGTGGAGCCTCACTTAAGAGTCTCAAACACAGCAATCCAAAGTGCAAAGCTCCCTGGGAAACATAAAATGCAAAAGATTGTGGAGCCCCAGTTATGGGTCTACAACACAGTGAAAGCCAGATATCCCTCAAAGGAAGGAAAAACAAGCAAAGGGGTGTCTCCATTACAGAGATCACCAAAACCACCATATTAAGTGGCCCCTATGTCAAGATCCCGCTCTTTTACAAGCTTTAAGGATGTGACGGGGAAGACCTAAGCAAGTTATCCATCCACAGACAGCTGTTTCGGGGTGTTGCCCTCATCAGTGTGGAGTAGGATTCTGGCTAACCGGGAGCGATGCTTTGGTGACTACTCAAACAAAGCAATAGCTGATCTTAGGGAGACCAGCTACAAAAATACCGTGGAGCCTCACTTAAGAGTCTCAAACACAGCAATCCAAAGTGCAAAGCTCCCTGGGAAACATAAAATGCAAAAAGATTGTGGAGCCCCAGTTATGGGTCTACAACACAGTGAAAGCCAGATATCCCTCAAAGGAAGGAAAAACAAGCAAAGGGGTGTCTCCATTACAGAGATCACCAAAACCACCATATTAAGTGGCCCCTATGTCAAGATCCCGCTCTTTTACAAGCTTTAAGGATGTGACGGGGAAGACCTAAGCAAGTTATCCATCCACAGACAGCTGTTTCAGGGTGTTGCCCCTCATCAGTGTGGAGTAGGATTCTGGCTAACCGGGAGCGATGCTTTGGTGACTACTCAAACAAAGCAATAGCTGATCTTAGGGAGACCAGCTACAAAAATACCGTGGAGCCTCACTTAAGAGTCTCAAACACAGCAATCCAAAGTGCAAAGCTCCCTGGGAAACATAAAATGCAAAAAGATTGTGGAGCCCCAGTTATGGGTCTACAACACAGTGAAAGCCAGATATCCCTCAAAGGAAGGAAAAACAATAGTAGAAGCACAGACCATTCTTCAGGTGATGTTCCTTCTGCACATGAGAGGACTTAGTACCAACTTGCATGGGCACCTCGGACGTTACTGGCACTTTTGACACAGAGGCTTTAGGGACCGAGTAAAGAGAAGAAGGACAAGGACAGATCTTTCATGTTTAAGTTCCTTTAGGTCCATTTTACACAAGCAAGTTTTCTGCACTGGTGCGATATGTAACATGAATGCATAGCACCTGCACTGAATCCTAAACCATTCTTTTCAATGGGTTTGCGTACGTGAGCGTTTTTTTCATGCATCAGTTCAGCATTGCGTGAAAATCGGAGCATATTCTATATTCATGTTTTTCAACTGAACAACTGAACGCAATCACAAACAAAACTGACTAAACTTGCTTGCGAAATGGTGCATCCTGAATACATCCTGAGCCAATCCGTATCATTCACGTGAAAGAGGCCTTAGACGCCTGTCAAGTCGAATAGCTAAGACATAGTCTCGTCTAGGGAACCTGGGGTGGGATTACTAACTTGAAGATCTTTGAGAGTATCAGAAAGATGCAATCTAAACTGTGACCTAAGAGCCAGGTAATTCCAGCCAGAGGCAGTATATCACTTACAGAATTCAGAGCAGTAATCTTCCACAGGTCGTCTATCATGATGTAAAGAAAGAAGTTGGTTTTTAGTGAAAGCCACTCTGTCTGGCTCATCATACCGAAGACTTGATGGACTGGAAAAGAAACGGTCAACAGAAAATAATTTGGGAGAATTGAGAGAGAGCAAAAATGCCCAGTCCTGAGAGTCCCTTTGAAGCAGGGACATAATGATGCCCACCATCTGAGCTTCCATACCAACTGAGTGTGGCCTTATGCAAAAATAAAGTTTATACCTCTTATGAAAGGTCACAAAACTTTAACGGTCACCAGAGAAGTGGGCAGGAAACTTAAACAAAGGTTCTACATGTGACTGAGATATAACAACAGGGGGACTGGTCTGGTTGTACTTTTATGGCCAGTGATAATGTAAGACTTGTAGATCAGGACAGAGACGGACAGTGATCCCTGACCTGGAACCCAGCCCACTTTCAATACCTACTTACCGTTCAAGTCCTAGATAGCAAGACTGCAACTGGTTGACAGTCCCTAAGCTATTAAAGTGTAGAGACAGACACATACCAAGGGACCAAGTTAGCCAGAAGAAACCGGTCTCATTTGTTAAAGTGTTGGTGTCGCACCATGGATGATCTAATCTGATGCTTCAGGCATTGGAGGGTGGAAATCCTGGCTCATCCACGCCTGATTCATCTTGACAAAGGTCAGTCTCTCCACATTTTGGGAGGACAGGCCAGTTCTCCTTGAGGTCACTACAGCCTCACACTAAACACCCACTTTGATGCTACACTACTGGTCACGCAGGACAGCTTTTCCAGGGCAAGATGTGGCCAAATGCGGCCACAAATCCAGTTTGATTGCCCAGTAGTCCAGCGGATCTTCAATATGGGGTGGCAGGGTGCTGTCCAAGTATGCCACCACCTGCTGGTTCAGGTCCTGCTCTATGTTTAGCATCTGGTAAGTAGTTTCTTCACTATGCAGATGAAGGAAGCTGCTCGTCATCGACTCTAGACTCAGGTTGCTACTGATGAAGCTGGTACCTGCCACCCCAACCCTCTTCAGCAGCCATGGCAGTGGAACATGAGCTCAGAGGGCCACCCCTGGTCAGACCTGTGAGAGGATGGACGATGGCGCAGATAGGCAGAGACCAACTGACTTCATAGGATGTCTCTATAGTAGTTCAGTTTGTCCTCCCTCTCAGCGGGTTTATAAAAGGCCCCAATTTTGGATCGGTAGCAAGGGTCCAACAAGGTGGAGAGCCAGAAGTCATCCATCTGCTATCACTACGCAAGCAAGTGAGCAGGCAGCGAGCCATTTGTGAAAGTGACTTGGAGGGACTCCCTGCCTCCATCTCCACTGCATACTGCCACGGTTTGTCTGGGTCCTCTGCCTCCTCTCCCTCATTGCCTTGTAGCTACTCTGGCTGCTCCTGTTCCTCCTCTCCTGTCAACTGTGGAGAAAAACCACCCGTTTCGCAACATATTGCTTGTGCTCCAATGTCTTCCTCCTCCTCTTCATCCAGTTCAGCTCCCTCAGGGCTCATGTGGCCGTGAGATCTATGCGCCACATCTCCAGTCCACTGACCAGCCAGATTTAATAGCATCTGTTCAAGGACATGAAGCAGTGGAATGACATAGTTTAATCCGCAGTCCTTGCGACTGACAAATAACGTGGCCTCCTCAAATGGCCTGAGAAAACGGCAGGTGTCACGCATGAGCTGCCACTGGCTGACATCGAAGTTACACAGGGGAGTACTCCTGTTCACTTGGATCATCAAGAAATCGTTTATGGCCTACCTCTGTTCGTGTATTCGGCCTAACATATGGAGGGTGGAATTCCAACGGGTGGAAACGTATATCAGCCTATGTTGGGGGATGCCCTTCTGCCACTGCAGCTCAAGAAGAGTGTGCTTTGCGGTGTATGAGTGGCTGAAATGCATGGACAGTTTCCTGGCCATTTTTAGGATGTCTTGCAGATGGGTGGAAGACTTCAGGAACCGCTTGACAACCAGATTAAACATATGTGCCATGCAGGGCACATTGCTCAGCCGTCCTTGATGCAGCGCCGACACCATGTTCTTTCTGTTGTCGATCACCATGGTTCAGATTTTCAGTTGTTGCAGAGAAGGCCAGGATTCGATGTCTTGATGAATCACACAGAGAAGTTCCTCCACCCTGTGGAAAACAAGGTGCAGAACAGCGTGACACCGCTGTGACCTGCACATGTGGTATGCTGGAGGGGCACTGTGACTTTTTTCCATGCAGTGGAGCCTGAGGACATGGTGGAGGATGAGGAGGCAGAGGCGGACATTGTTGCTGGAATAATGACGTGAGAACGTAGAGGCGGAGGTGGCGTGACCTGGCCAAGTTACTGGTGTGGCTGTGCAGGAACCACATTCACCCAGTGGGCAGTAAAGGACATGTATTGTCCCTGACCGTAGTTACAGCTCTACACGTCGGCACTGCTGTGCACTTTGGCAGACACTGACAGGCTCAAGGATTGCCCGCCTACTGTTCTACATGTGTGTGTAGGTCTGGTACAGCCTTTTTGGTAAAGAAATGAAGGCTTGGGACTCTCCACCTTGGCTCGGCACAAGCCATCAGTTCTCTGAAAGGTGCAGAGTCCACCACTTGGAAAGGGAGGGACTGCAGCACCAGCAACTTGGACAGGAGCACGTTCAGCTTCTGCTCCATGGGATGAGTGCACACATACTATTGTCTCTTGGCTATCGCTTCAATGTTCGATTGCTGGCGGAATGACTGATGAGGAGTAGGAGGGCGAGGAGCATGAGCATCAGGACCAGCAGATGATGGGAAGGACTGACAGCTCCCTTCGGCTGAGGTGCCTGGCGCCTTGACTGCCTGAAATCGGCTGCGTGCCACTGGTGATGCAGCGATTGCTGCGGCAGGCTGGACCACCACATCAGAGCCACGGTTCTCCCAGGCCACTTTATAGTGAGGTTGCATTTGTTGACGCAAGGCCGTGGTGCCAACATTGGCACCCTGGCCATGCTTCACCTTCTGCCCACAGATTATACATATGGCCATGTTCAACTCCTACAGCGGATAAAAAAATAATAATTGCCACACCGCCGAGTAGGTGATTTTACCCCCAACACTACACACTGACTGACTGCGTCTACCGCTGCCCCCGTGAACCCATGCCCTGCTATTTTCTAGGCAGGTAGGCTCGTGCGAAGCGGTTGGTCTACCCCGGACATGTTTGGCTCCTGACCTCCCACTGCTGCCATCCTGCTGACTCCCAGCAACGCTAGCAACTTGCTGACTTCGCCGCTGGCTCACTGGCAAGCTGCCACTATCTTCTCCCTATGATGATGAAGCTCCTTCGTCACTTGGCTCCCAAGTGCGATCAGCTACATCATCGAGTACTGTCTGCACATCACTGATGTCCTCCTAAACCATTTCTGGGTCAGGAGCCTGACCGCTCACAACTCCAGCTCCCACGCCACTCTCCTCATCACTATTTGCCCGCCTAATGGAGGTAGTGGAAGATATCTCCTCCATATCTTGGCTTGCCAGTAGCTGCTGACTGTCTTCTAGTAGGTCGTCCTCACTGTATAGTGGAGCTGAGCACACAGGATACAATACTTCTCCTGCTAAGGGAACAGAAAAGGACAGAGACAGGTTGAGACAGGTGAGGGCACAGGGTCTGCTCCAGGGCCACACGAACTAAGAGTAGTGTTTGACAAACCCACCGACTCTTGGCTGGTGGTGTCTGATGTCACTTGCGACGAAGTTGAAGATCGAGTCAACCAGCAAAGAACCGCTGGGTTGCTGGTCACGACACAACCATTAGCTGAAACTGGATGCATCAGACCTCTCGAAGTGACCCCTGCTGCCACGGCCCCTTACTCTGCTGAGACCTCTGCCTGTGGCAGAAACATTTATGCCTCTGCCACTCCCCTTTGCAGGTCCTCTCACTACTCTGTCCGACATACTGTTAGATCAAATAAATAAATAAAAAGGAAATTAAAACACCGCAAAAAAGTCTGTAATTTTCTCACTTCACCACACAACGGCTAATAAGCCCTTTATTTCCCCACTAATACACAAAAAAGGGCTTTAGAACATATAACTGCACCGCTGAACGGCAAATATATTTTTTTTAGCCACTAATAGATGCCACAAAATGCTTTTGAACATACAATTGCTCTGCTGTACGGCAAATATAATTTTATTTTGTCATTATTCCACGACAAAAAGGGCTTTATAACATATAACTGCACCGCTCAACGGCAAATATATTTTTCTTTTGCCACTAATACATGCCAAAAAAGGCTTTAGGACATATAACTAGAGATGAGCGAATCGAATCAGATAAAGCGGAATTCGATCCGAATTTCAGTAAAAATTTGATTTGGAACGAATGTGGTTTTCCTTGCGCTTCGTGGTAACGAATTGCAATTTTTCCTAAAATTGCGGCCATACATGTCAGGACTGAGGACATGGGGCAAGGAACTCTGGGAAGGCGGGATCACCAAGATTGACATGCATGCATGCAGCCAATCAGTAGCCAGCCTGCCCTGTGATGTCACAGCCCTATAAATACGACAGCTATTTTAGATTCTGCCATTTTCCAGCGTTCTGAGTGCTGGGACTGATGTTAGAAGGCGTTAGGGACAGCAATTGGAAAATACTAATTGTAAAAAAAGCTGAGAAAAAACAATTTATAAGTGCAGGGAAAGGATAGGGGGAATCTTTTCACAGCATCTTAGTGCAGGGAGAGACGTCAGAAGGCGCTAGGGACAGTGCTGAAAAAGCGATTTACAAGTGCAGGGAAAGATATTTTGGGGATCCAAATAGCCATTATACAGCTCTGTCATTCAAGCAATTTGTCCTTGGGGTGCAAGTGCTATGTTGAAAAGCATTTAGTAGCTTATATCTGTGGAAAAAGAAAAATAAATGCACAGTTCACTTCTGCAGCTATATGTGCTGAGAGCGTTTAATGACGTATTTCTGAACTACAAGAAAAATATATATGCAGTTCACATCTGCAGTTATTTGGGGTTAAAAGTATTTAGTGAGGTACTGTATTTCTGTACTACAAGAAAAATATATACGCAGTTCACTGTTGCCGTTATATGCTGTAAAAGCATTTAGTGGACAATTTCATTACAAAAAGACAAATATATTTGTTGCTTTTAGGGGTGTTTTAATTTGCTTTTAATTTATTTTGTCCAGCTAAAAGTATGTCTGACAGAGAAGTCCCAGGCCATGCACAGAGGAGTCAGAAGAATACGTGCCAGAGCGAGGCGACGTGTATACCAGAAGGGCGCACAATGACAACCGGGTCCTCTCAAGCAAAAAGAAGAAACCCTTTATTGGCAAGACTACGCGCTTAGGGTTCTACGACTCTTTCAGTCTCGGTGGGGCTCGGTGCGAGGGCGACTCTCCTTCACTCACTCTCCCAGGAAATGGCGTCTGGACACCATTTCCTGGGAGATGTGAGGAGTGAGAGGAGAGTCGCCCTCCGCACCGGGAGCCCCGCACCGAGACTTGAAAAAGGGGTCGCAAGAACCCCGAAACGCGTAGTCTTTGCCAATAAAGGGTTTCTTCTTTTTGCTTGAGAGGACCCGGTTGTCATTGTGCGCCCTTCTGGTATACACGTCGCCTCGCTCTGGCACGTATTCTTCTGGTTTTTCTCCACCTGAACCGTTGGGGTGGCTCCCACGTAAGGTGACCAAATCCGGCATCACCGACTGGTCCCCCTCAGCTCCTCTAGCCCGGTTGCATTCACCTTCCTCCTCCCACCTACAAAACTTTGAGAGGAACAGCACAAGGTGAGCACAACTAAAACACAAGCTAAACAAACAAATTCTAAACACACTCACCCTATGAGCGCCTTTCTTCTTCTCTTCATGCCATATAATGCACAGAGGAGTGACAGAGGTCTAAATGTTTCTGGCGCAGGCAGAGGTCGCAGCAGAGTAAGGGGGCGGGGCATCAGGAGTCGCAGCGAGAGGCCTGAGCTCCAGGTGTCATCCAGCGGTTGTGTCTTGACCTGCAACCCATTGGTCCTTGATTGGTTAACTTAGTCATCCACTTCATCCCAAGTGACATCAGACACCCCCAGTCAACAGTCGGTGGGTTCGTCAGACACAACCCTTAGTTGGCATGGCCAGGAAGCAGGCCCTGTGCCCTCACCTGTCCTCAACCTGCCTCTGTCTTTTTCTGTTCCATCACCGCTAGAAGTAGTATATGCTGTAGGCTCAGCTACACTATTCAGCGAGGAAGAGCTACTAGAGGACCGTGAGCAGCTACTGCCAAGCCAAGATGTGGAGGAGACATCCGCCGTTTCCTCCGCTAGGCGGGCAAGTAGTGATGAGGAGAATGGCGAAGGGAGAGGGATCTGTCTGTCATTCCCATCTTCTGCTGGTCCAGATGCTCCTGCTCCTCCACCTACTCCTCGTCAGTCATTCCGTCAGCAATCGATCACCGAAGCGATTGCCAAGAGACAGCAGTATGCGTGCAACTATCCAACGGCACAGAAGCCTAATGTGCTCCTAATGGATTCATACTAAGGAGGAACTGCTCCATGTCCTTCATCAAGAAATCGAATCCTGGCTTTCTCCGCGACAACTAAAAATCATAACCATGGTGAAAGACAATGGGAAGAACTTGGTGCAATGGGAAGAACTTAGTGCAATGCGCCCTGCATGGCACACATGATCAATCCGGTTGTCAAGCGGTTCCTGAAGTCTTCCACCCATCTGCAAGACATCCTAAAAATGGCCAGAAAACTTAGCAAGCACTTCAGCCACTCATACACTGCAAAGCACACCCTCTTTTAGTTGCAACGGCAGAATGGTATCTTCCAAAATAGGCTGATATGAGACGTTGCCACCCATTGGAATTCCACCCTCTATATGTTGGACCGACTATACGAACAGAGAAAGGCCATCAACGATTTCTTGATAATGCAAGCAGATAGTAGTACTCCCCTGTGTAACTTCGATGTCAGCCAGTGGCAGCTCATGTGTGACACCTGCTGTTTGCTCAGGCTCTTTGAGATCGCCACGTTATTTGTCGCTCAGTCTACGGGATGAACTAAGTCATTCCAGTGCTTCATGTCCTGGAACAGATAGTGGTAACAATGGCTGGTCAGGGGACTGAAGGCGTGGTGACTAGATCTCATGGCCAAATACCCCCGTGGCGGCTGAACTGAAAGAGGAAGGGGAGGAGAACATTGGAGCATAAGCAATGTTTAGCGAAATGGGTGGTTTTTCTACTCAGCTGACATGAGAGGAGGAGCAGCCAGAGGAGCTACAGCACAATGAGGGAGAGGAGACAGAGGACCCAGACACACTGTGGCAGTATGCAGTGGAGATGGAGGCAGAGAGTCCCTCCGAGTCACTTGCAGAAATGGCCCGCTGCATGCTCACTTGCTTGCGTAGTGACAGCCGAATCATGACTATTCGGCAGAGGGATGACTTCTGGCTTGCCACCTTGTTAGTCCCTCGTTACCGGTGCAGAATGTGGGCCTTTTTACACCCACTGAGAGGGAGGACAAACTGAACTACTACAGAGACATCCGATGTAGTCAGTTGGCCTCTGCCTATCTGCACCATAGTCCATCCTCTCGCAGGTCTGACCAGGGAGGCCCTCTGCACTCACATTCCACTGCCATGGCTGCTGGGGAACAGTAGGGTGGCCAGAGCAGTACTAGCTCTATCAGCAGCAGCCTGAGTTTACAGTTACTGATGAGTAGCTTTCTTCACCTGCATAGTGAAGAAACTACTCACCAGCAGCAGGTAAACTTGGAGCAAGACCTGAACCAGCAGGAGGTGGCATACTTGGAGAGCACCCTGTTAACCCACATTGAAGATCCGCTGGACTACTGGTCAGCTAAACTGGATTTTTGGCCGCAACTTGCCCTGGAAAAGCTGTCCTGCGCGGGCAGTAGTGTGGCATCAGAGTGGGTGTTTAGTGTGAGGCTATAGTGACCTCAAGGAGAACTGGCCTGTCCTCCCAAAATGTGGAGAGACTGACCTTTGTCAAGATGAATCAGGCGTGGATCAGCCAGGATTTCCACCCACTAATTCCTGATGCATCTGATTAGATCATGCATGCCGCCTCACCCAATCCTTGAAAAAAGAGACCGGTTTCTTCTGGTTACCTGCCTCAGCTGGTACTACTCTGATGCTGCCATCTGCCTAATGCCACACATCTGATGCCAAGTGCTCTTTCTTGGCATCAGAAACTTGCCACCCCCAGCCCCACTCTGTCACCGGGTGACTTTGTGGTATCCTGATGATGCTGCTGCCATCTCAACACTATGTCACCTTGACACACTGTGGTATCCTGATGCTGCTTCTGCCATCTCCACATTATGTCGCCTTGCCATTTTGTGGTATCCTGATGCTGCTGCTGTTACCATCTCCATACTATGTCTCCTTGCCATTTTGTGGTCTCCTGATGTGGCTGCTGCCATCTCCACACTATGTCACCTTTTCTCTCTGTGGTATCCTGATGCTACTGCTGCCATCTTCACGCTACGTCACCTTGCCATTTTGTGGTATCCTGATGCTGCTGCCACCATCTCCACACTATGTCACCTTGCCATTTTGTGGTGTCCTGCTGCTGCTGCCATCTCCACACTATGTCACCTTGCCATTTTGTGTCCTCATGCTACTGCTGCTGCCAATTAAACACTATGTCACCTTGCCACTCTGTGGTATCCTGATTATGCAGCTGCCACCATCTCTAAACTATGTCATCTTGCCATTTTGTGGTGTCCTGCTGCTGCTGCCATCTCCACACTATGTCACCTTGCCATTTTGTGGCCTCCTGCTACTTCTGCTGCCATTTAAACACTATGTCACCTTGCCACTCTGTGGTATCCTGATGCTGCTGCTGCCATTTCCATGCTATGTCACCTTGCCACTCTGTGGTATCCTGCTGCTGCCATCTCCACACTATGTCACCTTGCCGCTCTGTGATATCCTTATGCTGCTGCTGCCATCTCCACACTATGTACCACAAGCCACACAAGAAAGGAAGAGGGAGATTTGGGAGGTTAATAAGTGACTCAAGAACTGGTGTAGGAAGGAGGGGTTTGGGTTCCTGGAGAACTGGAACGACTTCTCTGTCCTCAATGTGGAAGCGGCAGCTGTGTTGGGGGAGAAGATGGCTAGAAGGTTGGAGGAGTGTTTAAGCTAGGAACTTGGGGGGATAATTACATTATCGCATGGGAAGATAGTGCAGATAGAGACCAGGGGCAAGGTAGTGGGACTGGGGGAGGAATGGAAGGAGGGACTAGAACAGTTCAGAAGGAAAGGTGTAGGGTACAAAATATACATAAACCTCTTTAATGTATGTATGCTAATGCCAAAAGCCTGACTAATAAAACTGGGGAACTGGAATTAGTGATGTGTGAGGAGGACTATGACATAGTGGGAAATACTGAGACATGGCTGAATGAAAGCTATGACTGGGCAGTTAATGTACAGGGTTACAGTCTGTTTAGAAAGGATCGCTAAAACCAGAAAGGGGGAGGGGTCTGCCTTTATGTAAAGTCCTGTCTAAAGCCCACAGTCCGAGAAGATATAAGTGAGGGACATGAACATGTGGAGTCAATGTGGGTAGAAATACATGAAGGCAAAAACAATTACAAAATACTAATAAGAGTTTATTATAAACCACCTAATATACCAGAGTCCACAGAAAATCTACTGCTAAACGAGATAGACGAGGCGGCATATGATAATGAGGTCATTATTATGGGGTAGAGTTGAGCGAACACCTGGAAGTTCTGGTTCGCCAGGTTCGGCCGAACTTCAACGCAAAGTTCGAGTTCGGGACCCGAACTTGACCCCGAACCCGAATCCCATTGAAGTCAATGTGGACCCGAATTTTGGGGCACTAAAATGGCTCTAAAAAAGTCCTGGAAACGGCAAGAGGGCTGGGAGTTGAAGCAAAATGAAGGTAAGAGTAGGACTAGTGCCCTGAAAACAAATTTGGATAGGGAAATAACTTAAAATAACATAATATATATAAAAATTAAAAATAAACGTTCTAAACCTGAGCACAAGTGAGTGACAGTGGCACCTGCCACCCCGCAAACAGAGGATGCGGCATCAAAGCCACCACATCTTTCACCATCACCAAGCATCTCCACACTATCCCATGGAAGTGTTCAGCTGTCCATTTCCCAATTAGAAAGAGAAATAGAAAGAGGAAGTACCCCCCTACCCACCCGCGATCCCTGGCCCTGAATACCAGGATTTCAAAATTCCTAATCCTTTGAAATGCTGTAATTCTGTCTGGTGGAGATGGATGGAGACTTTTAAAAACTTATGGTGGTGGCTGTCCCACAGTATGTGGTTCCCAGCCGCCACTACTTTTCTAGGTGAGCCATCCCTTCCCTGCACAACCAAGTGATGGACAAAATCAGGTGTGCACTGTGCAACGCCATCTGTGGCAAGGTTCACATAACCACCAATACGTGCATCGGTAAGCACGGGCAGGGAAGTTTTATCTCCCTAACAGCACACTGGGTAAATGCGGCTGGGTCAGAGGAGAATAGCAGTGTGGCGCATGTCCTTCCGTCCCCGAGGATTGCAGGGCATTTCTCTTTGCCTTCTGTTGCTTCCTACTCCGCTTCCTTCTCCTCTACCACCTCCTCAACCTTTCAGTGTAACACCTTCACTACCAACATCAGCACAGCCAGGGAGAAGCGACAGCAGGCCGAAATGTGGAAAAGCTTTATCACCACGCCACAACAACCAGCACCTCCAGCAGATATGGAACGTCTTAGTAAGAGGCAGCATTTACACAAAATGGTGGAAGAGTATGTGTGCACACGCCTGCATGTACTAACTGATGGGTCTGCCCAGGGTCGTAGCTACAGGGGAAGCAGGGAAAGCGTCTGCTTTGGGGCCCTGACCAAGAAGGGGTCCATCCAGGAGGAGGAGGACTAAAAGACTTTATCAGGGCCCCCTCAACAGTATTATACAATGAAATTATATACAGTGGCAGTATAGACAATGTAGAAAACAGATGGAACAGCTGCCTGGTCTGAGAGCGATCTTTAGTAGCCACAGGAATAAGGGCAGCATGAAAGGAAGGGGTTGAGAAAAAATCACTGGGGGAGGGGGGCCCCATTCAAAAATTTGTTGGCCCAATTATTTCTAGCTACACCACTGGGTCTGCCACATTCAATTTCTGGGTCTCCAAATTGGGGACATGGCCTCAGCTTCACCTTCACCTTTACGACTTGGAGGTGCTGGCAAGCCCTGCAGCCAGTGTTTTGTCTGAACGTGTGGTTAGCATGGCTGGGGGCATTATCACAGACAAGCGCAGCCACCTGTCCAGAGCCAACTTGGACAATCTCACGTTCATTAAAAAGAACCAGGCATGGATCCCACAGGACTTGTTCGTACCTTATGCAGAATAGAAATGTATACTGGTCTCACCCAACCGTTGTTATACTACAGCGCACTTATTCTTTGTTTTCTTTTTTATATTGCCCAATGTGTTGGGGTTTACCCAATTTATAAAAAAAAAAAGAAAACAAAACACATTGTTGTTGGCGACTACCTTTGGCTTCACAGCCATAAAAAAAGGCTTTATGTCAGGCAACAATGTTTCCGCCAATTGTAATGAACTGTTCCCGGTCTGTTATGCAGTGCAGGGGTGCTTTGAAAGAAAGAAGGGGTACAGATCACCCAACAATCTGAAGGCCACACAATTTACTGAATATATTTACCAGTCAGTTATGCAGTGCAGGGGTACTTTATGGCCCAAGAATGTAACATACAATTATTAGTAATTTACCTCCCTGTCACCTATGCAGAGCAGGGGTTTGTATACGGCAAAACTGGCAAAATGTCACCCACCAATGTAACAGATGATTTTTTGAAATTTACCTCCCTGTCACCTATGCAGAGCAGGGGTTTGTATACCGCAAAACTGGCAAAATGTCACCCACCAATGGAACAGACAATTTTTACAAATTTACGCCCCTGTCACCTTTCTAGCACAAAAAGTGTGTTTTTTTATAGCATCAATGTAAATGCAGTATGTAACGTTTTAATTGGACTGTCAGAAATGCAGCAGAGCCCTTCAATTTACTATCATGCAAAAAAAGTGTGCTATTTTATATCAGCAAGGTTACTGCAGTATTTAGCGTTTTTTTTTGGACTGTCAGATATGCAGTGGAATGCAGTGGAATGGAATTCAATAATTTTCACTGCCAGGTATGCACTGCAGGCCGCAAGGGTACTTGAACGACCAAAAAAGGGAATTTGTCCTCCACTGTGCTACCAGAACAGAATTTAAGTAATGTCCCTGGCACACATGCAGTTGCAAGGCACTGCACTTGCAAAAATGGCCGCCGTCACCCTCCTAACTAGCAGATGGATTAAACATATTTTTCAGTTTCACTGGGCTCATAGGCTAGCACCATTAATAATCTCTGTAGTTTGAAGATTGAACACTACACCACCAAGTTCAACAGGATTCTTCCCTAATCTCTCCCTCACAGCAGCAGCATCCTATCCCTACACTGAGAAGAGCAGAGTGACTTGCGGCACTATGTGACTCCAGCCTATATAGTGGCTGGGTCACATGCTGCTCTTGGCCAATCACCGCCATGCCATTATTAGGCATGGCTGTGATGGCTTATAAGGGCAGACTAGTGAAACGCCTGTTGATTGGCTGCCCTGCAGCCTTTCAAAAAGTGCCAATAAATCGCCGAACACCGAACTCAGTGGTGCCCAGTTCTGACATAGTGTTCCTTCCCTGTGCTGGCATCAGCCTCAGGGAAGGAACTGGGCATGCGCGATCTCGCGCATCGCGAGACTTACAGCGCTCTAACTGTCAGCACGGATGAGAATGATACAACGGAGGCGGTGCTGGGCTCCTTCACAGGGGGTGTGGCTGGGCACTGAAAGGTTTGTACCGCCCCCCTGGGCACCTTGACTCCCTAATTTACATATTAATAAATCATTTATTTACAGTCAATAAAGAAGCGCAGCGCTATGGCACACATATAGTGCGGACATGCTAGCGGCGATCTAGCCGTGCATGTCCACATCTATATATGCTGTAACATGGTGACAGAATCCCTTTAATGATATTTTAGAAGGCTTGCACAGTAAAATATAAATTTTTGCCGATGACACTAAACTGTGTAAAATAATTTACACAGAAGAGGACAGTATACTGCTACAGATTTATCTGGATAGATTGGAGGCTTGGGCAGAGAAGTGGCAGATGAGGTTTAACACTGACAAATGTAAGGTTATGCAAATGGGAAGGAATAATACAAGTCACCTGTACATACTAAATGGTAAAACACTGGGTAAGACCTTATGCACACGACCATAGGTGTTTTGCGGTCCGCAATCAGCAGATCCGCAAAACACGGAATCTGTTCCACGTTCGGTTCTGCAATTTGCGGGACGGAACGTGGCCTATTGTAGAAATGCCTATTCTTGTCCGCAAAACGGATGCTATATTTTTTTAGCGGGGCCAGGAAATGGAGAAAAGAACGTGGACAGCACACGGAGTGCTGTCCGCATCTTTTGCGGCCCCACTTAAGTGAATGGGTCCGCGCCCGAGCCGCAAAATATGTGGCTCGGTCGCGGACCCAAAATACGTTCGTGTGCATGAGGCCCAACACTGACATGGAAAAGGACCTAGGAATTTTAGTGAACAGCAAACTAAACTGCAAAAACCACTGTCAGGCAGCTGCTGCCAAGGCCAATAAGATAATGGGTTGCATCAAAAGGGGCATAGTTGCCCGTGATGAGAACATAGTCCTACCACTTTACAAATCACTTGTCAGACCACACATGGAGTACTGTGTAAAGTTCTGGTCTCCTGTGAACAAGGTAGACATAGCAAAGCTGGAGAGGGTTCAGAGGATGGCAACTAAAGTAATAACTGGAATGACCAGAACTACAATACCCTGAAGATTATCAAAATTAGGGTTATTCACATTAGAAAAAAACGATTGACGGGAGATTTAATTACTATATATGAATATATCAGGGGGCCGTACAAAGATCTCTCCCATCATCTATTTATCCCCAGGACTGTGACTGTGACAAGAGGACATCCTCTGTGTCTGGAGGAAAGAAGGTTTGTACATAAACATAGAAGAGCATTATTTATGGTAAGAGCAATGAGACTATGGAACTATCTGCCTGAGGAGGTAGTGATGGTGAGTTCACTAAAAGAGTTGAAGAGGGGTCTGTATGTATTTATGGAGTGTAATATTATTACAGGCTCTAGCTACTAGAAATGGGTCGTTGATCCAGGGAGTTATCTGATTACCTGATTTGAGTCAGGAAGAAATGAGTTTCCCCTTAAGTGAGGAAAATTAGCTTCTACCTCAAAAGTTGTTGTTTTTTGCCTTCCTCTGGATCAACTTTCAGGATGACAGGCCGAACTGGATGGAAAATGTTTTTTTTGGGCCTTATATACTATGTTACTATGTCACCTTGCCAGTTTGTTCTCCTGATGCTGCTGTTGCTGCCTTCTTCACACTATGTCACCTTGCCAGTTTGTGGTCTCCTGCTGCTGCCATCTTCACATTATGTTACCTTGCCATTTTGTGGTCTCCTGATGCTGCTGCCATCTCCACACTATGTCACCTTGCCACTTTGTGTTATCCTGATGCTGCTGCCACCTCCAAACTTAGTCATTGTGCCACTCTGTGGCCTACTCATGCTGCTACCACCACCACACTCTGTCATTGTGCCACTCTGTGGTCTCCTGATTCTGCTGCTACCTACAGACTCTGTTATTGTGACGCTCTTTAGTCTCCTCATGCTGCTGCCACCTCCAGAGTCTGTCAATGTGCGACTCTGTGGATCCTCATGCTGCTGCCACCTCCAGACTCTGTCATTGTGCCATTCTGTGGCTTCCTAATGCTGCTGCCATCTCCACACTCTGTCATTGTGCCACTCTGTGGTCTCCTGATTCTGCTGCCACCTACAGACTCTGTCATTGTGACGCTCTTTAGTTACCTCATGCTGCTGCCACCTCCAGAGTCTGTCATTGTGCGACTCTGTGGATCCTCATGCTGCTGCCACCTCCAGACTCTGTCATTGTGCCATTCTGTGGCTTCCTAATGCTGCTGCTATCTCCACACTCTGTCATTGTGCCACTCTGTGGTCTCCTAATTCTGCTGCCACCTACAGACTCTGTCATTGTGACGCTCTTTAGTTACCTCATGCTGCTGCCACCTCCAGACTCTGTCATTGTGCCATTCTGTGGCTTCCTAATGCTGCTGCCATCTCCACACTCATTCATTGTGCCACTCTGTGGTCTCCTGATTCTGCTGCCACCTACAGACTCTGTCATTGTGACGCTCTTTAGTTACCTCATGCTGCTGCCACCTCCAGAGTCTGTCATTGTGCGACTCTGTGGATCCTCATGCTGCTGCCACCTCCAGACTCTGTCATTGTGCCATTCTGTGGCTTCCTAATGCTGCTGCCATCTCCACACTCTGTCATTGTGCCGCTCTATAGTCTTCAAATGCTGCTGCCACCACCAGACTCTGTTATTGTGCTACTCTGTGGTATCCGCATACTGCTTCCACCTCACCACTATGTCATAGGTCCACTCTGTGGACTTCTCATGCTGTTCCCACCCTCCCCACTTCATGACTGGTCCATTATTTCGGCTTTCGGCCTGGCTGACATCATCATTTATTTGACCTTTCTTCTGATCTGTCAGAAGCAAGTAAAAATGAGACACACAACATATCCTGTCTGTGTAGCAGCTGTTAGGCCTGTATGGTCCCATCAGAATTGGCTTATGATTTGGTAGCCAAAAGACGGAGTGGGTACAAAACACAGAAGACATGCAAATATTCCATCCACGTGTCATCTCTGTTTAAATCTGTTTTTCTGTTTTTTTGCATTAGCAATACTGATGGATTTTTGAGAAAATGCTGACCGAGTGAAGGCGTATGCTCCACAGACAGGATCCGTTTCTTGTGGGTTATTGTTCTGATGGATCAGAGGAAGGGCAAATTAATCAGTGACATCAACACAAACTTACTGCTAACACCTTTTCCACTCTGTCAGGGAGGCTCTACTTGTATAAGTGTTTAATAGAACAGGTTCTGTAGACATCTATGTGGAATCAGCTGACGAGGGTGCAAAAGGAATGCGCTTCTTCTTGATGCTAACATCGACCTGTAAGGCTGAGTTGATACTTGAGTTATTTGGTCAGTTTTAGGCCCGATACTGCCCAAATAAGTGAAGTATGCAGTGATTCTAAGAGCGATCCCTGTCATTATTGTCAATATTATTATTTCACTACCAAAGCAGACTTCCTATGCCTGTTATTGCAAGTCACAGTGTTCTACACCCCTATAAAGGCTCTCTGCAGCCCAGAAATTGCGTTTATTTTCGGATCAAAGAAAATTTTTCCGAAAAATTCGGCTAACCGACCCAATCGAGTTTTAGAAAAATTTGCTGATCTTTACATATAACTGGACCGCTGTACTGCAAATATAATTCTTATTTTGTCACTATTACACGACAAAAAGGGCTTTAGAAAATATAATTGCACCACTGAAAGGCAAATATATTTTAATTTTGCCACTAATACACGCCACAAAAGACTTTAGAACATATAACTGCACCGCTGACCAGCAAATATATTTTTCTTTTTCCACTAATACACACCACAAAAGGCTTTAGAACATATAACTGCCCCGCTGAACGGCAAATATATTTTTCTTTTTACACTACAGTATACACGCCACATAAGAGTTTAGAACATAGAACTGCACCGCTGAACGGCAAATATATTTTTCTTTGCCACTAATTCACGCCATAAAAGGCTTTAGAACAAATAACTGCACTGCTGTACGGCAATCATATTTTTATTTTGTCACTATTCCACAACAAAAAGGGCTTTATAACATATAACTGCACCACTGAACGGCAAATATATTTTTCTTTTGCCACTAATGCATGCCACAAAAAGCTATAGAACATATAACTGCACTGCTGTATGGCAAACATAAGCAGTCTCCAAAGGCGTTTCAGAGAATTTGGCAGTACATCAAACCGGCCTCACAACCGCAGACCACGTGTAACCACACCAGCCCAGGACCTCCACATCCAGCATTTTCACCTCCACGATCGTCTGAGACCAGCCACCCGGACATTTGCGGCAACAAACGGTTTGCATAACCAAAGAATTTCTGCACAAACTGTCAGAAACCATCTCAGGGAAGCTCATCTGCATGTGATCAAACTGCACATTTCAGAGTGGCGATTTATTTGCACACTCCGCCAACGAGGCACCTACACCAGGGAGGTGAGTCCATCCACGTGGGACGTCCCAGGAGGATAGCCATATTGACTAAACTGTGAGTAGAATAATCAAATTGACGTTATACATATTTTGAGCCATACATAAAGTGGAAATAGAGAAGATGATCAATATATTTAAACTGCAGTGGATATAAAAAGTCTACACACCCCTGTTAAAATGTCAGGTTTCTGTGCTGTAAAAAAATGAGACAAAGATAAATCATTTCAGAACTTTTTCCACCTTTAATGTGACCTATAAACTGTACCACTCAATTAAAAAACAAACTGAAATCTTTTAGGTAGAGGGAAGAAAAAATAAACAAATCAAATGGTTGCATATGTGTGCACACCCTTAAACTAATACTTTGTTGAAGCACCTTTTGATTTTATTATAGCACTCTTTTTGGGTATGAGTTTATCAGCATGGCACATTTTGACTTGGCAAGATTTGCCCACTCTTCTTTGCAAAAACACTCCAAATGGGTCATATTGCGAGGGTATCTCCTGTGCACAGCCCTCTTCAGATCACCCCACAGATTTTCAATCGGATTTCAGGTCTGGGCTCTGGCTGGGCCATTCCAATACTTTAATCTTCGTATGTAGAAAATGTTTCAGATCTTTGAGTTCAGCACATGCAAAATGCATTTATATTTTTGTTCAGAATATATATATATATATATATATATATATATATATATATATATACTGTATATGAACTGTGTAGATATTATTGGTTGTATTGTATTCTTGGATTTAATTTACAAAGTGAAGACTTGTACTGTTCCTCACAGATGCAGGGCATTGTTCGTTACACATCAGCAAACCATCACATAAATCAGAATGATAAGCCTTCTACTGTGATTAGGAATCTTACCAATAGTAAGATTTACGAGCAGCAAGACAAGATCCAAGTCTACAACCATTCCAATGTTATATCAAACTAAATAAAATTGAGATAAATGCTAACTAGCCCTCCAGATATGATTAAATAACCCAATGTGACCATACAATTCACAGCCAAATAACAGTTTTTATGAGATCAACTGATGAATTACTTTATTTCTAATAAAAATTGACCTTTTTCTAACCCTGGCCTGGACTTAGCACATTTTTAATTCCTTTAAACAGCCACACAAATGCTAAAATTAAACAGTAAAATTACTCGGGCAAAGCTCGGACAAAGCTAACTCTTCAGTATCCAAATAGACTGCAGGTGCTATGCACTGATTAGAAGGCACCTGCACCATGCCAACAGTATCAACTTTGGCATGGCAAACAGTTTCCTCATAAAGCAAATGTATTTTCCAAAAATAAGTATCAAATATTTACTTTACCTTCTCAGAGTCTTTGTAGAATCATAATTAGGCATAGTTAATGTATTTGGTTATACAGTACTGTATGATTAGTTGTAATTTAAATGATTCAACCAGCTATGCAAACAATTAGTATGAATGTCAATACAGAGCACAAATACAACAGCTTGCTCTTACTCATAACTGAACATCATCTTCATATTTTGAGCTGGGCCTCTAATAAGCTTTTGTGGAGTATTGTTACATCGATTGTCCACTGAGAACACCTTTGCACAACAGTTTTCTTTATTTGCTTGCTAAATACAAAATTAATAAACAGTTTAAATAGTCTTTCAAAAGGCCCAGTGTTTTCACTGTAGAGTGTGTGCAACTCATTTAAAGGGCTTATCCCAGGGTAAAGAAAAAAATACAATCAGACATCATTTAGTACATTATAAAAGTCAGAAAAGTTAGAACTCTGTACTTCAGATGGATCCAAACCCCATCCATTGCTCCAATAGATTTATTTCAAGTGGGCAGTTCAGGGCTGTGTCCTTTCTCAGGGATGTATCTATTCTCAGAGAACATGTTCTTCCTTTTGCTGCAGTTCTCTCCTAGTCACAACTTCTAACATTACATAGGGGTGGCAGTTAAAGATGAAAATTAGCATGTGTGTCCACCTCAGTGATGTTACTGAAATGGACGGAGAAATAAAGAAAAATAACAAAAAACAGTTAACACTATACAGATAGTTTTATTAAATAACTTAAAGGTTATAATTATTTCTTCAGTTACAATAAAATGACTGACTGTGTTAGTTCCTCTTACATACAGATGTAGCAATTTTCTACTTGACCCTTACTTACCATGTTAAATGCATGTGTACTTTACACGTTGCGCCAAGTTAGTTTGCTACATCAGATTAGCTGCTAACAGCAGATGCCTGCAGGTAGAGAAGAGGGCTGTAAGGGGATTCCCAGAAAGACACAGATGTTATGTTTGAACAATAGCTTTATTATAACTAGCTCCGCAACCTGTCTGGTTAGCAAATAGTCTCTCCTATTGTACTACAAATGATCTCTGGGAGGCTACTCTCTACCACAGTCTGCCAGGTGTGAAGTTGTATCAGCTACTTAGTGAAAAGAACTTGACCTGAGCCTTTGTGGATATTCATGGTCACTATCTTTCATTGATCTCGACCTCCCTCAGCTGCAAGTATGCAATGTGCATAGCAAATGGTGATCTATGCAATGCTCACAAAATGGACCCTGAGTAGTGTTGAGTGAGCATGCTCGGCTGAAAACCAGTTTGGCTCGAGCATCGCTATGCTTGGCACATGTCGGTATTTGGCGGAATACCGCATGTGCTCGATAGAGATGTCCCGAACTATTCGCTGGCGAACATAGCTTGTTCGCGTCCGCTGCGGCGGGTGAACATATGTGATGTTCGCGTTTGCCCCTATACTTTATCATTGAGCAAACTTTGACCCTGTACCTCACAGTCAGCAGAAACATTCCAGCCAATCAGCATACTCTCCCACCTCCTATCAAAGTTGCAGGTTATATTAATCGCATTGCGAATTCAACTTAGAGCTGGGTTTCTAATGGTTGTATTGCTAGAATTATACAACGGAGATTGAGAATATAGTGCTATATTCGTTATATTCGTCTATTCTAGCAATACAACCATTAGGAACTCAGATCTAAGTTGTAATCGCAATGCGATTAATACAGGTTATATTAATCTCATTGCGATTACAACTTAGATCTGAGTTCCTAATGGTTGTATTGCTAGAATATAACGAAGATTGAGAATATAGCGCTATATTCTCAATCTTCGTTATATTCTAGCAATACAACCATTAGGAACCCAGCTCTAAGTTGAATTCGCAATGCGATTAATGCAGGTTATATTAATCACATTGTGAATTCAACTTACCACACTCTGCGTCAACTACGTAATTTTCCATGGAAGTTTTGCAATGGATCCCCCTCCGGTATGCCACAGTCCAGGTGTTAGTCCCCTTGAAACAACTTTTCCATCACTAGTGTGGCCAGAAAGAGTCCCTGTGGGTTTTAAAATTGTCTATTGTTTATTGCAGTCTATGGCGGTTCGCCCTGTTCGCCCGTTCGCGAACATTGGCATAAATTCGTGTTCGCGAATGGAAAGTTTTATGTTCGGTACATCTCTAGTGCTCGAGCGCAATGCTCGAATTTCCTACCTGCTCATGCAGGTAAGTACTGCCCTTACTGTAATGCCGTTGCCATGTTGGTTACTGGCATTACAGTGATTGGCTGGCCGAAACGCGTCATCAAGTGCTATATAGCACCCTGCGCTAAATAGCATCTAATAGGCTGCTGCAGACAGTTAAATTGTCTGCTCCACATCTCCCGTGTAAAGTGTGCGCATCCCAAAAAATATCTATGACATCTAGTGAACTTTTCCCATAGATGGTGTCCACTGTGGATAGTGACATTAGCTGCGCCACATCTGCAATGTGACGTGTGCGCTGAAAAAATGTATCAGTAACATACAGTGTACTTTTTCAATAGATGTTGTCCACTTCTGACAGTGACATTATTAGTGTACCATGTGCGCTGAAATTGTGCTCTGAAAAAATTTATCTGTGACATACAGTGTACTTTGTCAATAGACAGTGTCCGGGTTCTGACAGTGACATTATCAGTGACACATCTGCAGTGAAACGTGTGTGCATAAAAATCGTATCTGTGACATACAATGTACTTTTTCAGTAGACGCTGCGGACAGTGATATTACCTGTGGTACCTCTCCTGTATAACGTTTCTTCATCCCAAATACCTGTGACATTCCCTGTAATTTTTTATTAGCCGCTGCTGACAGCATTGACATTAACTGTGAGATATCTCCTGGGTGACGTTTCCACATCCCAAATACCTTTTTAAATTTGATTGCGCATACACTTCAAAATCCTATGCTACTGTATGTGTTACATACTTTCAAGCATATATAACATTTAAAATGAAGAAGGCGAGCAGTAAGGGACAGGGTAGTGGCCGTGATGCTGATGGTGCACGCAGAGGCCGTGGCCGTAGGCGCATTGAAACTGTGCCTGCTGCCAGAGAACAAGAAGCACAATCATCCACGATACCTAGCTTCATGTCCCAGTTTTCACGGCGTCACAGAACACCACACTTGAAGTCACTAAGTCAGACCAGTGCAACCAGGTGGCTGGATGGATTAAAGCAGATAATGCTTTCAGTTAAGCACCACCCTGTCTTCCACCAAGTCCAGTTTCAGTAGCCAAGGCCCTCGCATTTAATTTTTTACAGGGTCAGCTCACCTGCAGGCCCTCGTATATAATGTTTTACAGGGTCAGCTCACCTGCAGGCCCTCGCATATAATGTTTTACAGGGTCAGCTCACCTGCAGGCCCTCACTTACAACCTTTTAGAGGGTCAGCTCACCAGCCGGCCCTCACCTACAATCTTTTAGAGGGTCAGCTCACCTGCAGGCCCTCGCATATAATGTTTTACAGGATGAGCTCACCTGCAGGCCCTCGCATATAATACATCCAGACATCCTCCTCATGCTGTTCCCGAACTATTTTGGCGGTGTTTCCATCAATTTCTGACCTTTTCCTATGAACCAGGCACCCGCCCCTCTTCAGAGCAGGGGATGCCTGGTTTAATGCTCGGGTTCTCCCATTGACTTTCATAATACTCGGGTGCTCTGTAGAGCAGCTTAGCATCCTGATGTGTTCAGCCAGAGCACCCGAGCACTTGGGTGCTCGATCAGCACTAACCCTGAGCCAAACCATGAGAGATACCATTTTATTCAAAGTCCTATATAAACATTTGGGCTTGATCAACTTCTGTCTTTTCCTAACCAAGCCAACTATAAACCATATTTCTCTGTAAAGTTCAGATGCCTCGTAATAGGTTTCAGGACAGCCAGCTACTGTACTCTTTCCACAGTTACTGTTCATCCTGTTCATTCATTCATCTATGCTGATCAGGCCATGGCTTTTAATAGCCTTTTATTTCAATGTCTCTACCTACCGGACTATTTCTAAGTGGTTGTAATAGGTTAACTGCTCTGTAGCATGCATAGCAGGTCATTGTGGCTTTGCACACAGTTCAAGTTGCATGCCCTTATTCCATCTTTCCTCTACTTCTTAAGCCGTCATCCCTCTATGGCAACACCACAGTGCATTGCTTGGCCATCTGCTCACAATGGGTTTCTCCCCTGGTAACCTGGCACCATGAAACGATTTCCCAGTAACCAGTGCAGCTTCTGAACATCAACAATACAAAGGCAGGGCAGGCATACACCACAACAGGGAACACAATAGGAAGAAGATCTTTAATACTTTAAGTGAGGGACAATGATGTAAACAGAATTGCAGGCTATACCAGAATGTACAAAAGAATGCCAGGGTAGAGTAGCAAAGAGCACACATAACAGAGTCTTCAAGAGGTAATGGTATTTCCACACACACTCCATCAACAGCAAAGTCTGTTCACGCACAGAGGTTTTATCAATGTTTGTAGACATACTGTAGAATGCACTAAAGCAATGATATTGTACTAGTAGATGAGAGCTAGTGAAGGCAACATTATTCTGGAATCAAAGAACTTACTTCCAGTATTTACTTTATTACTGAGAGGGACACACCCACAAGTTTTAACCTACACGCAGGTTGTAAACTGTATATCACTGTCTCTGAAATAAAAGGAAGTAATGAACATTGCAGAATTGCACTATTAACCCTTTTCCTGCTAAGGATATACCTCATACATCTTGGTAGAGGAACATTTCAGTAGCCAAAGACATATCTGTTAGGTCTTTGCTACTAAAGACTCTGGTTTGGGCTACATTGTGGCTAGTCAAGAATTTTAACTTTAAAACAGGACCAGTATTTGTGTATTTAACCACAATCTATCTCAAGTTAGATCAGACTGAAGAGATAGTTGCATAAAAGTTTATGCAGAGGGAGCAAGGTGGGGAAGAAGTGGAGGACATGCTGGGAACATTTCAGAGGTGAGAAGGATCACAGGTTCTCAGATACATGTCCCCATCCCCCTCCTGGTGTAATCAATCAGAAGAGATATCTGGAGTCTTTTTGTTGTCAGAAAAGAAGCGAAAATGTGGAGTTGCTCATCTAATCACTCCACTCTTAAATAAGCAGTTTAAATAATAATTTATTAAAGATTCAGACGTTTACCAACAAACAATCTGTATTAGTTAATATACTCAATAAGGTTAGAGGATTTGCAATTATTGAACACAAAGTTTCTACAGTAAGGATAATGGGTAAACACATGGGTAAACAATTTTTGGTTCACATTTTGTTGCAAAGGTGTTTTGTAGCAAAATCTGCACCTTTTTCCCGTATGCCACTTACGCCTCTTTTCTTGAGTTCTTGGAAAATGTGTGGCGTGGGCGGGGAAGTGCCGGCCCGCTCATACATCATATTCTTCACCTGTTTTTGGCAAGGGAGCTGGCAAAGATTTATTCTTGTTGAATGGTCGCCAGATCATGCACCTAAGTTATGAACAGGCCGGCTTCTCTGCATAACTTAGGCATATCAAGCTGCAGCGAACAGTGACTAAGACCGATGTCTAATTCACTGATCTTAATAAATACCCCCCCCCCCATATTCGCATATATCATACCCAATTTAATTTGTGAAAATTGGTTGGCTCATTCCTGCAGTTTTGGCATTTTTTTACGCAAACAGTGAACAGACTGCTTCACCGGACATTTTTAAATCATGAAGTTGAATTTTGTGTATTTTTTGGGCAAAGTTTTGAAAAATTTGATTCAGTAGCTTCTCCGAAGTTCCCTAAGAAATTAGATTTGTTATGAATTAAAAGTGATATACCGAGTAGTGATGATAGAGCACCAAAGTATTCGGTTGTTCAGCCCAAACACATTGCTATATTTGTGCGCTCAGCCGAGCACCTGAGTATAATGGAAGTCAATGGGAGACAACCAGGCACCCCCTGCTCTGAAGAGGGGAGGGTGCCTAGTCCATTGGAAAAGGTCAGAAAGTGACAGAAACACAACTGAAATGAATCGGGAACAGCATGTGGACGATATCTCGATGCATCTTGGACTCCCAGGTCGCTGCTGGGAAGCATGTTGTCCGAGTTGTACGTCACTTTTACAGACTGACAAAAATAAGCAGAAACCACCCCTCCCCCAAAAGAAATCAATTCCACAGAAAAAATTGTTAGGAAACATTCTTTCCTGTATATTCAATCATATATAAAGTGCAAGTGCTGCCAAAAATTACAAGCAAGAGGCAATCTGAAATAGCCTGAATATCATATAAAGGACGGCCTCATTCATATTGTGGTACAATTGTTCAGGTAGTGGGACTCCTACACTCATAAAGCCTATGAACTAAGTGAAAGGGCTGCCAAAAATTACAAGGAACCGGCACTCCAATACACCCTTTATTACATATAAAGGAGGGCATCATACACACCTTGGAAAATTATGATTGGTGGCCAGCTGGTGAGTCTCAAAAGCATTTGGAGCAAGGGACTGCTGGTCACCCTCTAAAACATTAGGGACGAGGACCTGCTGGTGAGTTGATGCTCTAAAACATTATATACTAGTGCCTGCAGGTGAGCTGACGCTCTAAGGCTGGGTTCACACGGGCGTCATGTTTGACGCCCGGATAAGAGGCGGGTGCGTTGTGGGAAAATGCGCGATTTTTCAGTGCGAGTGCAAAGCGTTTTAATGCGAAAAATCGGCATGTTTGGTACCCAGACCCGAAGCTGGACTTCATCACTGAAGTCCGGTTTCGAGTTGAGTATTCTTTATATTTTATTATTTTCCCTTATAACATGGTTATATGGGAAAATAATAGCATTCTAAATACAGAATGCTATGTTAACAGGGCAATAGAGGGTTAAAAAAAACAAACCTCACCTCCTCCTATTGATCGCGTAGTTGCAAGAAACATCTTCTATCTTCATATCTGTTGTTTGAAGGACCTTCGGTGATGTCACTGGGTCACATGGTCCAATCATGGAAGCTTTTAATTGGACCATGTGACCCATGTGACCCAGTGACGTCACAGAAGGTCCTTTACCCAGCAGAATGAAGAAAGAAGAATGATCCCAGCACCTACACGATCAAGAGGAGGAGGTGAGTTAACGTTTTTTTTTTATTTTTAACCCTCTCTTCCCCTTTTTACATAACATTCTGTAATTTGAATGCTATTATTTTCCTTATAACCATGTTATCAGGGAAAATAATAAAGATCAGGTCCCCATCCCGATCGTCTCCTAGCAACCATGGGGAAAATCGCACTGCATCCGCATTCCCCATTCACTTCTATGGGGCCTGCGTTGCGTGAAAAACGCAGAATATAGAACATGCTGCGATTTTCACGCAACGCAAAAGTGATGCGGGAAAATCACCGCTCATGTACACAGCCCTATTGAAATGAATGGGTCCGAATTCAGTGCGGGTGCAATGCGTTCACCTCCCGCATTGCACACTCGTGGAAATCACGCCCGTGTGAAAGGGGCCTAAATCATTACATGCAAGTGCTTGCAGGTGAGCTGACGCTCTAAAACATTAAATGTGAGTGCATGCTGTTCAGCTGACACTCTAAAACATTATATGCGAGTGCATGCTGTTTTGCTGACGCTCTAAAACATTATTTGTGAGTGCCTGCAGGTGAGCTGACACTCTAAAACAATATATGAGAGTGCATGCTGTTCAAATGACACTCTAAACATTATACGCGAGTGCATGCTCTTCCGCTGATGCTCTAAAACATTATATATGAATGCCTGCAGGTGAGCTGACACTCTAAAACAATATATGAGAGTGCATGCTGTTCAGCTGATGCTCTAAAACATTATATGCGCGTGCATGCTGTTCAAATGACGCTCTAAAACATTATATGCGTGTGCATGCTGTTCAGCAGGCTATATAAAAAAAAATTGAGATGAGGGCCTGCAGTTGAGCTGACCCTATAAAAAAATTAGAGTGGAGGGAATATATACAATCTGGTGAGGAGGAAGAGAAAACAATATTCAACCATATGCTCTTTATTTTGTGGTGGAAAAGGTGCATGGGAATACACTACAGTAGATTGAGTACATTATAAATGACAGATTGAAATTGCCTTTATGTTCATGATCAGCTCAGCTCTCCTCTGGTGGAGATGAGAAGTAAGGGACAATCCAGGCCTTGTTCATGTTAATCTGCGTTAACCTGTCAGCCTTGCCAGTGGACAAGCGGATACACTTATCTGTTATAATGCCACCAGCAGCACTAAATAAACACTCAGAAAAAATGCTGGTGGCAGGGCACCTCCAAGGCGTAGAGCGCAAGTTCGTGCCACGTGTCCAGCTTGGACACCCAGTAGTTGTAAGGCACTGAGGGATCGTTTAGGATGCTGACACGGTCTGCTTTGTATTCCTTCACCATCTTCCAAAACTTTTCCCTCCTTCTAGCACTAGGCTGCGCTTCAGCGTGAGGTTGCTGGCAGGGTGTCATGAAAGTGCCCCATGCATTGGTGAGTGTTTCCCTGCCTTTGTTGGAACTACTGTGTGTTCCCCTTTTCTCCCTTTCTCGGTTACCTAAGGAAGTACGGACTCTGGCGGCCACGTTGTCAGATGGAAAATTTTAGAGCAATCTCTCAACAAGTACCTTCTGATATTGCACCATTTTACTCGTCCTCTCCATCACAGGAATGAGAGATGAGAAGTTCTCTTTGTAGCATGGGTCAAGAAGCGTGAACACCCAGTAATCTGTGTTATCCAAAATGCGGGTCACGGGAAAGGCAGCCTACCATGCAGTCAGCCATGTGTTCCAGAGTACCAACAGGCAAGACGTAGATGTCGACATCAGGATTACTCTCCATCTCCTCATCCTCCTCCTCCTCTTCTGCCCATCCATTCTGAACAGATGAAATTAAAGTTCCATGGGTTTTACCCTCTGTAGCAGAGTCAAATGTCTCCCACTCCTCCTCCTCCTCTTCATGGTCCGATTTGAGCTGAGAAGACGAAATGTGGGTGGTCTGGCTATCACCCTGTGTAATGTCCTCCCCCATTTCCTCATCTGCCACATTCAGAGCATCCTCCTTAATTGTGAGCAGCGATCGTTTGATTAGACACAACAGTGGGATGGTGATGCTGATAATAGTGTTATCGCCACAAACCATCTGTGTGGATTCATCAAAGTTTTTTAAAACCTCACAGAGGTCTGACATCAATGCCCACTCTTTGCTTGTGAACAGTGGCAATTGACTCGAAAGGCGACGACCATGTTGCAGCTGATATTCCACAACTGCCCTCTGCTGCTTACAAAGCCTGGCCAACATGTAAAACATAGAGTTCCAGCACATGCTAACATCGCACAACAGTCGGTGAGCTGGAAGCCGCAAGCGCTACTGCAGCGTTGACAGTACGGCTGAAGCTGTGGACGACTTGCGGAAATGGGCACACATGCGGCGATGTGCTCCCCTACAGAAATGCACAACTGCATATGGGTATGAGCGCATCCTGCTTTCTTATCACCACATTTTTTGATGGTTTATATATATATGTATGGAGGTGTATAAACTCCATTTTAAATGTGCCTGTTTTTCATCTTCAGGTCACATTTGGGTGCACCTGCTTGGCCTTGGGCTATATCAGTCAGTCTTGGGTAGGGCTCATAGACACCTCCCACCTCCCATTGCAAGCATGGCCACATGCTGGAGGTAACAGAGGAGATGTTTGTGAGTCGTCCTAATGCTCCTGTAATTGCCCACTGGCCCCTGATATCGCCCATATGGCGCAGGTAGGTGAGTGTTAGGGCCCACGGGCTACTTGAGAGACCTTGACGCTGGTGCCCGAGGCTTAAGACACGTCCTCCCAGTAGGATATGTCGAACTAACTCTCAATTTTTAACATCAGTGTGAAGGTTTAGTGTGACGGCAGCGTGCACCTACCTCTGGTTCTGTGTTTGTTCTGAATTCTTGCCACATCCACATAAATTTCATCTTATGTAGGATGTCCATTGTGGTACTTGTAGTCCGTTGCTGGCATCATCCATTGTATGCATTTTTTGCTGGTGATTGCCATTAGCAACGGACTACAAGTGCAGGATGTGCTCCCCTACAGAAATGCACAACTGCATATGGGTATGAGCGCATCCTGCTTTCTTATCACCACATTTTTTGATGGTTTATATATATATATATGGAGGTGTATAAACTCCATTTTAAATGTGCCTGTTTTTCATCTTCAGGTCACATTTGGGTGCACCTGCTTGGCCTTGGGCTATATCAGTCAGTCTTGGGTAGGGCTCATAGACACCTCCCACCTCCCATTGCAAGCATGGCCACATGCTGGAGGTAACAGAGGAGATGTTTGTGAGTCGTCCTAATGCTCCTGTAATTGCCCACTGGCCCCTGATATCGCCCATATGGCGCAGGTAGGTGAGTGTTAGGGCCCACGGGCTACTTGAGAGACCTTGACGCTGGTGCCCGAGGCTTAAGACACGTCCTCCTAGTAGGATATGTCGAACTAACTCTCAATTTTTAACATCAGTGTGAGGGTTTAGTGTGACGGCAGCGTGCACCTATCTCTGGTTCTGTGTTTGTTCTGAATTCTTGCCACATCCACATAAATTTCATCTTATGTAGGATGTCCATTGTGGTACTTGTAGTCCGTTGCTGGCATCATCCATTGTATGCATTTTTTGCTGGTGATTGCCATTAGCAACGGACTACAAGTGCAGGATGTGCTCCCCTACAGAAATGCACAACTGCATATGGGTATGAGCGCATCCTGCTTTCTTATCACCACATTTTTTGATGGTTTATAGGTTTTGATAAACCACTGAACCACTAAGTTTAAGACGTGGGCTAAGCATGGGATGTTTGTCAGGTTGCCAAGCTCCAAGGCCGCCACCAAGTTACGACCATTGTTAGACACAACCGTGCCTGGTTGTAGGTTGAGTGGTGAGAGCCACAGCTCAGTCTGGTCCTTTATACCCTGCCACACCTCTGCGGCGGTATGCTGTTTGTACCCAAGCAGATCAGTTTCAGCAGGGCCTGTTGATGCTTACCCACAGCAGTGCTACACTGCTTCCAGATAGCGACTGATGGATGACTACTGTTTGAGGTGGAAGTGGAGGAGGAGGCGGCAGAGGAGGAGAAGTGGGGGTTGGAGCCAGTAACATAGCTACTGGCGGAGACCCTGATGTACGTAAGGCCCGCAATCCTGGGCATGGGTAGCACCGGTGCCATCCCAGGGTCCGACTCACTCCCGGCCTCCACAACATTCACCCAGTGGGCGGTCAGGGAAATGTAGCGTCCCTGGCTACAGTCCTTGTTCATGTGTCCGTGGTGAAGTGGACCTTGCCAGTATGTCCGTTGGTCAGGCATGGGTGATGTTGTTGGACACATGAAGGTGTAAGGCAGGCACGGCACACCGTGAAAAATAGTGGCGGCTGGGGACTGCGTACCAAGGGACGGCCGTCGACATCAGGCTGCGGAAGGCCTCAGTGTCCATGAGCCTAAATGGCAACATTTCAAGGGCCAGTAATTTTGAAACTTGCGCATTTAGTGCTATGGCCTGTGGGTGGGTATTTGTACTTGTTTTCAAATGCCTGTATTATCCACATTTGGACGCTGCGCTGGGACAGGGATGTGGATTTTGTTGCTGACGGTTAATGCGAAGGTCCAGGTGCAGAGCGAGGGGCATCCGGGCCGGCGCCTTCGACAAGGGATTGGCCAGCATTGCGTAACACAGGGGAAGAGGAGGCAGTGCTGTGACCCGCAGCCCCAGATTGTGGACCCAGGCGTTCGGCCCACTTATTAGGGTGCTTGGATGCCATGTGGCGGATCATGCTGGTGGTGGTGAGGTTTCAAACTACCACTCTTTTGTCGTCTGCACTTTCCTCAAAAAAATGACATACTGCGGAACACCTACTCCTTGGCAAGGTAGATTTACGCATGGGGGTGCTCGGTGTAACGGTTGAGGGCGTGTTTGGTGTGGGCTGACGTCTCAGTTTTGCAACCCCACTGCCTCTTCCAGACTGCTGCGGTGCTGCGGATCCCTTCCCCTCTGTATTGCTGTTCTAGCTCAGCTTTTCACCTTGCCATGCAGATTTTCGTCACTATTGGTTCTACACTATTCTACACTGTTCTACACTGCTCTACACTATTTTTAGTGTAGAAAATCTGTAAACAGTGTGCAAACAGACCACCGCAGATTATGGACACTAGATGTGGCCCGGATTATTAAAGACACAGTCTGCAGATGATGTACAGTATATGTCACTAATAGGTATAAAATAAAAATATCTTGATGCTGTCAAACACACACAGTAGTCCTTAAAAGGGCTTTGGGGTCTTTGAAAAGCTTTTTGTAGTAAAAACAGCAAATGTCTCTCTCTGCACTATCTGTCCCTTCCGAAGCACTGTGCCTGAGACTGCAGCAGGTAAATAGATTGCTGCTCTAAAACACACACACATACGCACACAGTAGTCCTTAAAAGGACTTTTTGGTTTTGGAAAAGCTTCCTCTGAACAAAAACTGTGAAAATCGCTCCCTACACTGTCTTTCCCTTCCTACGCTCTGCTCTCCCTGTCTACGTCTGAGCCGAACATGTTTCATCGGGTGCTATATAGCACCCGATGATGCGTTCCAACAAGCCAATCACTGTAATGCCAGCAGCCATCATTTCTACTGGTATTACAGTGAGGGCAGTACTTACTTGCACCTTTATTGGCTGCTTAAAACCCACAAAGCGTGTGGACTGAGACTCAAGCATTGTGCTCGAGCAGATGTGGTACTCGGTCGAGTACCTCCAGGTGCCGAGTATACCGATGCACGAGCCGATCAGAATGCTCGCTCATCACTGATATCGAAGCCACTCTGCCTTAGGGTATGGCCATTTAGAGTGGAAGTGCTTCAGCCATGCTGTGGTGAAGAACCATACAGGCTAGTGGTAGTGACTAGATTGGAGTTGCTCCTGGCAGGTATGATGTCAGGGGAAGAGGCAGAGTCTCATCATCCAGGGGGCGGGGCCTCAAGATTTGCAGGAGATTCTACAGAGCACGTTGTTGTAGAGAGGAGCAGAGGCTGCAGGTCGGTGTGTGGAGGAGAATATTGACTGTTATTTTTACTTGGGGTGCTTTTTGCAGGGGCTGAAGAGAGGAGAAATAATCCTTGTACTGGAGACTGTATGTTAGAGGGGTCTGAATGGGGGGGGGTGATATTATTTACATGGGACTGTATGCTGGAGGGCCTGAAGGCAGGGGGGTGATATTATTTTACATGGGACTGTATGCTGGAGGGGCGGAAGTCGGGAAGAGTGAATAATTTTATATGGGACTGTTTGCAAGATGGGCTGGTAGGTACGGGGAGTGATGTATCTTACATGGGACTGCATGCTGGAGGGGCTTAAGACAGGTGGCGAAGAGAAGGAGGGTGATATTATTTACTTGGGACTGTATTCTGGAGGGGCTGAAGGCAGGGGGAGTCTTGTATTTTACATGGGACTATATGCTGGAGGGGCTGAAGGAAGGGGAGTGATGTGTCTTACATGGGACTGTACGCTGGAGTGGCTGAAGGCCGGGGGGGGGGTTGCATCTTACATTGTACTATATGCTGGAGGGGCTGAAGGCAGGAGAGTGATGTATCTTACATGGGACTGTATGCTGGAGGAACTGAAGGCAGAGGGAGTGATGTATTTTACATGGGACTGTTTTATGGGGGGCTGAAGGCAGGGTAGTGATTTATCTTACACGGGACTGTATGCTGGAGGGGTTGAAGGCAGAGGGAAGGTTGTATCTTACATGGGACTATATGCTGGAGGGGCAGAAGGCGGGGGAGTGATGTATTTTACATGGGACTGTTTGCATGAGGGGCTGAAGGCAGGGGGAGAGGGAGGGTGAGGGTGATATTAATTACATAGGACTGTATGCTGGAGGGGCTGAAGGCGGGGAGTGATGTATTCTACATAGGACTGTATGCTGGAGGGGCTGAGGGCAGGGAAGTGATGTGTCTCACCTGGGACTGTTTGCTGAGGGGCTGAAGGTGGCTGGGGGTTGTATTTTACATGGGACTATATGCTGGAGGGGCTGAAAGCAGTAGAGTGATGTATCTTACATGGGACTATATGCTGAAGGGACTTAAGGCAGGGAAGTGATGTGTCTTACATGGGACTGTATGCTGCAGGGGCTGAAGGTGGCGGAGGGTTGTATCTTACATGGGACTATATGCTGGAGGAGCTGAAGGCAGGGGAGTGATTTATTTTACACGGGACTGTATGCTAAAGGGGCTGAAGGCAGGGGAGTGATTTCTCTTACACGGGACTGTATGCTGGGGGGGTTGAAGGCAGGGGAGTGATTTATCTTACACGGGACTGTATGCTGGAGGGGCTGAAGGCAGGCGGCGAAGAGAGGGAGGGTGATATTATTTACATGGGACTGTACGCTGGAGGGCCTGAAGGCAGGAGAATGATTTATCTTACACGGGACTGTATGCTGGAGGGGCTTAAGGCAGGGGACTGATGTATTTTACATGGGACTGTATGCTGGAGGGGCTGAAGGCAGGGGAGTGATTTATCTTATACGGAACTGTATGCTGAAGGGGCTGAAGGCAGGGGGATGGTTGTATCTTACATGGGACTGTATGCTGGAGGGGCTGAAGTCAGGGGGAGTGATGTATTTTATAGTGTTGAGCGCAAATATTCGAATAGTGATTTTTTTTTGAGAATATCGGCACTTCACAAATTCGTGAATATAGCGAATATAGCGCTATATATTCGCTATTTCAAATATTCGGGTTTTTTTTGTTTGTTTTTTAAGTTGTTAATCCTTGTTGCTCTCTGGTTGTCTTCCCACTTCCCAAAAGCTGTTCTTACCTGTCCGGAGGATTCCTGGCTCCCTGCCCTCTCCAGTCAATGCCCGTTGCAGCATCTGCCTACTTCCTGTGTGCATGGGAACACCTCCATGCTAAAATGTACTGTTGGATGTGAGAATCACGATCTCACAAATTTGACTAAGTTGTAATCACAATGCGATTAATATAATCTGAATTACTCGCATTGCGAATTCAACTTAGAGCTGGGTTCCTAATAGTTGTATTGCTAGAATATAACGCCGAATATCACGAATTCACGAATATAGCACTCTATTCTCAATCTTCGTTACATTCTAGTAAGCCAACCGTTAGGAACCCAGCTCTAAGTTGTATTCGTGAATTTGTGATATTCGTCATCTTCGTTATATTCTAGTAGCAATACAACCATTAGGAACTTAGCTCTAAGATCAATTCACAATGCAATTATATGTTCGCTTCGCGAATGAAACTTAGAGCTAAATTCCTAATGGTTGTTGCTAGAATATAACAAAGATTGAGAATATAGTGCTATATTCATGATATTTGTTATATTCTAGCAATACAACCATTAGGAACCCAGCTTCAAGTTGAATTCGCAATGCGAGTATATGTTCGCATTGCGAATTAAACTTAGAGCTGAGTTCCTAATGGTTGTATTGCTAGAATATAACGAAGATTGAGAATATAGTGCTATATTTGTGATATTCGTTATTTTCGTCAATTCTAGCAATACAAGTTACAACCATTAGGAACTCAGCTCTAAGTTTAATTCACAATGCGAATATAAATTTGCTTAACATTCGCAATATATAGAATTATGACGAATATTCGATTTCAACAAATATATGACGAATATTAAATTGAATATTCGTAACATATCACAAAATCGAATATGTCACCTCCCGCTCATCACTGGCATTTTACATGGGAATGTATGCTGGAGGTGCTGGAGGTGCTGAAGGGAGCCATAATTATTAAAATAATACTACAGAGTGGACAATAATAATAATTATAATACTATAGAGGGGGATATTATAATATTAATAATAATAAATATTATTAATAATAATAATAATAATAATAATAATACAGAGGGGGTAATAATAATAATAATAATAATAATAATAATAATTATAATAATAATACAGAGGGTCCATTATCTATTATAATTATACAGAGGTCTCTACGGGGGAAGGGGAGGTCTGTTATCTGCGGATGATAGTAAAGTGAGGAATCTAAAACAATTTCTGTGAAACTCTACAGAGACGAAACCCCGCTTAAAGAAGGTATCATGACGGTCCTATCCCCGAATGAAGACGCTGAGGAAAGTCTACATCACAGGAGATGTCACTGGATGTAACAGGCTGTGTGGTGCTGTATTCTCCTGCATATTTCATAGCAATGTATGTTATGTCCATCCAAATATCTGTTTTGGGTTGGTGGATATAGAATTTGGCCCACACTGCCGAAGCCTGGCCCCTGACTTCAGGTCCCACTGTGTGTCTTCTGAATTCTGGGAACTCATCTACTACATAATGTGTACTCAGAGAGTTATCACTGTGTTATCTGTGGTGTTATGGAGGACTGCATGTGACATCTACTGCATTAGTTGTAAAAAATGGTGTGGTCACAGGTTTTGGTGGGGGGCGCAATTCTTGGCTTGTCCCGGGTGCTACGCCACTGCTGGGTACTGAAGCTGCAACTTCGGAGATAACGAGTTTCACTTCGGTGGAGCCTGTACATTGGAACGCTTTTCGATGACGGATATCCGCACAGCATTCAAATTAAGTTTTGACCGAAGCAACTTCAGATCTATAATCCGAAGTATGTTTTGCTCAACACTATTAATAACTGGTATTTTACATGCTCTTTTATTTTTATTTTATTTATTCTTTTATTTCAGTAATGCAACTTAAAAGGTGAAACTAATATATGAGATAGACTTCGGATCTATAATCCGAAGTATGCTTTGCTCAACACTATTAATAACTGGTATTTTACATGGTCTTTTATTTATTTTTTTAATTTTATTTATTCATTTATTTCAGTAATGCAACTTAAAAGGTGAAACTAATATATGAGATAGACTCTTTACATGCAAAGCGAGATATTTCAAGCCTTTATTTGTTATAATTTGAATGATTATGGCTTACAGTTTATGAAAACCCCAAAGTCACAATCTCAGGTACCCTTTGCTCAGAGGGTATGGATTAATTAGCTGACTAGAGTGTGACACTTTGACCCTAGAATATTGAACCTTTTCACAATATTTTAAGTTGCATTAATGCAACTAGTTTTAAGTTACATTACTGAAATAAATTAACTTTTGCACGATATTCTAATTTTTCGAGTTTTCTTGTATGCGCTTTGCATACCTCGATTATTTTTACATTGCTTCTGTGTGTAAACCTCTGCTTAGATGTGGACTTTAAACAAGTCTGTAAGACTTAATGATTTTTTTAATCGTGTTTGTCACAAAGTGACATGAAGGTGTTCATAACTGACAATAGCACATGTGCAATCTCCAGGCTGCTTGCTTTCAGGATATATACGTGGTTTAGGTGTGCATTTAATTTTCCATGTGGGTTATCCCTGCATTTTATCAGCTGTTACTGATTATAGTGATGAGTGGCAGGAGCTATATTCAAATTCGCGATTTTTTGCTAATTTTTGGTCAAATATTCGTCACTAATTTGCAAATTCGCAAATTTGCACTTATTTTCTTGATTGCGAAGATCGGCAATGTAATATGCGGGTATTGTGCATGTGCAATACAGGTGTGGCCTAGTTTTTCTACATTTTTCAAACTGTGCAAAGATTCCAGAGAGTCGACAAAATGGTTGGCAGCAACTTTCACGAATGTGAGGAAGAACTCCTGATAACTGTAAGTAATTTTACATTACAGCAATGTTTTTGATGAAATTTCACATGCATGGCAGAACAATAGCTTTATATGCAGATAAAAGGAGGAGGAGGGGAGCAGGCCGGACCCTCCCAGCAGCAGCAGGATGTGCCACCTGCACCTGATGTGGGTGAAAAGGTGAATGTGGAAGAGGCTGGACCCAGCAGCTTAATTTCCCCCCCCCCCAGCTCCTGATGATGATGAAGAGGAGGAGGCTGTCACCAGCCCCCGCCAGTAGGGTAAATATGTGCAAAGGGCAATATAATTCTGTATCAATGCCTCTAAATCTGAATTGCAAGTAATTTTCTATTTCTTTTTATCCTAACAGTACTCATTAAAGTACAACAAATAATGTGGCAGATGCAGCAGGAGCATGATGGTGGAATGCAGGAGATACGGAAGCAGCTGTGGAATATGGAGGTGCTGCACCGCAAACGGATGCAGGAGATGGCGGACCTGCATGATCTACTAAAAAAGTTGCCTTAGAGCCATGTTTGTAAATAAATATTTTTTTCAGTTCTAACATGTGCTTCCGTTTTTTAATATTGTTTTGTTTTCGTATAATTTTTAAAGTTTGCAGTAAGGCCCCTTTAGTCCAGAGTCAAACTAATTAGGATCAGTCAGACAGAACAGCAGGTAAATGGTAACGGTGTAGTATAAGGCCTACACATAGCACTTGCCAAACTCGGTAGGATCAGGACAGGCAGCAGCAGATAGATGGTAATGGGGTAGTATAAGACCTACATATAGCTTGGCCAGGACAGACAGAAGCAGGTAAATGGTAACTGTATATTATAAGGCCTACACATAGCTTGGCTAAAATCATCAGGATCAGGACAGAACGCAGCAGGCAAATGGTAACGGTGTAGTATAAGGCCTACACATAGTTCGGCCAAAATCATCAGGACAGACAACAGCAGGTAAATGGCAAAGTTGTAGTATAAGACCTACATATAGCTCGGCCAAAATAATCAGGACAGACAGCAGCAGGTAAATGGTAATGGTAGTAGTATAAGACCTACACATAGCTAGGCCAAAATCATCAGGATCAGGACAGACAGCAGCAGGTAAATGGTAACAGGGTAGTATAAAGCCTACACATAGTACTTGCCAAACTAAGCAGGATCAGGACAGGCAGCAGCAGGTAAATGGTAATGGGGTAGCATAAGGCCTACACATAGCTCAGCCAAACTAAGCCAGAACAGACAGGAGCTGGTTCTTTGTTTGTAGCAGGAATGTGTTCCCAGGAGCCCCCAAGGATTTTTAAGATTATAAAGCCCACAAGAAATTTATAAAATATATATATATATATATATATATATATATATATAAACATATGCCATGGCAGTTCCTCGAGGAAATGTGTGTTTATTCACCCAAAAGCGACGTTTCGGTTCAGACAACCGGACCTTTCTCAAGCAGTGACAAAAGAGAATGGTGCAAAGTACCAATTCAAACTCCGGTGATTTTTCAATGAACACAATTAATAAGTAAATTACAATTAATGTGTTTGATTGGTAATGTGCCTAACAATTTAAAAAAACTGTTAAAAAAATGACATAATATACAAGTATCCATGCTGTGAAGAGATCAATAATTTCAATTAAACTATGTGAATTCATAATATGTGCTTAATTCATCATAATTACACATTAAAAAATAGGTCCAAAACCAATTGTGTCATTAATATATCAGGTGTACCAATTTAAAACATAATGGAGGGGGCCAAGAACTAACCAGCATGGATGCGATATAGCGTCCCATTTGGTTAACTGCGCATTTCGGCGCATAGCTTCCACATTACATAAAGAAACATGTGATGCAATCACATGATCACATCGAAAGACAAACTCACACAGGTCGTGAGCATAGACAGGGCGGTCATATGATAACAGATCACGTGTTCGTAACTGAAATGGAACTAACGCCGAGACACAAGCGCCTCATGTCTATGCGGTCACTTGATCTCAACCACGGAAATGAATAGACTAACTCGCAAACTGGTGACCTTGCTTCAAGAACATTATATATTCAAAAGTTTATATTGCAAAGTAAAAAGATGTGATTATATATAAAAATAGCATGTGCAACTTATCATTACATAGTTGTCAAGAAGTAACATAAAATATAAATGTATATATAGATATATACATGTGGCAATTATGCTACATTCCCAAAACCGGATTACCACATGGATCAGTATAACGCCAGTCACACCCAACCATGTAGAGAGGTCAACATGGAAGTCAGGCGTACTGAAATCCTGAAATAAAACAAAAAGAACATAAAAAAATAATAAAATGTAATTATGTTCCTCAATCAGTCCTGTACAATGTTAACTGCACAAGACAGATTGTCAAGGGAAGCCCACATACGGTCCCCACCAAGCTTTAGTAAGAACCAGACCAGGGCTGCCCAAAACCCAAGTAAAGCAAAATTATAACATATAAAATGAAATAAAGTAAAAAAAATTTTTGCGAATGAAGCGTAACACCCCATGATTGTATTCTATTCAAACGATTCTTAATATATATATATATGTTGACAATCTATGATGAAGAGAGCATATGCACGATAATGAAGCATGAACACCAGTTTAAGACAAACCAAGTACTCGATAGTTGACAAAGTCCAAGGGCGAAGAAGTGGTCCATGCTGGTTCTCCTCAGCAGGATCAGGACAGACAGCCGCAGCAGGTAATTGGTAACAGTGTAGTATAAGGCCTACACATAGCTCTGCCAACATCAACAGGATCAGGACAGACAGCAGCAGCAGGTAAATGGTAACGGAGTAGTATAAGGCCTACACATAGCAATTGCCAAACTAAGCATGATCAGGACAGGCAGCAGCAGGTAAATGGTAATGGGGTAGCATAAGGCCTACACATAGTGTGGCCAAAATAATCAGGACAGACAGCAGCAGCAGGTAAATGGTAATGGGGTTAGTATAAGGCCTACACATAGCTTGGCAAAAATCATCAGGGCAGACAGCAACAGCAGCAGGTAAATGGTAACGGGGTAGCATAAGGCCTACACATAGTACTTGCCAAACTAAGCAGGTTCTGGACAGGCAGCAGCAGGTAAATGGTAATTGGGTAGTATAAAGCCTACACATAGCTAGGCCAAAATCATCAGGACAGACAGCAGCAGCAGGTAAATGGTAACGGGGTAGTATAAGGCTTATGCATAGCCCGGCCAAACTCAGCCATAACAGATAGCAGTTGGTTCTTTGTTTGCAGCAGGAATGTGTTCCCAGGAATGGGCCCCCGCCAGACTGAGGCAACAACAAAAATAACCTATGACGCCTATGACATAAATAAATACATAAAAAAATTCATCGATAGAGAAATAGATCAATAAATTCATTAATAGAGAAATAGATAAATAAATTCAGCACCAAATTATTGCATAAATAATTTCGTTGATAGAGAAATATATAAATAAATTCATCAATAAATAAATGCATAAATAAATTCATCCACAAATAAGAAAATACATTAATCCATAAATGTTATATACAAAAGTTAAAAAACAACGATGTTTTGGAGGGAGAGCCAAGAAGAGGGATTGACAAGGGACCCTTCAGCGCCCTGAACCGACGGTTGGGGCCAAGAAGTCACCGCCGATCCAAGACATTTTGATGAACATCAGTCTATCCACGGAGTCTGTGGACAGACGGGTCTGCTTGTCGGTGAACACCCCACCTGCCGAGCTGAATATCTGCTCAGATAGTACGCTGGAGGGGGGGGGCAAGACAGTACCTCCAGCGCATACTGAGCGAGCTCACGGCAGGTGTCCAGCCTGGCAACCCAGTACTCCATGGGGTCGTCGGTGCTCATACTGTCGGAAGCACCAACGGACCCCTTGTAGTCAGCCACCATGCGGGCCAGCTGCTGGTGGTGACTGCTGCTGCTACTGGATCACGCAGGCTGGTGGAACTGCCTCATCTCACCCATAAGATCTCCTGCTCGCCTGGAGCTGCTGGGGCCAGCCACCTGCTGGGTGAGATGAGCAGGGAGAACTGGAGTTGGTCTGCTCCAGCCGGAGGAGCAGAATGGTCCGCGGGTTTTGCATATGAGCATCCTGACGACTGGCTGGGATGAACTGCTGCAGGGATGAACTGCTCCAGTTTCCCCATGCAGTGAGGGTCTAAAAGAGTGGCCAACCAAAGATCATCCCTCTACTTTATTTGCCTGATCCGGGGGTCCCAGAGGCAGCAGCATGTGGGCAGCCATGGGGAAGAGGACAGCCCACTGTGACTCTTCTTGGCTGCCCAGGACCATGACCTCTTGTTCCTCCTGCTGCTGCCTATGGGATTCACCCCACCCGCGGACTAACTGTGCCCCCGGCACCGGTTCTCCCTCCTAACCAGGCCTAGACTCCTGGACGTCCTCAACCTCCTCAAAAATGTATTTCTCCTCCTCCTCGTCCTGGGCCTGGTCTTCATAGAGCAGTGTTGCCTTGTCTTGTTCCACCAAGGCACTCTCCCCAGCATAAGGCACTATGGGGAGCCCGTCATTAAAGCCGACGTGCTCCCCGCTGACCAGCTTGATTGCCTGCTAGAAGGGGGCCAACACAAGGCAGACCTGGTGTATCTGCCCCCACTCCACATTGGTGATGTAGGGGAGTGGGTGTGATGGCCCCGGAGTGCCTAGGTCCAGCAGGTACTTCTTCACCGCCCGCCGCTGCTCCCACAACCACTCCAGCATGTGGATGGAGTTCCAATGCGTCACACTGTCCACCATCAGCCTGTGAGGTGGCAGGCTGTTGTCCCGCTGCAGTTTTGACAGGGACGCGGTGGCAGTTGGGGAGCGTCAGGAGTGGCTGGAATCCTTCGTACCCTTTGCATGATGTCGCTCAGCCTTGGGTATGTGCACAGGAACTTCTGTACAACAAAGTTGAGGACATGTGGCATGCAGGGAACGTGTGTGAGACTGCCAGCATGGAGGGTGGCAAGGACGTTGCTGCCGTTGTCACAGACAACCATACCTGCCTGGAGCCTTCGTGGTGTCAGCCACTTGTTGACCTGAGCCTGGAGGGCCAATAAACGTGCAGGCAAGTATTTGCTTCCGTTACAATTACAGCACCTTTTGTTGCGTTTTTTTTTAACACAGACTGCAGCTATATTAGCATTACGATCTATTGCCTTTATAGTACATGGATTGCTGTTATATTTGCAGCAGGAATTTACATTTTTTTCAAAGCCTGCAGGCTCCAGCAGAGTTTTCACATATAGTGATATATGTATTGTGATTGATTTATTTTTATTTCGATTTTATTTATTGTCTATAATTGTCTGGCCAGACAGAGTTGTTTTATAAAGGTGATACTATTTATTATCAATTAAATATATAGTTTTATACAATAAGGTCTGTATCTCCTATGTATGAAGAGTGCCCGACCTTTTTATTCTATTGATTAATTATTTTTTGGATTTGGGTGAATCTATAGTTGAGAGCACCTCTTCCATAAATCTCACCACTTTAGTGCAACCCCCTCACTTTCCTTTTTAATTATTTTTTCCATAGATGCTGCAAACAGTGATATTACCTGGGGTACCTGTTCAGTATAGCGTTTCCTCATCACAAATACCTGTGACATTTCCTGTAATTTTTTATTAGCTGCTGGTAACAACATTGACATTATCTGCGGGATATCTCCTGTGTGGTGTTTCCACATCCCAAATAGGTTTTTAAATTTTTTTGTGCGTACACTTCCAAATCCTACGCTACTGTACGTGTGACATACTTTCAACTATATATAACATTTAAAATGAAGAAGTGGAGCAGTAAGGGACGGGGAAGTGGCCATGATTAGAGATGGGCGAACACCTGGATGTTCGGGTTCGAGAGGTTCGGCCGAAATTCCGGAAAATGTCCGGGTTCGTGATCCGAACTCAACCCGAACTTCATCCCGAACCCGAACCCCATAGAAGTCAATGGGGACCCGAACCTTTGGGCACTAAAAAGGCTGTAAAAGACTCCCGGAAAGGGCTAGAGGGCTGCAAAAGGCAGCAAAATGTAGGTAAATCCCCTGCAAACAAATGTAGATAGGGAAATGAATTAAAATAAAATAAAATAAATAAAAATTAACCAAAATCAATTGGAGAGAGGTCCCACAGCAAGGAATCATGCGTCATATCACCCACCACTGGAGAAGGCCACTCTCATTTATTTCGGACCAGCACCCAGACAGAGGATACAGGTCCCACAGCAAGGAATCATGCGTCATATCAACCACCACCGGAGAAGGCCACTCTCATTTATTTAGGACCAGCAGCCAGACAGAGGAGAGAGGTCCCACAGCAAGGAATCATGCCTCATATCAACCACCACCGGAGAAGGCCACTCTCATTTATTTTGGACCAGCACCCAGACAGAGGATACAGGTCCCACAGCAAGGAATCATGCGTCATATCAACCACCACCGGAGAAGGCCACTCTCATGTATTTTGGACCAGCACCGAGACAGAGGAGAGAGGTCCCACATCAAGGAATCATGCGTCATATCAACCACCACCGGAGAAGGCCACTCTCATTTATTTGGGACCAGCACGCAGACAGAGGATACAGGTCCCACAGCAAGGAATCATGCGTCATATCAACCACCACCGGAGAAGGCCACTCTCATGTATTTTGGACCAGCACCCAGACAGAGGAGAGAGGTTCCACATCAAGGAATCATGCGTCATATCAACCACCACCGGAGAAGGCCAATCTCATTTATTTTGGACCAGCACCCAGACAGAGGATACAGGTCCCACAGCAAGGAATCATGCGTCATATCAACCACCACCGGAGAAGGCCACTCTCATTTATTTTGGACCAGCACCCAGATAGAGGATACAGGTCCCACAGCAAGGAATCATACCTCATATCAACCACCACCGGAGAAGGCCACTCTCATGTATTTTGGACCAGCACCCAGACAGAGGAGAGAGATCCCACATCAAGGAATCATGCGTCATATCAACCACCACAGGAGAAGGCCACTCTCCTTTATTTTGGACCAGCACCCAGACAGAGGATACAGGTCCCACAGCAAGGAATCATGCGTCATATCAACCACCACCGGAGAAGGCCACTCTCATTTATTTTGGACCAGCACCCAGACAGAGGATACAGGTTCCACAGCAAGGAATCATGCCTCATATCAACCACCCCCGGAGAAGGCCACTCTCATGTATTTTGGACCAGCACCAAGACAGAGGAGAGAGCTCCCACATCAAGGAATCATGCGTCATATCAACCACCACCGGAGAAGGCCACTCTCCTTTATTTTGGACCAGCACCCAGACAGAGGATACAGGTCCCACAGCAAGGAATCATGCGTCATATCAACCACCACCGGAGAAGGCCACTCTCATTTATTTTGGACCAGCACCCAGACAGAGGATACAGGTCCCACAGCAAGGAATCATGCATCATATCAACCACCACCGGAGAAGGCCACTCTCATGTATTTTGGACCAGCACCCAGACAGAGGAGAGAGGTCCCACATCAAGGAATCATGCGCTCATATCAACCACCACCGGTGAAGGCCACTCTCATTTATTTTGGACCAGCACACAGACAGAGGATACAGGTCCCACAGCAAGGAATCATGCGTCATATCAACCACCACCGGAGAAGGCCACTCTCATGTATTTTGGACCAGCACCCAGACAGAGGAGAGAGGTCCCACATCAAGGAATCATGCGTCATATCAACCACCACCGGAGAAGGCCACTCTCATTTATTTCGGACCAGCACCCAGACAGAGGAGAGAGGTTTTCACAGCAGAGAATCAGGCATTTAGATCACCCACCACAGGAGTAGGCCATCATTTAATGGAACCCCGGCAACCATGTCAGATGGCACAAACATCAGTTTCACATCACCCAGCACAGGAGAATCCCACTTTGAGAGACTTTGACCCCTGCACCCAGACGGAGGTGAGAGGTTTCACAGCAGAGAATCAGGCATTTTGATCACCCACCACAGGAGTAGGCCATCATTTAATGGGACCCCGGCAACCATGTCAGATGGCACAAACATCAGTTTCACATCACCCAGCACAGGAGAAGGCCACTTTGAGAGACCTTGACCCCTGTACCCAGACGGAGGAGAGAGGTTTCACAGCAGAGAATCAGGCATTTAGATCACCCACCACAGAAGTAGGCCATCATTTAATGGGACCCCGGCAACCATGTCAGATGGCACAAACATCAGTTTCACATCACCCAGCACAAGAGAAGGCCACTTTGAGAGACTTTGACCCCTGCACCAAGACGGAGGAGAGAGGTTTCACAGAAGAAAATCCGGCATTTAGATCACCCACCACAGGAGTAGGCCATCATTTAATGGGACCCCGGCAACCATGTCAGATGGCACAAACATCAGTTTCACATCACCCAGCACAGGAGAAGGCCACTTTAAGAGACCTTGACCCCTGCATCCAGACGGAGGAGAGAGGTTTCACAGCAGAGAATCAGGCATTTAGATCACCCACCACAGGAGTAGGCCATCATTTAATGGGACCCGGCAACCATGTCAGATGGCACAAACATCAGTTTCACATCACCCAGCACAGGAGAATGCCACTTTGAGAGACTTTGACCCCTGCACCCAGACGGAGGAGAGAGGTTTCACAGCAGAGAATCAGGCATTTAGATCACCCACCACAGGAGTAGGCCATCATTTAATGGGACCCTGGCAACCATGTCAGATGGCACAAACATCAGTTTCACATCACCCAGCACAAGAGAAGGCGACTTTGAGAGACTTTGACCCCTGCACCCAGACGGAGGAGAGGTCCCACAGCAGAGATTCAGGCATTTATATCAGCCAGCACAGGAGAAGGCCGCTTTCAGTGACTTAGGCCTTAGCACCGACACAGAGGAGACAGGTCAGATAGCACAAGCATCAGTTTCACATCAACCACCACAGGAGAAGGGCACTTTTAGAGACTTTGACCCCTGCACCCAGAAAGAGGAGAGAGGTCCCAGCAGAGATTCAGGCATTTATATCAGCCAGCACAGGAGAAGGCCGCTTTCAGTGACTTAGGCCTTAGCACCGACACAGAGGAGACAGGTCAGATAGCACAAGCATCAGTTTTACATCAACCACCACAGGAGTAGGCCACCTTTTGTTTCTTTGACCCCTGCACCCAGAAAGAGGAGAGAGGTCCCACAGCAGAGATTCAGGCATTTATATCAGCCAGCACAGGAGAAGGCCGCTTTCAGTGACTTTGGCCCCTGCACCCACACAAAGGAGACATGTCAGACAGCACAAGTATAACATTCATATCACCCAGCACAGGAGAAGGACACTTTCATGTACTTTGGCCCGGCACCCAGACAGACGGAAGGTTCATTCAACTCTGGGTTGCACCCCAAGATCCTACTTAATTTCAAAAATTCACTTTTCAATGAAGAAGTGGCCAGGAGTACAAGACAACATGGTTTAAGGCAGTTATTAAGGACTACTCTGCACAATGGAGGGTCAGGTCTTGTGGGATCCATGCCTGGTTCATTTTTATAAACGTCAGCTTGTCCACGTTGGCTGCGGACAGGCGGCTGCGTTTGTCAGTAATGACGCCCCTGCCGTGCTGAATACACGTTCAGATAAAACGCTGGCCGCCGGGCAGGCCAGCACCTCCAAGGCATAACATGCTAATTCTGGCCACGTGGACAATTTGGAAACCCAGAAGTTGAATGGGGCCGAACCATCCGTCAGTACGTGGAGTTGTGTGCAGACGTACTGTTCAACCATGTTAGTGAAATGTTGCCTCCTGCTAACACGTTCTGTATCAGGTGGTGGGGCAGTTAGCTGTGGCGTGGAGACAAAACTTTTCCACATTTCTGCCATGCTAACCCTGCCTTCTGAGGTGCTGCCGGTGCCCTGGCTGCGTTGGCAGCCTCTTCCTTCTCCTCTTCCTTTGCCTTGTGCTTCCACTGTGTCCTCGTGTCAGTTGGGAATGCCATCAGCAGCGTGTCTACCAGTGTGCGCTTGTACTTGCGCATCTTCCTATCACGCTCCAGTGCAGGAAGTAAAGTGGGCACATTGTCTTTGTACCGTGGATCCAGCAGGGTGGCCACCCAGTAGTCAGCACGCGTTAAAATGTCGGCAACTCTGCTGTCGTTGCGCAGGCACTGCAGCATGTAATCGCTCATGTGTGCCAGGCTCCCCAGAGGTAAGGACAAGCTGTCCTCTGTGGGAGGCGTATCGTCATCATCCTCTGTATCCCCCCAGCCACGCACCAGGGATGTGCCTGCGCTGTGCTGAGTGCCACCCCGCTGTGAATCTGCTTCATCCTCATCCTCCTCCACCTCCTCCTCATCCTCTTTGTCCTCCAGTAGTGGTCCCTGGCTGGCCACATTTGTACCTGCCCTCTGCTGTTGCAAAAAACCTCCCTCTGAGCCACTTCTAACAGACTGGCCTGAAAGTGCTAAAAACGACCCGTCATCCTCCTCCTCCTCCTCCTGGCCCTGGCCCACCTCCTCCTCCATCATCGCCCTAAGCGTTTTCTCTAGGAGACATAGAATTGGTATCGTCACGCTGATAACAGTGGCATCGCCACTGGCCATGTTGGTGGCGTACTCTAAACAGCGCAACAGGGCACACAGGTCTCGCATGGAGGCCCAATCATTGGTGGTGAAGTGGTGCTGTTCCGCAGTGCGACTGACCCGTGCGTGCTGCAGCTGAAACTCCACTATGGCCTGCTGCTGCTCGCACAGTCTCTCCAGCATGTGCAAGGTGGAGTTCCACCGGGTGGGCACGTCGCATATTAGGCGGTGAGCGGGAAGGCCGAAGTTCCGCTGTAGCGCTGACAGGCGAGCAGCGGCAGGATGTGAACACCGGAGCGCGCACAGACGGCCCGCACTTTATGCAGCAGCTCTGACATGTCTGGGTAGTTGTGAATGAACTTTTGCACCACCAAATTCAGCACATGCAACAGGCAAGGGATGTGCGTCAAACCGGCTAGTCCCAGAGCTGCCACGAGATTTCGCCCATTATCGCACACCACCAGGCCGGGCTTGAGGCCCACCGGCAGCAACCACTGGTCGGTCTGTTGTTCAATACCCCGCCACAACTCCTGCGCGGTGTGGGGCCTGTCCCCCAAACATATGAGTTTCAGAATGGCCTGCTGACGTTTACCCCGGGCTGTGCTGAAGTTGGTGGTGAAGGTGACTGGATGAGCTGGTGGAAGCAGAGGAGGAGGAGGAGGAAGCCGAGTAGGAGGAGGAGGCTACAGGAGGCAAAGAATGATGCCCTGTGATCCTTGGTGGCGGAAGGACGTGCGCCAAGGAACTCTCCGCCTGGGGCCCAGCCGCCACTACATTTACCCAGTGTGCAGTTAGGGAGATATAGCGTCCCTGGCCGTGCTTACTGGTCCACGTATCTGTGGTTAGGTGGACCTTGCCACAAATGGCGTTGCGCAGTGCACACTTGATTTTATCGGACACTTGCATGTGCAGGGAAGGCACGGCTGTCTTAGAGAAGTAGTGGCGGCTGGGAACCACATACTGGGGGACAGCCATGGCCATCAGCTGTTTGAAGCTGTCTGTGTCCACCAGCCGGAATGACAGCATTTCAAAGGCCAGTAGTTTAGAAATGCTGGCATTCAGGCCAAGGGCCTCGAGGGTGACTAGGTGGGAATTTGCGCTTCCTCTCAAAGGTTTGAGAGATGGAGAGCTGAACGCTGCTGTGTGAAATAGTGGAGACGCTAGGTGACGGGGTGGTGTCGGTGGCACATCCTCTGTTTGCTGCTCGGCAGGTGGCAACATTCCTCTCGAGGCGGAAGCCGAGGCAGCAGCGGTAGAGGGAGCAGGGGAGCCTGAGCGGGTTCCTTGTTTTTAAGGTGTGTACTCCACTGCAGTTCATGCTTTGCATGTAGATGCCTGATCATGCAGGTGGTGCTCAGGTTAAGAACGTTAATGCCTCGCCTCAGGGTCTGATGGCACAGCGTGCAAACCACTCTGGTCTTGTCCTCAGCACATTGTTTGAAGAAGTGCCATGCCAGGGAACTCCTTGAAGATGCCTTTGGGGTGCTGGGTCCCTGTTGGCGCTGGCCAATAGCAGGCGAACTCTCTGGACGGCGGCTGTTCTGCTTTGTCCCCTGCTCCCTCTTTGGCTTCGCTGTTGTCTCGGTCTCACCACTGCCTCTTCCTCTGAACTATTTAAGTCAGTGGCACGACCTTCAGTCCATGTGGGGTCTAAGACCTCATCGTCCTCTGCATCGTTTTCCACCCAGTCTTCCTCCCTGACCTCCTCCTGTTCAGTCTGCACACTGCAATAAGACGCGGCAGTGGGCACCAGTGTTTCGTCATCATCAGAGACTCGGTCACTCTGCTGTGGTGGTATTCCCATGTCCTCATCATCTGGATACATAAGTGGTTGTGCGTCAGTGCATGGAATGTCTTCCACCGCTGGGGAAGGGCTAGGTGGACGCCCCTGGAAACCGTGGGACCAGAGTCTTCAAACAGAATAAGAGACTGCTGCATAACTTGAGGCTCAGCCAGTTTCCCTGATATGCATGGGGGTGATGTGACAGACTGATGGGCTTGGTTTTCAGGTGCCACCTGTGCGCTTTCCGCAGAAGACTGGGCGGAAGACAATGTGGTGGACGTGCTGGAAGCACTGTCGGCCACCCAATCGACTAATGCCTGTACCTGCTCAGGCCTTACCATCCTCATAACGGCATTGGGCCCCACCAAATATCGCTGTAAATTCTGCCGGCTACTTGAGGGAGTTGGTTCACTACTTTGTGCGCCTGAGGCCGAACGGCCACGTCCTCTGCCAGCAACAGAGGCTCCACGGACACCACCACAACCGCGTCCTCGTCCCTTAATAGAATGTTTCCTCATTGTTGCGATTCAACTCGTAGCACAATAAAATATATTATTTTTTAGCCCCAAAATTCCCACACTGGAAGATATAATTCCTTTTTCCGGTATTAATTACAAGAAGACTGCTGCAAATTGGACACCAGAATTTTTAATATGCTAGTTTTGGTACATAGATTCCCACACGGGGAGATATAATTCCTTTTTACAGGAGTAAAAACGTGAGGCCTAGTGTTTCTGGTCTAACAAACACCAGATTGATTAAATTGGCCTTTTTTTCACCAAAATTACAACACTGGACAATAATGCCTTTTGGCGGTATTAATTACAAGAACACTGCTGCTAATTGGACACCAGATTTTTTATAATGCTAGTTTGTGTACATAAATTTCCACACTGGAAGATATAATTCCTTTTTCCGGTATTAATTACAAGAAAACTGCAGCAAATTGGACACCAGAATTTTTAATATGCCAGTTTTGGTACATAGTTTCCCACACGGGGAGGATATAATTCCTTTTTACAGGAGTGAAAACGTGAGGCCTAGTGTTTCTGGTCTAACAAACACCATATTGATTAAATTGGCCTTTTTTTCACCAAAATTACAACACTGGACAATAATGCCTTTTGGCGGTATTAATTACAAGAACACTGCTGCTAATTGGACACCAGAATTTTTATAATGCTAGTTTGTGTACATAAATTCCCACACTGGAAGATATAATTCCTTTTTCCGGTATTAATTACAAGAAAACTGCTGCAAATTGGACACCAGAATTTTTAATATGCTAGTTTTGGTACATAGATTCCCACACGGGGAGATATAATTCCTTTTTACAGGAGTGAAAACGTGAGGCCTAGTGTTTCTGGTCTAACAAACACCAGATTGATTAAATTGGCCTTTTTTTTAACCAAAATTACAACACTGGACAATAATGCCTTTTGGCGGAATTAATTACAAGAACACTGCTGCTAATTGGACACCAGAATTTTTATAATGCTAGTTTGTGTACATAAATTCCCACACTGGAAGATATAATTCCTTTTTCCGGTATTAATTACAAGAAAACTGCTGCAAATTGGACACCAGAATTTTTAATATGCTAGTTTTGGTACATAGTTTCCCACACGGGGAGATATAATTCCTTTTACAGGAGTGAAAACGTGAGGCCTAGTGTTTCTGGTCTAACAAACACCAGATTGATTAAATTGGCCTTTTTTTCACCAAAATTACAACACTGGACAATAATGCCTTTTGGCGGTATTAATTACAAGAACACTGCTGCTAATTGGACACCAGAATTTTTATAATGCTAGTTTGTGTACATAAATTCCCACACTGGAAGATATAATTCCTTTTTCCGGTATTAATTACAAGAAAACTGCAGCAAATTGGACACCAGAATTTTTAAAATGCTAGTTTTGGTACATAGATTCCCACACGGGAGATATAATTCCTTTTACAGGAGTGAAAACGTGAGGCCTAGTGTTTCTGGTCTAACAAACACCAGATTGATTAAATTGGCCTTTTTTCACCAAAATTACAACACTGGACAATAATGCCTTTTGGCGGTATTAATTACAAGAACACTGCTGCTAATTGGACACCAGAATTTTTATAATGCTAGTTTGTGTACATAAATTCCCACACTGGAAGACATAATTCCTTTTTCCGGTATTAATTACAAGAAAACTGCTGCAAATTGGACACCAGAATTTTTAATATGCTAGTTTTGGTACATAGAATTCCCACACGGGGAGATATAATTCCTTTTTACAGGAGTGAAAACGTGAGGCCTACTGTTTCTGGTCTAAAAAAAACCAGATTGATTAAATTGGCCTTTTTTTCACCAAAATTACAACACTGGACAATATAATGCCTTTTGGCGGTATTATTTACAAGAAAACTGCTGCAAATTGGACATCTGAATTTTTAAAATGCTAGTTTTGGTACATAGATTCCCACACGGGGAGATATGATTCCTTTTTACAGGAGTAAAAACGTGAGGCCTAGTGTTTCTGGTCTAACAAACACCAGACTGATTAAATTGGCCTTTTTTTCACCAGAATTACAACACTGGACAATAATGCCTTTTGGCAGTATTATTTACAAGAAAACTGCTGCAAATTGGACACCAGAATTTTTAAAATGCTAGTTTTGGTACATAGATTCCCACACGGGGAGATATGATTCCATTTTACAGGAGTAAAAACGTGAGGCCTAGTGTTTCTGGTCTAACAAACACCTGATTGATTAAATTGGCCTTTTTTTCACCAAAATTACAACACTGGACGATATAATGCCTTTTGGCGGTATTAATTACAAGAGGACTGCTGGTATTTCAGAACACCGGAATTTTTAAAATGCTAGTTTTTCTAGATAAATTTCCCACACTGGGAGAAATATTGCCTAAGCCTTTTTACAGTACTAGTTACAACAGGAGTGCTTCTTCTGGTCTAACACCAGAATAATTTTATTATTACGGTGAAAGCTTTTTCTAATTTATATTTCTGGCACATAAAAAAAAATATATTCTGGCTGACAGTATTGGACAAAGTAGTGGCACTGGCTAGCCTAGCTGGAACAGCACATTCATGGGATTTGCTATCCAAGTGGGTTACTTTCAGTTTCACCACTGATATATTAAATATCTTTGCAGTTAGTATGGGTGACACAAGCACAGCCAAACCCCTGATGTAGTATATCTATGAAAAAATCGACTATTACATGAGATTAATGGACGTTGTGGCAGCTTTTGCTGTAGCACCACAAGTCCCAAAATGGCCGCCGCCTATCAGCCCAGTAACATGTGCCAGAAAACAGTCTGCCCAGCCAGAAAAAAAATAGACTTTGACTGAGCAGCTGAATTGCTGTTGTTCTGATTCACAGGTGTAGATTTTTCACTTCTTTGGAGCTTTGGTTTAGACTCTGTGGCAGCAAGTGCTGGCGCACCACAAGTCCCAAAATGGCCACCGCCGGTCAGCCCAGTTACATGTGCCAGTAAAAATCGCTCTGGCCAGTCTCAAAAAAATAGTGACTTTCAGTGAACAGCTCAGCTGAGTTGTTCTGATGCACAGGTGTAGAAAGGTAGATCATTCAATCACTTCTGTATCCCTGCCTATCTCGCCCTCACAGAAGCTGCATCCTCTCCCTACACTAGTCAGTGCAGTGTGACGTGCGGCGCTACGTGACTCCAGCTTAAATAGAGGCTGGGTCACATGCTGCACTTGGCCAATCACAGCCATGCCATTAGTAGGCATGGCTGTGATGGGCTCTTAGGGCAAGAAGTAAAACGCTAGCTGATTGGCTGCTATGCAGCCCTTCAGAAAGCGGGAAGAAATCGACAAACACCGGACCCGAACCCGAACTTTTTTGAAAATGTCCGTGTTCGGGTCCGTGTCACGGACACCCCAAAATTCGGTACGGACCCGAACGATTTTCGAACTGTTCGCTCAACACTAGCCATGATGCCTGCTGCCAAAGCACAAAAAGAGCAATCATCCATGATACATAGCTTTATGTCCCAGTTTTCAGGGCGGTGCAGGACACCACTCTTGAAGTCAGACCAGTGCGACCAGGTGGTCGGTTGGATTGCAGCAATGAAGTTTTGATCACTTTCTATTCAATTTAAATTTTTTTCTGTTACAGCATTCAACAAGCAGGATGAATATGTTTATATTTTAATAGCATAGATGTTTTGGGACATTGTGATACCTATGATATTTTATGTTTGTTTTTAGTTATTTTTATTTTTAATATGTGGAAATGGGGGTAATTTGAATTTTTATATTCTTTTATCTTCTATTTTTAATATATTTAAAAACATTTTTTTTTACATCCCCCAAAAGGACTTGAACGTGCAAACATTTGATTACTTCTAACATAGACTGCAATGATTTAACGTTGCAGCCTATAGGAGATTCCTTATGTTCCTATAGAGCCCTGCACGTGGCATTGCTGGACTGTGAATTGCCATAATGGAGCCATTTGTGCCCTAGAAACAGAGTGCATCTGGAATTTCACGGCTCAGATTCTGGTCACAATATGTCCATGATCAGCATTGTCACACACCACAGATATGGTCTCCTTGTGTCTGCTGTGTAAAACAGCAGACACCCTACAGCTAAGGTGCACACTCAGCTTCTGGTTTGGCACCATGTTTAAACAATGGACTTCTGCCGAAAACATATGGCGTTGGTCAGGAAAGGCTTAAAATAAAAAAATAAAAAAAATGGCATGTCTGTTTCAGTATCAGTATTGCATTATTTTTAAATTAATAGTAAAATAAAGATTTGAGGTCATCTCCATTAAGAAATTTGTGTTATGCCATCCTTCTGTTATTGATCCTGTAAATTTTGAAGAAAGTAAAAACAGCCACTCACCTAATGAATGATGACACTCAGTCATTACTTTATTCATCCATTTCCAGGAGGAATAAAAGAGGTATGGTACAATGCACAATTCTAAGACAGGGTATTCCAGTGCTGTTACATCAGAGAAATCCAAGATCTTACAAAAAGCAAGCCTATCAGACGACCTGGTAAATTCTCTACAACAAGTTCCATTTGCGCTACACTTTTTTTTGTGTAAAAAATGACTTGCTTACATGTTGCTAAGCTCCAGCCTATTTTACTGGTACTTTACTATGATATGTTGTATAAATGCATATTCATGTTTCGGTAAATTAAAGTTTGAATTAGGTAATGTCAGACAAATTATTTCAGTATTTCCTTTCATTCTGATTCATTCCGTGTCACTCTGCCAAATGGAAGCATTAGTCCTCCTTAAAAAACATGGCACAAAATAAATGCTTTAGGCACTTGTTGAGAAGAAGTAACAGGAAAGGAGCATATGGTGAAATATAATTTTAATTACTTTTCAAATATGTTAAATGTTTTTTTCCTTTTTTTTCATTCTTAATATGCTTGATCAAATGTACTAAAGAGCCTGCTTATGGCTAGAATGTTTTGGCCCAATAGCACATGACTAATTTTATGGATATTACACATCACTACATGTCAGTAATAATTTTATTATGCAAACTCTAAGACTTTGTTTATGGCACTAAATGTAATTATAGGGAGCAGTTCTCCTTCTTCTTTCTTTACAGCAAAACAGCAAAGAGAAGAGGTTTTAGTAAAGACAAACCATGATAAAAATGTGTGTAAATCTACAGTCCTTCCTGATATTTCTACAGAGATTCCACAGTTTAACTTGACACTTAAAGGAGTTGTGCAGTGACTTATATTGATGAGCTATCCTCAGGGAGAGGAGACAGTGATCCTCGCAAGTGCAGCTTTCTGTTCATTACATTGCAGTTCATCTAGAAAGCTCCAAGTATTCGCTCCATTCACTCTAATGGAACAAGCACTTGTAATTACGCTATGCCACTGCTCCACAGAATACGATGGGCAGTGTAATGACCAGGAATCAGCACTCAAATGGAGCACCATCTCCTCTTAAAACAGCTTATCGGCAGATGGGCCAAGTGTCAGACCCTGGCAATCAGATCCTGAGGATAGGTCATTAATATAAATTGCTTCACAACCCTTTTAATGCATTAAATACACCGTTTCATCAGCATTTAACTTGCCTCTTTCAATAGATTTTGTTGCACTACGTGTCAGTTTAAAGTTTTCTGAAACATTGTGTTAACATTCTATGAAATTACAAACTCAATGCTGCTATGTGTTAGAAACAGCACCTCTCTTGCCCACGGGCTATGTCTAGTGATGAGCGGCAGGGGCAATATTCGAATTCGCGATATTTCGCAAATATTTCGGTGAATATTCGCCATATATTCGCAAATTCTTGATTTTCAGGCACTATATTCTAGATTGTCAAAATTCGCATTACATTCGCATAAAAATTTGCATAGACTGTTTTTTTTTTTAAAAAAATGAATATTCGCGATTACAAATATATTTTGAGATATTGTAAATATTCGCGAATTCTCGAAGTTCCAATATTCGCCATTAAAATTCGCAATTCGAATATTCGTGATCAACACTATGTTTGATATTGCAGCTTATCCCAAATCAATAACGTACAGGTCAGCTACAATTCCACACACACCCTATGGGCATGATTGGCCCTGCTTCTTGAAAAAGCATCTATGTTTTTCTGATCTACAACAACCCATTTAAGTGCCACATTAAAGATTGCTAGATCTGTACATGCTACAAGGGCACATTCTTATAAGTGAGTATAATACTACTACTGCTACTATTACTACTACTACTAATAATAATAATAATAATAATAATAATAATAATACATTCTTAAATGCATACACCATATCTACAGAATCTTGCAAAAGTACAAAAGTATTCACCCCCACCTTGACTTTTTTTATATTTTGTTACATTACGGCCTGAATTTTAATGTTTTGTTAATCTGAATTTAATGTGATAGATTAGAACACAATAGTTTAAGTTGGTGAAATGAAATGAGAAAAATATATAAATAAAACTATTGCTTAGAAATAGAAAACAGAAAATTGGCATGTGCGTATGTATTCACCCCCTTTGTTAGGAAGCCCATAAAAAGCTCTGGTGCAACCAATTAGCTACAGAAGTAACATAATTAGCTAAATGATGTCCACCTGTGTGCAATCTAAGTGTCACATGATCTGTCATTACAGATGGCCTCCCACCAAAACTCACAGACCAGGCAAAGAGGGCATTAATCAGAGAGGCAGCACAGAGACCTAAGGTAACCCTGGAGGAGCTGCAGAGTTCCACAGCATAGACTGGAGTATCTGTACACAGGACGACAATAAGCCGTACGCTCCATAGAGTTGGGATTTATGGCAGAGTGGCCAGAAGAAAGCCTTCTAGCAAAAAACAAAAAGACAAAAAATTGAACTTTTCAGCCATCAAAGAAAACACTATGTCTGGGGCAAGTGACTTGGAGCTGTGATTGCCACAAAAGGTGGCTCTATAAATTATTGACTTTAGGGGGGTGAATAGTTATGCACATTGACCTTTTCTGTTATTTTGTCCTATTTGTTGTTTGCTTCACAATAAAAAACTAAAAAAAACTTCAGTTGTGGGCGTATTCTGTAAATTAAATGATGCAAATCCTCAAACAATCCAGGTTAATTCCAGGTTGTGAGGCACCAAAATACAAAAAAAGTCAAGGTGGTGAAAACGTTTGCAAGGCGCTTTAAATGCTATTCTGAAGAATGAGATTAGGATACAATAGATGTAAGCCGATCTTTTGTATAATTAGAAAATATTTTCACTAGATTTCTTTGCTGAACTTTCCCATTTGACAATAGACAAGGTCGAGCTCCTTTGAGGGGTGGAGTATCCATCTTAAATACACAGGTATTTCTAAAACACATAAGTAGATGCTGATGGTCCAGTCCATTTCGCTAGTCAGCTCCATGACTGCCTTTTATATATAGGTCACCGATTACCCAACTCACCTAAAGATGATGTAGAAGTGAAATATTGGGGTGTTTTTAAGGCCAGTACTACTAAGCTTGGCTGCCCTTGTAAGGGTAATCACTCAAATACCTATCAGGGAAAAAATAGATCCTGCCTGAGGGTTATTTTTGACAGTAGGTCATACTGCACTAAAGACAGAAAATTATGAGCAGAATGGTTATTTAGTATGGGTTGGTAATCCAGCAATGGGAAAACAATATAAGGGATATATACTGAGGAGAATGAGCTTAGTGAGGGAGAACCTTAAAAGGTGCCTTAAGGCCTCATTCATTCACAGAGCAGTATTGCGATCAGTATTCTGCATCAGTTTTTTATTAACTACAACCAGTAGAACAACATAAGCAAAACAACTACAAGGGAAACGTTTGTACATCTACTATGTTTAGGGTCCACTTCTGTCCAGAAATGTCCTCTGAGGCTGAGGCTACTAACATCGGAATAAACAAGGCAGTAAGTCCACTAGACACCCACTCCCCCCCCACCCCCGCCAATCTGTTTGAAGAGAAGGCAGCACTGCCCTCTCTGCTCTGTTTACCTGCTCATTGCAGCAATTTCAGTGGTGAGCAGATGTAATTACAATTATGGTGCCCCATTCACTTCTATGGGATGACACTGTCTGTTCAAATGAATACCCAGTGCTGTCCCATAGAAGTGAATGGGGATGCTATAGATGTAATTACCACCGCTCACCATCTGAATTTGCTGCAAAGAGCAGGTAAACAGAGCAGAGCAGGCAGCTCTCATATGAGCGCTGCCTTCTCTTCAAACAACTGATCAGCAGGGGTGCTGGGCTAAAAAGAGGACAACCCCTTTAACAATAGAGGTGGAGGGAATGGGTTAAGTTGAGAATCTGGCATGGGGAAGGGTTGTTTAAATTTTTACCTTAAGAAGCACAAAGGACTGGGGGAAAAGAAGGGCCCAAGCTGAACTCTTACACCAGAGCGCATGAGCCTTTAGCCACGCCCCTGCTTAAAGGTGTTCTAATCTGAAATCCTGACCTACTTTGAAAAATTGACAAGGATCACCAAATTTCTCAAAAATATGCACCAAATGTCACATGCAGGCAGAGACGAGCAAACCAGTCGAGATTCATTTCGGGTCCGGTTAGACAAATTGTTGGGCTGAACCGAAGTTGCTCCAATTGCCCCAGAAGGGGTATATAACCCCCTCTAGCCTACTAGGACTAATAGGGTGAAGAGCATTAAAAAATAAAAAGTGGAATCTGATTGGTAGAGATGTCGCGAACATAAAATTTTCCGTTCGTGAATGGCGAACGTGAATTTCCTCAAATGTTCAGGAACAGGCGAACCGGGTGAACCGCCATAGACTTCAATAGGCAGGCGAATTTTAAAACCCACAGGGACTCTTTCTAGCCACAGTAGTGATGGAAAAGTTGTTTCAAGGGGACTAACACCTGGACTGTGGCATGCCGGAGGGGGATCCATGGCAAAACTCCCATGGAAAATTACATAGTTGACGCAGAGTTGGGTTTTAATCCATAAAAGGCATAAATCACCTAACAATCCTAAAAAATTTTGAACAGCATGGTTTAAAACATCCAGTGTGTGTATACAATCAGGTATGATGTTGTATCGATCAGGTAGTGTAAGGGTTACGCCCGCTTCACAGACATTGACAGACCAAACTCCCCTTTTAATGCACCGCAAACAACTGCAAACAGTCCATTTGCACAACCGCAAACTCCCCATTTGCACAAGGTTGGATACCAAGCTAGCCATGTCCCGGTGATGGCATTGAAGGTTTCTTCCTCCACCCAGCCATGTAAAACACCAAGGGTCCACGAAAGGTGAATTAAATTGATTTTTCGAACGGGGAGATGGTTAAAAAAACGCTGGCTCCCTCCCCTTTGTTTTAATCCACGGACACTGCGTCTGCGCCGTGCAATTTACTGACACACCCGATATGAGTGGTATTTTCTGTAGTACTGTTCTCATCAGTTTAATCCCTGTTACGTCCCCTATCAGGACGTGTATTAAATGGATTTTAGACAACCGCAAACAGTTGTTAAAAGTTGACAAACTCCTTGCAGAGATGTGATTTATCTGTGTGCGTCCTTCTTGTTACTTCCAATTTGGGGCACTGCGAGTGTGCCGTGCAATGTATCCTGCTACATGGTATGAGTGGTGTGTTAACTAGTACTATTCTTATCAGTTTAATCCCTGTTACGTCCCCAATATGGGGTCCATTTATTGAATTGATTTTTCGAACGGGGAGATGGTTAAAAAAACGCTGGCTCCCTCCCCTTTGTTTTTATCCACGGTCACTGCGTCTGCGCCGTGCAATTTACTGTCACACCCGATATGAGTGGTGTCTTAACTAGTACTATTTGTATCAGTTTAATCCCTCTTACGTCCCATATCAGGGATTGCCTTTTGTGAAAAAAAATGTAGGCCAGGTACCTTCGACTGCCTTCACAGTGACAGACCAAACTCTCATACACCAAACTGAATTGATTTTAGGAACCGGGAGATGGAAAAAGCAGCTTGGTCGTTCCTCTTACTCTCAAATTGGGGCACTGCGCGTGCACAAAGCAATGTCCCGTGACACCCTATATGAGTGGTGTCTTAACTAGTACTATTCCTATCAGTTTAATCCCTGTTACGTACCCTATCCGAGGATGTGTGTAGAAATGATTATCCATTGTCGAATTAGCAAACCATTACGACATCATGAAATAATTTAGTTCTGAGCTCTGTACTTGCTTTGTATTGGAATTGATGGGGATTTTTTTAATTGTCTGCATTATTCCTAATAAACTATAAAGAGACTTTATTATGATTTTTTATTTTATGTATTGAAAACCCATACAACTTTTAAAAAAAAGGTAAATTAATGCTTTTTCTATGAAATATTATCCAGCTGATCGCTTTTGGTCTGACCATAATGAAGCAACGGCCTTATCATCTGGGGTGTGGCAACATTGCCAACACACTCATAGAGGTGATGATTGCTTCATTGTAATAACTCAAGCCCTTTCACCACAACAAGGTAACGATCACGAAGGGGAATTGACACTTGTATGTACCTTTTTTTTTTTTGTTTTGTTTTTGCAGCCACAGTGCTGCACCATAGGACAGAAAAATTAGGCATGTACACATGCCTGAAAAACAATGGCATTGTTGCAGCCACTGTTGTAGCAGCGGCAGGAAAAATTGATGTTTTCCAGGCAGAAAAGTGACTAAAACATTGCGGCTTGAACCCTAGTTGGTGGCGGAGAATTCACGAAAGTCATCCGTTATGCAGACATTAAATACAGCCGCTTGGGGACCATTTTGAGGCCAAAGCATGTCATCAGGCCTTTTGTTAGTCAAACGTATCCCCCACTGTCAGTCCCTTCGGGATCCATGCATCATTTATCTTTATGAAGGTGAGGTAATCAACACTTTTTTGACCGAAGCGACTTCTCTTGTCAGTGACAATGCCTCCTGCTGCACTGAAGGTCCTTTCTGACAGGACGTTCCAAAAACCAAAAGGTTTCCCAGATGCCTTCACCTCAAAAGGACTCTGTGGAAATCGAAATACATATGTGCAGATAGTGAAGTACCATTGAGACCATTCACCTGCTGGTTGTATCAGTCTACTTACTAGACTTCAGCGATTTTCATGCAATGATTAGTCTCATTCGTAGATTTTCAAAATAATCGACGTTTATATTTTCGATATAGACTTCAGCGATTTGCATGCAGTGATTAGTCTCATTGGTAGATTTTCAAAATAATCGACGTTTATATTTTCGATGCTGAAAGACAATAGAAACTCCGCTGGTGCAGCAATCCTTTAAAATCAAATTCCCACTGTTTATTTTATACTCACAGAAACATCGATATAAAAAGTCCAAAATATGTCTCAAACAGTCTGCCCGACCCGGGTTTCACTCGGAGAGCTTCATCAGGGGCGTCTACTCTCCCTCCCCCTCCCTCTTAAATCAATTCCCCGGTCATTTTAACCCTTACATATCAGCATCCCACATGAACCATATTAAGACAAGCTGAAAGACTCACTCCATTCTATTAAAAATAAATTATATCTAAAAACATATATAGATCTTCCTGTACTCCAGTACTCAAATCCCATTCGATATTTTCAACGTAGTAACAAGTAAAGCCAAATCTCATTCGCACCATGCGGTTTTTTCTAGATATATACCGCAAATCGCACTACGTTCTAATAAACTAAAAACGCTATCAGAAAACTCATATGTCATTGGTAGGGTCCCATTCATAATCTTCCACATGGTGCTCCATAGGTCTCATTCACACCTTGCGATTTTTTTGGGTTATACATTACAGATTTTATTCTGCCTTCTATAGACTCGATCGTATGTCAAAATCGCCATTCAATCCTTTGGGCTGTAAAGTACCCATTTCATAGATCCAGCGGGCTTCACATAAATCTATTTTTGCCATATAATCACCACCTCTCCAGTTTTTACAGACTAGCTCCAATCCCATAAATTTCAGACCATGGGGATTTTTTTGGTGTTTCAACTTAAAATGTCTGGACACCCCGTGCGTATCCAGAGCTTTTGTGATGTTGTTCACATGTTCATTTAATCGCGTTTTTAATCTTGCGGGTAGTTCTGCCCACATACTGGAGGCCACAGGGGCACTCCAGCATGTAGACAGCTCCAATGCTTTCGCAGGACAGATTTCCCCTTATTTTGAAGTCTGTATTTTTGGAATTTGAATGCACCAATTCTGTTTTACTCCTCCTCTCCTTTGAATCTCTCAGTTTACAGGCCACACAAAACCGCACCAATTAAAATGGTTCTGCGTCTTCTTCTTACTTTCTTCTGGAATTGCGCTGTGTACAATTTTGCTTTTTATATTAGGGGCTTTTCTAAAAACAACCATGGGTTTTGCTGGAATTTTTCTCCAATAATTGGGTCACTTTTTAAAATAGCCCAATTCTTCTTGATTATACTCTTAATTTGTCCTGCTTGAGTGCTGAATCCAGTCATGAATGTAAATCTATAATCTACAGCGGTTCCCTTTCTTTTCTCATTTCTATTTTTATTCCCTTCTCTCTTATTTTCTTTCTCTATATTTTTACTACAGATAGCCAACTCCTTATCACAATAACCTTTTTCAACAAACCTATCTTGTATTACGCGGCTTTGTTCTCTGAAAACCGCAATGTCTGTACAATTACGATGGATTCTTGCGATCTGCCCTTTTGGAATATTTTTTAACCAGGGATAGTAGTGACAGCTGTCAGTGCTTATATACCCGTTCACATCAGTCTCTTTGAAAAATGTTTTAGTTTTAAAAGTGCCATTTTCTACATAAATAGTAAGATCGAGAAAATCAACCACAGTTTGACTTGTACAACTAGTAAATTTCAGATTCCATTCATTGTCATTTATGTTTTCTATAAATTTTCGAAGACCCTCCTCTTCCCCCTCCCATACCAGCAGACAATCATCAATGTATCTTTTCCAGATATTTAATTTGCCTCTATCCCTAGTAATACCCAATACAGGATCAATAAAAACTTTTTCCCATGCCGTCATAAAAATATTTGCGAAGCTGGGGGCGAATTTCGCCCCCATCGCCGTCCCGACTTGCTGAACGTAGTATGTCCCCTTGAAGCAGAAATAGTTATGCTCCAAGCAAAAGTGCACACACTCCACTATGAAGTCTGCCTGCTCAGACTTCATAGTTACATCTCCATATAGAGCTTCCTTCACTGCACGTAATCCCAACTCTTTTGGTATTACAGTATAAAGGGAGGACACGTCCACAGTCGCAATACATATATTACTATTCCATTCACCCAAATGGCCCACAAGCTCGAGTACACTAGTCAAGTCTTTCAGATAAGAAGGAGCTGTGACAACATACTTCTGTAAAAACTTATCAACGTATTCTGTCACCCTACTGGTCAGGGAATTTATCCCCGAAACAATATGGCGCCCAGGAGGGTTAATCGGATCTTTGTGTATCTTGGGCAATTGATATATTACTGTAGTGATCGGATGTTTGATTTGTAAATATTCCAGCTCCCTCTTATCTAAAATCCCTCGATCATAGCCCCCTTTTAATAATTGATATAACCTTGTTTTATAGGTTTCCACTGGGTTACTTTTCAATTTTGCATACGTTGTGCAGTCTGCCAATTGTCGATTAATCTCGGCTTCATAATTTTCGACATTCATTAAACCCCCCCCCCCCCCTTATCGGCCGGTTTCACGACTATTTTCCGATTTCTCTCTAGGGATTTCAGCGCCGTTGTTTCTTTTTTATTTAAATTATGAGTTTTAGAGGCAATTTTCATTTTCTCAACATCATTCAACATCGCTGTTTTAAATGCTTCAATACATTCATTGTTGCTATTTTTGGGAAAAAAAGAAGACCTATTCCGTAGACCTGTGTGAATATAATCGTTCTCTACCTCCTGGTTCCGCACTTCTGCCGATTTTGTACCTAAAAAATACTTCGCAAGATTTTGTTTTTTTATGAACCTATGGATATCCAAAAAGGAGTCGAATTTATTTAGATTTTTTGATGGTGCAAAATTGAGGCCCTTCGAAAGGATTTTTTCTTCATTTTTATCTAATGTGTGGTTGCTTAAATTGAAGATCCCTGTTCTGCCTTCTTGTTTCTTTTCAAGTTTGGTTCTATGTTTTTTTCCTCCTCTTCTACCCCTAATAGTGGCCTTTTTTGTGGGGTGGCTATTCTCAAGTTTGGAATGCTCAACTCTGTCCTCTGCTTCAGTTCTGCCTTCTCCATTTGTATCCCCATTTCTTCCCTCTGTGGGACTATCTCCCCCCCTCCTCTTTGTATTCCCCTGGTCAGCTGATGGGGAAAATTTCTATGATCCTGAGATTGGAAAACTCCATTTCTGTGCAAAGGTTGCATATTTCCGTTATTCCTATCGAAACGTCTTGGTTGATATGTATTATAATTATTTCGACTATAGTGGTAATTTCTAAAATTCCCATTGTATGGTTCCCTTCTCTGATAGCAGTTATCTTGGTGGTAATGATTATACCAATTATTTCTCCCCATATATTCAGAATTATGAGTGGTCTGTTGCATTCTATTCCCATTAAAACCATTATATGTTCCATTGTATCTCCTCATATTTCCCTGAAAACCAGGTGTGTAATTGCCTAGGTTGCTGTTCCCATTATGCGGATTAATATGTCTCTCAGATATTATTTTGTACTCATTTCGATTTTCTATTGGTTTTAGTCCTTCCTTGTCCTCAGTGTTGGTGGGTTTACTTTCAACATACTCTTTTTTATTTTTCCATTTATAAACTCTATTGGTGGAATATTCCTCACATGTTTTCTTATATTGTTTCTGTTTTTTATTTTTTATTTCCTTCTCTAATTCTACCAGATTTTTCTGGCATTCGGGAGAAGAATATCGCGCGGTCTTAACTTCTACCTTCAATTGCATAGTGTGAACTGATCCCCACACGTACATAGGACCTGCAGCGAAGTCCTTTTTGTATCTTCCCGGTGACTATATCTTTGCTCCTTTCTGACAGGACACTTGAAGCAGGGCAGGCCAGAAGTTCTATCGCAAACTGGGATAGCTCAGGCCACAGGTCAAGTCTGCACACCCAGTAGTGAAGGGATTCATCGCTCCTCAGATTGTCGATATCTGCTGTTAAGGCGAGGTAGTCTGCTACCTGTCGGTCGAGTCGTTCTCTAAGGCTGGATCCCGAAGGGCTGTGGCGATGTGTAGGACTGAAAAAGCTCCGCATGTCCTCCATCAACAACACATCTGTAAATGGTCCAGTCCTTGCCGCCGTGGTAGGAGGAGGATTACATTCACCTCTTCCCCAGTTAGATTACCGTTGTGCTGTGACATCCCCCTTATAAGCTGTGTAAAGCATATTTTTTAGTTTGGTTTTGAACTGCTGCATCCTTTCCGACTTTCGGTAATTTGGTAACATTTCTGCCACTTTCTGCTTAGACCGGGGGTCTAGTAGCGTGGACACCCAGTACAGGTCATTCTCCTTCATCCTTTTTATACGAGGGTCCCTCAACAGACATGGCAGCATGAAAGACCCCATTTGCACAAGGTTGGATTCAGAGCTACTCATTTCCCGTTCCTCGTCCTCACTGATGTCATTGACGGTCTGTTCTTCCCCCCAGCCACGTACATCACCACGGGTTCCAGATAGGTGACAACAACGAGCACCCTGGGGTGCCTGCTGTGGTTGGTCTTCCCCCTCCTTAAAGCCACATTCCTCCTCTGATTCCTCTTCCTCATATTCATCTTCCAGCATTGCCTCAGGTCCGGCAAGCGATGATGACAAGGCTGTTTCTGGTGGTGATGGTGACCACAACTCTTCCTCTTCACGCTCATCTACAGCCTGATCCAGCACTCTTCGCAGGGCACGGTCCAAGAAGAAAACAAATGGGATGAGGTTGCTGATGGTGCCTTCGGTGCGACTGACTAGGTTTGTCACCTCCTCAAAAGGATGCATAAGCCTACAGGCATTGCGCATGAGTGTCCAGTAACGTGCAGAATAATTCCCAGCTCCGCAGAGGCTGTCCTAGCACCCCGGTCATACAAATATTCGTTGACGGCTTTTTCTTGTTGGAGCAGGCGGTCGAACATTAGGAGTGTTGAATTCCAACGTGTCGGGCTGTCGCAAATCAAGCGCCTCACTGGCATGTTGTTTCGCCGCTTAATATCGGAAGAGTGCTCCATGGCCGTATAGGAACGCCTGAAATGGCCACACACCTTCCTGGCCTGCTTGAGGACGTCCTGTAAGCCTGGGTACTTAGACAGAAAGCATTGTATGATGAGATTCATACGAAGCTCCGGTCAGACGAAGCTCCGGTCAGCGAAACCCGGGTCGGGCAATGATGATTTTATAATTGATGACATGCCTTTTAACTTCTGAAATCCTGTAAGTGCAATAAATAACCTTTATCAAAAAGGTGTTGCACGATGTGTATTTTCATTTCAGCCTAACTGGAGACAGGAGTTTTGTGTTCGGTGTCCAGGACGCTGGAAGTCTCACACCAGGAAAGGATCCAAAACGTGCGGATATTTTGAGAAGCGATTTTAAAAGCAGCGCGGTTCCAATTTTCTTTTGAACGTTTGATTTGGATGCTAGACCCACAGCATTAGAGGAGCCTGCAGCAGCGCAAGTACCTGTGTTAATTTCCTGATTGTCAGAAAAAGTATATCTAAATATGTGCTATGCACGGCACATGTGACAACTTGCCCAAATTCAATACAGCCAACAAATTTGTTCCATTGTCACACACCACTTTGCCGATCTCCAGTTGGTGCGGGGTCAGCTACTGATCCACCTGTGCGTTTAGGGCGGACAGGAGTGCTGGTTCTGTGTGGCTCTCTGCTTTCAGGCAAGTCAACCCCAAGATAGCGTGACACTGTCGTATCCGGGATGTGGAAGAGCCCCTGGGGAGCTGGGGGGATTCAGTTGATGTGCAGCCAGACGCCGCAGCAGAAGAGGACTCAGCCGAGGAGGATATTGAAGAGGATGGAGTAGGAGGAGTAGAGGAGGTGGCAGTAGGCCTGCCTGCAAGTCGTGGCGGTGTCACCAACTCCGCTGTGGAGCCACGCATTCCATGCTTGTCAGCCGTCAGCAGGTTGACCCAATGCGCAGTGTACGTGATATACCTGCCCTGACCGTGCTTGCAGACCAGGTATCAGTGGTCAGTTGGACCCTTGCCCCAACACTGTGTGCCAGAGATGCCATGACTTCCTTTTCAATAACCAAGTAGAGGTTTGGGATTGCCTTTTTTGAAAAAAAATTTCGTCCTGGTACCTTCCACTGTGGTGTCCCAATAGCGACAAATTTTTTGAAGGCCTCAGATTCTAGCAGCTGGTATGGTAAAAGCTGGCGGGCTAAGAGTTCCATCAAGCCAGCTGTCAGACGCCGGGCAAGGGGGTGACTCTGTGACATTGGCTTCTTACGCTCAAACATTTCCTTGACAGACACCTGACTGTGGGCAGATGAGCAGGAACTGCTGAAGGTGACAGGCGGAGTGGCGGGTGGTTGAGAGGGGGCAGGGAGGACAGCAGTGGTTGAGGTGGCTGAAGATGCTGGACCAGGAGGAGCATGGTGGCTTTGAGTTTGTGTGCTGCTTGTACTCATGTGTTGATCCCATAGGCGTTTGTGATGTGAGATCATGTGCCTTCGCAAAGCAGTTGTACCTAGGTGATTGTTGGAATTCCCACGACTCAGTTTCTTTTGGCACAGGTTGCAAATGGCATCTCTGTTATCAGAGGCAGAGACACAAAAAAAATGCCACACTGCTGAGCTTTGCAATGACGGCATTCTGGTGGTGGCAACAGCATGCGTTGATTGGCGTGCTGTCTGGCTAACCCCGGGTACCGATACATGCTGTCTGACTGTGCCACTAGCTCCTTGCGACGACCTCCCCTGCTTCCAACTCGTCTCCCCCTCCTCTCTGTCTCCCCATCTGAACTTTCCCCCTGTTCTTCTTCTCTTCGAGCGGGCACCCATGTGACATCCACGGACACATTGTCATCATCAACCGCTTCACTTCTATCTGACAATTCAGCAAAGGAAGCAGCAGCGGGTACAACATCATCATCATCACACCATACGTCCATGTGTGTAATACTGCCTGACTGAGACATATCTCTTTTATCTACATCCTCTGGCAATAAAGGTTGTGCATCACTCATTTCTTCCAACTGATGTGTAAATAAATCTTCTGACAGATCAAATGAAGTGGCTGTGGTGCTGGTGTTGGTGGTGGTGGCGAGCGGGCGAGTGGTAACTTGAGAGGTGCCCGAAACTGAGCTGGAGGAGGATGGTGAGTCAAGGTTCCGAGCGGAAGCTGTATTAGATTGGGTGTCCTGTGTAAGCCAGTCAACTATGTCCTCAGAATTTTTCGAGCTCAGGGTATGTGGCCTCTGAACACTGGGCATTATTCTAGGGCCAAAGGAAATCACAGCACCATGACAGCCCCTGCGGGGTGGCCTGCCTCTGCCTGTCATTATTTTTTTTTTATTAGTGGTACTATGCGTGCAAGGTACTGTGCCACCCGGTATGAGTGGTGGGCACTGGCAGTGGGCACACTACAGTCAGTGGAAGTCGGCCTGACACACACTGACAGGCAACTAACCTTAGATTAAATTATTTATCGGCAAGCTATTGTGCCACCCGGTATGAGTGGAGGGCACTGGCAGTGGGCACACTACAGTCACTGAAAGTCAGCCTGACACACACTGGCAGCAGGCAAGCAACTGAAATTAGACTAAAGTGTAAAAATTAAATGCCTTATTTATCGACAAGCTACTGTGCCACCCGGTATGAGTGGTGGTCACTGGCAGTGGGCACACTACAGTCAGTGGAAGTCGGCCTGACACACACTGGCAGGCAACTAACCTTAGATTAAAGGGTAAAAATTAAAAGCCTTATTTATCGGCAAGCTATTGTGCCACCCGGTATGAGTGGTGGGCACTGGCAGTGGGCACACTACAGTCAGTGGAAGTGGGTCTGACAAACACTGGCAGGCAACTAACCTTAGATAACCTTTGGATAGCAGCAGATGTTGTGTCATTATACCCTTCTATCCCACATGAAACAGCTGCTCTAGCTATAGAATATCACCTCCATAAATATAGCCGTCATTCCCATGAGTTCATTGACTATGTCTTGGAAGTGACGCAGTATCTACTGACACACAACTACTTTTCATTTGATTCGAAGTTCTTTGTGCAGGTGAGGGGAGTTTCTATGGGGGCAAAATTCTCTCCGTCCCTTGCCAACTTGGTTATGGCATATTGGGGGGAGAGATTTATATATAATGACAAAAATCCTTTTCATGGAGTTATATTCTGGTATGGCAGATATATCGATGATCTGCTCCTTATCTGGAAGAGAGGTGTGCCTGCCATACCAGACTTACTGTCATATTTCTACAATAACCCCTACAACCTCCGCTTCACCTGCCAAAGTAACCTGAATACTATTTGCTTTTTGGACTTGAAACTAACAGGAAATCTCCAGAGCATTTCTACGGAAACGTATAGAAAAACCACTGCTGGCAATACAATATTACGGGCTAACAGCCATTACCCCAAACATACTATAAAAAGTGTGCCAGTAGGGTAATTTATACGTGCCCGCAGAAATTGTAGCACATTAATTGCCTATGAACAAGAATGTAGGATTATAAGTTCTCGTCTGAAAGCCCGAGATTATCCACAGTGGATGCTAGACAGGGCTTATAGAATAGCATCTAGCAAAAATAGATATGATCTGCTCTTTAAAAATAAACACATTTTCCTAATGAAACAAAAAAAGAAAAAAATACTAAAGATCCCAGATTCCTATCATCCAGAAATGCAGATCACCTTCCCACTCTTGTTCTTGCATACAGTCGACAATTTAATGAAATTAGCTCAATTGTAAAAAATTGTATACCCATCTTATTTGAAAATGAGGTTCTCCATGATATTTTAAGAGAAGGGTGTCGAATTGTGTCTAGACAAGCTCCCGCCCTAACTACACGCTTGTCCCCTTCCCTCTACACCACAGAAAAACGTACTTCTAAAACCTGGATGTGCTACACAGGATTCACATGGTGCGGCAGTTCTATATGTAAAACCTGCAGCTATGTGATTCCTATTAAGGAGTTCCACAATGCAGACCATACAGAGACATTTACAATAAAAAATTACATTAACTGCAACAGCGAAGGTGTAGTGTACATCATCACATGTACCATCTGTGATATGATGTATGTAGGCAGCACATCTCGCAAGCTAAAAACCAGAGTGTTGGAACATCTTAATTATGTTACTAGCCCCTCAGCCCTCAACATTTCTAATGCAGCAAGACACTTTATTGCGGTTCACAACCGCAAGGTGCAATCTTTCAAAGTATTTGCAATAGAAAGGGTCAAAAAATCAATAAGAGGAGGAGACCACAGGAAACAAATCCTATTGCAGGAAGCATACTGGATTTTAAAACTCAATACCAGAGCACCCAATGGTTTAAACTTACGTAGGAAACTCATGTACTTGTATGTATAGATAACAGTACACACTATGCGATTTTTTCAGCCATGTTCCTGAAGTACTATTTGGTTTTATTTTAACACTGTTTATACTAAGTTTTAGTGTTGATTGCTGCAAGACAGACAGATATAGGAACGGTACCATATTTATTGTCTTGACACACAACCATGTATACATATATACTTTTTATTTCATTGTGTTAATTTTGTACTTGTAGTACGACCAGTGGGTGGGACACTCAGGTGCAGATGGTTACTAATCAGGCTGGGTTCCTCCCTGACCAGATGGGATGGGGGCAGCACCCAGCCAGTATAACCTGTATATGTATTCCTGTAGTTTGTCTCACCTACTGTTACGACTATGGACTTTACAGTCCGAAACGCGTCAATTTTACCGCTGTACAGTGTGTGTGTGTATACAAAGAAATTGCACCAGACAATCCACCAGTGCCGGACATCCTTCTTTTCTTAAAAATTAAATGCCTTATTTATCGGCAAGCTACTGTGCCACCCGGTATGAGTGGTGGGCACTGGCAGTGGGCACACTACAGTCAGTGGAAGTCGGCCTGACACAAACTGGCAGGCAACTAACCTTAGATTAAAGGATAAAAATGACATGCCTTTTTTTATTCAAAGTCATGTGCCACCCGGTATGAGTGGTGGGCACTGGCAGTGGGCACACTACAGTCAGTGGAAGTCAGCCTGACACACACTGGCAGGCAACTAACCTTAGATTAAAGGGTAATAATTAAATGTCTTTTTTATGCAAAGTCCTGTGCCACCTGGTATGAGTGGTGGGCACTGGCAGTGGGCACACTACAGTCAGTGGAAGTCGGCCTGACACACACTGGCAGGCAACTAACCTTAGATTAAAGGGTAAAAATTAAATGCCTTTTTTTCATGCAAAGTCAAGTGCCACACGGTATGAGTGGTGGGCACTGGCAGTGGGCACACTGCAGTCAGTGGAAGTCGGCCTGACACACACTGGCAGGCAAGTTACCTTTGATTAAAGGGTAAAAATTAAATGCCTTATTTATCAGCAAGCTACTGTGCCACCCGGTATGAGTGGTGGGCACTGGCAGTGGGCACACTACAGTCTGTGGAAGTCGGCCTGACACACACTGGCAGGCAACTAACCTTTGATTAAAGGGTAAAAATGAAATGCCTTTTTTAATGCAAAGTCCTGTGCCACCCGTTATGAGTGGTGGGCACTGGCAGTGGGCACACTACAGTCACTGGAAGTCGGCCTGACACACACTGGCAGGCAACTAACCTTAGATTAAAGGGTAAAAATGAAATGCCTTTTTTGATGCAAAGTCCTGTGCCACCCGGTATGAGTGGTGGGCACTGGCAGTGGGCACACTACAGTCAGTGGAAGTCGGCCTGACACACACTGGCAGGCAAGCTAACTTTAGATTAAATGGTAAAAATCTAAATGCCTTTTTTCATGCAAAGTCCTGTGCCACCCGGTATGAGTGGTGGGCACTGGCAGTGGGCACACTACAGTCAGTGGAAGTCGGCCTGACACACACTGGCAGGCAACTAACCTTAGATTAAAGGGTAAAAATGAAATGCCTTTTTTTTATGCAAAGTCCTGTGCCACACAGTATGAGTGGTGGGCACTGGCAGTGGGCACACTACAGTCTGTGGGCCTGCAGCTCCTCACACACGGGCAGGCCAGGCAACTGCAATATATATATGGAGAGAAAAAAATAAAAGCAGACTAATGTAGCAGCCCTAAAAAGGGCTTTTTGCGGTGCTGTGATGCTGTCCTTACAGCAGATGAGTCTGTGGACACAGAACACTGGCCTAGCTAACACTTTCCCTATGAATTCAGAATCATCAGCACAGCAGCAGCTGCAGTCTCCCTGCTCTCACTAACATGCAGCTTCAGACTGAATCTAAAATGGCTGCCCTTTTTATAGGAGGTGGTAAGGTGTGGGAGGGAGGCTGCTGATTGGCTGGAATGTGTCTGCTGACTGTGAGGTACAGGGTCAAAGTTTGCTCAATGATGATGTATAGGGGGCGGACCGAACATCGCATATGTTCGCCCGCGCGGCGAACGCGAACAAGCTATGTTCGACGGGAACTGTTCGCCGGCGGATAGTTCGGGACATCTCTACTGATTGGTTGCTATTGGCAACTAGGTCAGTTCTATTTTACACCAGTTTGATAAATCTCCCCCATAATTTTCTGAAAAACTTGTTATCTCTTTGCATTTATTTTTTATCTCCAGTCTCAGGAAACTTCTAACAGCTTGAAAAATGTAGCAAAACTGACCCAAGCCTGTATTTCGTGTGCAATACACGAAAATTACACTGCCGGTTTTCGCACTCAAAACAAAATCGGGTATTCTCGAATTCGTGAATATATTACGAATGTTCGCTCAAATATTAGAGAAATATCGCAAATTCGAATACTAGATCTGAAACATTCAACAGTGACAAATCTGCAAAAATAGAAGAAATCGGGTGAGGGACAAATACTTTTCATTAGAAAACGTGGTGTGGTGTTTAACAAGCAGGATATGCTCAACCCACATGCAGTTGTGCATGTATATAGGGGAGCACATCCTGCACTTGTAGTCCATTGCTAGGAGAAATCAACAGCAAAAAATGCAAACAATGGAAGATGCCAGCAACGGACTACAAGTACTACAATAACCATCCTACATACGATCACGATAATGTGGATGTGGAGAACAATCAAAAACATAACCATAGCAAAGGCAGGTGCACTCTGCGGCAATACTAAACCCTCACACTGATGTTAAAATTGAGAGGTTAGTTCGACACATCCTGCTAGGACAGGCATGTCCAAACTCCGGCCCTCCAGATGTCGCGAAACTACAACTCCCATCATTCCTGGACAACCTACAGCTATTAACCTACAGAAGAGCATGATGGGAGTTGTAGTTCTGCAACACCTGGAGGGCCAGAGTTTGGACATGCCTGTGCTAGGAGGACATGTCTTAAGCTCGGACACCACGCCAAGGTCTCTCAAATAGCTCCCGTAATGTCCAAAGGCCCCTGGTATCACCCATACAGCACAGGTAGGTTAAGTGGTAGGGTCTCGGGCTATTTGAGAGACCTTGGCATGGTGTCCGAGCTTAAGACATGTCCTCCAATCAGGATGTATCGAAGTGTGTGGGTTTAGTATTGCCGCAGAGTGCACCTGCCTTTGCTATGGTTATGTTTTGGACAAATACTTTTCCACAGCTCTGTAAGTGCTTGTAAAAATATCCTTACTTTTTTGTGCTCAAGAAAAAAACTTTTTATTTTTGGTAATTCCCAATTTGAGGATTATTGCATACTATATGAGCAATTTTTAGCAATAATCTTTTTAACAGGAAAGGCTTCCTTGGAGTAGTTAGTGGAAAAAAAGAGGGATAATCTAATCTGCATCATCTCTTTTCTCTCTAATTTCATCTCCTGCATTGTCTGAATTTGCCTTCTGGATGGATGGATTGATCAGTGAATTCACTGTTATAATTTATCTCCAGGAACCTATTTTTAATAATTTCTGATTGCATAACAAAATCTTCTACCTCCGTGAAATCTCACTTAATTGTTTCAGATTGGCCTTTGTGAAGATTTTGAATCCAAAGACGTTAATGTTAGTTAGTAAAAGCAATATGACTAAAACATACAGTATGTGGGTTTAAAATAGTAGCATTTGTTTATTTACTTTTCTCCTTCTCTATATGTTTCCCAATCCAAGAAGTTGATGTTTTTTTTTCTTTAATGTCATGGATACATTTTCAATTATATGAATTGTTATTTACATAATTCACAAATGCATTTTGGTTTACTATCCGATATTATTATGCAGTCATCTATTTAACAATGTTACAGTGCCAAAATACCTAAATCGGGTCTGGAGGTGAATATAGATTATTTTTATTGATGAGCAAAGTTAGGAAAAATTTGATTTGGCTGCTTCACTGAGCTTCACAGAGAAATTACATTAGTGACTAATTATTAGAGGGAAGAGGCCGCCATGACCATCTTGATTGAAGACATCGTGTGAAATCTTATATGATGTGATGACGTCATCACTAGTAATAAGTGAATTAAATTTGTGGACTTCGATCCAAATTTCAGGATAAATTAGATTTGCCGAAAAGCTGAATTTCCTCATGCTTCATGGTAGTGAATCGATTTAACCTGAAATAGTGTAAAAAAACAAAATAAATTATACTTTTCTGATCCATTTGCTCATGACGGGCCAACCCCCATCTAGCTTGCAGATCTCGTCCGAAATCATCTCAGGCCAATACTTTGAGGAATCCTTGTTTTGGAGCGCTGATTGAATGAGGATTTGCTTGTGATGTTCTATCCAGTGTCTGGTTTAAAATAGTCATGTGACTTTATACATAAAAATGCTAGGATTGTTATACTAGTAAAAACAAAATATTTCAATATGTATTGAAATAATATGTATTTAAATAAGTTACCATATTTTTCGCCCCATAAGACGCATTATTTTCCCCCTCAAAAGTGAAGGAAAAACGCCCCCTGCTTCTTAAGGGACGAATACTAATGAAGCTCTTCTATATTGGAAGCGCTTCATGGTCCCCGGAGCTCCGCTGTAATGTCTGCGCACGTGTGAGGTTGCGATGTGACCTCACACTGTGTGCGCCCATACAGCAGACAGAAGAGGTGGAAGACCAAGTGCGGGAGGTGAGGAGCAGCGGCGCGGCGGCCGGAGCAGGAAAGGCGAGTGTTTTTTTAATTTTATTTAACATGAGGCTGATGGGCTACTGAGGCTAAAGAGACACTACTGGGGGCATATATGGGGCTACTGGGGGCTGAAGAGACTACTGGGGGCATATATGGGGCTAGTAGGGCCATATATCAGACCACTGGGGCCATATATCAGGCTACTGGGGGCTGAAGAGAGACTACTGGGGGCATATATGAGGCAACTGGGGGCTGAAGAGAGACATGGAGCTCTTATCTGAGGCCTGATTGGGGGTCATTTACATTGGGGTCTAAGCTAAGGTCTGAATGGGGGTCTGATCTGAGGTCTTAATGTGGTTTTATTAACACTGAGGGTCTGATTGGTGGATTGACCTGAGGTGTCATGAAAAATATTTTTTTCTTATTGTCCCCCTCTAAATCTTAGGTGTGTCTTATGGGCCAGAGCATCTTATGGGGTTAAAAATATGGTAAATAAAAATATATATATATTTGGGATAGTGTAATATTTTTATTTTTGTAATTATACTATGATTTGATGTGATATTAAAGGAGAATTAAGAAATTGCATTTATGGTAATTTGTGGCGACATAAAAGTTTTCATGTATTTATGCATATAGTTTGAAGTAAATAATTTTATATTAAAGTGTATTTTGAGATGTTTTATAGCTAAATATATTTTAGCTATTTGAATGAGTGGTGGATGAAAATTGATTATGTCATAGAAAAAGTCATTTGAGGACAAATCCCTCAGTCAGGCTAGAGAGTTCACCCCTCAAATTTTTGTAAATGCTAGTGTATGGTAGAGATATGGTGGGGGTGTGTATTTTACCCGGTGGTTCAGTTTAGTTGAGGGAGATTACTGAAATCCAGAAATAATTCTGCTTAAGCAGGGCATAGCCTGCTGGGGATTGTTTTGTTTAAAGTTGTATGGGCTGGAGACAGGTTGGTAATAAGAGTCTCTCAGTCCACACCGCTAGTCCACTACATATATTACCTTTAGCTGAGGAGATCACAGGTGAGGTCTGTGTATGATTGGGGAGAGGAAGTGACCCTACAGAGAGAGTTGGAACCAGAGACTCTGTTTGTAAACTGCATTTTTTTAGGAGAGCTAGGGAGAAGACCTCTGTATTATCTAGAGCCCAGACAGGCAGGTGTTTATATTGGTGTATGTTTATGTTTGTGATGGTGCTGATGTGCCAGAGTAAAACACCATTTGAACTTGAACCCCGTTGTCAGAGGAGAAATCTGTGATTGTGGCCCCTCTGTGAGAGAGCGATCCCTTACAATACTTTATTATGTATTTTAATGGGACAAGACTGAAGATATAACACTTGGATACAATATAAAGTAGTCCGTGCACAGCTTGTATAACAGTGTAAATTTGGGTGCGCCCTCAAAATAACTTAACACATAGCCATTAATGTCTAAACCGCTGGCAACAAAAGTGAGTACAACCCTAAGTGAAATTGACCAAATTGTGCTCAAAGGTTCAATATTTTGTGTGGCCAACATTATATTCCAGCACTACTTTAACTCTCTTGGGCAAGGAGTTCACTAAAGCTTCACATGTTGGCACTGGAATCCTCTTGCACTCCTCCATGACGACATCACAGAGCTGGTGGATGTCAGAGACCTTGCAACTCCTCCATCGTCCATTTGAGGATGCCCCACAGATGTGGGGTTTAGGTCTGGAGACATGCTTCACCAGTCCAGCACCTTTAGTTTCAATTTCTTTAGCAAGGTAGTGGTCGTCTTGGAGGTGTGTTTGGGGTTGTTATCATGTTGGAATACTACCCAGTTTCCAAAGGAAGGGATCATGCTCTGCTTCAGTATGTAACATAGTAACATAGTTTATAAGGCCGAAAAAAGACATCTGTCCATCCAGTTCAGCCTGTTATTGTGCACGTTGATCCAGAGGAAGGTAAAAAAAAAGCTGTGAGGTAGAAGACAATTTTCCCCATTTAAGGGAAAAAAAGATTCCTTCCCGAATCAGGCAATCAGAATAACTCCCTGGATCAACGGCTCATCTCTAGTAGCTATAGCCTGTAATATTATTACACTCCAGAAATACATCCAGGCCCCTCCTGAACTCTTTTAGTGAACTCACCATCACCACCTCCTCAGGCAGAGAGTCCCATAGTCTCACTGCTCTTACCATAAAGAATCTTGTTATATGTTTGTGTACAAACCTTCTTTCCTCCAGACGCATAGGATGTCCCCTCGTCACAGTCACAGTCCTGGGGATAAATAGATGATGGGAAAGATCTCTGTACTGACCCCTGATATATTTATACATAGTTATTAGATCTCCCCTCAGTTGTCTTTTTTCTAAAGTGAATAACCCTAATTCTGATAATCTTTCAGGGTGCTGTAGTCCATCCACTCCAGTTATTACTTTAGTTGCCCTCCTCTGAACCCTCTGAAGATCTGCTATGTCTGTCTTGTTTACAGGAGCCCAAAACTGTACACAGTACTCCATGTGTGGTCTGACTAGTGATTTGTAAAGTGGAAGGACTATGTTCTCATCACGGGACACTATGCCCATTTTGATGCAACCCATTTTCTTATTGACCTTGGCAGCAGCTGCCTGACACTGGTTTATACAGCTTAGAATGCTGTTCACTAAAATTCCTAGGTCCTTTTCCATGTCAGTGTTACCCAGTGTTTTACCATTTAGTATGTACGGATCACCTGCATTATTCCTTGCCATGTGCATAACCTTACATTTGTCAGTGTTAAATAGTTTTGGGCGCGAATATTTGAATGGTGAGTTTTAATCACGAATATTGCAACTTCGAGAATTCACAAATATTTAAAATATAGTGATATATATTCGTATTTTCCAATATTCTACTTTTTTTTCCATCAATAACCTCCCTTTTTGCTTGTGGACCAATGAGAAGACTGCAATGTCTTTGCGTGAGCTTGGAAACATCCCTAGCAACCAATATGAAAGTTGCCCACCCCTTAAGTATATGAGAATCTCCCCACTGCCCTTTTCTACAGTTTATTACAGTTCTGAGAGGGACCGCATTGTCATTGCTTTGCTCTCTGCTTTCCTGTGTCACATTACATTAGATAGTTAGTTAGCTTATATATATAATACAGATAGTTAGTGGGAGATAGTCAGTGTAGGTTAGATGGTGATATAGTGTAGTTGTGCAGGGTAGTTAGGTAGTGGTTTTGCTGTCTACACATACATGCTACATACATAGTGATGTGATGTCACAAGTTCACAACAATACTTAGTGCACCAATCACTAATATGTAGTCAGACCTGCTAAGATGTGAAGTTACATGTATTGTGCAAAAATATGTGCCTCATTAATTTCCCATTTTCACAATCACAAATATATCGGAGCACTCTATCTGCATATAAAGCTATTGTAATGTTCTGCCATGCCAACCATTTTATCCAACCTCAGGAAACTTCTAGCAGCTTGAAAATCGAAGAATTCACGAATATATGATGAATACACTACCAAATATTCACAAAATATTGCCAATTCGAATATTGCCCCTGCCGCTCATCACTAGTGTTAAACCTCATCTGCCACTTCTCTGCCAAAGCCTCTAATCTATCCAGATCTATCTGTAGCAGTATACTGTCCTGTGTTAATTACTTTACACGGTTTAGTGTCATCTGCAAAAATTGTAATTTTACTGTGCAAGCCTTCTACAAGATCATTAATAAATATATTGAAGAGAATAGGGCCCAATACTGACCCCTGAGGTACTCCACTAGTGAGAGTAACCTAATCTGAGTGTGTACCGTTAATAACCACCCTCTGTGTTCTATCACTGGGCCAGTTACTTACCCACATTCAGACATTTTCTCCCAGTCCAAGCATTCTCATTTTATATACTAACCTTTTATGTATTACAGTGTTAAATGCTTTGGAGAAGTCCAGATATACGACATCCATTCATTCGTCGCTGTCAAGTCTAGAACTTACCTCCTCATAGAAACTGATTAAATTTGTTTGACATGGAATTCTGATGCGTGGTGGCATGACGTAAGCAGCGTGCGGTGCCGCGCCTCCCCCCCATCCTCCTCCTTCCCATAACACAGGCAGCGAGCTGTGTTCCGTTACCTGGCGTGCTGTGCCTCTGTTACCCGGCGCGCGTATGTCTGGCTCAGGCTGCGGCAGAGGGAACAAGAGGTCGCGCGGGGATTCGGCCTAGGCCGAAGCTAAGCCATGCAGTGGTAGAGTCCTGCAAGTTCGGGTGGACGTGGACTTAGAAAACTCTGGTATTAACAGGAGGTGGAAGGCCACTGCAACAGCTATGATACGGTCGACCGGTGACTGCTGACTATCATTCCACCATGACGACCGGGCTAACAAACAGCACTACCCTGCAGTGACCTGCAGTGACTGCCTCCCGGGACCCGATTGTCTGACGGACTCCTGATGCCTTATGAAACATTAAGTGTTTCAGATCACACTCCAATACTACTACAAATGCATGAGAATAATGGAAGGAATAGTAATAGTTTATTTAGAGTTAATGCACACTGGTTTAATGTTCTCCAAGACTTGGGGACGGTGGAAAAAACATATGTGAATTCTGGGAAATAAATATGAACTCAGCACATATAAATATAGTCTGGGACTCTTTAAAAGCGTATATTCGTGGTATAATGTTCTCCCACATTAAAAGATCCAAAAAGGAGTTCGGGGAAAGGGGCAGACTGCTGGAGGAGAAGGTTAGAAAGTTACAGCAGGAAAATCGATACCAGGAATTAGAAAAATCAATTCAGGATTATAAGAGTTTCCTTCAGGAAAAAGCACAGCAGAAACTCTTCTTCCAGGGTCAAAGAGACTTTGCGGAGGGAGGGAAGACTGGTCGCATTGTCGCTAGCATAATACAAAATCAGAAGAGTGGCACTAAAATATCAGCATAATTAAGCTCGCATCAGGGGTAGTGACATCGGATAAAGAGACAATTGCGCAGGAATTTATGGCTCACTATGCAAAACTGTACAGCTCGGAAGGGAGGGAATGGGAGATAAGATTCCAGAGCTATTTAGGAACAATTACCCTTCCAACTCTTAGTGATGAAGATAGAAATGGGTTAGATCAACCCATTGACTTGTCGGAACTCCAGGCTGCGCTTAAATCCATCAATGGTAACACTTCCCCTGGATCTCACGGCCTCCCCTTCGAGCTGTACAGAAGGTTTGGTGGAGTGCTGCTACCGTACCTCTTGCAAGTGTTAAACTCGGCATTGAATGAAGGTGCATTGCCTCCTTCAATGTCTGAGGCCATTATCTCACTGATATTAAAAAAGGACAAGGACGACAAGGATATTAATGCATATCGCCCAATTTCACTGCTTAATGCAGACTATAAAATCTTCGCCAAAGTTCTGTCAAATAGATTAAAAGAGTGATAGAAAAATCGTGCATATAGATCAGACAGGATTTATACCAAATAGATCAGCGCAAATGAGTATACGTAGAACGCTAATGGGCATACAGGTGGGAGAGGGGGACGACTGTTCCATTCTTTCCCTGGATGCTTCACGAGCTTTTGATAGGGTGGAATGGGAGTTCTTGTGGCAAACTATGGAAAGAATGAAAATTGGAGAGCAATTTATTAAGTGGCCCAAATTATTGTATACAGACCCCAAAGCGAAAATATCTATTAATGGGTGTACAAGTAATGCAATTTTATTACACCGTGGGACGAGGCAGGGGTGCCCCCTCTCCCCCCTACTGTTTGCCCTTTTTTTTAGAACCATTAGCATGTACCATCAGAGAGAGTGAACAGATAATGGGGTTTGGGAGAGGAGGAACTAAGGATAAGATAAATTCATATGCCGATGATGTGCTATTGTTCCTCGGGATGGCTATAAAGTGCTTCCGCAGGTTATGTCTACGATTGAGGAATATGGTCAGTCTCTCGGGATATAAAATTAACTGGGAGAAAACTGTATTGTTACCTCTTAAGAGAGCCCCTAGAATTAGGGACTCACAGATCAAGATCGCATTGGTATCTGAAACAATACAATACCTCGGTGTAAAAATAAGCTCCCATACAGAGGACTATATCGAAAATAACATATCCCCATTGCTTGGGATGGTCAAAGCTAAAATACGGGTGTGGCAAAAGATGCCAATATCTCAAGTAAATAGAATAGCCTTGCTCAAGATGATTCTATTGCCTCAAATATTGTACAAAATGGCACCATGTATCAATTGGATAGGCGATATGTTTTTTAAGTGGTTAGAAAGTATATTTAACCACTTCAGCCCCCCCCCAGGCTTAAACACCCTTAATGACCAGGCCACTTTTTACAATTCTGCACTACACTACTTTCACCGTTTATTGCTGCGTCATACAACTTACCACCCAAATCAATTTTACCTCCTTTTCTTCTCACTAATAGAGCTTTCATTTGGTGGTATTTCATTGTTGCTGACATTTTTACTTTTTTTGCTATTAATCAAAAATTACCGAAATTTTTGCCAAAAAATTACATTTTTCACTTTCTGTTGTAATTTTTTTTTTAAAAACGACATTTCTATATAAATTTTTATGCAAAATTTATTGTTCTACATGTCTTTGATAAAAAAAAATCCAAAAAGTGTATATTTATTGGTTTGGGTAAAAGTTATAGCATTTACAAACTATGGTGCAAAAAAGTGAATTTCGGCATTTTGAAGCAGCTCTGACTTTCTGAGCACCTGTCATGTTTCTTCAGGTGCTAGAATGCCAGGATAGTATAAATACCCCCCAAATGACACCATTTTAGAAAGAAGACACCCCAAAGTATTCGCAGAGGGGCATGGTGAGTTCATGTATGATTTCATTTTTTTTCACAAGTTAGCGGAAAATTGCACTTTCTGAGGAAAAAAATAAAAATAATAAAGTTTCCATTTCTGCTAACTTCTGGCAAAAAAAAATAAAATCTCCCACGGACTCACTATGCCCCTCAGTGAATACCTTAGGGTGTCTACTTGCCGAAATAGCGTCATTTGTGGGTGTGTTTACTGTTCTGGCATTTTGGGCGGGGCTAAATTGTGAGCAGCCATGTAAAAGCTAAAGGTACTCATTGGAATTTGGGCCCCTTTGCGCACCCAGGCTGCAAAAAAGTGGCACTAATGTGGTATCGCCGTACTCAGGAGACGTAGGGCAATGTGTTTTTTGGTGTATTTTTACATATACACATGTTGGGTGAGAGAAATTTCTCTGTAAACTGACAACTTTGTATAAAAAAATTTAAAAAGTTGTCATTTACAGAGATATTTCTCACACCCAGCATGGGTATATGTAAAAATACACCACAAAACACATTACCCTACTTCTCCTGAGTACAGCGATACCACATGTGTGACACTTTTTTGCAGCCAAGATGCGCAAAGGGGCCCAAATTCCAATGATTACCTTTAATATTTCACAGGGCATTTTTACACATTTGGATTCCAGACTTCTTCTCACGCTTTAGGGGCCCTTAAAATGCCAGGGCAGTATTAATACCCCACAAGTGACCCCATTTTAGAAAGAAGACACCCCAAGGTATTCTGTGAGGGGTATGGTGATTTCATGTAAAATTTGATTTTTCGTCACAAGTTAGTGAAATATGAGACTTTGTAAAAAAACTAAGAAAAAAAAATATCAATTTCCGCTAACTTGTGCCAAAAAAAAAAATTCTGTGAACTCGCTATGCCCCTCACAGAATACCTTGGGGTATCTCCTTTCCAAAATGGGGTCAAATGTGGGGTATTTATACTGCCCTGGCATTTTAGGGGCCCTAAAGCGTGAGAATCCAAAATGTGTAAAAATGCCCTGTGAAATCCTAAAGGTACTCATTGGTTTTAGGGCCCCTTTGCGCATCTTGGCTGCAAAAACGTGCATACATGTTGTGCAATTGCAGACAAGAAAAGGCATTTTCTATATAGTTCTGGCAATGTGCGGATCCGCAAAATGCGGAAAGCACATTGCCGGTGTCCGTGTTTTGCGGATCCATGGATCCACAAAACACATACGGACGTCTGAATGAGCCTTACTGGGGGGTGATTAGTGACAGGGGGGTGACATGGGGTGATCAGGGGTTAATCGGGGGTTAATCAGGGGTTAATCAGTGACGGGGGTGGGGAGGGATGGGTGGGGGGGGGGTCTGTGTGGTGATTGGTGCACTTACAAAAGTTTCCTTTGGTGGTCCCAAGCAAAAGGGACCACTAAAGGAACGAACAGCAAGCATACCAGACGCTGTTAACAAAACAGCGTCTGATATGCCATTTTTTTAACTTCTACAGCCTGCCAGCGCACGATCAGCGCTGGCAGGCTGTAGTTTAACTTCTCCCCGATTCGATCCTGTGAACGCGCGCACGCGCGTGCACGCGTTCACAGTAAATCTCGCGTCTCGCGAGATAACGCGCCCGCGCGTCAAAGAGGAATGAACCGACCGCCCGCAGGACGCAATCCTGCGTTAGGCGGTCGGAAAGAGGTTAATGAGTTAGTATGGGGGGGAAAAAAATTAAGACTGAAACAGAAATGGCTATGGTTCACAATAGAGGAAGGGGGTTTCTCTCTCCCCTATGTTCAAGGGTACTATCTCGCGTCACAGCTTGGTTGGTGGTTGGGCATGGGGGAGGAGGAGACCCGATATTATTTAAGAGGTTACCAAGGGATTAAAAAGGATATTTTAGCCATACTTGAGTCAGGATATTTTGGGCAAAAAATAAAATGGAATAAAGTAGAATATGTAATGCACAGGGTCTGGTGTAAAATTAAGGAATGCATCGGGATAACAGGATCACTACAGTGTACACCGCTATGGCACAATTTAAATTTGACTGAGTTTAATAAAATGGATAATATAGAGTATTGGCACAGACTAGGGATTAATTGGGTGGCTCAAATCACACAGAATGGAGAGATAAGGAAGATAGAGGAAATAATTGGACCAAAAACGGGCTCTATGGATCAGTTTAGGTATGCACAACTAAAGCACGCTTACACAAAAACTAGTAACAGTCGCTGGAAATTAATTCACATGAATTTATAGACTACTGCAGGATGAATAGGTCTAAGAGTCTGAAGATTTCACGATTATATAAGAAATTATTAACCAGCATGGAATTTAAATTTAAATCTAGAGGTATTAAGAGCTGGGAAGAAGAGATAGGCCCAACGATTAAACTAGACTGGCAAGAAATATGTAGAAAAATCAAAGTAGCCTCAACAGCTAATAACTATATATTAATTCAATTTAAACTACTGCACCGGCTCTACTACTCACCGAAGGACATGACCAGATTTTATAAAGATAAGGAATATAACAGTAATAAATGTGGCCAGAAAATGGCAGATTTTTTACATATGATTTGGTCATGCCCAATTATACAGGAATTCTGGGGCAAGGTCCGAGAGGTATTAATAACTAGAACCAAAGCTACACCGAGGTGGGATATAGCCACATTTGCTATTTGCCAATCAGTGGCGTACATAGGGAAGTAAGGGCCCCATAGCAAGGATCAAACCAGCCCCCCCACACAGGACAGAAGGGTTTCTGCCAAGCCCCTTTTCAATGACCCTTGGGTCATTTTTCCACTGCCTCATTTGCTAAAAGTTGTTCCTTTAGAGGGTAGAGTCCTGACCAAGTTTTCACCTCCAGTAGAAGAGGACATAATCTTAACTGCAACTGGGCCCCCTCGTGCCCTGGGCCCCATAGCAGTCGCCTGGTCTGCCGCTATGGTAGTTACGCCCCTAGCGCCAATCCTGTGAAACATTCCCTGTCAGTATAGAGTCCTTCAATATCAGAAATAAGGGTCAGGATAGGACATTACTTAATTCTCTTAGGATACGGGGGTGTATGCCATCTGGTGCTGGCGATTTGTCTATTGTAATCTTTTTAAAACGTCGCTGTACTTCTTTCTTGATCAGACACGGCACTTTTAATGGGGAATTTACTTTTACATTCTGCATTTCATCTGACAGTTTATTTTCCTTAGTGAATACAGTGGAGAAAAAAATATTTAATAGCTTTGCTTTCTCCTCATCGCTCTCTGCAACTCCCCCCTCATTACTCTGTAGAGGGCCGACACCTTCAGATTTATACTTTTCACCATTTATATAATTGAAGAACATTTTAGGGTTAGTTTTGCTCTCTTTGGCAATTAATCTCCCGGTCTCTAGTTTGGCTGCTTTTATTTGTTTTTTAGATATTTAATTTTTTTTCCTTATAGTTTTTCAGTGCTTCCTCACTACCCTCCTGTTTAAGTGATTTAAATGCTTTATTTTTGTTATTTATTGCTTTCGTTATAGTTCTATTTATCCACATTGTTTTTTTCTTGTTCCTTAACCTTTTATTTTTGGACATTGTTGTTGTGAAAAAACTTGAGTTTTGAGTATTGATCCTTTCTTGTGAACTTCTGGTGGAAGGGCTGGGGTCACATGTATGATGTATGATGGAGATGTCACTGATGCTGGCAGTCACTGGCTGCAGCAGTATTGTCTCCACCAAGTGTCGCTGCTATAGTTAGTGATTGGGGTTACAGTGGCATAAACCACCCCCTGTTCACTAGAAATTTACTACAGGGGACTGAAGCACCAAGACGACACTGGTGGACTGTAGGAGCTAGAACTGAGTTGTGGAGAACAAACAAGTATGCTTCCTGGGGATGGGATCAGCCAGAAAGGCTTCCAAAGCTGGACAACCCCTTTAATCTGAAAATAGCATGTTATAGAGCAGGAGGAGCTGCTTTAGTCTGCTTCCAAACACATAGTAACCTAGACATATAGACATTAGTAAGTCCCTGTCAATGTCCCTACAGATGTCTCCAAAACAATGTGTCAGGCACAGATGAGTAGTATAAAACACGCCTTCCTACATTAAAAAATAACCTTTATTAGATATCATTATTTAATGATATCTAATAAAGGTTATTTTTTAATGTAGGAAGGCGTGTTCTGTTCTACTCAGTATATACTTCCTACCACTTAACTAACCGCAGTACGGTTTTTGTATAACAGGCACAGATGAACCCAATATACTGAGCAATCTACAATTGTCACCAGAGCAGTGTGCTAGCTATAAATTCTCCTTGAAGAATATCAGCCACAAATACCTCCAGAAAGGTGGTACAGCCACAGTTGCCTCTAAAACTACATCAGCTACAGATGCCAATTGAGCAGTTTGACATTCTGAGAAACTCCTAGAACGATATCAGCATTACATTAGATGCTACCAGAAAAATATTCCAATCACAGATGTCCCTAGAACTGTATCAGTCACAGATGCCACCAGGACAGCGTGCCAGCCACATATGCTCCTGGAGCACAATAACGCATAGATGATGTTAGAAAAGTATCAGTGACAGAACAGCCCTAAAACATTATTAGCCACTGTTGTATGTAGGCAATGCCTGCTAATAATGAATGCAGGTCATCAATAGGTTAGGCGGGAAACCATTTAAAAGTCTTTTACTATCATATTCTCATAAAACTTCTCTAAATGTTCTATTTTTAAGTCAAATGATTCACCGTCAACTTGTAGGGACATAAAATGTATTTTACCCTACTTTATTATTATTAAAAAATGTCACATCAAAGAACAGCATCATTAAAGTGTGGAAGTATGACATTATTACACCCCCCACCTCCCACTACCCATTTATTTTAGAATTCAGCATTTAGTTTAACGCTCTAACATCTCTAAGCATAGCCAGTTATTTTCAGCACTGCCTTCATTAAGGTTGCATATCAGTGTATTTTCTTTTATTCTTCTTTTGACAGTTCATTGAATAGGATTGCAGAATGTTATGGTATATTTTTAGTGTTGGTAGCATAGCTATCTTAAATTGCTTATATATATACACACACATATACACACACACACACCATCATGCACTATTGCAGAACAACAAAGAAAAGGTTATTTAAAGGTATATGTGACGAGACCAATCTCGCCACATTGCATTGGAGAAACCTGGTTGCTCGCCTGCTGCCTTTGGACTATGGCCCCCTGTTAAAAGACATCTTTTTTACCTGCAGAAAAGCTTCATTCGTGCTTTTCTGCCTGGGGTTCGGTAGTTTTGGTTGAATGTGTTATACCCCAGATAGGAATCCCATGGAGCCCATTCGTATGAAACTGACTGTAAAGACTTTGGCTCCATGGCGATTAAACTGTATTCGTGTGGTCTGAGCGCCATTCACTTAATAATGTGCGCTCAGACCTGAGCTATCTGGGGATATGTTAAATGTATAGTTTTAATGTAATGTGTCTTACCTGGTGTATTTTATCAGTAATGCTTGTTCTGTGTCCCCATGTGCATAATGGAGTCTTGTCTCTGAAATGTCTGTGTGTATTGTAAAGGGTGGGACATTGTGTATTGAATAGTGATGTCTGTCCTATTGTCCCCACATGTGTATTGGCAATTTCCCTTTGTCCTGAGAGATAATTGAATGACTCCTCAATTGTCTCAGGACAGAAAGACATTGTGTATTCGTCTGCCTGTGATGATTGCATTACCCATGTAGGGTGATGGTATCACAGGCAGAGGGAGAGATATGCTGGGGGTGTCTGTATTGTCCCAATGTGTGTGATTGGCTGCTGTATCCCGTGTCGCAGTCTTCCTTCTGGTCCCCTAGGGAGTGTCCACCAGGTGGGAGACCTGGATAAATACCAGGCAGGTAGCCGTTAATAAATGTGAGAATTCCTGTTTACCCTCAATACGGAGCCTCGTCTCGTTCTTGGGGGATTCACTGTATGCTGTTAGAGACTGATTGCCAGGAGTGTAAGCTGATTGTCTGCTTTTCCTGTTCGTCTGCTAGCAGCTATTTGGGAAGGTTCCAGTACGGGAGTTGGAGTGCTATTTTGTATCCAGTTCGGGAGTTTGGTGTTCTGCAGTAGCTGGGCCTATATCTCTGTAAAGGGGCCGATCGCCTAAGCGGTTTTTACCCCTTGTCTGCAGAAGCGGTCCGTTACAATTGGTGGCGAGCAGCGGGATCGTTCCTACAGCCAGAAGGACAGCTACAGGAGACACCATTTCCTTGGATTTACAAGTGGGGGCAACGCATGTCCCAGTACAGCGACCCTAAAAGCACCAGAATGGAACCAGCAGTGTCATACGAGGAGGAGGACCTGGATGGCCGGGATGCATTAAGGAAAGGCATCTGGTACCAGGCCCTGGACAATGTACAATACCAGCGGGGTGAGAGTCTCCCCAGTGAAGAGCAGCGGTGGCAGAAGCAAGTGGCCCTGCGGCTGCCCTTTCTGGGAGAGCAGCCCCTGGATGAATGGGTGAAGGAACTAGAGCACCGGGTATGGCAGGAGCTATGGCTGGAGGATGCCTACCAGGCGCTCTGGTGGTATATGGCACAGTATATACCCTGGACAGCCGAGCATGACAAGCCAGAGGGAGAGGAGTTTGATGGTTCTGGCTTGTTATGGGAGTCCTTTGCAGAGCCTGACTTCGGGAGTCCTGCGCAGAACAGACTTCAGGACATTTTCTACGAGAGGAGGCTAGGCATGACGGGGATGACCCCCATGAGGTAGAGCAAGACCTGGCTCACCTAGCAACCCTGGAGTGGGAACTGGAGCAGGACTACCGAGATCTCTTCCACTCCATTGGGAAGGCTCAGCAGGACAGCAAGGTGACAGATCCAGTTCCAGACCCATTCCGCTGGGAAGATATTATTGAAATTTACTGGGAGGAACCCCAGGCGGCAGGTGGAGATGGGACCGAGGTCTCTCCACCGGTATTGCAGGGAGTGGGAGCCTGAGCTCCATTCCCCAGCGGGAGATATTGCAGGGAATTGGGAGCCTGAGCTCCATTCCCCAGCGGGAGATATTACAGGAATTGGGAGCCTGAGCTCCATTCCCCAGCGGCAGGCTGAGCTACAGGGGGCAGAGGTAGTTGTTCCTGCCCCACAGCAGCAGCGTGATTTTTCGGGAATTGGGAGCCGGTCTCCATTCCCCAGTGGCAGTATTATTTGTTGGGAATTGGGAGCCCGGTCTCCAGTCCCCAGCGGCAGAGTAACCAGCAGGGAACAGAGAGCCCAGTCTCCTTTCTCCAGCAGCAGGACTCTGTATTGGGAGGAGAGACAGTCGGTCTCCCTCCACTGAGGAGGAAGGAATGTATGGGAGAGGAGCTTACTACCACCTCTCCCCAGCGGCGGATCACTAATGGGCAGGGAATAGAGAGCTCAGTCTCCTTTCCCCAGCAGCAGAGCTGTGTAACCAAAGGGGAGACAGTCGGTCTCCAGCAGCAGGACTGTATATCTAAAGGGGAGACAGTCGGTCTCCCCCTCCAACAACCAGGCTTCAACCAGGCTACCCTCCCAGTAGCGCTGGCAACAGGAGCAGAGTGACGCGGGTCTCTGCCCATGCAGCACCCCACCAAGTCAGCGTGCCCGTACCCAGCACAGCCGTGGTGAGGCACCTGGACATGGACAAGCTTCTCCTCTACCCAGTTGCAGTAACTATTTATTGTGGGTGGGCTGTGCTGTTGATTGTGTTTTGTGGGTGGGCTGCTGGACTAACAAGGGCACTGACCGGCAGGAGGTCAGATACCCTGTTAGTCTGTTTGGAAAAGGGGAGAGATGTGACGAGACCAATCTCGCCACATTGCATTGGAGAAACCTGGTTGCTCGCCTGCTGCCTTTGGACTATGGCCCCCTGTTAAAAGACATCTTTTTACCTGCAGAAAAGCTTCATTCGTGCTTTTCTGCCTGGGGTTCGGTAGTTTTGGTTGAATGTGTTATACCCCAGATAGGAATCCCATGGAGCCCATTCGTATGAAACTGACTGTAAAGACTTTGGCTCCATGGCGATTAAACTGTATTCGTGTGGTCTGAGCGCCATTCACTTAATAATGTGCGCTCAGACCTGAGCTATCTGGGGATATGTTAAATGTATAGTTTTAATGTAATGTGTCTTACCTGGTGTATTTTATCAGTAATGCTTGTTCTGTGTCCCCATGTGCATAATGGAGTCTTGTCTCTGAAATGTCTGTGTGTATTGTAAAGGGTGGGACATTGTGTATTGAATAGTGATGTCTGTCCTATTGTCCCCACATGTGTATTGGCAATTTCCCTTTGTCCTGAGAGATAATTGAATGACTCCTCAATTGTCTCCAGGACAGAAGACATTGTGTATTCGTCTGCCTGTGATGATTGCATTACCCATGTAGGGTGATGGTATCACAGGCAGAGGGGAGGGATATGCTGGGGGTGTCTGTATTGTCCCAATGTGTGTGATTGGCTGCTGTATCCCGTGTCGCAGTCTTCCTTCTGGTCCCCTAGGGAGTGTCCACCAGGTGGGAGACCTGCATAAATACCAGGCAGGTAGCCGTTAATAAATGTGAGAATTCCTGTTTACCCTCAATACGGAGCCTCGTCTCGTTCTTGGGGGGATTCACTGTATGCTGTTAGAGACTGATTGCCAGGAGTGTAAGCTGATTGTCTGCTTTTCCTGTTCGTCTGCTAGCAGCTATTTGGGAGGTTCCAGTACGGGAGTTGGAGTGCTATTTTGTATCCAGTTCGGGAGTTTGGTGTTCTGCAGTAGCTGGGCCTATATCTCTGTAAAGGGGGCCGATCGCCTAAACGGTTTTTACCCCTTGTCTGCAGAAGCGGTCCGTTACAGTATATGATAATTTTCCCTAAAAATTGTCAGAAAAGTACAGTGAACGAAACTCCGATTGAAATAAAATTTTCTAAAAGCAAGATACTCTACAAACAGACTGAAATGTAACCCTTTAGAACAAAAACTGTGGACATTTTTTAATAAAAACCAATTGAAAAATAATATTTAGTCCAAAATGAGTAAAATTCAAGCATAAAAACATTGCCCCTGAAGATGTTCATAGAAAAACAAAATGACATTTTAAAATGTTTGTCTCCTTCTTGGTGTTTTACTTCTCATAAAATCTAGCATATGATAACTTCCTCTTTCTCCTCCTTGGTTTTCCTTCACTCCCTTCCATATAGAGTTAAGCGGACACCTGAAAGAGTTCAGGTTTGATGGGTTCGGCCGAACTTCACAAAAAAGTTCAGGTTCGGACCCGAACTTGACCTGAACTTTACCCTCAACCTGAACCCATTGAAGTCAATGGGGACCCGAACTTTTGGGCACTAAAATTGCCCTAAAATTTAGTGGAAAGAGCTAGAGGGCTGCAAAAGGCAGCAAAATGTGCTTAAGAGCATGGCTAGTTCTCTGAAAACAAATGTGGATAGAAAAATAACTTAAAATAAAATAAATAAAAATTAAAAATTATTAACCTGCAACTCGGAGTAGGAGGTGGATGTGGAGTCGGAGGTTGAGGAGGTGGTGAATGTGGTGTTGCAGGTGGAAGCAGCGATGGAGGAGGAGAAGATGGAGGAAGTAGCCAGCTAACAATGTTTTTTTTTTTTTTTTTATTGGGGTAGCCCCTAAAGTAATGGGACAAATAAAAATAAGAAATCAAATAATAAGTGCACTTGAGTACAAGAATGTATGGTTGAGGCGGGTATAAATGTTTATTCTGCACAAGGTACAAACAAGTCTTGTGGGATCCAAGCCTGGTTCATTTTAATGAATGTGAGCTTGTCCAAGTTGACTGTGGACAGGCGGCTGCGTTTGTCTGTAATGACACCCGCTACCATGCTAAATACACGTTCATACAATACACTGGCTGCAGGGTAAGCCAGCACCTCCAAGGCATAAAGGGCAAGCTCAGGCCATGTGGACAATTTGGAGACCCAGAAGTTGAATTGGGCAGAACCATCAGTCAGTAAGTGTAGGCGTGTACACACATAATGTTGTTCAAATGCTGCCTCCTGCTAAGATGTTCCATCAGCTGGTGGTGCCGGTTGCTGTGGCGTGGTGACAAAGCTTTTCCACATGTCGGCCATGCTAACCCTGCCTTCTGAGGTGCTGGCCATAACCCAGCTGCGTTTGGCAACCTCTTCCTCCTCCTCCTCCGCCTCTGCCTTCGCCTTGTGCTTCCACTTGTCCCCTGGTGTCAGTTGGCAATGCCCTCAGGAGTGCATTTATCAGCGTGCACTTGTAGTCTCGCATCTTCCTATCACAATCCAGTGAGGGAATTAAGGACGGCACGTTGTCTTTGTAATGGGGATGCAGCAGGGTGGCAACCCAGTAGTCAGCACAAGTTAAAATGTAGGCAACTCTGCAGTCGTTGCGCAAGCACTGCAGCATGTAGTCGCCCATGTGTGCCAGGCTTCCCAGAGGTAAGGATAAGCTGTCCTCTGTAGGTGGTGTATCGCCTGTGTCCTCCGTATCCCCCCAGCCATGCTCCAGTGATGGCCATGAGCTGCGATGGGTGCCACCCTGCTGTAAACCTGGTTCCTCCTCCTGTACCTCATCCTTCTCCTCCTTGTCCTCCATAACTCTGCCCTGGTTGGCCACATGTGTACCTGGCCTCTGGTGGTTCAGGAACCCTCCCTCTGAACCACTTCTGAATGACTGGCCTGATACCCTGTGAAATATCCCCTCTTCCTCCTCCTCTTCCTCCTGTGCCACATCCTCTTCCATCATCACCCTAAGTGTTTTTTCAAGGAGACATAGAAGTGGTATTGTAACCCTAAGAACGGCGGCAAGGTACACAGGTCTCGTATGGAGGCCCACTGATTAGTGGTGAAATGGTGCTGATCCGCAGAGAAACTAACCCGTGCTTGCTGCAGCTGAAACCCCACTATCGCCTGCTGCTGCTCGCACAGTCTCTCCAGCATATGCAAGGTGGAGTTTCATCCGGTGTGCATGTATGAGGCGGTGAGCGGGAAGGCCAAAGTTACACTGCAGCGCAGACAGGCGAGCAGCAGCAGGGTGAGAACACCTAAAGTGCTCAGACGGACCGCACTTTCTGCAGCAGCTCTGACATGTCTGGATAGTTTTTAAGGAATTTATTCACCACTAAATTCAGCACATGCGCCAGGCAAGGGATTTGTGTCAGACCGGCTAGTCCCAGAGCTGCTATGAGATTTCGCCCATTATCGCACACCACCAGGCCGGGCTTGAGGCTCACTGGCAGCAACCACTCATCTGTCTGTTCTTCTATGCCCCTCCACAGCTCCTGTGCGGTGGGGGGTAGTCCTCAAATACATGAGTTTTAAAACCACCTGCTGACGGTTACCCTTGTTTGTGCTGAAGTTGGTGGTGAAGGTCTTTCGCTGACTGGATGAGGAGGTGGTAGAAGAGGAAAAGGAGGAAGCGGAGTAGGAGGCAACAGGAGGCAAAGAATAATGCCCTGGGATCCTCGGTGGTGGAAGGACATGCGCCAAACCATTATCCGCCTCTGGCCCTGCCGCCACTATATTTACCCAGTGTGCAGTTAGGGAGATATAGCGTCCCTGCCCATGCTAACTAGTCTATGTATCTGTGGTTATGTGGACCTTGCCACAGATGGCGTTGCGCAGTGCGCACTTGATTTTATCCTCCACTTGGATGTGCAGGGAAGGAACGGCTCGTCTGGGAAAGTAGTGGCGGCTGGGAACGACGTACTGTGGGACAGCCACCACCGTCAGCTGTTTAAAACAGTCCATCTCCACCAGACGGAATTACAGCATTAAAAAGAGCAGTCATTTTAAAATGCTGGCATTCAGTGCCAGGGATCAAGGGTGGGTAGGTGGGTATTTTCTCTTTCTCTCCAGTGTTTGGGAGATGGACAGCTGAACGCTTGCGTGTGGCATGGTGGAAATGCTTAGTGATAATGACTGTGGTGGTGTTGGTGGCATATCCTCTGTTTGCTGGGTGGCAGGTGCCACTGTGACTCCAGAGGTTGAGGAAGAGGCAGAGACCACAGCAGAAGAGGAAGCAGGAGGAGCCTAAGGCCTTATTTGGTTTTTAAGGTGTTTACTCCACTGCAGTTCATGCTTTGCATGTAGATGCCTGGTCATGCAGGTTGTGCTCAGGTTTAGAACGTTTATGCCTCACTTCAGGCTCTGATGGCACAATGTGCAAACCACTCGTCTCTCGTCGTCAGGACATTGTCTGAAGAACTGCCACGCCAATGAACTCTTTGGAGCTGGCTTTGGTGTGCTAGGTCCCTGGGTGCGATGGGCAGTGGCAGGCATACTGTCTCGGGGATGGCCGCTCCCTCTTTTGCTGTGCTGTTGCCTCTGTGCGGCCACCACCTCTTCTTCATAACTGCACACGTCAATAGCATGAACTTGAATCCAGTGGGGTCTAGGACCTCATCGTCCTCCACATCATCTTCCACCAATTATTGACCCCTGCCCTCCTCATCGGTCTGCAAACTGCAGAAAGCCGCAGCAGTTGGCACCTGTGTTTCGTCATCATCAGAGACGTGCTGTGGTGGTATTCCCATATGCTCATCCTGCAACATAAGTTGTTGGGCATTAGTGCATTCAATGTCTTCCACTTCTGGGGCAGGGCTATGTGGATGGCCCAAGGAAACCCTGCCAGCAGAGTCATCGAAAAGCACAAGAGTCTGCTGCATGACTTGGAGCTGAGGCTGCTTGTCTGCTTTGCAAGGGGGTGATGTAAATGACTGATGGGCATGGTCTGCAGGTGCCAACTCTGAGATTTCTGCAGAGGACTGGGTGGGAGACACTGAGAAGGAACTGGCGCCACTGTCAGCGGCATTCGGGCCTACCAAATAACGCTGCAGGTTCTGTCACCTACTCGCACCTGAGGAAGGTGTTTCACTTGGACCTGTAGCTGGCGCAAAATGGCCGCATCCTCTCCCAGCAACAGGAGCTCCACCAACACCACCAGGAACATGTCCACGTCCCTTATTTGATGTTTTCCTCATTATTTGCGTTCACCCACCAAACTAACAGATGTTTTATCTCAGGTGTCAATTTAACTGCCAAAAGTCAACAATTAAGTTTATTAACACTATGGCAGTGCCTGTGTCATAAACAGAATCAATTTCTTTAGGTCACACAACAGTGTAACAGAGCAATTCAATACAATTACTTCACTATCACCAAAAATGTGATTTTTCAAACCAACAATGTAACAGCAGAGGTTAATGGTTTAATTTGACTGTCAGAAATGCAGCGTACACCGCAAATGTGCTATCTACCACAAAACCGCCTATGTAAATGCGGAGTTCCACAGGTTACTTAAAATGACTGTAATACAGGGTAGGCCTCAAAACTGCTATGTAGCACAAAACCAGTGTTTATTACAACAAACTACAGAAATGCAGTATGTCACCCCAGAAATTTTAAAACAGTTTTTTCAGCATTGTATGCAAACGTGGCACAACAGTACGGGTTTTTAACCCAACTATAGAAATGCAGTATGTCAACCAAAAAAATATAAAACAGGTTTTTCAGCATTGTATGCAAACGTGCTTGTGTTACGACAGTACGGGTTTATTACAGTAACTACAGAAATGCACTATGTCACTGCAAAATTATAAAACAGGTTTTTCAGCGTTGTCTGCAAACGTGCTCTGTGGTACGATAGTACGGGTTTATTACAGCAACTACAGAAATGCACTATGTCACCGCAACATTTTTAAATAGGTTTTTCAGCGGTGTATGCAAACATGCTCGTGGTACGACAATACGGGTTTATTACAGCAACTACAGAAATGCAGTATGTCACAGCCAAATATAATAAAACAGGTTTTTCAGCGGTGTATGCAAACGTGCTCTGTGGTACGACAGTACAGGTTAATTACAGCAACTACAGAAATGCACTATCTCACAGCAAAATTTTAAAATAGGTTTTTCAGCGGTGTATGCAAAAGTGCTCTGTGCTACGACAGTACGGGTTTGTTCCCCCAACTACAGAAATGCTCTATGTCACCCCAAAATTATAAAATAGGTAATGTAGGCGGACTTGACCTGCCAGAAAAAAGGAATTTTTCCTCAACTGAGCTATCAAAAAATAATTAGACTGATGTCCCTGGCAGGCTGGCACACATGCAGGTCACATGCAGTTCCAAGGACACTGCAGTTGCTAAAATGGCCGCCGACCTCCACCTCAGTAACAGATGGATTACAAATTACTTTGCAGTATCACTGGGCTCAGGGCTGGGTACAAATATGAAGCATAACACCCTGTAGTTTGAAGAGTTAACACCACCAAGTTCAACAGATTTCTTCCCTAATGTCTCCCTGAGAGCACCAGCAGCACACTACACTATACTACACTAAGAGAAGCAGAGTGACGTGAGGCACTACGTGACTCCAGTTTAAATAGAGGCTTAGTCACATGCTGCACTTAGCCAATCACAGCCATGGCAATAGTAGGCATGGCTGTGATGGCTTCTTAGGACAAAGTAGTGAAACGCTTGTTGATTGGCTGCCCTGCAGCCTTTCAAAAAGCGGTGAGAAATCGCTGAACAACCAACTCGAACGCGAACTTTTACGAAAATGTTTGGGTTCGGACAACACCGTAAAGTTTGGTACGAACCCGAACTATACAGTTTGGGATCACTCAACTCTACTCCCATAGCATAGTCAGTACCAACTTAATATTTAGACACAGATTATGTACATATTAATACACACTGTTATGTGCAGTGGTATGTACATTTCCTGCACAGACCCTAGCATTGGCGGCGGCGCCTAATTTAAAAGGTTGTTCATGACTGGAAAAAAAGATTTACTTCTTCTTTCTATGAACAGCATCATACTGATGACAATCATATCACAATGATTCACAGGTGGTAAAAATATCCCCAGTAATGCAGTGGTAATTTTTCCTGCTACGAGCCACCTATCTGCTTATGTTTTATAATGCAATAGTTGTCTTAATCAATCATTCCAGAATACCCATTTTCATACCTCAGTATGATACTATAAATGATACATTTATGAGAAAAAGTATTTTACTATGTTAATTTTGAAAATGTCATAAACACAAGGGAATATGCAACGGACGTGACATTTCTAGAGAAGAGCTAATCGATGCTGACAAAGTGGAATTTGATACGAATTTCAGGATAAATTCGATTTGCACCAAATAACATGCAGGACCTGCAGTGTAGGACCCGTGGTATCCTATCTGGGGGCTACTGCTCCAAGCCCTTGACGAAGCTGCTTCGCGGCGAAAAATGTCAGGTGGAGGAGTGTTAGGCGCAGCATTTTAGGCAGGAATGAAGGGCTAATTCGGCCCATGAATGTGTGTGACCACCACTGTTTGTTAAGGGGCAGATATCTTAGGCCTGTGAGACACTTAACAGAGAGATAGCTCTCAGGAGCAGGAATTAAATGTAGTGTGCTAGTACTCAGCCGCAGTTCCTACACAACAGAACTGAGTAGTGCTCTTGGTCTGAATGTGAATCGAATTGAGTGCGATACTTACCAATTCTAGTGTCATAATTCAAAAGGCAATAGACACCATTAAGAGTGTGAATGAGAAATAAATTTCCACTCCAAACTGTACCACAGAGTGGCCAGCAGAGACTTAATAATAGTTGTATTAGCTCAAATAAAATTAATAACATTGCAAGCACTCTCAGCGAGATAACACTCAATGGTAGCAACCTAGGTTGCACCTAATTGTGCACCCATGAACTCCTAGTTTTGCACAGCAGTACCACACATGCAAACTACACCTGATCCTTAATGTAGCCTAGCTATCCTAAGGTTTATGACAGGTCCTGCGCACATGGAATAAACAAATGGTATATGTAGTGTGAGGTGGCACCAGTTGCTATTGAGGAACCGTCACCCCCTCCCCATTCCTGATAGTTTTAACCTATCCCTGTAGGTCTTGTGATTTGAGATTTGTAACAATAAAGCTATTTAGTTTAGGACCCCTACAGGGATCTTTGTCGGTCCACTGACCGAACTGAGTATTTGTGAAATTATCCTGAGGGCCCTAAAATTGGGCATATTCTGTTTCTCATCTTATGAGAGTGACATTACCAAGCCCACATCTAAAGTGTAAGTTGTGCATTTAAAAAATTTATCTGTGACATACAGTGTACTTTTTCCGTAGACGCTGCGAAAAGTGACATTACCTGTGGTACCTGTCCTGTATAACGTTTCCTCATCTCAAATAGCTTTTTTTTTGTGCATAAACTTCCAAATCCTACGCTACTGTATGTGTGACATACTTTCAAACATATACTACATTTAAAATGAAGAAGGTGAGCAGTAAGGGACGGGGCACGCAGAGGCCGTGGCCCTGGGCGCGTAGAAACTGTGCCAGAGCACAAGAAAAACAATCATACACGATACATAGCTTGTCCCAGTTTGCAGGGTGGTGCAGGACACCACTCTTGAAGTCAGACCAGTGCGACCAGGTGATCAGTTAGATTGCAGCAGATAATGTTTCCAGTCGGTTAAGCACCACCCTGTCTTCCACCAAGTCCAGTCTCAGTAGCCAACAGTCTGGTCAACACAATCCTCACCCTGATCCTCCTTCTTCCCACCATGGACAGTCTGGACAAACAAGTGATCCCACACTCAGATATTCCGAGGACCTCTTTTCATCGCCATTCCTTAATTTTGCCCTCTCGCCAAGCACGCTTGAAGAGGGACAGATCTTGCGCCCTGATTCCCAACCTCTTGAACATCCATCGTCACAAGAAGATAACGGTGGGGAACGGCAATTACTGTTTAATGACGTGGATGATGATGAGACACAGTTGCTAATAAGTCAACGTCAATTACTGTCTCAAGAGGTTGATGAAGAGGATGACATACAGTTGTCAATCACTGAGGTTGTGGTTAGGTCAACAAGTTGGGAGGATGAGCAGAGTGAGAAAGAGGAGGTGGTGGACGATGAAGTCACTAACCCAACCTGGGAAGGTGGAAAGCCGAGCGAGGAAAACAGTACAGAAGGGGAGGGATCTGCAGCACCGCAACAGGCTGGAAGAGGCAGTGGGTGGCAAAAGGGAGACGTCAGCCCACACCAAACAGGCCTGCAACCATTATAACGAGCACCCCCATGCGTAAATCTGCCTTGCCAAAAGGTTGGTGTATCCACAGCTATTTTGAGGAAAGGGCAGAAGACAAAAGAGTGGTAGTTTGAAACCTGTGCCATACCAAAATGAGCTGGAGTGTGAACTCTAGAAACCTCACCACCACCAGCATGATCCGCCACATGGCATCCAAGCACCCTAATAAGTGGGACGAACGCCTGGGTCCACAATGTGTCTGCGGGTCACGCCACTGTCTTTTCGTCCCCTATGTTACGTGCTGCTGGCCAATCCCCTTTTAAAGGCGCAGGCCCGGATGCCTCCCGCCCTGCACCTGGACCTTCGCAACCACCATCAGCGACCACATCCACTTCTCTGTCCCAGCACAGCGTCCAAATGTCCTTACCCCAATCATTTGAACGCAAATGCAAATGCCCAGCCACCCTCCCATAGGCCACAGCACTAAATGTGCAGCTTTCAAAATTACTGGCCCTGGAAATGTTGCCATTTAGGCTTGTGGACGCTGAGGCCTTCCACAGCCTGATGTCGGAGGCCCTCCCGCATTACGCAGTCTCCAGTCTGCTATATTTCCAGGACGGCACACTGGGTGAAAGTTTTGGAGGCTGGGAGAGAGTCATACCCTCGGATGGCACAGGTTCTACCGACGCCAAGGATTGTGGGCCCTACGTCAATCAGGGTCTCCGCCAGCACCTACGTTTGTGGCTCCAACCCCCACGTCTCCTCTTCCGCCTCCTCCTCCAGTTCCACCTCTGAATTATCCGCGTGCAGCACCAGTCAGCCATCAGTCGGTAGCTGGAAGCAGCGACAACAAGTCCTGCTGAAACTGATATGCTTAGGGGACAAACAGCATACAGCCACAGAGCTATGGCAAGGGATTTGAGACCAAACTGAGCTGTGGCTCTCGCCACTCAACCTACAACCAGGCGTGATTGTGTCTGATAATGGCCATAACTTGGTGGCGGCTTTAGAGCTTGGCAAGCTCACACACATCCCATGCCTAGCCCACGTCTCAAAACCTAACCCAATTTGCCTCAGCTACTGGTGAAGGTGTGCCGCGTGTACACATTTCCACAAGTCAAAAATAGCTTCAGCTGGTCTGTCAACGCTGCAGCAGAGCTTGAAATTGCCAGCTTGTGCGACAGGACCACGATCTGGAACTCAACATTTCACATGTTGGCCAGGCTTTGTGAGAAGCAGAGGCCAGTAGTGGAATACCAGATGCAACATGGTCGTCGCCTTTCCAGTCAGCTTCCTCTATTCACAAGTAAGGATTGGGCATGGATGTCTGACCTCTGTGAGGTTTTAAGAAACTTTGAGGAATCAACAAAGATGGTGAGCTGCGATAACGCTATTATCTGTGTAACCATCCCACTTCTGTGTTTACTCAAACGCTCACTGCTCACAATTAAGGACGACGCTTTGCATGTGGAAGAGGTGGAAATAGGGGAAGACATTTCACAGGGGGATAGCCAGACTAGCTTCAGTTCGTCTTCCCAGCACAAATTGGATGATGAAGAGCAGGAGGAACAGGAGACGTTCCCTCTGCTACAGAGGGTAGTACCCATGGAGGTTTAATTCCATCTGTTCAGCGTGGGTGGGCAGAAGAGGAGGAAGAGGATGAGGAGATTAAGAGTCATCATCCTGATGATGACAGCGAATTCTTGCCTGTTGGTATTCTGGCACACATCGCTGACTTCATGTTAGGCTGCCTTTTCCACGACCCACGCGTTATACGCATTTTAGACAACACGGATTACTGGTTGTTCACCCTTCTTGACCCCCACTACAAAGAGAACTTCTCATCTGTCATTCCTCTGGCGGAGAGGACGAGCAAAACAGTGCAATACCAGAAGCTCCAAAAATTTCCATCTGACAACGCTGGCGGCAAAGTCTGTAGTTCCTTGGGAAACCGAGGAGGGGAGACAAGGGGAACACACAGCAGTTCCAACAGAGGCAGGACAACACTCTCCAAAGCCTGGGACAGTTTCATGACACCCCGCCAGCATTCTCACCCTGATGCACGGCCCACTGTCACAAGGAGGGAAAAATTTTGGAAGATGGTGATAAAGTACATAGCAGAACTTGTCAGCATCCATAATGATCCCTCAGTGCCTTACAACTACTGAGTGTCCAATCTGGACACATGGCACGAATTGGCACTCAGTGTTTTGTCAGAGCGGGTATTTAGTGTTGTGTATCCGTCTGTCAACTGAAAATGATGACAGGTCGACTCTTATAAAAAAGAACAAGGCCTGGATTGCCCCTGACTAGAGTTGAACCCGGAACATTTACGTAAAGGTTGAGGTTTGGGTTCGGTGTTCGGCGATTTCTATGGCGCTTTTTGAGAGGCTGCAAAGCAGCTAATCAACAAGCGTCGTACTAGTTGCCCCAAGAGGCAATCACAGCCATGCCTACTATTGGGATGGCTGTGATTGGCCAAGTGCATCATGTGACCCAGCCTCTATTTAAGCTGGAGTCATGTAGGGCCGCCCGTCACTCTGCTCTGATTACTGTAGGGTTAGGATGCAGCCGCTGTGAGGGCGAGATTAGGCAGGGAAGACTCAGCACAACAAATTAATTAAGTGATCAATCTACAGCTGTGAATCATTCAACTTCTGTTGATTCAGTGCTTACTGGATTTTAGGCTGCCCAGAGTGTTTTTCTGTCAATTTTTTCTGGGGTGATCGGCGGCCATTTTATGATCTTTTGGTGCACCAGCACATGTTTTGAGTTGTGAAAAGCAAGTTCAACATACATTTTTGCAATAACCTACATCAGGGGTTGTGCTTATTTGTCACACCTTAAAACACAGGATAGAAATTTCTATATTTTATTGAGCGGTGAAATTCAATTCCCAAAATACCAATCCCCTAAATCTGGGGTTCCAGCTGTGGCTGGCCAAGTGTAATACTGTCCGTAAAAGGATAGAATGTTTTTCTGGGGTTAAATAAAATCCCTGAAATAGATATCCTAAACATCTGTGCTTTCCACTGTTCCTCTCCAAGTGTAATTCTGTCCGTAATAGGGTATATTACACTCAGCATATAAATACAAGAACTGAAAAATAAATCCTCTATATTTACGCACGCTGCTGTGCATCTGCAAGTATATTTCTGTCCGTAAAAGTGTATATTACACTCAGGGTCTAAATATAAGGTCTGAAAGCTAAATCCTCTATATTTGCACCCACTGCTGTGCATCTGCAAGTGTATTTCTGTCCGTAAAAAGGTATATTACACTCAGCATCTAAATACAAGGCCTGAAAGATAAATCCTCTATATTTGCGCACGCTGCTGTGCATCTGCAAGTGTATTTCTGTCTGTAAAAGGATACCTTTCAGCCAGGGCCTAAATACTAGGCCTAAAATTGATATTACCTTAAATCTGTGGTTTCTGCTGTGTCTGTATTAGTGTAATACGGTACATGCATAGCTAGATAATGTTAGGTGTCTGTAAAAAAAGGCCTTAATTTGAACTCAATACATTGGGCCAAATTAGTTTTTCCTTTTGTGGTGAACGGTAACAATGAGGAAATCATCTAATAAGGGATGCGGACATGGTCGTGGTGGTGTTAGTGGACCCTCTGGTTCTGGGAGAGGATGTTGCCGTTCTGCCACAGCTACACGTCCTAGTGAACCAACTACCTCAGGTCCCGACAGAATCTACAGCGATATTTGGTCAGGCCTAATGCCGTTCTAAGGATGGTAAGGCTTGAGCAAGAACAGGCGCTAGTCGATTGGTTGGCTGACAGTGGATCCAGCACATTCACATTATCTCCCACCCAGTCTTCTGCAGGTGGCGCCTGAAATCTATGCCCATCAGTCTGTCACATCACCACCATGCATATCAGGGAACCTGTCTGAGCCTCAAGTCATGCAACAGTCTCTTATGCTGTTTGAAGACTCTGCTGGCAGGGTTTCCCAAGAGCATCCCCCTAGCCCTTCCCCAGGGGTGGAAGACATAGAATGCACTGCCGCACAACCACTTACTGTATGTTTCCTGATTAGGACATGGGAAAACCACCTCAGCACGTCTCTGATAATGACGAAACACAGGTGCCAACTGCTGCGTCTTTCTGCAGTGTGCAGACTGAAAAGGAGGTCAGGGAGGAAGACTGGGTGAAAGACGATGCAGGGGACGATGAGGTCCTAGACCCCACATGGAATGAAGGTCGTGCCACTGACTTTCAGAGTTCGGAGAAAGAGGAGGTGGTGAGACCAAGCCACCAGCGTAGCAAAAGAGGGAGCAGGGTGCAAAAGCAAAGCAGCCGTCGCCAAGACAGTTCGCCTGCTACTGGCCACTGCCACCAGGGACCGATCACACTAAAGGCAGATTCAAGGAGTTCCCTGTCATGGCACTTTTTCACACAATGTGCTGGCGACAAGACCCGAGTGGTTTGCACGCTGTGCCATCAGAGCCTGAAGTGAGGCATTAACGTTTTGAACCTTAACACAACCTGGATGACCAGGCATCTACATGCGAGACACGGGCTGCAGTGGAGGAAGCACCTTCAAAACCAATAAAGGGCTCAGGCCCCTCCTGCTCCCTCTTCTGCTGCTGCCTCGGCCTCTTCCTCCGCTCTGGAGGAACGTTGGCACCTGCCGCCCAGAAAACAGAGGATGTGTCACCAACACCACCACCTCCGTCACCAAGAATCTCCACCATATCACACGGAAGCGTTCAGCTCTCATCTCTCAAACCTTGGAGAGAAAGCGTAAATTCCCACCTAGCCACCCTCGATCCTTGGCCCTGAATGCGAGTATTTCTAAACTACTGTCCTTTGAAATGCTGTCATTCAGGCTGGTGGAGACGGACAGCTTCAAACAGCTCATGTCGCTTGCTGTCCACAGTACGTTGTTCCCAGCCGCCACTACTTAGTATCAACCAAGTATCAGATAAAATCAAGTGTGCACTGCGCAACGCCATCCGTGGCATGGTCCACCTAACCACAGATATGTGGACCAGTAAGCACGACCAGGGGCGCTATATCTCCCTAACTGGGTAAATGTTGTGGCGGCTGGACCCCAGGCGGAGAGTTCTTTGGCGCATGTCCTTCCGCCGCCAAGGATCGCAGGGCATCATTCTTTGCCTCCTGTAGCCTCCTCCTCCTACTCGGCTTCCTCCTCCTCTGCTTCCACCAGCTCACCAGTCAGCCACAGACCTTCACCACGAACTTTAGCACAGCCAGGGGTAAAAGTCAGCAGGCCATTCTGAAACTCCTGTGTTTGGGGGACAGGCCCCACACTGCGCAGGAGTTGTGACGGGGTATAGAACAACAGACCAACGAGGTTTGACGCACATCCCTTGCCTGGTGCATGTGCTGAATTTGGTGGTGCAGAAATTAATTCACAACTACCCCGACATGTCAGAGCTTCTGCATAAAGTGCGGGCCATCTGTGCGCACTTCCGGCGTTCTCATCCTGCCGCTGCTCGCCTGTCTGCGCTACAGCGCAACTTCGGCCTTCCCACTCACCACTCATATGCGACGTGCCAACCAGGTGGAACTCCACCTTGCACATGCTGGAGAGTTTAGTGGAGTTTCAGCTGCAGCACGTACGGGTGAGTCGCACTGTGGAACAGCACCACTTCACCACCAATGACTGGGCCTCCATGCGAGACCTTTGTGCCCTGTTGTGCTGTTTCGAGTACTCCACCAACATGGCCAGTGACGATGACGCCATTAACAGCATTACATTACCACTTCTATGTCACCTTGAGAAAACACTTAGGGCGATAATGGAAGAGGATGTGGCTCAGGAGGAGGAGGAGGAAGAGACATCATTTCTAACACTTTCAGGCCAGTCTTTTAGCAGTGGCTCAGAGGGAGGTTTTTTGCAACAGCAGAGGCCAGGTACAAATTTTGCCAGCCAGGGCCCACTACTGGAGGACAAGGAGGATGAGGAGGAGGATGAGGATGAAGCTTGTTCACAGCGGGGTGGCACCCAACGCAGCTTGGGCTCATCACTGTTGCATGGCTGGGGGGATACGGAGGACGCTGGCGATACGCCTCCCACAGAGGACAGCTTGTCTTTACCTCTGGGCAGCCCTGGCACACTTGAGCGACTACATGCTGCAGTGCCTGCGCAACGACAGCAGAGTTGCCCACATTTTAAAGTGCGCTGGCTACTGGGTGGCCACCGTGCTGGATCCCCGTTACAAAGACAACGTGTCCACCCCATTGTCTGGTTGTCAGGGTCCTATATTTCGTTTAATCGCTTGCTGCATTGGTGAGAGACATTAAACTCTTTATACTGTCAAATGACCTCTACATTGTCTGGTTGTCACGGGCCTATATTTCGTTTAATCGCTTGCCGCATTGGGTGGAGACATTAAACTCTTTTTACTGTTAAATGACCGCTAGTGATGTCCCAAACTATTCGCCGGCAAACATAGCTTGTTCACATTCACCGCGGCGGGCGAACATATGCAATGTTTGTGTTCGCCCCTATACGTTATCATTGAGCAAACTTTGACCCTGTACCTCACAGTCAGCAGACACATTCCAGCTAATCAGCATAACCTTCCTCCCAGACCCTCCCACCCCCTATCAAAAAGCAAGGACGGGATCCATCTTAGATTCATTCTGAAGCTGCAGTATTAGTAGTTGTAACCGCAATGCGATTGATATAACCTGTATAAATCGCATTGCGAAATCAACTTAGAGCTGAGTTCCTAATGGTTGTATTGGTAAAATATAACGAATATCACGAATATAGCACTATATTCTCAAAGTTCGTTATATTCTAGCAACAACCATTGGGAACTCAGCTCAAGTTGAATTCGCAATGCGAACATATACTCGCATTGGGAATTCAACTTAGAGCGGAAGTTCCTAATGGTTGTATTGCTAGAATTGACAATGATAACGAATATCACAAATTCACGAATATAGTACTATATTCTCAATCTTCCTAATATTCTAGCAAGCCAACCATTAGGAACCAAGCTCTAAGTTGAATTCGCAATGCGATTAAGGCAGGTTATATTAATCGCATTGCAAATTCAAGTTAGAGCGGGGTTCCTAATGGTTCTATTGCTAGAATTTAATGAGGATTGAGAATATAGCACTATATTCTCAATCTTCGTAATATTCTAGCAATACAGCCATTAGGACCCCAGTTGAATTCGCAATTCAATTAATGCAGGTTATATTAATCGCATTGCGAATTCAACTTATGAAGCTCTGCGTCAACTACGTAATTTTCCATGGGAGTTTTGCCATGGATCCCCCTCCGGCATGCCACAGTCCAGGTGTTAGTCCCCTTGAAACAACTTTTCCATCACTATTGTGGCCAGAAAGAGTCCCTGTTGGATTTAAAATTCGCCTGTCTATTGAAGTCTATGGCGGTTCGCCCTGTTCACCTGTTCGCGAACATTTGCGGAAGTTCGCATTCACCGTTCGCGAACGGAAAATTTTATGTTCGCGACATCTATAATGACCGCCCCATTGTCTGGTTGTCAGGGGCCTATATTTCGTTTAATCGCTTGCTGCATTGATGGAAGACATTAAACTCTTTATACTGTCAAATGACCTCTACATTGTCTGGTTGTCAGGGGCCTATATTTTGTTTCATCGCCTGCTATATTGGTGGGAGACGTTAACCTCTTTTTACTGTCAAATGACCTCTCCTCTGTCTGGGTATCAGGGGCCTACATAAATGATAATGGCCTGTTCCATTGCAGGTTGACCTGAGGCCTGTGTTGCTGTTACGGGACCGCTCTCCTCTTTGCAGGTGCCATGGTCCTGAATTTGTGAATGAGGCCTGTGGCACTACTGGGTGAAATCAATACTGTTTTGGCATGATTGTAAATCTCCTCTTTGTGGGTGCCATGGGTCTGAATCTGTGAATGAGGTCTGTGGCATTGCTGAGTGAAATCAATACTGTCTTGGCATGATTTTAACTCTCCACTTTGTGGGTCCCGTGGGCCTGAATGTTTGAATGAGGCCTGTGGCCCTGCAGGCAGACATGATTCCTTCTTGGCTGTGATGACAACTTCAACTCCTATGCATGGTTGCAATTGGCCTGAGTTTGTGAGTGAGGCCTGTGACACTGCTGACAGACATGAATCTTTCTTGGCTGTGATGTGAACTTCAACTCCCATGTATGGTTGCCATGGACCTGAGTCTGTGAATGAGGCCTGTAGCACGGCAGGCAGACAAGAATCCTTTTTGGCTGTGATGAGAACTTCAACTCCCATAGCATTCCCACCTGACGCCACCCCAACCCCCTATCCTTATTCCACCTACTCCTCCAAGTTGCTAATTGATATTGGTTAATTTGTATTTATTTTATTTAATTTTAAGTCATTTCCCTATCCACATTTGTTTGCAGGGGATTTACCTACATTTTGATGACTTTTGCAGTCCTCTAGCCCTTTCCAGGCCTATTTTACAGCCTGTTAAGTGCTCTAAAGTTAGGGTCCCAATTGACTTCAATAGGGTTCGGGGTCAAGCTTGGGTTAAGTTCGGATCCCGAACCCGAACATTTTCGTGAAGTTCGGCCTAACTTCTCGAACCCGAACATCCCAGTGTCCGCTCAACTCTAGCCCTGACTTCTCTACTCCCCCTCCTTCTCCTTCATATCAACATGCTTTTTAGGCTGCCCTCGCTCATAAAGTTTTAGAGGGTCAGCTCACCTCAATGCCCTCACATGTAATGTTTTACAGGGTCAACTCACCTACAGCCCCTCACATATAATGTTTAACAGGGTCAGCTCACCTGCAGGCATTCGCAATTCATGTTTTTTAGGGTTAGATCACCTGCAGGCCCTCACATATAATGTTTTAGAGTGTCACCTCACCTGCAGGCCCTCACATATAATGTTTTTCAGGGTCAGCTCACCTACAGTCCCTCACATATAAAGTTTTAGAGGATCAGCTCACCTGTAGGCCTTCACAAATAATGTTTTACAGGGTCAGCTGCCCTGAAGGCACTCGCAAATGATGTTGTAGAGGGTCAGCTGATCGGAACAAATAATGTTTTATAGGGTTAGCGCACCGGAACGCCCTTCCAAATAATGTTTTTTAGGGTTAGTGTACCTGGAGGCCCTCAGCTACATTCCACTGCCCTTACTGGCCATCTACTTAATATTAAATGTTATATATGCATAAAACTATGTCACACATACAGTAGCGTAGGATTTGTAAGTGTATGCGCCAATAAACTAAAAAAGGTATTTGGGATGCGCACACATTGCACAGGAGATATAGCCCTATTAATGTCACAGATATTTACGGATAAAGTACAGTATATGTCAGTGATATGTATTAAATGCATACACAATACATGTGGCACAAATTATTTAAATTTGCGCTACAGACACTGTTTTCTGATGTAGTACAGAATTTGTCACAGACAGACACACAGTATGGGCACTATATTAGGCCCAGATTATTTAAATTTGTAATACAGACACTGTTTGCAGATTTACAATATTGGTTTTAGAACACCACAGATTGTGGACACTAGATGTGACCCAGATTATTGGAGTTTGTAATACAGACACTGTTTTTCAGATGTTCTACAGTATTGGTTACAGAACACCACAGATTATGGACACTAGATGTGGCCCAGATTATTACAATTTGTAATACAGACACTGTTTGCAAATGTTCTACACTATTGGTTACAGAACACCACAGATTATGGACACTAGATGTGGCTCAGATTATTGGAATTTGTATTGTAATGCAGACACTGTTTGCAGATGTTCAATAGTATTGGTTACAGAACACCACAGATTATGGACACTAGATGTGGCCCAGATTATTAAAGAACCAGTCTGCGGATGATGTACAGTATCTGTCACTACTACATAAAAATATCTTCCACACACAGTAGTCCTTAAAAGGACTTTGGGGTCTTTGAAAAGCTTTTGGTAGTAAAAACATCAAATGTCTCTACCTGCACTATCTGTCCCTTCCAAAGCACTGTCCCTGAGACAGCAGGAGGTGAATAGATTGCTGCTCTAAAACACACACACACAGTAGTCCTTAAAATAACTTTTGGGTCTTGGAAAAGCTTTCTCAGAAAAAAACTGTGAAACTCGCTCCCTACACTGTCTTTCCCTTCCTACGCTCTACTCTCACTGTCTACATCTGAGCCAACACCTATGTAGCACCCGATAATGCCTTCTGGCCAGCCAATCACTATAATGTCAGCAAGCCAACATGACTACTGGCATTACAGTGAGGGCAGTACTTACCTGCACCTTTATTGTCTGCTTAAAACCCACAAAATGTGGGGGCGGAGACTCGAGCATTGCGCTGGAACACATGCGGTACTCGGTTGAGTACCGCCATGTGCCGAGCATAGCGATGCTCGAGCCGAACAGATATTCGGCCGATCATGCTCGCTTATCACAAATTATTTGATCTAACAGTATGTTATACAGAGAAGTGCCAGGCCCTGCACAGGAGAGTGGCAGAAGTGTAAATGTTTCTGGCATAGGCAGAGTAAGGGGCCTGGCAGGAGGGGTCACAGCAAGAGGCCTGAGCTCCCGTTGTGATCATCTAGCGGTCGTGTCTTCACCAGCAACCCAGCATTTCTTGAATGGTTGATTATTTCATCCACTTTGTCCTGAGTGACATCAGACACCCCCAGCCAAGAGTCGGTGGGTTCCTCTGACATAACGCTTATTTGGCATGGCCCAGGAGCAGCCCCTGTGCCTTCACCTGTCCTCAACCTGCCTCTCTCCTTTTCTGTTTTCTCAGCCAGAGAAGTATATGCTGTGGGTTCGGCTCCACTTTTCAGCAAGGATGAGCTACTAGAGGACAGTCAGCAGCTACTGCCCAGCCAAGATGTGCAGGAGACATCCACCGCTTCCTCAACTAGGCGGGCAAGTAGTGATGAGGAGAGTGGCATGGGAGCTGGTGTTTGCGTGCAGTCAGGCTGCTGACCTAGAGACCATTGAGGAGGACATCAGTGACGTGCAAACAGTACTCGGTGATGATGATGTAGCTGATTGGACTTAGGACCCAGGTGACAAAGGAGCTACATCATCATCGGGAGAAGAGGGTGGCAGCTTGGAGTGTGGAGTGTAGGGGGTGAAATCACCTACTCGGCAGAGTGGCAGCTTTTTTTTAAGCTGCTGGAGGAGGTAAACATGGCCATATGTAGAATATGTGTGCAGAAGGTTAAGCGTGCCCATATGCAGTGTCACCTTAAAGTGGCCTGGGAGAACCGTGGCTCTGATCTGGTGGTCCAGCCTGCCGCAGCAACCGCTGCATCACCCAGTGGAACACAACTGGTTTCAGGAAGTCAAGGCTCCACCACCTCAGCCGAAGGGAGCTGTCTCTCCTTCCGATCATCTGCTAGTCCTGATGCTCCTGCTCCTCCTTCTCCTACTCCTCATTATTCATTCCGTCAGCAATTAATCATGCATCCAATGGCGCAGAGGCTAAATCTGCTCCTGTCCAGGTTGCTGGTGGTGAAGTCCCTCAATTCCAAGTAGTGGACTCTGCACCTTTCAGAGAACTGAAGGCTTGTGCCGAGCCGAGGTGGAGAATCCCAAGCCGTAACTTCTTTGCCAAAAAGGCAGTTCCAGCCCTTCACACACATGTAGAACAGGAGGTGGGCCAGTCCTTGAGCCTGTCGGTGTCTGACAAAGTGCACGGCAGTGCTGACATTTGGAGCTGTAACTACGTTCAGGGACAATGCATGTCCTTTACGGCCCACTGAGTGAATGTGGTTCCTGCACAGCCACACCAGAAACTTGGCCAGTGACGCCGCTTCCGCCTCCACGTTGTCACATCGTTAGTCCTGCGACAATATCTGCCTCTGCCTCCTCATCCTCCACCATGTCCTCAGCCTCCACTGCAGGGATAATTCACAATGCCCCTCCAGCATACCACATGTGCAGAACACGGCGGTGCCACACTGTTCTGCACTTCGTTAGCCTGGGCGAACAGAGTCGCACAGGGGAGAAACTGCTCCGTGTCCTTCATCAAGAAATCGAATCCTGGCTTTCTCTGTGACAACTGAAAATCGGAACCATGGTGACCGACAATAGGAAGAACATGGTGTTGGCGCTGCGTCAAGGATGGCCCTGCATGGCACACGTGTTCAATCTGGTTGTCAAGCGGTTCCTGAAGTCTTCCACCCATCTGCAAGACAACCTAAAAATGGCCAGGAAACTTTGCATGCACTTCAGCCACTCGTACACCGCAAAGCACACCCTCCTTAAGCTGCAGCAACAGAATGGCATCCCCCAACATAGGCTGATATGCGATGTTTCCCCCAGTTGGAATTCCACCCTCCATATGCTAGACCGACTATACGAACAGAGAAAGGCCATAAACGATTTCTTAATGATCCAAGCGGACAGGACTACTCCCTTGTGTAACTTCGATGTTAGCCAGTGGCAGCTCAAGTGTGACACCTGCCTTTTGCTCAGGCCCTTTGAGGATGCCACGTTATTTGTCAGTCGCCAGAACTATGGGATGAACAATGTCATTCCTCTGCTTCATGTCCTGGAACAGATGATAGTAAATTTGTATGGTCAGGGACTGGAGACGTGGCACCTAGATCTCACGGCCCCATGAGCCCTGTGGTGGCTTAACTGGAGGAGGAGGACATTGGAGCACAAGCAATGTGTAGCGAAACAAATGGTTTTTCTATACAGGTGATAGGAGAGAAGGAGCAGGAGCAGCCAGAGGAGCTACAGGGCGATGAGGAAGATGAGGCAGAGGACCCAGACACACCGTGGCAGTATGCAGAGGAGATCGAGGCAGGGAGTCTCTCCGAGTCACTTGCACAAATGGCCCGATGCATGCTCACTTGCTTGCGTAGTGACAGCTGAATTGTCACCATTCAGCAGAGGGATGACTTCTGGCTCTCCACTTTGTCGGACCCTCGCTACTGGTGCAAAATGGGGACCTTTTTTACACCTGCTGAGAGGGAGGACAAACTGAACTACTATAGAGACATCCTATGTAGTCAGTTTGCCGCTGCCTATCTGTGCCATCGTCCATCCTCTGTGACCTGATGCTGCTTCCACCTCCACACTTTTTGATTTTGCCACCCAATAGCCTCCTCCTGATGCTGCTGCCTCCACCTCCACACTCTGTCATTGTGCTACTCTGTGGTCTACTGATGCTGCCGCCACCTTCACACTCTGTCATTGTGCCATTCTGTGACCTCCTGATGCTTCCGCCACCTCCAGAATCTGTCATTGTGCCACTCTGTGGCCTCCTCATGTTGCTTCCATCTAATCACTATATCATAGGGACACTTTGTGGACTACTCATGCTGTTCCCACCCTTCCCACTTTTTGACTGGGCTATTTTTTTTCTTTTCTTTGCCTTTGCTAATGTCTTCTTTTATTTGACCCTTTTGCTGATCTGTCAGAAGGAAGTAAAATGAGACGCACAACGGATCCTCTCTGTGTAGCAGCTGTAAGGCCTGTATGGTACCATTAGAATTGGCTTGTGATTTGGTAGCCAAAAGCAGGAGAGGGTACAAAACAAAGAAGACATGTGAATATTCCGTTCACGTGTCGTCTGTTTTGGATCCACTCCTTTTTTTTTGGCATTAACAATACTGATTGACCAAAGTTTATTGACCAAATGCTGACCAGGTAATGGCAAATGCTCAACAGACAAGATCTATTTTTTGGAGGGTTATTGTCCTGACGGATCAGAGGGAGGGCAAAATGATCAGTGACATCAACACAAACTTACTGCTGACACCCTCTCCACTCTGTCAGTGGGGGCTCTACTTTTATAAGAGTTTAATAGAACAAGTTCTGTAGACATCTGTGGGGAATGAGCTGATGACAGTGTAAAAGGAGTGTGCTTCTTCTTGACACTATCATTGACCTGTAAGGCTGAGTTAAAATGAGTCCTTCACCCCAAAATCGCAACATCTAACACTTACACCATTGTGTCCAACACAGCCCCCACATTACAATGCATCTTACCATATTGTTGTCCGTTCCACAGGTCGTCCAAAACACAATTTTATTCCATATGCAAATCAGTGTGTGAAGGTGCCCAGGGGCGGCGTTCAAACGGCTGGTGCCCAGGCCCCGCGGTAATTTTCATAAGCAACCACTCCGCTGTCACCCTTTTGGCCCGCCCTTTAACTGGATCTTTAGCTCCTTCGTCCATAGCCAAATCGCGCGCCTGCGCCGATGAACGGAAGGTCTGCGCACTGGTTTATCCATTACGCAGGTGCCAGCCCGTACGTCACATTACAGCAAGCCCGCAAACCAAAGTTTTTTTTGGGGTGTTTATATTACCTTCAGGATATGTAATCAATATCAGATCGTCCAATTATCAGCTGTTTGAGAAGGTCATGATCCCTCCCAACAGTTTACCAAGCACATCATAGTCCATTAGATAGCAGCTGTGCTTGGTATTGCAGTCCAGACCTATTCACTTCAAAGGAACAGAGCTGCGCCTAGGCAATCAATATCAAAATCTGAGACAACCCCTTTAAAGATATGTTTGTGTGTTGCAGAATTTTTAGTGTAACCTCTTAACAACCAGTAGATGTTCAGATGCAGCCAAGCTAAACCATGGTTTGTGTTAAGTAAAAAATGGCACAAAAAGGAAAATAACTCTTTCAATGTATTTCAATGGCATTTGTCACAAGATGGCACGAGATAACAATGTGCCATGTGTTATCAGAGTTAACAGAGTCAATTTTAGCTCGGCTACATCTGTGCATCATTGATAGCAAATGAACATATAGAGTGGGCTCAGGGGGGTATATAAAACTATGGAGCCCCATAAAAAAATTTGTATGTGTTCCTAAAATAAGGTTTCTTCCAATTTCATTTTTATTTTTTTTCAATTTATAGAGGAATTATTTAATATTAAAGTCCTCTTTCCCTGACTTATATGTTGGAAAAAGTGGACCAGGTGCTTTATAAATGTTACACTTATTATAAACAATGTAAAGATGGATTTATTTCTAACTTAACAGCGATATCATGTCACAAAAGCCACTGAAAAGCCATACTGTTCTAAGTCATCTGCTTCCCTTTAAATAGTATGTGATAGCTGTCTATCTGCAGCCACCAGTAGCTCAATGCATAGCAATTTATGGATGTAGTAAAGTTAACACACATGCTATATGGGACATGTTATCTAAACTAAATGCATTAAGCAAACACCTTCAATTGCTATTCAATGGCTTTTGTTTCAAGATAACGCGATGAGTTAGAAAATTTGAGTTAAGCGTTTGTTTGTTACCCCGCTACATCTGTATATAGTTACCACTGAAATCAATGGATCATGTAAATCTCTTTGAAATGAGCTAATTTCCCTCTTTGAAATGAGGGTAAGTGCCTGCATAATCCAGGATCTGAGATAACAAAGCTGAATAGTGACTCCATGTTGAAAAGCAATTGTGGCATCTGAGTGGTTAAACAAAGGGGGCTCCTTGTGTTTTCCAGAGTCTCTGAGTACAAATAATGTAGTATATATCACCTGCAGTCCTATGTAACACCACAGATAACACAGTTATAACTCTCTGGGTACAGATGATGTAGTCAATGTCACCACAGATAACACAGTGATAGCTTTCTGTGCAGATAAGACAATAGATGGTACACTCCATCCTCTGTGCAGGGTTCAAACCTGGCAACGCCTTTCCTTTGTAATAATTTACAAAAAATATCATTACCTTCACACATACTGTATCAAGTTTCAGCCGAACCAACAACTCATTCTGTATGTTTTTTTGCAATAAGTGTAGTTTTCATATATGTCATTCAGTGTTCATAGACAATTGAATATGTATGTAAGCTACAATTCTTAGAATGGTTAAATTCATATGCAGGCCACATCAAAGCTCAACCAAACACCGCCAGGTAAATAATCAAATATGCATGTAAGCCATGTTAATTAATACATTTAAATTGGTATATAGATGGCATCAAAACTCTAAAGCAGTTCAGATAAAAAATCAAATATACTTATACAGTATACAATGTTTACAAAACATGAGATATCCCCCAACTGCTCTAATAGTGGGAAAACAATGGTGTAAATACTAAATACACTTCTTTGTCTAATTACCAGTGCCATTTCCAGGAGTTACTATTACAGATGTCCCGAACTATTTGCCGGCGAACAGTGTCCGGCGAACATCGCTTGTTCGCATTCACCGCGGCGGGCGAACATATGCGATGTTCGGTCCGCCCCCTATACGTCATCATTGAGCAAACTTTGACCCTGTACCTCACTGTCAGCAGACACATTCCAGCCAATCAGCATCCCTCCCTCCCAGGCCCTCCCACCTCCTATAAAAAAGCAGCCATCTTAGATTCATTCTGAAGCTGCAGTGTTAGTTAGAGCAGGGAGAGTGCTGCTGCTGCTAAATTAATAGGGAAAGCAATAGTTAGGCCAGTGTTCTGTGTCCACTCCAGTCCTTATGGACTCATCAGCTGTAAGGACAGCGTCCTGACAGCATCCCAAAAAGCCCTTTTTAGGGCTGATGCATCAGTCTGCTTTTATTTTATTATATATATATACAGTGGAGGAAATAATTATTTGACCCCTCACTGATTTTGTAAGTTTGTCCAATGACAAAGAAATGAAAAGTCTCAGAACAGTATCATTTCAATGGTAGGTTTATTGTAACAGTGGCAGATAGCACATCAAAAGGAAAATCGAAAAAATAACTTTAAATAAAAGATAGCAACTGATTTGCATTTCATTGAGTGAAATAAGTATTTGAACCCCTACCAACCATTAAGAGTTCTGGCTCCCACAGAGTGGTTAGACACTTCTACTCAATTAGTCACCCTCATTAAGGACACCTGTCTTAACTAGTCACCTGTATAAAAGACACCTGTCCACAGAATCAATCAATCAAGCAGACTCCAAACTCTCCAACATGGGAAAGACCAAAGAGCTGTCCAAGGATGTCAGAGACAAAATTGTATTCAATCTTTGTTGGACGGCACTCCTCTGTACGGATGGTGCTCAGTGGTAGTGAGGTATCACGGATTCAATAGAAGAAACCACGGCACTCAAATTAGTTATGAGTTTAAGTTTCGAATTTATTCATATATTTAGATCCATCCAGGTTTTTTATATATAGTAAGTGGCCAACGTTTCGGTCCTATTTCCGGACCTTGATCACGGCCTAGAGTAACAATAAAGTACATATATGTATCAGATAGGTGGTTCAACATATACCAGGGCGGGTCACTTTTCATAATAAAAATATGTCAACATTTCAAGATTAAGACATGTCAAAATTAAAGTTGGTAGCACAGATGATGTCAAAGGGCGGTGGAATCTAAAGCAGAACTCAGTCGGAATCAGGAAAGGTAGTTCCTAGAATAGATAATCTCATCTGTTGATACTGTACAGGTAGATTATATTGAAATAGAGACTTATTTATGTATAGGCATGTCACATAAAGATAGGGTAAGCAAAGCACGGTAAGAAGTATGCTGGTAAACAATCTGTTGAGGTATAGCCCTTCCTAATACCTGTGTATATAGTTATAGAAAAGTATAGTTATCCAAAGCCATGTATATCATATAGGAAGATAAATGTAATGTGGTTTGTAAGGGGAAGTCCGGCTTGTAACAACACATGTCACTTAGCGCAAAACCGAGTGGAGCATGAATACAGTCAAATATGTGGACATAGAGTAGGCTTACCATAGTTAGATTGGCAGGTCAAAAAGGTCCTGGATGGCGAGGGGACCTGATAAGGAGCGCGCTTTATTGCTGCCAAGAAGCGGCACCTGGACGCCATTGTAGGGAGCACAGCGCATGCGTCCGCCCGCTGACGCCATTGCGCACATGACCGGCGTCAGTGACGCCAGAGGGCCCGTGCATCAAAGGGAACGGGGAACTACTGGCAAATGAGGGTCGATGCCAGGAGTGTATGAAGTGGTGGGTAGGAGTAGCAATGAGTGTATGATGACAGCAGGGGGGAGAGAGAGAAAGGCATATAAGCTAATAGCATGTATAATGGCCTAAAATCACATTATAGTTACAGAATTATTGGCACATAAACATATATGCCTGTAGTACAACTGATAATAATACTCAAATACTACCTACAAATAACCTAGAAGCATGCTGACTGTATTGTCATGTACGTAGTGGTATAGATATATAGTCTCTGTGCATGTGATGTACCTATATACATGGTTATTGGAATTCCAATGCTATGGAACAAGGCGAAGGTATATTGAAGGTATATTGAAACATCGCATGTGCATCCATATGCATACCCGCACGCATACATGCATGCACGTGTGCCAACACGCAGGGGTGCACACATATCAGCGTTTACATATGTACACATGTGTTGTACAGGTCCTATGGGACTATCTACCTGCCAATCTAACTATGGTAAGCCTACTCTATGTCCACATATTTGACTGTATTCATGCTCCACTCGGTTTTGCGCTAAGTGACATGTGTTGTTACAAGCCGGACTTCCCCTTACAAACCACATTACATTTATCTTCCTATATGATATACATGGCTTTGGATAACTATACTTTTCTATAACTATATACACAGGTATTAGGAAGGGCTATACCTCAACAGATTGTTTACCAGCATACTTCTTACCGTGCTTTGCTTACCCTATCTTTATGTGATATGCCTATACATAAATAAGTCTCTATTTCAATATAATCTACCTGTACAGTATCAACAGATGAGATTATCTATTCTAGGAACTACCTTTCCTGATTCCGACTGAGTTCTGCTTTAGATTCCACCGCCCTTTGACATCATCTGTGCTACCAACTTTAATTTTGACATGTCTTAATCTTGAAATGTTGACATATTTTTATTATGAAAAGTGACCCGCCCTGGTATATGTTGAACCACCTATCTGATACATATATGTACTTTATTGTTACTCTAGGCCGTGATCAAGGTCCGGAAATAGGACCGAAACGTTGGCCACTTACTATATATAAAAAACCTGGATGGATCTAAATATATGAATAAATTCGAAACTTAAACTCATAACTAATTTGAGTGCCGTGGTTTCTTCTATTGAATCCGTGATACCTCACTACCACTGAGCACCATCCGTACAGAGGAGTGCCGTCCAACAAAGATTGAATACTGTCCTGTTTTTGTGATTGTGCACCCTCCAGATGTCTATAAATACCTTCTCATATGACAACTCCAGGGCGGAGGAAATCATCTCCCAAGTGGATACGTCTAGCGACTTCTTACATATAGCTGCAAGTGAATTTCGTACCAGAGACCTCGAACGAGAGTCCAAAAAACTACTCTCAGCGGAATTACACTGCACGACATTGGCTGAGTACCATAAACAGAAGAAGATCCCTCGTGGTCTCCGGGTACATTTGCGCCCAACTCTGTTTCCAACAAATACAGATTATTGCAATAAGTTCGAAGCAATCATCAATAAATGCTCTTTAGACATCATCCTTCTCAGCATTGAGCATTTGCAAGAAGCCATCAGTGAATCTAGAGAAAAGCTAACGGCCATCGAGACTCAGCTACAAGCTACCATCTTGCCTGATGAGTGGCTGGATCTGAAATCCAAGACCGACAAACTCTTGAGCGACCATCGAAAATATCTAGAAACCACTAAAAGAAACAAATTTATACGCGATTCCGAGGATTATCAATTAAAAAGAGTATATCGATGGCAATGGCAAAATACCTCTGCAACCAACGATTATACCGGCTACGCCTCCTCTTCCTCCGGGAGCGAAAGGTCTTTTGGTCACCGCAATCAACGTTTTTTTCAACGGCGCGGTTTCCGCCCAACGAGACGAAGACCCGGAACATACGTCGAGGACGCGGCCATCGGCACAAGTCATCAGCCCGGGATACAGACAAGATCACAGGTAGGAATACTGTGGTGAATATTTCTCAACGCACCCTCTCACCTGCTGAACTAAACCTTCTCTCCAAGGGACTCACCTTTTGCCCATATACTGCCTTACGCGAATTTCCACTTGAACAGGAACTACAGAGGTTTTATAGGTCTATCAGACTTAAAACCCACTTTTCACAATCAGAGAAACCGTTCACTCCTCCAACACAAACACCTACGGCTGAACTTAATATCAAATCACTCAACCTTACAAACAAAAGTAGCTTTATGCCACCAAAACACTACCATGCAGTTGAAGCATTTATTAACCTTATCCAACGGGATATTAAAACCAATATCCAACAGTTGAGAAATGGCACAATACATACACCTAAAAATGTGACAAGCGAAGAATTCATTGCCCTTACGACACTAAGTGATGACAAAACCATAACTATTAAGCCAGCAGACAAAGGCGGTGCAATAGTTGTCATGGACACCGCATCCTATATAGCAGAAATCAATCGCCAACTAGCTGACACATCAACCTATGAGAAAATTCCCCACAATCCCATTTTCCGTATGAAAAAAGAAATCTCCACATTACTTGACCATCACCTACACTTAGGTACAATAGACAAAGCTACTTACACATTTCTGATCAACGACAATCCGGTAACCCCTGTTCTCTATACTTTACCTAAAATACACAAAAATCTCAACAATCCACCCGGCAGACCCATTGTGGCCTCAACCAATTCTATTCTTTCTCCGCTTTCTATCTTTTTAGAAAAATTTTAACTCCACTAGTTAAAAAAACCCGCTCCTTCCTCCTCGATACTTCACACTTTCTATCCATCATTTCGACCATCACTGACCTCACCCCGGAACATTTACTCGTTACTTTAGACGTTAACAGCCTCTACACATCCATCTCCCACAATAAAGGCATTCAGGCTACATCCTCACTTTTAGCCACCTCTGATTACTCCCCCAATGCACGCATACTATGTACAGACCTCTTACAGTATGTTCTATATAACAATTACTTTCTCTTCGGGGACGAGTACTATATCCAAAAACGAGGAACCGCTATGGGGGCTAATGTAGCGCCCCCCTATGCCAATACATTCATGGCTCAGTTTGAGGAGGACCATGTCTATCCACATCCCCTTTTCCAAAAATATGCCATTACGTGGCATCGTTACATCGATGACATTTTCTGCATCTGGACCGGGGACGCCCCTTCACTCACCACCTTCATCGAATTCATTAATCTACAGGACCCAGATTTATCCTTCACCTCTCATACCGACACACAATCAATTTCCTTTTTGGACACTGTAGTAATGAAAACCACCACCGGCACACTCACTACTGATCTTCATAGAAAACCAACAGATCGGAACACTTTACTACACTATACAAGCTGCCATCCCCGCAATACAAAAAACTCCCTACCCCGATCCCAATTCAAACGCGTCACCCGGATAGTTGCTAACCCGGTCCTTAGACAACAACGCCTTACTGAAATGGCAGAAAAATTCAGTGAACGTGGTTACCCTAATACACTATTGGAACAGGAACTCAACCAAGCCATCTTAGACTACACTACCACAAACAGACTACCACCTACACCTCGTATTCCTCTGGTTCTTACTTACCACCCTTTTGCATCAAAAATCCAGTCCGTGATCAAAAAACATTGGTCCCTCCTACAAAAGTCATACCCGACAGTTACTGAGTTTCAACACCCGGTCCGTATGTGCTACAAAAGACCCACTAATCTTCGTGATAGGCTGGTACACGCCGACATAGGTCCTTTAACACCACAACTGAGACAAACAACTCTAGCCCCCAAAAAAACAGGCACATATCCGTGTCTGAATTGTGCTCAATGTACAAATGTCATCAAAGGCAACAGGATTATACACCCTCATTCAGGCAAAATATACCACGCCAGAGCTCTTTTTACATGTAACTCATCTTTCGTAGTCTACTTAATAAAATGTCCGTGCGGATTAGCCTATGTCGGAGAAACCACGCAAAATATACGTGACCGAATTTCAAAACATAAATCGGATATTCGTTGCCGTAGGAAGGAACTCCCGATCCCTTTTCATTTCATTTCTGCTAACCATCACATCTCCCAGTTACAATTTCAAGTCCTGGAACACGTTCCCCTAACGAGACGTGGAGGCGACCGGATAAAAAGACTTAAAGAACGCGAATCCTTTTGGATATTCGAACTTAAAACATTATCACCACATGGATTGAACAGAGACTTCGACTTCTGCGCTCTATAAAGCCGTGATGTCCCAGATAAGATCGTGCATTTATTAATAACATTAATTACAATAATATGGCTTCTAACTTCTATTGCCTCTTGTACTATGTAATTTGCAATGTCTTTACAAGACGGTCCTGGTTTATGAATGTTACTAATTGTTTCCTTTTTTATTTTTTATTTTCCACAGACCAAATGACTCAGATAGCATCCATGTAACCGAAGACAGGTAGTATGTTATCTTTAGTATAAATATGACTCATTGCGTCATGCCCGCATATGCGGCTACACAGATGTGCAGCATACTTAGCTGCACATGGGTGTAGGCTGCATATATACAATAGATAGTCCCATAGGACCTGTACAACACATGTGTACATATGTAAACGCTGATATGTGTGCACCCCTGCGTGTTGGCACACGTGCATGCATGTATGCGTGCGGGTATGCATATGAATACACATGCGATGTTTCAATATACCTTCGCCTTGTTCCATAGCATTGGAATTCCAATAACCATGTATATAGGTACATCACATGCACAGAGACTATATATCTATACCACTACGTACATGACAATACAGTCAGCATGCTTCTAGGTTATTTGTAGGTAGTATTTGAGTATTATTATCAGTTGTACTACAGGCATATAAGTTTATGTGCCAATAATTCTGTAACTATAATGTGATTTTAGGCCATTATACATGCTATTAGCTTATATGCCTTTCTCTCTCTTCCCCCCTGCTGTCATCATACACTCATTGCTACTCCTACCCACCACTTCATACACTCCTGGCATCGACCCTCATTTGCCAGTAGTTCCCCGTTCCCTTTGATGCACGGGCCCTCTGACGTCACTGACGCCGGTCATGTGCGCAATGACGTCAGCGGGCGGACGCATGCGCTGTGCTCCCTACAATGGCGTCCAGGTGCCGCTTCTTGGCAGCAATAAAAGCGCGCTCCTTATCAGGTCCCCTACGCCATCCAGGACCTTTTTGACCTGCCAATCTAACTATGGTAAGCCTACTCTATGTCCACATATTTGACTGTATTCATGCTCCACTCGGTTTTGCGCTAAGTGACATGTGTTGTTACAAGCCGGACTTCCCCTTACAAACCATATTACATTTATCTTCCTATATGATATACATGGCTTTGGATAACTATACTTTTCTATAACTATATACACAGGTATTAGGAAGGGCTATACCTCAACAGATTGTTTACCAGCATACTTCTTACCGTGCTTTGCTTACCCTATCTTTATGTGATATGCCTATACATAAATAAGTCTCTATTTCAATATAATCTACCTGTACAGTATCAACAGATGAGATTATCTATTCTAGGAACTACCTTTCCTGATTCCGACTGAGTTCTGCTTTAGATTCCACCGCCCTTTGACATCATCTGTGCTACCAACTTTAATTTTGACATGTCTTAATCTTGAAATGTTGACATATTTTTATTATGAAAAGTGACCCGCCCTGGTATATGTTGAACCACCTATCTGATACATATATGTACTTTATTGTTACTCTAGGCCGTGATCAAGGTCCGGAAATAGGACCGAAACGTTGGCCACTTACTATATATAAAAAACCTGGATGGATCTAAATATATGAATAAATTCGAAACTTAAACTCATAACTAATTTGAGTGCCGTGGTTTCTTCTATTGAATCAGAGACAAAATTGTAGACCTGCACAAGGCTGGAATGGGCTACAAAACCATTAGCAAGAAGCTGGGAGAGAAGGTGACAACTGTTGGTGCGATTGTTCGAAAATGGAAGGAGCACAAAATGACCATCAATCGACCTCGCTCTGGGGCTCCACGCAAGATCTCACCTCGTGGGGTGTCAATGGTTCTGAGAAAGGTGAAAAAGCATCCTAGAACTACACGGGAGGAGTTAGTTAATGACCTCAAATTAGCAGGGACCACAGTCACCAAGAAAACCATTGGAAACACATTACACCGCAATGGATTAAAATCCTGCAGGGCTCGCAAGGTCCCCCTGCTCAGGAAGGCACATGTGCAGGCCCGTCTGAAGTTTGCCAATGAACACCTGAATGATTCAGAGAGTGACTGGGAGAAGGTGCTGTGGTCTGATGAGACCAAAATAGAGCTCTTTGGCATTAACTCAACTCGCTGTGTTTGGAGGAAGAAAAATGTTGCCTATGACCCCCAAAACACCGTCCCCACCGTCAAGCATGGGGGTGGAAACATTTTGCTTTGGGGGTGTTTTTCTGCTAAGGGCACAGGAAAACTTATTCGCATTAACGGGAAAATGGACGGAGCCATGTATCGTGAAATCCTGAGCGACAACCTCCTTCCTCTGCCAGGAAACTGAAAATGGGTCGTGGATGGGTGTTCCAGCACGACAATGACCCAAAACATACAGCAAAGGCAACAAAGGAGTGGCTCAAGAAGAAGCACATTAAGGTCATGGAGTGGCCTAGTCAGTCTCCGGACCTTAATCCAATCGAAAACCTATGGAGGGAGCTCAAGCTCAGAGTTGCACAGAGACAGCCTCGAAACCTTAGGGATTTAGAGATGATCTGCAAAGAGGAGTGGACCAACATTCCTCCTAAAATGTGCGCAAACTTGGTCATCAATTACAAGAAACGTTTGACCTCTGTGCTTGCAAACAAGGGTTTTTCCACCAAGTATTAAGTCTTTTTTGTTAGAGGGTTCAAATACTTATTTCACTCAATGAAATGCAAATCAGTTGCTATCTTTTATTTAAAGTTATTTTTTCGATTTTCCTTTTGATGTGCTATCTGCCACTGTTACAATAAACCTACCATTGAAATGATACTGTTCTGAGACTTTTCATTTCTTTGTCATTGGACAAACTTACAAAATCAGTGAGGGGTCAAATAATTATTTCCTCCACTGTATATATATATATATATATATATATATATATATATATTGCAGTTGCCTTCCCTGGTTTGAGAGGCTACAGGTCCACAGACTGTACTGTGTGCACACCACTCATATAGGATGGCACAGTACCTTGCAGATATAAAAAAGTCATTTAATTTTCCTCTGTTATATAATTGCAGTTGCCTGCCAGTGAGTGTTAGGCCCACTAACTGTACTGTGCCCACTGCCCGCCACTCATATAGGGTGGCACAGAACCTTGCAGATAAAAAAGTCATTATTTTTTTTCTCTGTAATATAATTGCAGTTGCCTGCCAGTGAGTGTCAGGCCCACTGACCGTACTGTGCCCACTGCCCACCACTCATATAGGGTGGCACAGTACCTTGCAGATAAAAAAGTCATAATTTTATTTTTTTGTAATATAAATGCAGTTGCCTGCCAGTGTGTGTCAGGCCCACAGACTGTACTGTGCCCACTGCCCACCACTCATACCTTGCAGATAAAAAAGTAATTTAATTTTTTTCTGTAATATAATTGAAGTTGCCTGCCAGTGAGTGTCAGGTCCACTGACTGTACTGTGCCCACTGCCCACCACTCATATAGGGTGGCACAGTACCTTGCAGATAAAAAAAAGTAATATAATTTTTTCTCTGTAATATAATTGCAGTTGTCTGCCAGTGTGTGTCAGGCCCACAGACTTTACTGTGCCCACTGCCCACCACTCATATAGGGCGGCACAGTACCTTGCAGATAAAAAAAGTCGTTTAATTTTTTCTCTGTAATATAATTGCAGTTGCCTGCCAGTGAGTGTCAGGCCCACAGACTGTACTGTGCCCACTGCCCACCACTCATATAGGGTGGCACAGTACGTTGCAGATAAAAAAAGTCATTACATTTTTTCCCTGTGATATAATTGTAGTTGCCTGCCAGTGTGTGTCAGGCCCACAGACTTTACTCTGCTCACTGCCCGCCACTTATATAGAGTGGCAGTATCAGGCCCACTGACTGTACTGTGCCCATTGCCCACCACTCATATAGGGTGGTACCCAAAAGTCCTTTTAAGGACTATTGTTGTGTCTGGCAGCAATATATATTTTTAGCACAACCTGCGCTAAATAGCGTGCATTTGTTTGGCCGCTAGAGACAGAGACATTATCTGTGCGACATCTCCAGTGTAACGTGAGCGCAGCCTAAAAATATCTGTGACATCCAGTGTACTTTTTCCGTAGATGCTGCGGACAGTGACATTACCTGCACTTCATCTCCTGTATAACGTTTGCGTATCCTAAAAATATCTGTGACATCCAGTGTACTTTTTCCATAGATGCTAGGGACAGCGACATTATCTGCACTACATCTCCTTTTTAATGTGTGCACATACTAAATATATCTGTGACATCCAGTGTACTTTTTCCGTAGACGGTGTCCGTAGACGGGCACTCACCTGTTTTAGAGAATCAGCTCAACAGCAAACCCTCAACCATGATTTTTTCAATGGTCAGCTCAGTAGCAGGCACTCGCACATAATTTTTTCATGGTCAGATCAGCAGCAGGCCCTCATACCTAATGTTTTAAAGAGTTAGCTCACTAGCTGAGCCTCAACCATGATTTTTTCAATGGTCAGCTCAGCAGCAGGCCCTCGCCCATAATTTTTTCCATGGTCAGATCAGCATAAGGCATTCTCCCATAATGTTTTAGAGGGTCACCAGCAGGCCATCAATCATCATTTTTTAAGGGTATGTATGATTCCCTCCTTTTTGTGTAATAAAGGGTGTATTGGTGCCCTTTCATGTGCATAGCCTTTATGAGTGTAGGAGTCCCACTACCTGAACAATTGTACCACAATGTGAATGAAGCCCTACTTTACGTGATATACAGCTTGTATCGGAGTGCCTCTAAAATCGATTTTATCTTTGGTTTTGTGCGTATTATTGTCAGTCTGTAAAATTGGCGGACAACATCATTCCCAGCAGCGACCTGGGAGTCCAAGATGCATCCAGACATCCTTCCCATGCTGTTCCCGAACCATTTCAGTGGTGTTTCCATCAATTTCTGACCTTTTCATATGAACCAGACACCCTACCCTATTCAGAGCAGGGGGTGCCTGGTTTAATGCTCGGGTTCTCCCATTGACTTCTATTGTGCTCGGGTGCTTGGTAGAGCACCCAAGCATCCTGAGGTGTTTTACTAAAGCACCTGAGCACTTTGGTGCTGGATCAACATTAGTTGCTAAGAGTAAGCAGGGTGGCAGCAGTGGGAGGTAGGGAGCCAAATGTGCCCAGGGCAGACCACCCGCTTCGCAGGAGCCTACCTGCCTGGGATGTAGCGGTGCACGTGTTCACTGAGGCTGCGGCGGTAGTAGTCAGTCGGTGCATATTTGTTTGGGGTAAAATGACCTACTCAGCGGTGTGGCAGTTTTTTGTTAAGCCGCGGGAGGAGGTGAACATGGCCATATGTAGAATATGTGGGCAGAAGGTGAAGCATGGCCAGGGTGCCAATGCTGTCACCATGCACCTGCGTCAACATATGCAGCATCACCATGAAGTGGCCTGGGAGAACCGTGGCTCTGATGTGGTGGTACAGTATCACCCAGTGGCACACAGCCGATTTCAGGCAGTCCACGCTCCACCACCTCCGCCGAAGGGAGCTGTCTGTTCTTCCCTTTATCTGCTGGTCCTGATGCTCCTGCTCTTTGCCCTCCTTCTCCTCGTCAGTCATTGCATCAGAAATCGATCACTGAAGTGATTGCCAAGAGACAACGTGCGTGCACTCATCCAATGGCACAGAAGCTGAACGTACTCTTTTCCAAGTAGATGGTGGCTTGTGCCGAGACGAGGTGGAGAGTCCCAAGCCATCATTTCTTTGCCAAAAAGGTAGTATCAGCCCTGCACACACATGTAGAACAGAAGGTGGGCCAGTCCTTAAGCCTGTCAGTGTCTGCCAAAGTGCACGGCAGCACCGACACGTGGAGATGTAACTACGGTAAGGAACAATACATGTCCTTTACAGCCCACTGGGTGAATGTGGTCCTGCTGCAGCGTACTCAAGTTAGGGTTAATAGTGTTCCTGAATGTTGTAGTGCAATAGTGACCACTAACCTGGGACAGCTGACTCTCTGCAAGAGCAGGTAGTGATAGGTAATGTTCGTGACGCCAGTGCCAAGTAACGGTGGCACGCCGTTTGCTGATAGCAGGAATAACTGAGGAACCATGTGATGATAAAACAAACTCGAACTTTACTTGATCTTTAGTAGTCATCACACATAGACATAGATGGAAGCGCAGTTCCCTTGAAGACAGTTGGTTTTGGTACATTTAATGCAGGCAATATGTAGCAAGGAGATCTCAGAGGGTTAAACACAGGACTTGCAGTACAGGCGGCTTGCACTCTATTCCTGACTGATCCTGGAACATGGAAATTATCCTCCAAGGCCCAATGCCCTATATCTGGCGTATATCCTTGGGTCTGTAATTATCAAGTACCTCCTCTGTTGTCTTTAGTACCTCTTGCTTTCCTAGACTTGCCTCTGCCTCTCTCAGCTTCCTTAGGCTGGTTAACCGTGGTGTTCCTGCTTCTGCAAATATGGACTCAGGAGGGGAACCTTCTCCTTGGATCTGGAACCCGGTTACAGGGACTGCAATGCCCTCTCCTAGTCTGCAGGCTCCAGGCCTGCTCTGCCTTCACAGGCTCATGGCCTGGACTTAACTCAGACACAGTCTAATCTGCCTTTCCTTCCCCTGACTGGGCCTTATATAAACTAGGGCGCCCTAGCTCCCTCTAGTGACCTAGAGCTGGAATGACACCCCTAGCAGGCCTGCACATGGCACATTTCACAGTAACAGGGAAATACACAGTATTGTATTACATGAAGATGTATTACACCAATCTCCTCAAAACTGAGGGGAACGACCGCACACAAGTGACCCTTCTGTAGTGACGGGCATTACAGCTCCCGTACACTACAACACCAGCAACTTAGCCAGGTGACGCCACTTCCGCCTCCACGTTTTCACACTGTTGCTCCTGCGACAATGTCCCCCTTTGCCTCCTCATTCTCCACTGTGTCCTCAGCCTCCACTGCAGGGACAATTCACAATGCCCCTCCAGCATACCACATGTGCAGAACACGGCGGTGTCACGCTGTTATGCACTTCATTTGCCTGGGCGAACAGAGTCACACAAGGGAGGAACCGCTCTGTGTCCTTCATCAAGAAATCGAATCCTGGCTTTCTCTGCGACAACTGAAAATCGGAACCATGGTGACCGACAGCGGGAAGAACATGGTGTCGGCGCTGCGTCAAGGACAGCTGAGCTATCCTCCCTGCATGGCGCACATGTTCAATCTTGTTGTCAAGCAATTCCTGAAGTCTTCCACCCATCTGCAAGACATCCTAATAATGGCCAGGAAACTTTGCATGCACTTCAGCCCCTCATACACCGCAAAGCACACCCTCCTTGAGCTGCAGTGGCAGAACGGCATCCCCCAACATAGGCTGATATGTGACGTTTCCACCCGTTGTAATTCCACCCTCCATATGTTGGACCAACTATACGAACAGAGAAAGGCCATAAACAATTTCCTGATGATCCAAGCGAACAGGAGTACTCCCCTGTGTAACCTCAATGTCAGCCAGTAGCAGCTCATGCGTGACACCTGCCGTTTTCTCAGGCCATTTGAGGATGCTACGTTATTTGCCTGTCATCAGTACTACGGGATAAAGAACGTCATTTCACTGCTTCATGTCCTGGAACAGATGCTGGTAAATTTGTCTGGTCTGGGGACTGGAGACGTGGCGCCTAGTCTCATGGCCACATGAGCCCTGTGGGGGCTAAACTGGAGGAGGAGGACATTGGAGCACATGCATTGTGTATTGAAATAGGTGGTTCATCTACACAAGGAGGAGCAGGAGCAGCCAGAGGAGCTACAGGGCAATGAGAAAAGAGAGGCAGAGGACTCAGACACACCGTGGCAGTATGCAGTGGAGATGGAGACAGGGAGTCCCTCTGAGTCACTTGCACAAATGGCCCGTTGCATGCACACTTGCTTGTGCGGTGACAGCCGAATTGTCACTATTCGGCAGAGGGATGACTTCTGGCTCTCCACCTTGTTGGACCTTCGCTACTGGTCCAAAATGGGGGACTTTTTTACACCCGCTGAGAGGGAGGACATGCACTCATGTTCCAGTGCCATGGCTGCTGGGGTGGGGTGTGGAGTGTGCAGTGATTCTAAGAGCGTCGTCTGTCATCTGCATGTCATACGGAATTACAGAATTATTTAACTACCAAAGCAGACTCCCTATGCGTGTTACTGCAAGGCACAGTGTTCTACACCACTATAAAGGCTCTCTGAAGCCAGGAAATTGCCCTTTTTTAATGTGGACTGAACCAAATTTTTCAAAAAAATTCAGCAAAGCGGTGAATCGAATTTTTGAAAAATTTGCTCATCTCTAATTATGAAAATTAGGTTTATTCACTTTAGAAAAGAGACGACTGAGGGGAGATCTAATAACTATGTATAAATATATCAAGGGTCAGTACAGAGATCTCTCCCATTATCTATTTGATCCCATTACCGTGACTGTGACAAGGGGACATCCTCTGCGTCTGGAGGAAAGAAGGTTTGTACTCAAACATAGAAGAGGATTGTTTTTGGTAAGAGCAGTGAGACTCTCTGCCTGAGGAGGTAGTGATGGTGAGTTCACTAAAAGAGTTCAAGAGGGGCCTGGATGTATTTCTGGAGTGTAATAATATTATACGCTATAGCTACTAGAAATGAGTCATTGATCTAGGGAGTTATTCTGATTGTGCAAAAAAAGGGTAGTTCCAGCACCAATTACCGTAAAAGCTTCTTTATTCCAAAATTTCAGACATGGGTACGTTCACATTGACAGGCTTGTTGACGCGTTTCAGACTATACAGTCCTTAATCATAACACTCTGAACCCCATAGGGGCAGCACATGTATATAGGTCAGTAAATCCCACATCCCTAATCACGGGGGGAGGGAAATCTAACCATGCACTGCGCCTATTGGTTCCACACTTGTATCCAGGTGATTACAATAGTTGCACATTCCACAAGTAACACATATTAATTCAGGTTAAAAAGACAAGCATATTATCCATCTTAAATAATCTACCAGGACAGCATGTCCCTCAATACATATAAAAAACATCGCATGTCGTTTATC